>JAAGVU020000045.1:8979554-8995931 GCA_011763525.2 Mormyrus iriodes | reverse complement strand
AAATTTTTTATATATATATATATATATATATATATATATATATATATATAAAGTTACATTCTCTGAAATGACCTCTAGGGATTATCTGAGCCAAAGTCTCCTTTGTAGGAAAGAAAATTGTGGCGAGCTCTTGAATGCCCTCACGTACGCCTTGGCGATAACTTATTACTAGCGCTGCCGGGCATGTTTTGGCCCTTATGAATTGCGGTCTACATGTGATTCCTCTCAGAGTGCTATTCTTAAAAAGCCCTTGAGGGAGACGTGGTACAATAAAAGAAAAAACGACCGCGTTGCTTTTTTGAGCACGCGTGGAGCAGAGCATTTTAAAATCCACACACAGGAGCATGGGTGTAAATTAATAAATCAAAACCGGCGAATACAATCCCCCCAATAATCATATTTCCCCCTAAATGGATGGAGAACTCAACCCACCCAATGTTCTAAACAAATTTACACCCTTGCACACGAGAATGCAATGCTGGGCTCAGCAATATACCGGTAGTTCTTAAATTATTCAAATAAATTTGAATTCAAGTAATAAATTGGTTCTTTTATAATATCAAATAATGTATATCTGGCAAAAATAGCTCCAAGCCAAAACAAAATTTTAGAAGAGAAAAAGACACACACAGTGAATGACAATGAATTCGTCGGCTTTTGAAACAGTGAGCTGAATATGATATTTATATCGAATGTCAGGTCAAGCCGTCGGGGCTCAGGCGCTTCATTTCGCCGCGCCTCTCAGCAGAATTGTCCCTGGCGCTGCAGTTCTTGCTGGTGCGAGATCTCCCGCATGCTGACAGAACGTTTTCGCGTCCCTTGTCAGATTACGGACTTTTGCCGGTACCTTGGACGTGTGACTCTGAGCAAAACAGCAAAGGGTTCGCTCATAAATAATTGCATAAATAATTGCTAAAAATGCATTTATACTGACCGACCCGCCTCCAGGCCGCATCCCCCCCCACCACCCCGTTCATGTCTTTACAGTAGGCCTATGTGAATTTATCTCAGATGCGTATACGGTTTTTCAGCTATATGCTGCATACTGTAGAAAGATCAAATGATTCACCGTTTTGCTGTTATCACACAAACAAAAATGTTCACACCTATATATATGCATACTGAATAACGTCATCAAATAATTACAGGTTGTTCCTTTATTTTAAGTGTATAAACGTGACTGACTTACCATCCATATATTCACTATTGCCCAGGAGTCCATTATAAATAAATTACACAAGTAAAAGCTAAAGAACTAATAAATAATCCATCTGTGATATGTCCTTATTTATGTTTCGCGTGTTCCACAGTGGTTCTGAAAAGCTACCTAAAACAAAGTAGAATAAGGACATGTATAGGTATCTGTAAATGAACGACAGTTTCACGGAAGTGGTGTTATACTCACAGTCTAGTTCCAGTATTTTTGGAGAATTAGGAAAATCAACTTTATTTAAATGGCTGTCAACTGAATGAATTACCAATGTCTTCAGCTAAGTAAAAGGAGAGTTTTTTGTTTTTACTAATTGAGTACATCTTATTGTATTTAATAAATATAGGCATGGTAAGCGTAAAATAAAGCAACGTATACAAACTTAAAAGCAGCTAACAGCTTCAGCATGATTATGGACGCCTGCTTCTTTAAGAACTGAATGAGAATCGCTTTAAGCGACCATCGAGTATACTATGTGAAATGATGTATCATTATGAAGTCGTATCACTGATTGTATTACTAAATACATCATAATGCTATGTGTTCGATTGTTTAAATGTTAACATTAGGACTGTTTGTTTTTCATGTCTGAATTACACATATTATGCATAACAGTTCATAAAAATCTGTTTTTGCGTTTGGATTTCATGTGTGTAATATATATGTGTGTTTAATTAATGGGCGAGTAATCAGTTCATTCAGTAACTTAATTCACATTAATTTGGTCGATGTCGGTGTCTGTAGTTCTATGCAAATGAAATTGCAGTGGTTCTATTACTAAAGCGTGACCTTCAAAATCCACTTAGGACCGACAGTAAAAAGTATGCCTTACTAAGAATTTTAGATACGCTGCAAAACAGCACTTCCGCAAAGTTATTGAATACTAGAAATCCGTTGAAAATCCGTTAAGCAACGTTATACGATTGCGTTCTATTTTCAAGAACCGCAGAAATCCCAGGGAATACACTATCGACATTTCTATCCGCAACCGAACAATATATTGCCCGCACTTAACTTCCATTTTTCATTCGACCGATCCAACATTATTAACTGTCATAACAGGTCTCGTCAGTCAAAGAAAAGGGTATTCGTCTAAGGGGGCTGTGCAATTTGAATAATACAGATTTTCTACAAACCGTACACTAGCCTATAGGACAAATTGATTCAGATCTTTAAAGAAAAACTTGCCTGACTTAAAATAAGTTAATAGATGCGATACATGCATGACGAATCGGGATGTTTACCTGATCAGTAACGTGCCTAGGAAGTGTGTGCTCGTCCAGCGTGCGTCTTGAGTGAGCAGATGCGGTGATACCCCGGCTCACCGCTTAAATACAGTGTCCACCTACCGCAGGTTGATCGGTTGTCATACCAAATCAGACATCGGTGGATTCTCCGCAGATCCCGAAGATTTCTTTCTCGTCCTTGCAAACTATGTGGCGAGGGCTACGTCTAAGTGGATTTAACATCATCTGATTCTAGCGTTATTGGCTCTGAAATTAAAATGAGCGTTCAGCGCCTTACCTTCAAGTATGCAATTCCGTAGACGACCCACCCTCGGGCACTGGAAAACATCATGATATTATTTAGACGAAAAGCTATTGCATATTAATATTTTCCCGTCAGTGAAAGAGAGGGAGGGATAGCGTGACTGTCATTAACGTTCGCAAGTGGAGGAAAACAATTTTCAGAGCAATTATAAGCTTTTCCCTGAGGGGATTAAGCTGTAACCATCAGCACGGATTTGCACTTGATCAGATTGTGAAATTCCCGCATCCCATTCCTTGTATTTGCAAGTAGCCTACACATTGCCCACTTGATTTTTTTTCTCCAAGTTTTTTCCCTTTGAACGTGACCTACATAAATATGTAAAATATAAATTTGATTGAACTTCGGAAGAGCTTCCGCACCTTATCAATGAATGAATGAATGAAGGAATACCTTTATTGTCATTGCACAAGGTACAAAGAAATTAGGGGGCTATCTTTGTTCGTGCAAAAGTCAAGATATGTTGTGTTATTTGTATTCACCAACGAACTTCTCAATGTCAGCTCAGTGTAGTCGCTGAACTTACTTTCTGAAATGACTTTGATGCTCCGGGATCAGTCGGGGTGTATGACACGGCTGACTATCATAGGAACTGATTGTACAAATTAGTTAACCCTCCTTGTTCACTTCCTGCATAACCTTCATTCCAAAACCCAGTGACAATTATGTCATTCATTCTCCAAAACAAAAGGAAAACGAGAACAAAGGATCGGGCCTGGGCACCTGGTTTTTGCTGCGTCGATAAGCAACACTTCCAACCACTTTCTATAATTAAAATTCACTTACTAATCAAATATTGCCAAAAGAATACAAACAAGTATCATGAGATCGTAGCATTATTTCAATTGCCAGACTGAGATGCACATTTAAATATATGTTGTAATTTCCTGCAGTGCATATAAGGAATATGAATTATTTTTACTTGATAGATTGTTCACAAAGGTACAGTTTTATGTGCTCAGTATGATACAATTTTTGCTTTATTTATTTTGAGAGTAAAAAGTTAACAATTTTCTTAAAAATCAGCACACGGTACGGACACTAGAAGAATGCTATTTTCATTAAAGACACGAAAACACAGAAGAAAATTTGAAATTCGACAAGTGAGTCAGACTGAGCCGGTTACGAGAAGCAAGGAACAATAAAGCTAAGGTGACGTTCACATAAGGAGTAAAGGGCGGGGCCAACGTCCAAATCCCGCCCATTACGCGGCGAGACGTATTTCCGTTTGAAGCCGGAAGTGTGCTTGTTCCGTATACTGTCTTGTGCGTTTGTTTCAAAAGCAGTCATGGCTAATAAAAATAGTGCGACCTTCCAGTTTCTGATCAACGCTAGTCATTATTATAAAGACATCTGCCCGGAGCAAGCGCGATTTCTGATGTAAGTGTGATGCAAAAAATATTTTTAAAAATTTTAATTCATAAGGAAACAACTCGTGTTTTTGCGGCATTGCATTTGTCCTGTAGCTATGACAAAAACTGGCTTATGAGAGGTCGAATCGGCAACATATGCAATATTTCGAAGGCAGATGTTTCACACAGTGACATCTGCTGGCAAAATAGGGCTCAGCTATGGACAAGCTGAATATAATTAATGAAGCATACAGTGTATTGGAGAAACACGTGCAAAAAAGATTTTTAAAGAGTTTTAAAGAAGTGTTTAATAAATATTGGTTGGATGCCGTCACGTTCTGTTTGGTCGGAATCAAAAAAGAAACTAGCTGGATATACGAAATCAGAGTGGCGTGATTACGCAGCTTCAACAAGCCCCTTGAGTGATTGACTATACTTCGCAAAAAACGGCGATTTAAACAGGCTTTAGATATCCTTGAAAAGTTAGAAGATGTGCCAAATGAGGTTGGGTTAAATAGCACCCACCCAGTAGATGTTGTAACTGAAATACAATTTATCGCATTTAGTTATGTTTTTTTCGGTCAACAGGTTATGATACCCCTTATAGTAAGATGTTTGGACACTAGATGGCAGTAAGGGCCATTTTTTCCCCACAGTGTATCTAAGTTTGTCTAAATAATGTTTGTAAAATGAATGCAGTGCAAATTAAATGAAAAAGATGTTTGGGATCAGCCTGTATAGAATAATAGATGATAAACAGGATAAATATGGCATCAATCATTTGGAAAAAAATGTTTTTTAAAATAAATTGTTGGTCTATGCATTTTCTTTTAGGAAATATGCACATGCAAACCAGTGTTGTGCAAAGTTGTGAATACAATACTAAACTGTTGAAACCAGGAGTCAAAGCTACACCATTTCTAAATTACTAAAATGACTCAAACTTTATTTATTATATGAATCATTGTGAAGCCGTAACCGTCTTTGAGTTGTCTGGCTGAAAATAATCGACATCTAATAATCAACTTGCTACATCCAAGGCAGCTTGTTTTGCATCCACCCCCTGCTGTGCTGTGAGATTCGTACCTGTTGCTGCCATGGCTGGGATCACAGGAGCCTACTCATAACGTTATCTCTCTGCGAACTTTACACCTCCTTGGCGAAAGGAATTTTCGGATTTTAATTTAAACGCTTGGATTATGGAGTTAAATGTAGTCGCGTCCTGAAACTGATATCCAGTAAACTGCGGTATGTTGAGGAGTATTTTTGTATATGACTGCCGTTTTTAAAATGTAAAATACAGTATACCTTTATAGACTCTTTACAGAATTTATGACGACATAGAGTTATGATTATTGAGAATTATTATAGAATTATGATTATTGGAGTTATAAAGTGGCAGCCATGCTGCTGTCGTCGGACTGTAGTATTCAATATTCCATCACTGGGATACATATGAAATGGGTTAATATAGAGCATACCATATTACCCACAGGACATGGGAAAATGGGGCCATAGCCCAAATCTTTAGTTTGGTGGACTCTGATTATGAAGGGTGGGTTTTAATAATATACTTTAAATTGTGATGAAGTTGTCACAGACGTATTTTGCTGCAGTTTGAAGACTGATATTAAGTAGACTGTAGTCTTGATTTATCTACCTTCCACACTGGGTTGTCAATAAAAACCAGCAGTAAGGTAACATAAGTGATATGTGATATATGTTTTCTTTTCGTTGCTCAGATATTGCTTTTTTAACTGTGAAAGGATCTCCCAGCTTTGAAATTCAGCATTTAAATGCAATGTTTATCTTGTTGAATGCTGGTTTAATGTACTGCTTTGGCAGATGTCTTTTTACTCAGGCGTTTAGGGACACTGGATCCATTTCTCAGAATTGGTAGATGAGCCAGCCTGTGCACTGTATGGAGAGCAGAGGCTAGATGAACATTAAATGAAGCTTTAGATCTATTATGTAACTGCGCCCAGGGTCTGTGTTTGATTTTCAGAGGACATTGTGCGCTGATGGCTTGATCCTCTCTCTGCTCATTCCATGAAATTTTCTCGCTCGACACCAAAAGTGACCCTGAGCTCTGAGTGGGAGGAGCTGATCTACAGCCATATCATGTGTGAAGAGCGAATTGGCGCCAGATTCTGCTGAGTGGAGCGGACATGGAGGTGTTTTGTCGTTCAGGCCTGCGGTGATGGACAGCATTAGCTCCTGGTCTCTTCTTTCCCTTTGCAGGAAAAGCCTTCATTTACTACAGGAAAAGCTCTTACCAGTGTCAACATACAGGATCGTTTCAAGCTGATCATCTTGGAGACGGTTTCAGATGGTGTTTCACACCTAATTACTCAGCTTGGTTTGTGCAGCTAAATGACTTTCCAAGCTGTCGATTTTCCCTTGTAGACTGAAACGTAAAAATATTTTTGCAGCAGTACTTTAAAAACATTTTTTCTACTATAAAACATTAATAGTTTAGCGCTGCTGTTTTTTTTACGAAAAACGTTTATAATTAAAAATGTTTTTAAATATAAATAATGTTTTGAGACTGAAAATTAATACGTCTTCAAAATACTGGTGCCCAAGTATAGCTCTGTGCATTATGGTGAATTCAGGAAACATCTGCCGTTAATTTGAACAGAGCTCAGAAGGTCCCCACCTGCCCGTCACATGACCTGACAAGGTGACGAGAGGTGGTTAGCTGGCTGTGAGAGCTGTTTAGCGGGAGGCCTCACGTCCCCCATACCTGGTAGACGAGATGTTGGCTGATGGTGGCAGATGGCCGGCTTGTCGGGCTGTTTTGATGCAAGAGGGTGGGGGGCAATTCTGCCCCCACGGTGCACTGCCATCAGGGGGCCGGGCACAAGTGGAACGTGAATGGCCCAAAAAACACCTGCCAGGCGGGTGTGGGGGCTGGGGAGGGGGGTGCTCAGCCATCTGCAACCTTGTCACTGGTGAGAGGTGCCCTGGCTGCGGGCCAACTGTCAGACTGTCCTGGAGTAATAAACAGGATGATCGGCCACCGCCCCCGTGATCACAGATACATCCCCGTTTAGTGCCCTTGATAAATATCTGTCCATCTCTTGAGCTGATGAGGGTCTCGACAGAATATGCGCTTAAAAGGACACGTGGCAGTCAGGTGGAGCTGGACGGGTGGTGCCAGCAGCGTGTCCTGCACATGGTCACCTCGCAGGCAAGCACAGTGACACGTTCAGTTCTTTATGCCCAAGTAAAGAGCGAAAGCAGCCCTGTCCGCCATTGGCGGGCACACGCGAAGCCCCCAGTGCCGCAGAGCCCCCTGCTTTTAGAGCAAAGGCAGAAATAGCCCCCATGGGTTTTAAACATAACACCTCCTCCCTCTGTGCTGAGAATACTGATCATTGGAAGGCGAGCGGTGAAGCGGTCGGTCCTGTGAATGTGGGACCGCGTCATTTCTGCGTGAGCCTCTCGCTCATGGCTGTCCGCTATTGCTGTCCTTCATCTCCGCTGCGGATTCGGGGCTTTCAGTGGTTTGTGTGGTCTAATGCTGCATTCCATTTAAGTCGGAGCTGGAAATGACGTTACACCTTAACCGCGTTCTAATACAGCAAGTTGGAAAGCCATTTAGCAATATCAGGGACCTGTATCAAAAAGCAACATTTCTTGCTTGGCTGGATAACTTGTCTGATTTTAATTTTAAAGTTTAAATGGCCTTTATCTTTGTTCATTTACATTTAGCCCAGACTACCTTAAATCCGACAAGTTATCCAGCTAAGCAAGAAATCCTGCTTTCTGAAGCAGTTCTAGCTAGGTTAATTGTTAGCCAATGTTAGCAATACCAGTTGATAACAATGCATTACAAGGTATTTTGCTCATAGAAACACCATAGCATCACTTCCACAGGTAGTGGTCAGACAGTACTGTGTCTACGACTGATTTAATGAGCCACAAATAAGATGTAAGTGCTAATAAACAGTATATAACTACAGTTTCAACTTCTGTTGATAAAAGGCACAGCCATCTTGAACAATAAGGTTTGGGTTGTGTAGATTCCTCCGACTTTCCTAGTAAGATTTCCAACTTCAGGGGGCATTCCAGTTTAATTTTCTGACTAGGAACTGGAATTTCTGAGTTATGAGTTCAGATGGAGCACAGCATAAGCCCACCTTCGCTCCACCTGGCTGATCAGCCCTCCCCCCCAGCTGCCAGGGTGTCAGTCCTTGACCCAGTTTCCCCCGTGACCCTGCCTCTTCCCACAAGCCAGGTCAGGTCAGCATAGGAACGAGGTGCGAGACTGGAGGCAAGGCGCCCTTGCTGTCCTGTGTTTACCTTGTCAGCAGCCATGACTTAGGGTTTAATTAGGAAGGGAACACACAGACCCGCTGATACAGAAGAATATGAACCACTGATTTAAAAATGACATTTTGTTTTGAAACATCGCAGTCCCACTGTGGCTCACACCTCCTGGTTTGTGGGTTTGAATCCCCCTCTTCTGTGTGTGGAGATTTCATGTTCTCTCCATGTAATGTGGGCTTCTTGTAGTGTCTGTAAATTGCCCAAAGTATGTGTGTGTATACCCTGTGATAGACTGGCATCTCATCCTGAGTGTCCTCTTCATTGTCCCCTCTGCTGCCTGGGACAGAATCCAGGCCTCCTGTGACCCTGACCAGGATAAGCAGTTAGAAAATAATGGTGTTATATCAAAATGTGTAAATGTTAACATTTTTTTCTGTTTGATTTCAGGAGACGGTTTCAGTCTCTATCAGGTAAGTGAAATCTTCCTTTTTACTATTGCTATTGTTATTTTTCTTATGTATTGTCTCTCAGCTGAAGATGTGCCTGCTGTTCCTGATTCATGACCTTGAGGGCATCATCCCCTCCACAGGTCTCTGCACGGCCTCTGTTTTTGCTACGCATAAACATTCCCTGGGTCTGCACTCTCTGTGCCTACTCTCTGAGGCAATGCCAGCAGCCACTGTGCACCTCCTGCCCAAACAAGGCTCCGTTTTAAAGATGTTATCTGTGAATGATGCTTGATTACTGTAAACTCGCCAACATAGGGCAGCCATGTTCCCAGTGTGTGGCTCAAGGCCTCACCATGTTATTGTTAGCCCGCGCTAGTTTCACCCTCGTTTGCTCCCTGTTTGTTGCGCCCTCGTTTGCCTGCTTTTGTTTCACTCTTGTTGGCTCACATTTGTTTGCCCCTGTTTGTTTCGCCATTGTTTGCCTGCGTTTGCTCCGCCCACATCTGTTTGCTCCCTCTGTCTGACCCACTCCTTTTCCCTTTGTACCAGGTGAGAGCCTCCCGGAGGAAACAGTCTGCTCGTTTTGCTCCCAGTGGCGGCATCCAGACAACCACCATGTGAGGATCAGACCCAAGCAGAAGGCCTCACGCCGGGTGCAGCGGCTCCTGAGGAGGGAGGCATCGCGGCGCCATTTGAACCTGGAGCAGATGAGGGTCCTACGGAGGTTCCATGGCTCCCAGAGCATGCTGGTGAGGGCCATTGCCGTCCATGTCACTCTGAGAACGATTGCTGGCTAGGTGATGTAAAATGTAAATGCATGATAATCTCCACTGGTCATACGCCTTCCTCCTCTGATGTGGTGATGGCCAACAGGGAGTGATACTTCTGAGCGAAACGCGAGATGCCGTGGATCGATGGGAAGGCACCGGGCTTTAACAGAGCTCTGGTTTCGGCAGGTTGGGAATTCTGATGGGGCCATTGTTGGCGCATTTGGGATTTGGCTTGTCATTGCTAAATTATTCTAAGCATCCCTTTGTCTTGTTTACCTCCAGCTGGTATACTGTTTGCTTTAGTTATGAGAGTTTTTTTTTTTTTTTTTTTTTTTTTTAAACTAGGTCACTTATCTTAGCTACTCACACAATATAAGGCACCAATTGCTGCTGTATTTTTACCCACGTCCCTCACCCTGCTGTCCCAGGACACACCTATTCAGACTAAGGGCTCATGGAGTGCATGCGGGAACCTGCCCCAGCTGCTGTGTTAAGCACGTGAGAAGCGGTTGTGTTAAGTGATACTTTATTGGCCATTTGCACAGGTACATTGGAAAGCTTTTTTTGGCATACCCCATCATGCTCTCCTTCGACATTCATACACACAGACACACAGAAGCTTGGCATCTGAGCACAGGGTCAGGGCCGTTTATCCAGCACCTCTGGAGCAATTTGGGAACATATGACCAGGGGCGTCAGAGGGGCATGGATACCCTGGATTCAGGGGGCCCAGGACATTACAGGGGCCTCAACCTACCCCCCACCCCCACTCCCCCACTTGACAACACATTCTACATGGCCCTTCCCCCCATGATTTGCATCCCTGCATGTGATATTCCGATCACAGGCACAGGGGTCTGACCCACTGAGCCACATGTTGCACCCCTGTGAAACTTAACCATTTCGGTCTCTGAATGCCATGTAGCCACGTCACCAATTTTGCGAAACTTTCTCAACACCCCACTGAGTTGCGTGACGTGACATGACAGCCATATGTTTCCTCACCTTACCAGCCCCTCTATGCTGTGGGGGCTGTCTTTTTTTTACTGGTTTTAATGGTTCTTTGTATGTGGGGGACAAAGTACCATAAAACCCCCCACTCATATAAGGTGTATGGCATTCCTCCTGGCCAATTTGCTCCGACCTGTCACTCCCGCTTGGTACCGGTCAGAATAGATCAGGCAGGCTGGGGTACCATGGAAACGCCAAAGTCACACAGGCACATGCTGCTAGCCTATCACGAGTGGGCCTGGTAGTGTCGTGCAGCAGTTACGGTCTTTATACGGGTGGCATCTAAAAATAACTTTCTCCCCCTCTGATTCAACATTCTGTCTTGTCTATATAATCTACTGTTTTCGCAGGACATTTCATGATTTAGTGCATTTGGTTCACCTGAGCGTCTTGCACTGACCCTCGGACGCACTGATTCTGTGTAGCGAGTAACTCGGGCCTGTCAGCTAGGTGACACTCGCCAAGTCAGATCTGCAGGACGCTGGAAGACGTCGGCCCTCAGATGTCATCTTCGAACGTACCTTAGATATCATAGATCTCTGTCCACGCTCGCTTTCTATGACTCTCGCCCATGTTTACGTCCATGGCGATCCGTTCCTGTAGCTATGTGGATGTAGTGAGAACTTGCTGGTGCTGGACGGGGCAGCAGCGCCCCGGGATGCTGGGATACGGCCTGGCACGCTGGTGCTGTATCCCGTATTTGCCACGCGTTTCAAATTGGTGGTGTCATCATTTCACACCTGCGTTATTTCCACCACGTTTCTCTGTGCTGTTTTCCAGCTGAGATGCCTATATTTAGATGTGTTGCCCCGTCCTCGTGTACACGGGGCCTCACTCTCGCTAGCTGGGATGTTTACTCTCGAGTATCTGGAAGATTGACCGCCTCAATGGGAGAGCCTCCCCCCAAAAAGAAGGTCTTATACCTTCTCTTCTAGATTAGCATTAGTGTTTCTCTTGTCGAGATGTGGTTAATGAGCTGTAGTGATGCAGACCCCTTCCAAATTGGAGTACCCCTGTTAAAACACTCCTTGATCTCTCCTTACAGTATCTAACCTCGGTTTCATTTTCACTCCTACCCTACGAACATAATTTGTGGGTATGCTTGTTTTAAACCAGGTCTGGATGTAATGCCAGCCTTGATGTAGCAGTGATGGATTCAATTTAATTGGCTTTTAAAATCTTGATCTTATTGCTTAAACCTGGCAGGAATCCTGGGTAGTCATTCTAGTAAAAAAAAAAAACTGTTGTTGGCAAAGGAGTATTCTAGGTTCTAAAAAAGGCCATCCCTACTGGAATCTGTTTGCTTTATCAATTTACTTTTGTCAACACTTTTAAACTGATATCTTGATTTGGTCTCTATTTTGGCTGGGGGCCCCGGAAATGTTACTGTGCGGGGCCTTGCTGCGGTTGGTCAATCTTTTTACATAGTCCCACCCCTCGCATCTGATTGGCCTGGGCTGTCGTGTGGCCTTTATAAAAGCAGTTTCCCCCCATGCTGTAGTAAACACAATCTGGCTTTAGGTCACTGGTTCAGCACAGTTTCTCAGCAGCCTCACAGGGAATCTCAGCATGACTACCTTTGTCTCGGTGAGTCCCCACTTTGTCATTTGACACCTGTTGTAAGACAAGCAGCAGGCATTTTCTGGTTTATGTTTTAGTTGTTTGTCGTTTTTGCCTATATTATTTCCATCAAGACAAAGCCAGACACACACACAGTAGCTAGAAATCCAGACCAAAATTTTGTTTCTACCAACCAATTCTACTCTGTGACTGTGACTCTTTATGCTCAACTGGTTGGTAGAAACAAAATCTTGGTTTGGATTTTTAGCTTCTGGACCCAACACTGCACACACATACACATGACCAGTGTGCATGCTGGGAACTGATTCTGCTTAACAGAAGTGGCCTATTTAAGTGCCACAGAAAGTTCAGTGTCTGTATTTAGTACACTGACCTTTGTCTTAGCTTTTGGTTTCCATTGTTATCCAGATGCTTTGGACTGCCTTCACTCTCTTAAAATTCAGTGGAGCTGGCACAATTTCCATGTGATATCCAACTTGGCCATAGTCAGTGGCCATATTCTTACTGCAGAGTGACACACTGTCGTTAAAACAGTTCCTAACTCACCATGGGAACTCGGTCTGTAGACGGAGGGAGTTGTGTAGCTCACAGTACTGCTGGTGACCTGCAAGAGGGCTGGTAGTACACCCTGGCTCCTGAGTTGGGGATTAGCGTTGAACGCCAAGCTGTAACTAGGAGATTCCAGCTGCGTTCTGAAAGACAGAACTTTCGAGGCTGGACAGGGATCAGTGTTGCAGGCATGAATGGTGTGCAGACTGCATGCAGAATTAATATACAGTGTTTGCAGAAAGTCTTGGGATGCTTACTTAATTCCATAAATATATTGCAGATTTATTGGTTTTATAACTACAATCATTACTTTTATTCATTTGTTTACAAATTTATATATCGCATCAGAAACAACCAGTATTTTAAAATAAAACATTCACTGTAAATTGGTTAACCTTCATTTTCCGGTCTTCCTGTCAGATGGCCACATGTCACACCTGCCACAGGAAGGCAAAGAGGGGTGGTACACTGCGGAGCTTTTTAGCATCTTTATCCAAAGGCCAGGGCACTCCGGAGAGCACCAACAAGGAAGGCTCTGCAAGTACGACCCCCAGGATCCTGACCAGATCGGCTTCGGAACTTTTCAAGCCCTCTAGTAGGAGCACCCCCTTTAGGACGCCACGGTAAGCACCCAGTGCTCATCTGTTCTGAGTTTGATGCTGTTCTGAGAATGAGCCGGTGGTTTCTGGTGCAGAGCGTGCTGTGTGACTCTCATGCATCCCTCTCCTGTCCTCAGGTCAGCCTCCACTGAATCGGGCATCTCCCCAAAACAAGGCAGTGCGACATCCTCCTTCTCTCGTCTCAGGAAGCTCCTGATCTCGGGCGACACTCAGATGAGCAAAAATGGCACCCTAAAGGACTTCCTGTCCTCTCTGTGAGCTGCGAGAGACAGGACAGTCTGCTGTGGTTCACAGCGAGGGCCAGGCTGGTCCGGTGCTGGCCACGGAGGCCGCTGTTTCTTGCAAAATCTTTATTTATTTTCTAAACAATCGAAGCTCAGAAAGATCAGATATAAGGTCAACCCTCAAAAGATCCTCCAATGGATCTCGCCTTGTCTCACTCCCGGAGAAAAGGAGGGATTCGGAAACGTGAAAGGATGAGTTGCCTATGAAGGGAGTCCTCTGCTTTCTGATGTTTAGATTCTTGTTGAAGTGAAAAGGCTGCATTTTACCTGACGTGTCCATCATTGCTGACTTTACATGTTTAACATCCCTAGTGGGTAAATTACTGCACAGGTTCCGTTAAGTCGTCCAGCGGGATTCACAGGAGAGGATGGCAGTTACTCTTAGCAGACTCTTCTGTCTTAAATACAGAAGGGTTTGGCTTTTTGCAGTAAAACAACACTGTTATTTCTCCATCACGTTAGTCTTTTTGTATCATACATTTGTTTTATCTTTTATCCCTGGATTTAATGGAGGAGTTTAATGGAATGTATTTCAGAAAGGCTTTTTGGAGTATCCTTGGCTGGCTTTACTATATATTGCACTTCAGTTCTAGCTTAAATATCCCATTTTATATAAATCTTTTTAAGATGCAATATGTGTATTTGCAGTGGATAATATTATGCTGGTCTTTATTAAGGAATAGATAATTATTAAATAATAAAGTGCTGTGTTTTGAGTTGAATGTTGACCTCTTTCCCCAGAGGCATCCACAGCATACACTGCATCACATTCTACAAAATGTAAATAAAGTAATCGAATAAAGTCATTGTAAATATTTTTTTTTGTGTGACACAATGCAATAAAAATACATTATTGATGATAAACCAATATTACAGCCGCCGTTTCAGGTTTAACTGCTGTTAAAGTCACAGAAACAAACTAAATTACACGTCATTTTTGGAACCGAAAGACATTTTAATACCAGTTATTAATGGACCTAACCAATGCTATAAATTGGACTATAGGAAGCTACCGATTCTAAATAAAGGGTACAAACTTTCATCATCTAAATGGTGTAAAAATAGATAACTTTGAAGATGCAAAAGCGAAGGACATTCACCCAACGGCAAGCAGCGAATAAATGGGTTGGAATGAACAGGTTATTAATTTAATCATGGCAGGTTCGGTATGAAAAGAAATGACCACTTTCTTTTGACTTAATAACCCACTAAACAAAACTTAAAAGGTTAAACGTTTAATAATATATTGCAAATTGAATAACTATCCAACTGCTCCCTTCTGTAGCCGAACGCGGCTTTTCAATGGCCGGCAGGTGGCGCTGTCATTTTTTTTTTTTAATAGGACTGTGGAAAGGAAGTACCGTAGAAGGGGGTTAGCCACGGCTAGCGCTGATCCTGCAGCGTCCGGTGCAAAAGTACCGTTTGACGCGCGATAATAATAGTGATAGAGGAATTCATTGTTTACGATGTCGGAGAAAAAGTCCTCCAAAGGCCGAGAAGAGCGGCGGGAGTCCGGGCGGCGCAGGGAGGCCAGAGACGGGGCGGAGAAGCTGACGGTGCAAAACAAAAAGATGAAGCAGGAGGTGCAAGAGAGAAAGCACGTAGACACGTTGTGAGTCTTCCGATCACCTTTATTTAAGTTTGCTAAAGTCGCAGACTACCCGCTGGCCGTTGTCCTCCTTCCCCTGCATGCTGGTTAGTTGAGCCTCCAAGTGCTCCACGATCGTTTTGACCAAGTACTAACTATTTCCCATCTGCATGTCGTAATCGTAAGATCTTTATCAGCAAAGGCTGTACGTTTATAGGGAGTCAGCCGAATAATCCGCAAGTAGGAGAAAGCTTATTATTAGCCGGGTATGACGGAAACAGACTTTCGGCCTGATTAAACTTCATTGCTTTCTTCTTACAGCTACGAAAAACCTCCTCCCGGACTGATTAAGGTCAGTGTGCTTTAAGTACCTGGGGAAATTAGTCATGGTTGTCATTTCATAAACAGCATAACAGGGTTGCCAACTTTGGTCAGCTGGCCGGGGTGAGGTTTTCAATTCGAGACTAGTCTGCACACGCATTTACATGTATGTATGTATGTATGTAAGTAAGAGTTTTATTACCTTGTAAATCGTCTATAGGGGTTGCAAACTACCCCAAAGCTTTTGATGTAGCTAATTTTAGGTTGATAGTGGAATAACATAGAGTTGCTGTAAGATTTCTCGTATGAGCGTGAGAGTCGGCAGCCCTGGCATCATATGTAAACTCTGTAAAATTGTCTGTGCATCTTATGCATATTTACACTGAATGTATAGTATATGTAAATATGTATGTAAAACTGGAAAACATATGTCATGCTGTCCTATAAATACGTTGTTAAAATGTAAACTTTTTATAAATGACGCACCGAGGACCGGTTTTGTAGGAAGAGGAGGACAGGCCTGAGGACTGCATTCCCAATGAGCCGGGGAATGAGGACGCCAGGAACTTCCTGGCCCATGCGCCCACCAGAGGGCTCTGGATGCCTTTGGGGAAAGAGGTCAAGGTGATGCAGTGTAAGTGAGGGCTGTGGATGCCTCTGGGGAAGGAGGCCAAGGTGACGCAGGGTAACTGAGGGCTGTGGATGCATCTGGGGAAGGTGGTCAAGGTGACGCAGGGTAACTGAGGGCTGTGGATGCCTCTGGGGCAGCAGGTCAAGGTGACGCAGGGTAACTGAGGGCTGTGGATGCCTCTGGGGAAG
>JAAGVU020000045.1:8961504-8979454 GCA_011763525.2 Mormyrus iriodes | reverse complement strand
AGGTCAAGGTGACGCAGGGTAACTGAGGGCTGTGGATGCCTCTGGGGAAGGAGGTCAAGGTGACGCAGGGTAACTGAGGGCTGTGGATGCCTCTGGGGAAGGAGGTCAAGGTGACGCAGGGTAACTGAGGGCTGTGGATGCCTCTGGGGAAGGAGGTCAAGGTGACGCAGGGTAACTGAGGGCTGTGGATGCCTCTGGGGAAGGAGGTCAAGGTGACGCAGGGTAACTGAGGGCTGTGGATGCCTCTGGGGAAGGTGGTTAAGGTGACGCAGGGTAACTGAGGGCTGTGGATGCCTCTGGGGAAGGAGGCCAAGGTGACGCAGGGTAAGCGGTGGCCGGACTGTGTCCAAATGCAGGGATACTGCCATCTTCAGAATAGTTATGGGAATAACAGCTTTTGAAGGGAGCCTGATTTTCCAGCTCTTTAAGGGCCTACTGGTAAAAGGGGTTACTACTGGTTTATCTGTGGATTAATCACTAGCATAATGATAGGCTAAGATCTGGATCAGATTCAGACTTAAATATCCCACCATTAATTGTTTTTGCATGTGTGGCTGGGTTTAGCAGCACCGAATGACTCGTATTGCCAGATTTAATGTCAGTAATAAACATTATAGAAGGTGACGCCGTATCCCTCAGCTTTGTCCGTGAATGTCCTCCATTGAATTTACCTTCTGTATGAAGTGTTATGTAAATGTTAGGTTACCTTAAGTGCAATTCATGCAACACTTAATATGAGAACTTATTAAAGGCACAATAAAATACCGGTATGTTGAACTTTTGTGCAAAACAGATTTTAGTGTAAATCAGTTTTCACGTAATTGTTTATCTATTTCACGCAAGAGTTCTTTAAATATAGTAAAAGTTATCAAATCACACCTCCGGAGCTTTCGCTTTCTCGTCGTGACGGGAAGGAGGGGCTGACTTTGAATGCTGGGTTTATAGACAGGAACTGAGAAATACAAGGGCCTGCATCATGAAACAGAATTTCTTACTTAGCCGCATGACTTGTCGGATTTAGGGTCGTCTAGGCTAAATGTAAGTGAATGAAGACAAAATCAGTTTAAATTGGGGTACCTTAAATCCGACAAGTTATCCAGCTAAGCAAGAAATCATCTTGCTTTGTGATACAGGCAACTTGACATCTGCCTGTTGTGACTGGATGCATCTCACTGTTCACGTAAAAGGGAGTGAAGTGGCACAAATATAAAAAGAGCAGCTCTCAAGTACGGCTCAGTTCCCTTCGTTTGCTGCAATGAGCCGTTCAAAAGAATCGGATTGATCGTGACTGTAGCATCACTATTTCAGAGTTGTCTGTGCGCTCTGTTGTGGCTGAAGTTTAATGTATTATGAAGGATGATTGAATCGATATTGAGAAATTCTTTTCATCTGATAATCTGGTTTTGATAATTGATTCTACCATTAAAATACAGACACTCCTCACTTAACGACCAAGCTGTTTAACGACGGCCCAGCCTTACGACCAGCTCCGATCAGTCGATATTGTACGTTGTACGAGAACTTTGGTCATAGAAACTTCCATGCGGCGTCTGTGTCAAGCATCTCATCTCGCATCACCCTGTCCCAGTCCCAGTCTCAGTCTCATTCCCACAGTCGCTCGGTATTCACTACACTCGCATTCACGTTTACCTGTATTTACAGTATGCAAACAAGTAATGTATATCAGAGCTGACTTTCTCTATTACAGTATACAGTATGGTACTGTATAAACTTATAAATATACTACAAATGTTTTAAATGGTGCAAATGTGACATTAAAACAATATCTAAAGATGGCTGACACAAACCTACTACCAGTACAGTATGCTTGAAATATCAGTATGGGGCGGCTCCTCGTGTATCGACTAATTTGCTTAACGACCTAGTCGTAGGAACAGAACTCTGAGGAGAGTCTGTATAGATTTTCTTTTTTTTATCTGGACATTTAAATGTATATATTATTGTAGGGAGCAGGGCATGAACTACTACCAGGCAGGGTTGGCAGATTTTACCTTGAGTGCATGGATTAAAGTTCTCCGTCGCTATGACGGATTTCCATCAGCTGAGTGCACTAAAGGTTAATAATGAGACTGATGCAGATCCGAAGGGAAAAAAATGGGGGAAAGGCTGTCTTTTTCTTTGGTTTAATTACGATTTAATTATTCTTCCTAAAAATAAAAATAAACATTGTTTCGGCAGTTCGCTTAAACATTGACAGCTGCGGAGTAGCCTACAGGCTGCAAGCTATTTCCCGACGCTTGTTTAAGATGCCAAACTTCATAGTAAGGAGAAAATAATTCCCCAGCATTTAGTGCCACATCAGTCTCAAAGGCTTTTAATGTCCCAAAACAAAGACGAGATCTGCAAAAGGGTGAATGATACCGGCTTCTTGTTGCCTGGCGTATCCAATAATAATAACAATAGGGCATAATAATATAATAGTATATTTTACATTTTCAAAAAAGGTCGAAATAGAACATATTTATGAATGGAAGTCAGTGGTGTGTCATGAGGTGCCTCATTCGCTAATAGTAGCTAAAAAAAAGTTCTGTTCCACTGTTGTGCCTCTTTTGAAAGCATATGGTTCTAGTTCAACTGCACTTGCACTTTTTTCTTATCCACTGTTGTGTATTATGAAAGCATTGTTGTTGAAATAAATTTGCACTGAAAACTTGATGTTTCATCATTTTATAGCCAATTTTTGACAATGGTAAAGTCTTGCCCTAGCTTGAATTATTGTTACAGTTATGTAAATGTAATTCAACTAGGGGCTTAGGGGATAATGGACAACACAGCGTTGAAAATTTGATGCATTGGTGGAATGGGCCCGTGACACAGAGCATTCGGTTAAAAAAAATAAAATAAAAATTTCAGTCAGATGATTTTTTTTTTTTTTTTGCTTTAATCCATGTGAGGGTTAGGTTAGGTCCAAATACCAGGATCGGTAATGACGATATCAACCTTGGTATTAGTTTGTATCGGGTCAAAAGGAAAATCACTGGTTGTCCGACCCTGTGTAATGTAGGGAAACACCTTTGCTGTGTGTCTAAAACATGCACCCTGTAAGGGACCCCAACTACCCTCAACCCCCCGTGTCACCTGAGCACGGCAGTTCAGACAGACATTTGCTGTGCACGTTTTATTCCGATAAAGCAAAGATTAGCTACCACTCTGAAGCGTCAACACAGCCTTCATTATTTTCTAATTAATTCACAGTCCCACATATCTCACGTTATTCACAGTGAGCTTACTCGTTGTGGACGGACAACTTGCTGTTTGTTCCTCTGTGTGTTTTACCGCTGTTATTAATATATTAGGGAAATGTTAATACAGCCTGCGGGAAGTGAAACGCGCTTCAAGGCTGTTTTCTTTTCCTTGGTGGGATTACTTGAAACGAGTGAGATAATGGGGAATTTCCTGACGTACGACAGGAGCTCATGCCCCTGATGAGAACGTCGATAAGCAATTTACAGACTGCAAGGCCCTAATGGTGAAATGCAGACGTCTCAGATGTTTATACATTAACATATTTATTATATAGTTTCCGATTCATTCTAAACTGTGTGTTAAACGTTGCTGTGTGTGTGGGGTCCTTCAGCTGGAAAGTGGCTTGTGGACTGTGACTTAGCAACAGGGCCAGTTGTACCTTTTCAGGGGCCCTAGGTAAAGCTTTACTTAGGAGGCCCCCACTAAGAAAACAACTGATAATCGTTTCACTTCCTCTGCACCTTAGGCAGCTGGCTATTCCGCCTGTACCTAGCGTCAGCCCTGTTTGTTTGTGTTGTGCCTGTTTAATTAGTTGTAAAAGACTGCATGTTCCAATAGGGGCTGGTTACTACGGATGGAGGGGGAGGCCATCATTTGCTTGCAGATGATTGGCTTGAAGTGACCCAGGTCCTTATCTTACAATGGGCTTCGAACCTCCCCCACCCCCCAAGTCTTCTCACAACAGATGTTCTTTCTCTTCTCTATGCCCCAAGGTGGATCTCGCTGACAGCGGTCTGCTCTTTCCTCCTAGGCTGGCGGTGTAAACGCTATGGGCACCGGACAGGGGACAGAGAGTGCCCCTTCTTCATCAAAGGGAACCAGAAGCTGGAGCAGTTCAGAGTGGTGAGTGTTGCCCCGAGCGACCTTTGCATGCGGGTCAGCGGTTCGTCACGCCAGTGGCGGGTGGCCCCAGAGGACTGCGGTGAGAATGACGCGGCTCCTTTTTGCAGGCACACGAAGACCCCATGTATGACCTGATCAGGGAGAACAAACGCAACGAAAAAGAAACAAGGTATGTCTTTAAACAAAACTATTTCAACGATGTACGTCAGCTCGTGTCCCAGCGCTTGTTATGTTCCTGTTAGTCATCCCTATCCGGAGAGCTCCCGGTATGTGTTTTGAAAACCGCAACCAGAAATGCGACCTCTTCGTTTTTGACGTTAGTCCTGGAATCGCATGCTTTTCAGATCTCACTTTCAGGCTGCATTTTCTGTGGGAAGATGCAGAGCGTAACTGCATACGAAAGCTCAGAGGTGCTGAAGGAGGTCACTCTCTCCCGTACCTGTTAGATTGCCACAAAGTTCCTTAGTTTCCTAATATTGATGAGTTTAAATGTAAATTAAAAAGCCACCTTTTTTTCCTCTTGCTTTCAAATCTGTTTGAGGTTCGCCAGGGTTTTTGTCAAATCCACTATTAAGTTACTTTTAATTTCATTTTAATAACTCTTAATTAATTTTAATTACCCTCTTTTTTTCCTGCTGCTTATTGTTCTACATTTCCTTTTTTAATTATTTTAAGTTCTACTTTCTTATTGCTTGCCTGCACGTTTTCATGCTATTTTATTTATACATGTTATATTTTACTATGTTATTCATGTCATTTTATTTATATACTTTACTGTGTATGTACTAATTCTTTCTAAACAGGAAAGCACTTTGAGTCTAATCCTGTTTAATAATGTGCTGTATAAATAAATGACTTGACTTAATTTTTCTGTTGTCCAATGGCCCTTCCCTTAAGTTCCCACAATGTTCCTGTTATCCTGTTAGCCCTGGCTCATATCATTACTGTAATCAGTAATGCCCTGTAAACACAGTTTCTCCCACGCTAAACGAGCGGCTTGTGTACCCGGGCATTTAAGCTCCCGGTAACTCGCTGGCACATCTGCGCCCGTTCCTACCGCACTCACCCGCTTTGCCCCCTCTCCCTCCCCAGGATTCAGCAGCTACGCCAGTTGCTCCAGGACACCACGTCTGACTCAGACAGCAGCAGCGGCTCCTCGGAGCACGACCGGCACAGAAAGAGGAAGAGGAAGGAAAAGAGGAAAAAGGAGAAGAAGAAAAAGAAGAAGAAAAGGCACAAGTCCTCTAAGGAGGGCGAGAGCTCTGCGTCAGACTGACGGCCGGGCTGCGGCTCACCCCGGCTCGGCTCTCTGGAGGCCCCTCCTGCTCCCCAGCTCCTCTCTCCCCATCCCTCTGCTCTGGTCGTTGCTTGGGAGCACACGGAAGATGAGCTCCCAGCTCAGCGAGGGTGGCGGGACGGCATGGCGGAGTCGCAAATCCGTGCGGAATGGCGGCCTGTGAACGTCAGAGGCTGGCGGGGGAAGCAAACGCGATTGTTCACAGCTGAAATGCGAAAGCCTGCGTGTCGCATTGACTGCAGTTGTTACCTTTCTGTGTGTTACTTGTATGATTTCTATGGCTGGAAATGTGACTTTATATTATCTACTGAACTAAGGTGTGTTTTGAGTTGTGAATGGTGGCATCGGCCGACCTTAGTGTACGTTGCATAATTGCACATAAATGAAATGCACGCTGACTAAGGATTCCTGGTATGTGTTTGCTGACTCATGCAAAAATAAACCATAATTAAAATCTGAGACTGATGTGTGGTGAATTGTTTGGAACTGGATTTTAATGTATTAATTTAATATTTGCACCATTGGCTAAAATTGCTTATGAGAAATAGTATGCGTTTCTGTAAACTTCTGGCTCAGTCTGATCCTGTACTGGATCAGTGACACAGAGGATGTAGTAGGTGTGGCCTAGTAGGTTAGGGTCCTGTGCCTGTGATGGGAAGGTTGCTGGTTTGAATCCCTGGGTCAGCAGTGTGCTCCCACCATTGGGCCCTTGAGCAAGGCCCTTAACCCCAATAGATTCAGGGACTGTCTGACATTGTGTTCTCCAAAAAAATAAATGTATGCAGCTTTTGGATCTGCTCCTGCAAAATAAATATAGATACATTTTTGGCCAAATTTACCATGGTCTGTATTGTTTCAGTTCTGGAGTTCCTGGTTCTGGTGTGAAATGGGAACACAGTGCAGTCCTGCTTGCTCTCGCTGCATGCACTGTGTCACACTCTGTTTTGTATCCCATTTGTAATTAGCATTGGCCATAAGGAGGTTTTGGCAACGCCAGCTCTCCCAGTCTAGCACATAGGCTTCTCCTGCCACTGAGTCTGAGAATAATTTATTTCGAACATATGTTTGTGAAAAATGACAGGTCCACACATTCACAGTGTTCTAACCAGTATTAATGCCGTGCTCCCCGTTTATATTCCGCCTGGAACCTACAGGGATTCTTTGCCACAAGTTTTAAGGGGTTCGAGAGAGAGTGAAACCATACCCCTTCTGGGCAGCCTTTTCGCCCGGGCCCCCCCTCTCTGTCGTCTTGGGGAGGCACCAAGCACCACATCAGAGTGGACAGAACTGAACCCCACCCAAGAGAGGCTATTTTAAGAAAGCAAGCTGGTCACAGTGCTCTCACTGCTAGGGAATGTTATATGGCAAGCCACTTTGGAAGCTGAGGTGGGGGGTCGGCTAATTTCTCGTGTTTACATCATCTAATCTGCAGCCCACAAGACCGTGTGAGAGCCGTTAACAGGAAACACAGCCTGGCATACTCCCTGTACCATCTCCCCTTCCATGGCAACCATCCCTTTCTTTCCCGTCGCTAAAAGCATCCCATAAATCATCGCGAAAGAGATCGCGCGCTGCCCCTAACCTCCCGAATCTCGCACACTCAAAGAGATGTTCTCGTTCTCCTGTCAGTGACCCTGAGCCCCGAGGTTTCATATTAAACCGATCTGTCTTCCGTGACGTTCCGGATTTAATACCTTCACCAGCGTGTTCCTTATGAGGTTGCGTAGAGATTATTCTCCCCAGTGCTGTGGTCTTTAATTCTCACAAGGCCTCTCACGTGTCCCAATTATGGTCGTACTTTGCGTGATTACAGCAAGAAACAGTGTGTACTGTTTTTCTGCATTATTCAAGAAAGTTTGTCGCCCTTACAGAGCCTCCTGAAGAGTTTTTTTTATGCAATCCTTAAATTGCGATAAGCTGTTTCAAAGTCTATCGGGTTCTTCTTAGCTTAGGATTATAATTAAGCCTTTAGTTCAGCTGGAACGATCTTGGGGGCCTGAACTTCTGTGTGACATTTAATTCCACGGCTGATATTTATTAGGTCATTTCACTTAGTGGATTTAACATGGTTATTTTACCCTCCATTGTTTAAAACAGAATATAAGCATGACACTGTTTTAAATGGTATCCATATATTACTTGTCAGTATGCTTGGTGTTCAGGTGGTCAAGTGAAATGTTTTGCTCTGGGGCTGTTTCTGTGGAGATGATTAACGTATCAGATGCACAGCAGGTTCTGTTACCACGTATTATTTGTAAAATCGGGGGAAAGGAGACTTTAATCTTAATGCTCTGCTGTGAAAACGATGTCCAAAAGAGATTTCACAAAAGAAAAGATGCCATCAAGTCTTGGAAAAAACCCCAGACCTACCTTAACTTGAATGAATGTAGGGCAGAGCCATGACCCATAGCCTCAGGGCCATTGCACCTTCAGAAATCAATCTAGTCTAGAGAAGCAGATCTTAGGAAGTGTCAGTCCAGTCATTTTTCTGGTAGATGCCTACTGTAACTGTACACCCATCTGGCCCTCGGGGATACTGCTCTGCCAACAACCTCAGTTCTTAATTGCTTCGTTGACGTAATTAATTAAATAGACCTACTTTGTAATTTCATGCGCAAAACTGTCGCCGATTAAAACATATTCACTGAAAGTGCAGTGCATTGCATTTTACTCCTACGTAAACTTCAAGGTTGCAGCGCATGTAACTTGTAATTTAAAAGGCAGACTGAGTCTGTCTGTCCTTATTGAGGTGGCGGGGAGAGGTATTTTTAAACGTCGGCCCATTGCGATTAGCGCCGAGGAAATAAGCGCTTCAGGAAAGACGCCTAGTTTCCAGGCACAGTTGAATTTCTCATCCTGCACATACTGCATTCAGAAATTTCTGAAATCTTACAAAGCGCAAATGCAACCAAACTTTCCCTAAAAAGAAGTACACTGAATACTCGAAATATTAATAATGGATACACTGAAACATTGCTTTGTTTCTTGTATTATTAGTATTTATGAGCATTATTTCCTTTTTAATTTTCCTCTTTTTGGTTAAAAACATTTGCCCACAACACTCTGACCTCTGCAATATCATTGAGATGGGAGAATACGCGGATTTTCGTCGGGGTGGGGGGCGATCGCGATCTGAAGCAGTAGTGTACCACAGCCACCCGGATAGATGTGCCTTTGTTAGGGCGGGGGGAGGCAAAGTTTATGTCAGACAAGAAAGAGCAAAGCGACGAAGGGGGGAGCGGCTGCTGTACCGTCGGGATCCGCGGAGCTGCAATTGGTCAGCGTGGCTCTGATCGCAGCCCGGAGGAAAGCGACCGAGTAGCGGGGGGAGGAGGAAGAGGAGGAGGAAGGAGGAAGTGAAACCATCGGCGCTATCTGCAGCGTAAAGAGACGGCGATAAACTCCGATCGTCAGCGCCTCGGCTGTGGCCGGGGGGTGGAGCGCGTCCGCCGCGTCAGGTCTGTGCAGATCGCCGGGCTGATGCACCGCGCTGCCCCCAGAAACTACCTCCAACCGCCGCGCTCATTATTTTCCTCGAAGGGAGGGGGCCTGTCGCTTTGTCTTACTTTGCGAGCCAGCCGGGTGTCTATTTTGGCCATATGGTTGGCCTGCCAGCTATCTACCGCGATCGGGGGCGGCGGTGCCGGCGCGAAGGATACTAGCCGGACGTGGCTCGCCGGCCGGCCGGCGACGTGTACGGGTACGGGTACTGCAGGCGAGCCGCGGACCGGCAGGAGCTGGTAAGTGCGATAAGCGTGAAGCGTGTTGGTAGGACTTTGTGAACCCCGTAAAGGTTATCGTGGGCTAACCGACTAGTTAAACAAAGCGCAAAGGCAAAAGAGCTACTGAGTGCTGTAAGTTAACTGGTTGATTTTGTATTTTTAAATGCGTGGCATTTCTAACATTTCCTACATGATCTGGGTTAAAAAAACAAACTTGCATTGCCGCTGTTTCAGTGTTTTCCCCCACCCAGCCCATATCCAGCTGCAATGTACGAATTTGGCGAGTTTTGGATCTTTCTCTCTGTTTTTGTTGGGGACTTGAGCATTTGCAGTTTTTTCGTGCGTAGTGTTCTATTTCTGCATCCATTGCGCTTTTTCGTCGTTGCAAACGCACTGCTTTGTGCTGACAGCTCGGAGATGACCGGGACAATGTCGTTTGTGATCTCTTGATTCAGCTGGCAAATGGTACATTTCTTAAAGCTTTGCGTTTGAAATAACTGGTTGGAAATTTAAGAGCTGAGCGGTACACATAAAACGGCTATAAACGAAACTTTTGGTCCGGTCTCAGTCTAAAATAATAATCTGTGTACGCTAATCTGAATGTAATACCTTTGTGGTCGTCAAATTTAACAATGTTGTTTTTTTTTCCTCCTCGAATTTATAAGCGTATTAAATGTATCCAACTGGCATCAAGCTGTAATGAGTATCTGTCCGGAAGATAGTCACTTATTGTGATTTAACGCTGCTGACTGACTTCTGTGCCCGGGACTCTGTCTTTATGATGGAGGTGTATTTTCAGCTTTTCCTAAAGTACCGTAATTATTATTAAAGTCAACTAAAGTTACTAATCAGCTCTCAGTGACGCTCAGGGACAATACTTATTATTTCACCTGGATCAGTATATTAGTTCTGTTTGCAGGCTTAAACAGCATTCAGTAGTTTTCCTCGCCCTGCCCAGGGTGTACCGCAGCCTCGTGCCCGGGGCCTCTTTGGACAGACTCCAAAGGCTGCCCTTTTCTTTGAAGACTGCATCTGCCCATCCATTTTCAATTAGACATTTGGGCTCATGATGTTCCAGAGGACATCCTGGGAAACGCATGTGGATGAGTTTAGGAGCACGCAAGGAGCCAATGCCCCTGTTCGCAGATTCTGGGGATTTGGCCTGATGATTTGAATGTTTCCAGTTTATACAAAACATACAAGACTTAAGTGCACTAAAAATACTTATGGGTGCGGTAGGTTGTGGTCATACAGCAGATGGATAATGCTCTTCAGGGAATCTTTAAAGATAACTACTTGTGAACATTACTTCTTAAGCGAGTTATGCTTACCATACCTTAAACAGTAGCTGCTGACACATGCTTTTCTACTGCGAATCTTATCAGTCTGTTTATGAAGTCAGACAGTCCGCGGGTAGCCTGATCTGGTGACTTCTCGTCCCATGTTGACGTTCAAGGTCAGGTTAAAAGACTACATAAAGGATTTGAATTAGTTTTGAAAGCAAGCCACCTTGACAGCTGAGGTGGCTGATCCACAGAGTTAGAGAAGAGGTAAAGTAAGTAACTTTGAAATAATTCACAAGGTTCTTCACACAAGCCCAGCTGCACATGCCCTTTTCATCCTGCTCAGTCTCAGTGCTTGTTCTGTGCCATTTTGGGCCCTAAAGTGAGGAACTTTCAGTGTTCAACATATGTGTTTGTTGTTGTCTGATCAAGGTTATTATTTAGTCAAATTGAGGAAAACAATCCCACATAGTTTGTAAGCTTCAGTTCTATGTTCTTGGCGTTATGGAATAAACGTTAGTAAGTGATTTAGCGTTCTGAGGGATTGTGGGTAATATGCAGGGCAGAGTTCCATCTCTCCGATCCTGGAGAACAAGCTTTGTTATTCTCAGATCCCTTTAATTGTTCCCCTCGGATCCTTTTTCCACGTAACCTGATACCACCGTTTTCCGAAACGGCTCTGCGTCGTTTCTGCGGACTTTATTATCCGGGCCATTTAGTTGTCAAGAAGTGATACTGAAGGACTCATGACCCTTTTAAATTATCCACATTAATTCTGGGGACAGTAAAATGCTTATGTGTCTGGTTTGATCTCTTTGCTGTGCTTGAGAAATTGCATATTAGTATCCTAAGAATAAATATCATTATCCCAATTTTTCCTGATAAGCATCACGGAGGCTGCATGCAGATCAGGTCAGACCAGACTTCTCTCTCCCTGCCTGCAGAATCCAGCTCATTTTAGAACATCCTGAGATATCCACAAAGCCAGCTGGGAGGTATAATCCCTCCAGCATGCCCCTGGTCTGCTCTAGGCCCTCTTTCCAGTGGGACGTGCCGGAGACGGCGCTGCTGAGAGCAGCCCTGGGGGCGTCTTATGAGATTCCTGGATCACCTGAGCTCCAAATAAGCAGGACTGATTAAAGTGACACTATTAATTTGTGCAGAAGATAATCTAATGCTGCGAATTGGGACCCGCTGGTAGAGATTTTGACCACCGTCTTTTTGCCTGAACGCTCGACGTATCGGTCTATTATGGGCACGTCAGGCTGTGAAAAAACGTCTGGGTTTCTTCAGATGTTGAATTTGTCAATAAAACGCCAGGAAGGCTTTCTCCTCCTCACGTGTCACGGGAATAAAGCCCTTCTGTACGTCGTCGCTTAGAAGAAGTTGTTTTATGTGATGCCAGTTCTCATGTAGGGCTGGACCAACCTCCACACGAGAGCTAAAAGGCCATCTGCGTGCCCCCCCCCCCCACACACACACACACACACACATACACTGGCCCTTTGGTACCAAATGGCATCAACCAGGTTTTGGGAAAATCCAGAACTCTGGAGTTCCATTGCAACAATAAGACAGGTTTTGGAATTTGGCTATAAATTCCACATGATCTCCAGGCAGACGTTTGGCAGAAGATGTGAATATGGTAGTTCGTACAGTAGTATAAGTTTATAGTCTTTCTGGACATGGAGTTCCAGAGCCTGTTCCAGGTTTTTCCCAACGCAATGCTGGTGGTGCTGTGGTCCCGCTAACTGGCGCCCTATGGTCACACACCCCCGGTACATGTGCATCCGCATGCCACTGTATGCGCTTTAGAATAGAGCGTACCAGCTGTGTGTTCAAAACGAGCCAGCTGTGCGCTGCTCTCGGATCCCTGTCCCGGCACCAGATGTGTGCATCTGTGGGTTGCTCCCCCATTCCTTTGCCGTTTCTTCACGTTTCATCCTCCTGACAGTCTGTATATCAGCTGCGGGTTCTGTTGTGGTGCTGCTGGGCCCATCTGTGTGGATCCGCACTCACCTGGGTCAGTAGGTCATGGCTTTGAGACTGGATGCTACCTCATCAGTCTGTACTTGTAGTGTTTTTAGCTTTATTAAATTCGGGGATAGATTAATCATCCTGTTGGTTGATTATTCAGTTGATTAAGGCTGCCTGCATCACCACTGTATGATGCTGTGATGCTTTGTTAAATTTCCTCTGTAAACAGACAGTCGTGATGTACTGCTGCTTCCGTTTAAATTTAAGCGAGACCTCACCTCGGGTCATTCGAACTGCCAAAGGAGAATGACAGCCGGCACAGTTGTCTGTCGTTTGTAGATCTTTTATTAAAATGTAGTCAGACTTTGTTTCGCACTAAGCTGTCATAAAATGCTTTATAGAAAAACTTCCCAGCTGGCGTTTTGGGGGGTGGGGTGGTTTCTAAATGAATTTATAACTGCATGATGCTGTAAAATTGGCTCAGTGGGAAAGAAAGATGTAGCTATAAAAAGAGAAAAGGAGCGTAATGCACGGTGTGGCTCTTGTCACACCTTGGAGCAGCGGCGCTGGGTGAGGAGTGACCACAGCCAGACAGCCGCCCCAGGAAGAGCCCGTGTGCGGGGGAAGGCGGAGCCCCACACAACAATGCCTGTCACCCATCTGCCTCTGTGTATTTATATATAGGGGTTCTTTTCCTTTTTAAATCCCACTTAAATCGGCTCCAACGTAAATAAAATCCGGGCTATTTTGGACGACAGGCGTCCTGTAATGAGCAATTTTATTATTGTCATTTTTTTCCTTTCCGTTTCTGTGTGTAGCGGGTAGGTGGGTCGTGGAGGTCAGCTGCGCGTGAATCGGCCACACAGGACTCGGCATCATCCTGACTGGCCGAACCTGGCTCGCTGGACCTCGCCGGGCGGTAGCGGGGGGCCCGGTTTACCGGCCACTCGAGAGGAGGGCGTCAGCCCCAGGGCTAGGACCCGAGCAGCTGTGAGGCGAAGTGTGTGAGAGAGAGGCTTTCAGAGGTGGCCTTAGTGATTGTTACTGCCAAAATGGCTATAGTTTGCGTGTGTCCGTGCCACGTACTCTTCACACATACGGGGTTTTAATGGGAACGATGTTCCAAATTAGAGCAGCTTTAAGGGAATTTCACCGGAACAACCTGGATCTGTGAACGCCCCGCTGGGAGCAGCGTACACCGCAGTAAAGAGTTTTCACAATGGGATTTAAGGAAATGGGCATCTCGTGTGTCGAATCGCCATCTAAGGAAAATGAAAACGCACCACAGAAGGAGATGATGCTGTTTTTATCTGGGTCTTTGTGCATTTTAAATGAGTCGTTTCTCTTTTGAACGTATCTGTGTGGCCTTTTTGCGAAGGTCCTTTCACAGAAATGCTGTCATGATTTTATGTATATTAAGTCGGTAAAGATATATGATATGCAGCTTTGAAATAATGCTGGTCGACTCCCCCATGTTACATACTAAAACAATGTTAGGTTTCAGTAATGCTAAATAAGGCCTAATTTTTGCCCCACTGCCTCAAAACCACATGGTTTGTTTTTCATGGTTTGTCACGGATGGCCTGCTTTTTAAGGCACTTAATCGTTTTAAAATTTAATGGGGTGCGTCTGTCTGTGACTCCCTTAAACTGGAGAGACATCAGTTAATTGGTGTGTTTAGTTGTTTATGTGCTCCACAGCTCTGTAATATGTTCCTGCCCTGCCTCTGTGGCGATGCCAGCATTAATCAGACCACTGCAATACTCTCCATTACTGAACCAGCGTTATTTTGTGGCAGAATAATGACAGGGAAAGTATTTTGTCTTGGATTGAGGCTTCTTTTTAAGAATAAGGGGGAGGGCAGATTGACTGTATGATTTTCATGGCCTAGCAGAACCAAAGCCCATTGAGGTGTGAGCAGCTTTCTCATTCACTGCTGAAAACTTTTTTTTTTTTGTAGGGGGGGGTGCTTAAATTTATGTTCCTGTTTGTCTCTGGGATAGACGTCTGCAGTGCCAGGGGTGCATAGCTGAGCACTGCTTCCCTGACTGCTCCAGTTAAGATACAGATGTTTTTGCAGATGTTTTGATATCATGAAGCCTGCCTGCAGCCACAGAGTTCTGTCAGCATTCATCTCTTACAGACATTCGTGGCCGTTTGCGGTTTCAAAGAGTGCCGCGCTCCCCCCGCCCTCTGGCATATGTTCCACAGGTGTGAGCGGTTTTTATTAAGCGTGAAAGCCGAATTGAAAAGTCGCGGGCTATGCTGTCATTGCTGGAGGGCAGTGCGGTCATCAACCGGTGGACAAATTCAAGTGAGAGGCTTTCTTGTTTATTTTTTGTTTAAAAAAAATAATAATCTTATTTACATTGTTTAAACTTTGTAACAAGTTCTAATTATTTGTCGCTTTAACCTTTTTAATTGGTCAGTCTATTTTACTGGCCATTTGCTCACCATAAATATTGCCCTGGTTGCTGGCATGGTGTTAAATGTCATCGTAACTAACTAACTAACCAACTGGCAGACTCTGGTCTGCGTCGGGACGGAAGCACAATTCAGTGGGACTGTGCAATCAATTACTCCCCCGCCTCCCTATTCAGCCATATTAATTGGTTGGCCCCTTTATAAGGCGCAGTGGACCTTATCTTTGTGTTGCTGATAGAATTTGGGACTTGGGGAGACAGTCAGGGCCCCCTGCCGTAGAGTAACCTGTCTCACTTTGACTATTTTCCTGACTGCTGGTGTTTTTTGTGTGTTATTTTTCCTTGGTGGGGTGTTATCCTTCTCCCCACCACCGGTGCGCACCGCTGTCCTCCACAGGGGCCTGCGAGCTGCTCAGAAACCCTCCATGCGTACAGACTGAGATGGTGCGCTGACAGGGCATTGGGGCGGGGCCATGCCTCCTGCCTGTCCTTATCCGGGACTCCTGGGAGGAGCAGCGCACCCCGTGGCGGCCCCCCGTCCGCGTCCGAGGCAACTCTGTGCACCAGCCTCAATTGGATCTTTTCATCTCTGCCCCCCCGGGGCTTTATCGGTCAGAAGCGGTTTTTGTGTGTAAATGGACCTATTATGATTAAAACAAGGAGAATCATTTTACCGCATCCCCAGTCTGAGAATCCGTGTCGTTCTGCTTCATTTAAGGTTTAATCTCCAGTTTGGTTCTGCATTCTGATGTCCTTTTTCTTAATCTGTTTTTTCTGGTAAGAAAGAAGGCAGTTAACTAAATCTCTGAAGGGACCAAAGAGTCCTCAAATAGGTCAACGCTTTTAGATCACTATAAATATAGCGGCAGCTTTTCCCTCCACATTCCTTGCAGGAAAGTGGGTGATTTCTCCGATTTGTCTGTGCACCTGTTAGCCAGGGGTGTTGGATCAACTTCTGTGCCTCTTATCGTACTGTGCAACCCCGTGCAAGTTGGGAGTCCAGCCCTGTGTCCCTGTTATGCTTTTGGGGGGGCAGAGAGTGGGTCCATGCCACTTGTGTCCTCGATAACGTCACGAGATACCAGAGAGAGACGTGAGGTGAGGTGAATAGTGTTTGGAACCGGCTGTACAAGGGTGCTATGTTTCGGGGTGGGGGTTGTTTTTGGTAGCTGAGTGGTGTCTGCGTCCTGATCAGAACAAAAGGATGGAGGTGGGAGGTGTCAGGCACAGGGTGGGGGGGGGGGGTGTTCGATGAGGGTGCAGGCCAAGGAACAACTGGCAACGTTGTGGGGTACGGGCACAGTGTCTCTTTGTGTCCCGCGGCGTCTGTCGCCGATTGGGCTCTTGGCAGCGGGTAACTGACTGTCCCCCCACAGGCCTGTCTGGTTTGTAGCTGGGGAGGGTGGGGAGGTCAGTAGGTGTGGTGCTAGTATTCTTAAAACATCTGGTTTTCTTAATGGAACTGAGACGGCAGCAGTGTTCCGATGACAGAAATGGTTTCATTTTGATGTGCTCCAAGCTACAGAGAATGCTGTGTGAGCCCCCCACCCTCCAAGCCCCCCCTCCGCTGCCTCTCTGTCAGGGTGTGAAATGTGCTGAGATGTCAGTTCTCTTTCTGCAGGATGGGCTGTGGATGCGTCCGATGAATCTGGACCCAAGCTTCCCCTTGGTAATGGAGAGAGACGTTGACTCATCCCTAAGCCTTTCCGAGGTCCCGCTTCTCACCGTGGACGCTCATCTGTACAGCGCGGACCTTGATTCTTATTTGAAGTAGGACGGGCAAAAATAGTAGCAAATCAATTGCAGAATGTTCCGAGCTTTTTTCGGGTTTTCAATCTAGGCTAGAGTAAACCTGAGGGGATTTAGTGATATGTTCTGTAGGGGCGAGCGCTCGACGCAATCTTTGGAAAACAGGCGAGAAAATTAGAGACTTGGGTGTAAAGGCTATTCAGCTGGCAGTGGGGAGCAGGCAGGGGTCTGTTCTGAAAGAAAATGAGGTCTTTCACCCTGAAAGTGGTCACCTAAGGGCAGGGCGGTGGATCAGTCTCTTTGTTTTAGTCCTAGTGATTTAATGACCCATGTGGTCCTGAAATGTTATAGGGTGACGAGCGTGACCTCGATTAGGCTCCAGTTACCCTTCTTGCCTTTCGGAGAGAACCGCATCGGTCTCCCTTTAAAGTCTGTTGGGACACTGGTGGGGGAAAAAAATCCAAATATTTCCCCACATAGCTGTCCGTGAGAACGCCCAGCCCATATCAATGCTAACAAAAGATGTCAATGATACACAATCTGTCATCTAATCTTTTACTCCTGAGGACTTATTTTATTTACAATGGGGTGCGAGAATCACATCAAGCTGGCATCAGTTCAGATTTAATTCTATTAGATTTGTCTCTCTGTTCATGGGTTGGTTATTTCCTCCCTGCAATGGCCTCTGGGAGTGACCAACTTGGCGCCTTCCATAGTAACAGGTGCCCCCCGCCCCCAGGTTGACACTGTTTGCCATTGACACCCGCAAGACCTCTGACAGAATACAGACACTGATGGCCACCCAGCATACCCAGATACCAACCACAGTCTGGCTTTCCGATGAGGGTGCTGGCGCTTTCATCAGTGTCTGGCTTTAAGGTTAATCAGAGTTCCCTGCTGTCAGGCTGTTTTCTTTTAAATGATACTATCAGTCAGCTGTTGTTTTGATGTTGAAGAACAGAAACCTGCTTTAATCTCCCTTTTGGCTCCTTCGCTTCTCCCAGTTTGCTCGGCACCTGAAGCATGATTGGGCTCATGATTGTAGCCGAGGTTGTGGAATGGGCCCCGCTGCGTTGGGGGTGGCGTCCTTACGCTCACGCTATGTGCTGAGTTCCGCGTAAATGCCGCTGCCTTTCTGGCTTTTAGGAAGTCTCCATGCTTCCTCTTAATGTGACATTCATATGTCCAGACAATTATTATGCTGACAGGACAGAACCGCTACTTGGAAAAGACGGAACTTTGATGCTTGGTGAGGAGTTTGGTAGGATAATTGCAGGCGGGTTTTCATGTAATATTTTTTCGCGAGTACTTCATGCAGATTCACTGTGAAATTTGCTGCCTTCGGGCCTTTAAACCTATTGCCCACCTAGAGAAGAAATTCTTTGGCAT
>JAAGVU020000045.1:8939105-8951972 GCA_011763525.2 Mormyrus iriodes | reverse complement strand
TGTTCCTAGCTGATAAGTTCAACATCAATCGAAAGCTCATCGCTTTTCTTTCTTTGTTAAATATGTTCAGTTTCGCGCTTATTGGAGACCAAACGTCAGCATTCTGAGAAGTGTGAATCTCTGTTCCTTATACCGGCTACTGAGGCTCGAACCTCTGCACACAGCTGCATGCTGATGACTACCATCTTCCTGGCTGCGTATCATGTTTTTGTTTATTTTCATGAGACATGGCCCCATGGAAAGGTTGCAGTTTCCACAGGCAGCCCTTTTAAAACTAGCCATTCCGACTAATGAATCATAAATGAGGTGTTTTTTGTGGTCATTTTAATATGGCGGCTGGAATATTTTTAGTCTTCCTGATGGAAGTGAGAGCTCTTACCAAACGTGACTGTCATCTGGGGAAAGCCCCGACCCAAGCCACCAGAATGTGTTTGGGTTGGACTGAACCACTGCCTTCAACTCTGTACCTCGCTAATGCTTCAGGGGGGACCTGCAACTCGTTCAGCTTAATTAAAGGGTGAATGGTTTGGGTTCTGCATCTTTGGTGGTGACTGGTGGTCTGGGGTAAAATGCTTCCTCTGTCTCCCCCATGCAGGCTTGTATGAGAGCAGGGAAACAGTGAAGGACAGCAGTGCCTGCCAGCATGCCTCCGCCCGCCGACATCGTGAAGGTGGCCATCGAGTGGCCAGGGGCCTTCCCCCGCCTTATGGAGATAGACCAGGTGAGACAGGAGTAGGTTCAGCCGCGTTGCCCTGGACGCTTTCAGCAATCGATCCGACTGAACGCAGGGAGTGAGAACGCAGCCCCTCCCCCCACATCTCTAGAGATTTCCCGAACTGTCCCCCCTTCTCCCTCCACCCAGGTGTTAACCTCACCTCAGTGGTGAATCTCACATCATTCGTTTTTCTGGAGCGACGCCCCCATCAGTTACTACAGTGTTAAGTGTACATGTTCCCACTTTAATGTGCTTTCCTCGTGTTTTTGTTTGTTTAGAAAAAGCCCCTCTCGGCCATCATTAAAGAAGTGTGTGAAGGGTAAGTACTTTGTTGGGTTTCTAGGTCATTCTAGAAAGATCTTAACTTTTGGATATTTGCGTAAATTTGTTCTCTGGTGAACTCGCCATGCATGTGTGTGTATGTTTGCCTCCTATATGTTGCCTGTGTATGTCACATGTGCAGTGCATGACTTTATAGGATCAGCAATAATCTGTATCCCTGACTGCTGTCATGCTGCCCTTCTGAAGGTCTCTTCCTTTTGTTTTGTTCAGCTGGTCCTTGGGGAACCATGAAAATTATGCTCTACAGAATGCAGACTCCACCAACTTCTACATCACTGAAAAGGTGAGCCGTTCGCATCAAAGTAACATGTACAGACGGCATCCACATCAGGACGTTTTAATGTGTCAGACTGAACACCAGGATATATGTGCATATCAGACATGGCATTTGTGTATTTTTAATTCAGTTGTCGTTGGTAAACAAACTAGGCTTAAATCAGGTTTGTGAAGTTGAAATTAAGTCTAGTTTCTGAACTGTAACCCAATTTTTTCAAATTTTTAGAATCGCAACGAGATCAAAAACGGTTCGATTCTGCGGCTGACTACGTCCCCTGTGAGTCACAGTCCAGTTATGATCTTCAGCTTCACACACTCGGGCTCATTCATGTGGATTTTGTTGCTTAATTTGCGACCGTTTTTTCCTTCTGCTCCTTGTATGGGAGTCACGGGTCTCATCACGCATATCAAGTATATTTATAATGTATGAGCACCTATGTGGCTATTATTATTTAATTGTTAATTATCAATTATCTGCTTGTTTATTAATTACATGGCATACTTTGCAGTTAAGTTGTGTCTCTTTCCTGAGGATAAAGATGTTTTGGGGCCTAACCCTGCAAAATTCTACTCCACTCCAGTCAGGGATGCCGTAAAAGGTGGAAAGGTTAGGACAATCTGTGCCCTGAAACATTTGGAACATAACTGGTTTGGTCTGGGTAGGAGGCCCAATATGATATGCTTTCATGGGGCCCAAAATCTCTAGCGGCGCCCCTAATCCGGTATCCTACCTTTCGAACCTGCCATGTGACGCTGCCATGTGCACCCAGGCCCAGACGGCACAGCAGCTCCATGAGCGCATCCAGTCGTCCAGCATGGACGCCAAGCTGGAGGCCCTGAAGGACCTGGCCAACGCATCGCGTGACATCACCTTCGCTCAGGAGTTCATCAACCTGGACGGCATCTCCCTGCTCACCCAGATGGTGGAGAGCGGCACAGAGTAAGTGCACTGCCCTCCTGTCATGTGGCTGCCATCGTGCTGCACGGTCCCTCTCAGGAAAGTGTACAGCTGGCCCAAACACTTCTGCAGTGGCAGATTGCCTAAATGCAGTCACATTAAAGTCTTCAGTTATAGATGCATTAATAAAGGTATTTGTACATTCACTTTGTCTTTATTAGTTGTGTAAATAACCGAATTATACTCAGAAGTTGGTTTAAAAATCACATATTCATGAATGCTAATAGCTAATTAGTTATTGGCTAAGTTTCTGTTAGCTAAGTAGTAGTGAGGTTCTCCAAAACCGTTGATTGGTGATAGCTCTTGGAGCATTAGGTCTTGGCACAGCCTCCACTTTCAGGTCAGTTCTGTCAGTAGCCCACCCCCCCCACCCCCCCATGCTGTGCACTCAGAGGTAGGTGGAAAAATTCCCATGGTGAGGCAGACAAGTGCAGGCCGTGGGCTCCCATTGCGATGTGCCACGCTAGCGAAGCTTAGAGGACGCTCTCTCCTACAGAGATTAATAGAGCTGGGATCCACAGCAGGGCCCCTTCTGCAACGCAAGCCAGCAACTTTAAGGTCATTAACTGCAGCGCCACCTGCTGCTTGTTTAGCAGTGATTTATTTGCATCTGAAGCTTGTGACCCAAGGAATCCGTGTCCCCACTGCTGTGGCAGTTTCATCAGTTAAACTGATTCCTTAGTGATTGTAAGAGCCGGGTCACACATGGGAAGTTTATCAACTTATTGATTATGGTTTGATTTTTGTCCCATTTCTCAGACCCACAGCCACTGGCCTTCCTGTAGGGGTTGACTGGAGGACTCGGCCGTGCCTTTGAAGGCAAGGGGTGGGGGTGTAGTGACAGCATTTTAGTCTGGGAATAGCCAGGAGTCTGCCGAGGGTAACGCCACCTTGCCCTTGGCTGTTCATCGAGCGATCCTGACTGTGCTAATGCACATAGACCAATCACAAGCTGGCAGCTTTAAAACCCCCCAATCTCACCGCTAGTCCGTTTCTTTTTCGGACTCCGGCGTTCTCCTGCCTCAGATCTGCCTCGTCAGGCTTCTTTCCCCATCGGCATCACGCTTCAAACACTTTCTCATTAAAGTCAGATCGCAGGCTTGCGTGCGCACGCGATAAATCCCACCAGGCTCTGTCCTGATACAGCTTGAGCGTACACTTCCATGCGATATAATGCCCTGCCTTTTGGATGAATTATTTAAGGATGAGTTCTATGTTTTATGGTTCATAGATTCTGAAGCTGGGACCCCCAACCCTGATCCGGGCCGACTTCTGTATAGTCTGTCTTCTGTTCTACTTAGTGTTAGCGGTTTTGCGAGCCGTGGGGTGCCTGCATTTAAACAACCTCCGAGGCTATGGCGATAAAGTGCAATTATTGCAATTGTGTAGCACCATCTAGTGGTGAATTTGTCATTACACAGGCCAAGAGTTTTGAAAGGCTGTTTGGACAATGCAAACCCCAGGGCTCCAGTTTTCATAATGCATGTCCCCCTGGCAGCCATTCCCATTTCTCTTTGTTTACACTTTTTAACAATTAGAGCTCGTTGACAGGTTAATTTTAATCTGACAGTTTGACATTGATTACTCAATTGCTGGGTGCTGCCAAGACTTAGAATAAATGTTTAGTATTTGTTTTCCCACTTTGCGTCTATGAAAATGGATGGTTAGGGTTTTAAAGATTGGAAGGCTGCATTTGTGAGAAGGTTTAACATTTCCCGACCTATGAGGTGGGGTGTGGGGGGGGGCTTAATATTTGTTTTCGTAGACAGGTGTTCCCATTAACAAGCCTTGCTGACAGGACACTTGAAAATGAGATGGTAACAAGACCTAATGTTCAGTTTCGGTCAGCGTGTATCTAAATGCAGCAGGGTGATTATGGCATCGCATCCCTGAATGTGGGGTCACAATGCAACTGGAAGTATTTTATTTCGTTTTCTAATGTGTGCTTGCTTGTGTCCAACACTTGGCGGCATCTTTCGCTGCTGCTGTCAGTTTTAAGTGACCCTTCATTGAATTTTAACAGCGCAGTTCTCACTTTTCATGGTTACAGCCCTCTCCGCTGAGGTAGAAAGTATTAACGATGTGCCTCCCAATCCTGGCAGGATTTCCAGAAAAATCCAGCCCCCCCGCCCCCTCCAAAGAGTTTTCTTTATTTTTATTTATTTATTTATTTATTTATTTTTAAGAAAGCTGATGGAATCCGACAGGCGGGGTCTTATTTGTCACTGTGTCTCTTTCCTCTCTTCTGTGTCATGTTCGGCCATGTTGTTTTGCTGTATCCCTGACGTCAAAGTTTTTAAATCTTTGCAGACGGTATCAGAAACTTCAGAAGATAATGAAGCCCTGGTAAGCCCCCACCCGGAAAACCCCACTGCCTATTTCTCCTCTTAATCTACTGACCAAATTTTGCATGATTTGGCTTGGGCGTCCCATCCCCCCCCTCCCCCGGATGAGCGTCAGCTACGGAGATCTTCGTTCGTTCCATGTGACCGATCGTCTCTTCTGCTCGTCCTGCATGTGGTGTTGGGTAAAACTCCCCCTGATTTCAAAACTGACACTTCATAACCAGAGCCCATGCATGGAGAATCACGCAGGGCACGCTTTCCTGGTGAAGGGCACTGTACGAGTGCTGTATCTTCCTTGCGATGCACTGGCATCAGCTTCTCGTACTAATTCACTTGACGACAAACCGCTAAATTTCGCTCTGTGCTGGGCAAAATGGTGTAAGGCCCTCACCTGTAGCGGTGTGTTTTTTAAACTTCATATTTGCACTACATTTTTACGTTTCAGAGTAGTTTCCACTGTGGATGTAGATTTAGTACTTGATATAAGCGTCCAGTTGCTGTGAGGTTTGTCATACACAGATCACCTGACACAGGCACAGGATGTGTACTTTATAGGTCCCGTTTGAGTCGTAGTAATGGAATCCTTACAAAGATTTCTGCAATGAAGTGGGGATTGCTTATATGCTTATTTTTTCTATAATTAACTTATTGTGTTTTTTTTTTTTTCTTTAAATCAATGTTTGTTTTATTTGCAAAATGCTTTATATCCATGTACTGGTTATCTACCATAAACGTGTTCCATATGTCTTAAGCCGGCTGTGTCCAATCCTGGTTCTGGTCTCTTGATTTTGCTCAGGATTAAGCTTGGTCGGCTTCATTAGTTCACATATTGACTCTCGGCTAGAAGGAGCTTTCGCAAAGCCATGAGCTTCCAGGACCACGAATGGACACCTGTGTTTTCAGCCTATTAACTAGAACTGCCTGCTGGACTGTCTTAGCTGACAATCACTTGTATTTATCCCTGATTACTTACCCCAATACCTCAAAGGGTAGCAAAAGAAGTATTGTTTAGCACGTTCGATTTTTTTGATTATGTAGATTTGTGTCAGTATAAATATTCATTGCCACGTAGGGTTCACTGCTTTCCCAAAGAAATGCTTGTTTTAACAAAGGACCTTCATGACGTTCTTTATAATATAGATTGAACAGGCTTCTGTTGTAAACTGGAAGTGATCTGTGTGAACTGCACCAATAACCTGTATTAACTCTAATTCTGTATTTAAATGAGCAAAACCTGATTCCTTGCATGTCTGAAAACCTGCTTTTAAACCCCAAAGAGGGAGCGCTGTAATTTTTGATTTTTAAAATGTATTTTAGCTGGTAGCTTTGGCTGCCTTTTGTGTTCACAGCCAGGAGAGGGCGGTAGATATAACGCGAAGTGGATGGAGAGCATGACAATAATCATGAACTGAGCTTAATCATGGCATATTTGTTTCAAAATACTGTGCATGTGATTTGTAGCTATAATAACCTAGTACACATTGAAATGTTTTGAAGAAATTAGCAAATCACCTGAAAGCAGTGAACTTAAAGGAAAAAATGTAGTAATAGATTGTTTCACATTTTTGGTTTGTAAACTGTCACGTTTTATTAATGACAGGATTTCCATAGGCACTGATTTTGTATTTTTTGTTAAAAAGTAATAGAATATTGAAATGTTGCATAGTGTTGGTACCTCTGAAATAGCAGTATTAATATATGAAGGCATCACCTTCAGTGTGTAATATATCTGTTCTTTAAAATTCTTGTTCATCGTACGGACTAACCTCTTGATTACGTGTGACCTCGTGACAAGTTTACTAATGACCAGATAACCATGCATGGGAATGCTATCCAGCTTCAACGCTTGCTCTGGCTCCCTCTGGTGCCCCCTTCTGGTGACCAGGTGTCAGAGAATTGTCAGTGCCCACCACGCTGTGGAGTTGCCCTCATGTTCGTGCCTCTGGTCCAGCGCATCTGTCTGCAGCTCTGCCTGCACTCCGCTATGTCCAGCCCGCCCCACCCCACCAGTGCTTTTGCTTGGCTTTCCTGTGGGTTGACAGAGGTGATGCGATTGGTTGTTGTGTATCTCATCTCTTTCAGCTTTGGAGACTTGCTGTCATTCACGCTGACGGCGTTCGTCGAGCTCATGGACCACGGCATTGTCTCCTGGGACACATTCTCTGTGCCCTTTATCAAAAAGGTGCGTTTGCAGGAGATGGTTGGAGGGCCACCCCGGGCCACAGTGGATGCTGGTGCGCCATGTGAGACATAGATCATCCAGCACATGACAAAGTCTCAAGAATGGGTCCGCGTTGCTTCGATCCAGTTTACTGATAGCCCAGGTCACCTGACCCTGATTGCTGACCACCCATTCGCTGTCATTCGTAGACAAGACGTTTTCATTATTCGCGGCTGTGCTTGTGATTTGCGCGTTTAATGTTCCTTCAGCATCTTCATGGGAAAATTCCTCTTAAGCTTTGTGGAAAAGCTGCTTGTAAAATTTAGCGATGCTAAAAAAAAAAAAACAAAGACATCAGTTGAGTCTTTGAAGTCTAAGATTTAAAGGCTGTGGTGGAGCTTGTAGATTTGGGGTTGAACATTGCTAAAGGAGTTGATCGTGCCTTGAAGTGCAAAGACTGTAAAGGGAATAGGAATCTGAATTTATCAAGCTTTTTATGGAAGGACATCATTCACTGAATATATCAGTTCATTTGAATATGCCATAAAGGGAGACTGATATCTTAAGTGTAACCTTCCTCAAGGATGCAAAAAAAAAAAACCCAAAAGAAATAGTTCTGTAATTTCACATCTTTAGAACACATTTTGTTGCAGATTGCGAGTTATGTGAACAAGTCTGCCATGGACACTGCCGTGCTCCAGCGGTCTCTGGCCATTTTGGAGTCCATGGTGTTGAACAGTCAAGATCTCTACCAGAAGGTGGCGCAAGAGATCACTATCGGGCAGCTCATTCCGCACCTACAAGGGTGAGGCTTTGTTTTTGCTGCTCTTCTGACCTTTCGTTAAATCTAATTCCATTGTGTTAGTTCCTTGTACACAAGCCTATGGAGGAATGCGCCTCTTAGTGTTTTTAGATATCAGTGTCCTGATTGGGGGGTTTAAAACACTGCAGCATATGAGCTCTGGTGAACGTGTCATCATCAGCAAAGGCATCCTGCAGTACTGCCTAACGCTGCTATTGTCCCTTTGTGGCAGAACTGAGCAGGACATTCAGACGTACACCATCGCTGTAATTAACGCTTTGTTCCTCAAGGCCCCAGAGGAAAAACGACAGGTAACAATGGCCGTCACCCACATCACTGTTTTTCTGTGTGTTGTACTGAAGATGGGTCATTTTTTTTCCTTTTAATTGCAGAAGATCTTTAGTCCGCTCTCAATCACCTGTCGCCTTGTGTGATGTGATTGTGTGGGAGCCTCAGGCTCTGTTAACCTTAGGCCGTGAAGCTTCTTGGTCATGTGACGCAATTTAACCCAGCCCATATTGCCGGTGACATCAGGCCGGTTGCTTGTGGCAATCCAGACAGCTGTAAATTACTAAATCACCCATCAGATACCAGTCAAACCCTAGGCGAAATGTGTGGTGGGTGGGAGTGGTGATGCGGGTAACAACCACTGACTGCCACAGCGCAAACTGCCACGTGGGGGTAAATCAGACTTGTATTTATGAACCCTATCGAGCCTGCTGTTGTCAAGGTGAACGTTTGGTATCTGGATTTATGAGGGGAAATTTGAAACAGAGGCAGGATCATGAGGGCAGAGAGAGAGATCCCTCAGACCATGTGCCAGTGGCTCACATGCCAAGGATGTCGTGCAGCCGCCCTTGGTCCCCCAGTTGGTACCAGCTTCCTCTGTCTCTGTGCTTCTACAGTCATTAGTTTAAGGCCCCCGGGCGAGACTCCGGCGCTGCTCAACTAACAAGTCTCTACCTCCTCTCTCTTCCTCTCTGTGCTGCACTAAAATGGTAGCTTGATGACAATGTCAACATCCTCGATTGTCCCCTGACAGTAAGTTGTGCTCTGGTCACGGTTAAACCGTAGGTGTTCTGGCCTCACTGCATGTCTGTTTAGCTCTGTCTGTCCTTTGGTTCGTCTCCATGCATTTTCTGTTTCTCGTTGAGATGCGTAGAGTGATGCCGTTGCATTCACAGGAGCCTCACCTGCCTCCTTTCTGTTCCTGGCTGCGTGTGCTTTCATTTCAGTGTGATCAGAAGCTTAGGTTCTCTCTGACTGATGTTCTCTTATCCCCTCCTCCCCAGGAAATGGCTCACATCTTGGCCCAGAAACAGTTACGCAACATCATTCTCACCGTGAGTGTCACTGGGAAGCAAGATACTACCTTTCACAACCTGGGCTGTCTGCTGTTTGAATCAGCAGGACCGCGTAACGTGATAATCCAGAACCTCTCATAGTCAGTGGGAAACCTGGCAGGCTTACCCCTCCCCCACCCCCTGAATGAGGTTGTAGAGCTTGGTCCTAAACATCATGTGATTCTTCATCACAACATTGACCTTTCGTGATGATGTAAATTCCAGCCAATATTAGGCTTTCAGAACGCAGACCTTCCTTGCCTTCCTTAGTGTCTTACTCATTTGGGGTGTGGTGATAAAATCTGAGTGATACCTTCTCCCTGTGCCTCCTCATCCTCCAAGTTGATCCCCTTCTACCCACGCAGAATGTTATTCGGAGCACCAAGCCAATCAACGAAGAGATGGCCCACCAGCTCTATGTCCTCCAGGTGCTCACATTCAACCTACTGGAGGACAGAATGATGACCAAGATGGACCCACAAGACCAGGTGAGGCATTTTCTGGAGGTTCTGTGTTTACTGATCCTCTCCCCATTCGTGAATTCTTTACCAGGTAGCTCTCTGATTGGTCAACCCAATATACTCATTCTATATGCATCTTAAAGGTGCCAAAACCCTACACGAAACCTTTAGCTTTGCTTTTAATTCAGGGTTTTACGTTACTTTCCTTGTTCATGTCTTCTCGGGGATTGTCAGAGTTTGACCTTTACATGTAAAAGCCCTTGTGGATCTGCTTGAAGGCACTGGCTGAGTGACTCTGCTTCCCCTTTTCCCATCTAGGCCCAGAGGGACATCATATTTGAGCTGCGCCGGATCGCATTTGACGTGGAGTGTGAGCCGAACAACAGCGGCAGCATCGAAAAGCGGAAGTCCATGTACACAAGGGACTACAAAAAGCTCGGCTTCATTGTAAGTGGCTGTCGACCCTTCCTGGTGGTTCGTGGATGGAGGTCTTGTTGACTCTTGTCTACACAGTGTTTTAAGTGCCCCCGTTTCCTGAGTGGCTACCAGTTAGGTGCGTGAATGGAATGTTAGGCATGGGAAATCTTGGGATTTTAACCACTGGTACCGAACAGACATGTAACCACAGATTACACTGATCCTGGTGCAAGAGAATTGCACCACTAATGGGGCTGGTTATGGAAATAGCTCCCCCTTAGAGGGCGCTAGAGGGCAGCAGAGTACCAGTCTGAGTACCAGTCTGATTACAGCCAGATCATTCAGGCGTTCGGAGCAGGATTCATATTGCTTGTCCAGGCACCAGGGTTGCTGTCGTTCACAAAAACTAATGAAATGACAAAACCTAAATGCGAAAAAAAATTCGGTAACTGACATACAAATAAAAATGAAGCTTCACAGGAAAAAGGTAACTAACAAACTGTATCTTGTGTCAACAAATTAAAATTAACTAAAAGTACAGAGAAAATGTCTTCAGTTTTCGTTTTGTCAGTTTATTTTATACATAACTAGGTGGATCCCTTTCACTTTTTTAGCTGAGCCAGTTTTACGTGTGCAAACGATAGTACTTTTTTGGCAAGTTGGTACTTTAGGTTGGGACTTTCGTCAACACTTTCTTTGTCAATTGTGTTATGCAAATAGCCTGCCTCCAAACACAATACAATCACCGTCTTGAAAAAATGAGAAACGAAGTTAGAAATAGACCAACAAACCAGAAAACAAACAAATGTATAAATAAATAGCAATCTGGTCGGAAGAACTAATACAACAAGATCAGGATGGCATGATTATTTTGTTTATATACTTCATTCTATTCAAGATACTATACAGTATGAAATAATATAAGGTTGAACAGTATGATATTTAAAAATTTCCAAATATAGCAATATGAATTTTGTTGTAATAAATATTAGGGGAATTTATAAAGCAAATAGAAGTTCAACATAAATTTCTCACAAACCTATCTAGGAGTGATTTAAACAGCAAGGATGAAAATGATTATGATTGTCTCGGAGAATGCATGTAGCACTCATGCAAAAGCAGCGGAGGTAAACTTTACACTGATTTTTAAACGTATTTTAGATAATCCTGAAAAGGAATAATCATTAAAATTGCAAGATTTGGTAAGTTTTTTTTCTTTTTCTTACGACAAAGTAAAATTGTTTTACCAAAACTTGAGCTCCCAGCGCTATAATGTCTGTACTGAACTGAAAGTAGGAAAAAGCCTGATCTTAGTCTAGCTGATAAGTGACGTAAGAATTGCATGTGCATAACATGCGATGTTGGTATTAATATGGCAAACACCTAGCCCTATAATACACTGCAGCCATTGTTAGAATTCAGTACAAAATACCCGCCTCACGTTGTGATGTCATTTGACACCGGTACCAGTTTTTACGTCAGTGGAAAACCTTGAAGTACCAAAAGCACGGTACCAGGGAGAAAACGCTGGAGTACCTTTTGGGGTTACTTTGAATATGACTGTGTCTTAGGTTGAATAGGACAGTATCCATCTCTGCGGCAACATGTTTTCCTCAAGATAAATAAGAAATTGTTGCTTGACTCTCTTATACACACACACACACACACACACACACACACACGAACAGACACAATCAAACATACACACATACACACACACACACTGACTGACACGCATCTTTTATGGTTGTTTTTTTTTGTGATTCATTGACCATCTGTCCTAGGGGAATACATTTTTGAAAATTAGTATATTTTGTTGAGTTTTTATTACACTATCTATTCTGATTCTTAACGTTTGAATTGCACCCCTGACAAATTCAGTGTCAAATACAATACGTCACAAAAAACTAAAACTAATAAAAACTAGACTAAAACTAAGCATCTTCACAAAACTGAAACTAAACTAAACTAGTAACCTCACTTTAAAAAGTAATAAAAACTAAACTGAAATTGAAAACCGAAAGTGAAAATGAAATAAAGATAGAAACTAATGAAAAATGCGAAACTATTATAACCTTGCCAGGCACAGGAGTTAAGAGTCCCGGAGCCAGTAAATCAGAAGGCCTTTGGGCTCAGGCTAAGAAGTGCGGTTTGCATTCATTCCCCTTCCTCAGGCGGAGCACGCCGCCTTGGCCTGTCGGATTCAGCAGTCCGTGACCCCTCGTTTATCAGCCGTAGTTTATTGGTATATAGCTTGATTGCTCGCACAGGGTGTAAAAGAACACTCTGGACCCATTTGTCGTCCCCTTGTACAAACGCAGTTAAGTTTAGCATTATGAGCACAAGGGTACGCACGCGGCAGACAAAAGTCGGGACGGCGGTAAATCCTCGTCTCGCGGTATCGCTCTGATGCACACATGGAATCTTTAAGGAGACGTTTCATTGTGTTTTGTGTTGTCGTATCTATTGAAATGCTGGGCTGAGAGCGAGACTATTCTTGAGTGGTGTAGGATGGCGTAGGATGAGGTGTTCATCACGTTTCTTGTTCTACATAAGCTCATTAAAAATGGCTCTCAGAAAAATTGCCGTAATGTCATAGAGTGTTGGGTGATGAGAGGAGTTCCCCTTTCTCAGATGTAATAAGCCTGAGCCACTCACCCTTAGCAGTACTTGCATCCACTCAAGTACATAAATACCTTGTCTGAAATCACATGCTCAAAACCATAACATTTAAAGACGTCACCATTGAATATCAATGTCTAACTGGCTTTATAAGTCGAAATGTTTAAATGCTTGTAATAACGATAGCTGTTTGTCTCTAATATGATGCAGGTTAATAAAATAATGTGAATGTAAGTCTATTTTGTGATAAAATCCAGAATTAATAAGTTAGTTTCAACCTTTAAATTGCCAGAAAGTAAAAACTTTCAATACAATCTTTTTTTTTTTTCTGTGATTGTGTTAAATAATGGGGCGGCACGGTGGTGCAGTGGTTAGCACTGTTGCCTCACACCTCTGGGATCAGGGTTCGCGTCTGCGCCCGGGTT
>JAAGVU020000045.1:8925395-8939005 GCA_011763525.2 Mormyrus iriodes | reverse complement strand
GGTGTGTGAGTGTGCCCAGCGATGGGTTGGCGCCCCATCCTGGGTTGTTCCCTGCCGGGATAGGCTCCGGACCCCACGCGCCCCGAAATGGAATAAGCGGTTCTGGAAAATGGATGGATGGATGGATGGTGTTAAATAATTTGAATAACTTGTGTTGTTAACACTGCTCATTTAGTTTTTGGGTTGTGGTTGGATTAGAATTGCTGGTTTGTTGCCTGATCAGATAACTCTATGAAATGTCTTTGTGGAACTGACATAACTGACAATGGTAATACTGCCTTTATTGAGATTGAGATTCAAAGATTCCTGGCATGCGCCACAGTTACAGGTGCATCTTAAAAAATGAATATTGATTTGGAGTTTGTAAAATCTTGTTTTTCATTCATCTGTGATGTCCCTGAAACGCAGATTTTACTTTCCTGACCAACAGGTTTTTTTCTTGTCCCCCCCCCCCCCCATGTTTGTTGGGCATCGGCCCCTCACATCCCCCTTAGGGATGAGCCCCCCACCTCTCAGGAAGTGCTGAAACACATTTTTTTTGTTTTGTTTTTTTTGCATCTTTCTGTTCTTGCCTTGTGTACTTACTTCTCCGACGGGTCCATGTCAGACTGCATTTTCGAGGGATGTCGTGGCACGTAGTGACCTGTGCAGCTTCTGGAGGTCGCGCGCCTGTCCCCGCTGGCTGCCAGTGCCACCGCCATCCACCCCCACCCCCGCTGAGCTCTCAGGACAGATAACCTTTAAAGTTTTGTAAAGTAAAAGTCAACTGAATTTTATCTGCCGTTAGAAAGCAGTCATTGGTTTTATATTAATGTTTTAGTCGCTATTTTATTAAAACCAAGTAACTGATTCTTAATTTATTTGAATGCATTGTCTGTTTAATTTTTCATGGCTTCTGAACAACCAAGCAGACTGATCATTTTGATAAGCATTTTTTACTCATGGTGTGTGGGTCTATGTCCATAAAATCTGATTAAACTCAACTGGAAAAATTTATAGTAACTTCTCAGTGTGCTGCTTTTACCATAATTAGTTTAACATAATTTGGCCCAGTCAATAGCTCATTCAAAGCAAAAGGTTAATTAAGAAATGGCCTGAAATTGATGCCAGCATATCCTGTAGCCTGCAAGGACTCTTCCTTTACAAGAAGTGTAAGAGACCACATGACCTAAATAACAGCATCTCATTGGATGGTAGCAAACTGAAACCCCTAGTGATTTTAATTCTTGATAAATGTTTTAAAGTTAAAGAGAATTATGAAAGTCAAAGTTAGTGTTGAAAGTGTAGGACCATGTTTTCCTGAAGGGGCACCATGACAGAATGCTTCGTAAGAATTTTATTCAGTGATTATTTTGAAGCTTGAAATATACTCACTTTGTTAGCAGCATTTAATTTCTTGCTAGATTTCAGTCTGACCTGTTGTTTTGAAGGTGACCTGCTGGCTCTCTGGAAACCATGGCGCAGCAGCGAGGTACAAAAGGCCAGCTTTCCCAAGAGCTTTTTCCTCATGAGTCCAGTACTCATTTCATCAAACTAAAGAGGATACATCTTGAGCTTTTACCAGCAGTCTCGTTTTGGGTCACAGACTTGAAGCTTCTTGGGAGGTGGTTTGGTGAAACTGCGTTTCCTTTCCCCAAATCCCCGTTAACAGAACTCCAGCTGGAAGACTTCTAATAACTAATTAGTCAAACCGTTAATATAAATCACTTCTGTTAATAACCAGCTGTGCAGTATGTCTTAAGAAGCCATATTTGGTTAAAGATATACATAGTGGGGTCATATATTACCAGTTAATATGGCAGACGTGTCACGTGACCATGTGACTCTTAATATTAATGATTATCTACATCGATATTTGCAGAGCCTGTGTCGCATAATGAGACTGCCTCCTGATTATGAAGCCCTGAATCGTAACGTGGGTGGGCTCCTAATTAACGCAGAGAGTGCAGCGGGTTGCGTGATGAATGAAGTCATGAGCACTCGTTGTTGCATTCGCCTGCCTTTTGAGTCTAATGAGGAAAAAGCGGGCAGGGCCATGGTTTGCAAGCAGGTCGAACGCAGACCGAAACACGTCGTCAAGGAGATGTACCCCAACGATACCACCTTCTCCAGAAACCACCGACCAGCCTCACGCTGCTGTTATGTGGGGTGGGGCACGGTCCTGCTCTGGGGAGAGCGTAATCATTCTCTGAGGGCAGCGGAAATCAGGAATTTAAATGGTGGGCTGTCTTCAGATCATGTTACTGCCGGCCAGATGGCGTCGAGGGCCGGCACGCTCTCTGGCCTTGTCTCAGTTGGCTATGTGCCCCGGGGGTCACTGGCCAGGTGGTCCTTCCAGCACAGACCCCCCCCATGTGACTGTGCTTTATAACACTAAAAACAAACAGGACAGGTGGGGAAATAAGCCACGCTTTTCCAGTTCTGCTAGCAGGAGTGTGACTGATGCAGTCATATCACTGCGGTGTGTGTCTGTATCTGTGTCTCTGTGTGTGTTAATAACCAGCGTCTGTCTCCCTTCTCCCCCACAGAACCATGTGAACCCGGCCATTGACTTCACTCAGATCCCCCCAGGAATGCTGGCTCTGGACAACATGCTGTACTTCGCCAAACACCATCAGGACGCTTATGTCCGGGTGAGCCCCCCCATCCATCTCCCATGCCCGTTAATCCCTTTCTCGATTCCTTGGTATCGTCCACATGGGATGTATGAGCTTTATTAACCTGATCGGACTACGTGTCCTAAGTTCTAAGTGTCAGTGACGGCCGAGTCACCAGGCAGCGGGTGACTCCTCTGAACCATGGCCGTGAAAGAGTGTGACGTCCCACCTTCCGAGTCCAGGTTTGATTGGAACTGCCAACCCGATCACAGTTGGCCGTTTGCAATTGTCTTTGTGATTACTCAAAATATTCAGCTTAGTATCTGTCAAGTTCAACACCCTCTCTCCTTGACGTCCATGTTAATGAGTCCGGTTTGTCATCGTCCACAACAAAATCCATAAGCGATGTGGCGGATTTTAATGTCCCGTGTGTAGCTGGTGTTTGCTGATAGCCAGAAGCATTATAAATTCAGGGGGGTGTCTCTACTCCAGCCTGTCGGACGGCTGGCAGGGTACAGGTAACCGAATGATGCTAATGTGCGGCGTAGGTCATCTATATGCCATTAAGCTTTATAGATGTCCCTCGGGCATCATGACTGACTTTAATCATACTGACCGGTTTCCGCCTGAAGGCTTTGGTCGCGTTACAGTTGGGCACAGTCTACTGACCGGGGTCAGTACTGACCAGCTGGAGAAATGGTAGCAGGGCCGTAGAATAATGGCCCTATTTCTCCATCGCTGTGGTTGTCATTATCCTCCAGTCTGTACAGAGCACTGCATTAAGTCACTAATGTCCTCTCATTTATTTAACCTGGTCACCCCGGTCTCTTCTGGGCTTTCAATTAGATGGCTGGTCAAAAAGGCAAATTAAATGCGCTCAGCTCCCGCCCCCCCCCCACTCGTTCACGGTGGAATATTATGGTGACATTTGTCTGCAGAATCCATGCACGCAGGTGAGGACGGACATTGGTCGTCCAGCTATCTGGAGATGTGATCCCAGATAGCATACAGGGTGCCGTTCTGAACTCTTCCTGTCCTGCTATGATAAGCCATTGAGGATCTCTGATGTTCTGTAGGTTCTCAGTGGCAATGCCTGCGTTGATGTGACCCTAAAGCTGCGTTAAGTTTGCCATCAAACTGTGGGGTCCCCTATCCCTTTTTGTGCGGGTGTTTCTGTCACATTAAGTTAGCATTTAGGCCGCTCTGGCGGGGATCGTCTGGCTGACCCAAATGCCCTCTATCTCCTCGGCAGATCGTCTTGGAAAATAGCAGCCGGGAGGACAAGCACGAGTGCCCGTTTGGCCGGAGCAGCATCGAGCTCACCAAAATGCTGTGCGAGATCCTCAAGGTCGGAGAGCTGCGTAAGTGTCCAGCCAGGGTCAGGGCGGACCTCGCTCTGGGGGCCGACGGGTGGCCCGCCAATGTCATCGTGCTGGCTAATGTCTTTGCCTGTATGCATGTGCTTTATAAGTTGAAGGGACATAAATTTGCAGTTGATACAGATGATTTTTTTATGGAACTGGTCACAGTAAGTATCCTGAAGGTCCAACAACAGGGCCCCCTACACAGGTGCTCCCGTCCACAAGACTAACTGTTGGACTGATGGGTGCCTAACCCTGGTACTGTAGGTCCTCAAATTTTCCAGTCACTTCACATGTGCTGTGTAAACAGTCACAATCCTGTTAACCGTCCAGTCCAGTGTCCCTTAGATGGAAAATGTCTTCCTCCTCCATACATTCACCATGACTGCTGATCTCCCCTCTGTGCCAGAGGTCCCCATGTTTCTCATGCCCCAGGTACAGCGTTGCACTCCTACATGGCTGTCAGCCCCTAGGAGGCGAGTGAGATCTGGATTAAGGGAAAGGCATCCCCCACACTACCCCGCCTCAGCTTTCATCCTTAAGCCTTTGCTGTGACTGCCACGTCCCCTGCTTGACCTACCTGTCTGAGACACGCTGGAGGTGGCAAGATGGATAGATGACCCAAAAATAGTGGCTCCCAGCCAAGATGGCTGTCCTTGGTGGCCGGATAAACAGGCTGTTATACTTTGTAAATGTGCCGAAATCAGTCAATAAATGATGAGGGGAGAGTTTCCCCTTTTCGCCTATGTCCAGCTCTTCGGCTAGGGCACTCCGTGGCTGGCATTTGGTAATATAACCATCCCACAGCTCCATCTGCCCCTCCCTTACTGAAACCAGTGCCATTTGTGACAGCACGGGAGACAGATTGTCCCTTTAACAGAGTAAAACACATTAACATTGGTGATTGGCAGTTCAGTCTCCATCCCTGTCCTCTGTCCTCAGTCTTACAGGCTGGGGAAATGGACTTAATCCCGACTCACGGAGCTGAAGCGCTATATTAGATTAACCCCGAGTTAGATAAAGGCTCACGTTTGCACCCCCGAGACGGGATGTGTTTATATCACTGCCTGACGACGATCAGGGTGGGCACTGTCCAGCTCATGGAGTTTGAGCCTTTCCACATTTATAAAAGGCTTTTCCAAGTTCATCTGTGTGTGAGTACCTGCGTGCGTGCGTGGTTATTTGCATTCATGCATAATAGATGGCTGCTTTGTCCAGCAAACGCTACGGAATTAATAACTCGTAACAACGTCAGATTTAACACCAAACAAACGCACATCCCTGATGTGGCATCGGGGGGATGCGTAATGGCTGTAACTAACATGGCCTCTGCTCATTGCCATCGTTTAATAGCAGTACCCCAAACCGGTGCATGTTGGAATGGCTTTGAGCAGTTTCATAAGAATTATTTTTAATTAGCTGTACATTTAATAAATCGGAGTACTGTATTCTGATTAGGTGCAGAGCCTCTGAGATGGAAGGACTCAGCAGTTTATTGTGATATAGCATTTGCATTTGGTGTAAAATAGTCTGCATGGTTCAGCTTACACTATAAAGCCTGGATTTGCATGCATAAATAATGTGAAATGGCTTACATATCAAGCGGCCTGTACTGTGGGTTATTCACACTCGTTAATGTGTTGGCGCAGTTTGCTAAACGCCCCACAGCTGTGTATGCTCTCTTTAAACACCGTCTTTTTTCCTTAGTCTGTTCAGTCCCTATACGGTACATTCGTGGTGTGGAGTCCTCCAGCCAATAGGGGGTGCTATTTTGGTGATGGGCAAACCAGCCCTCCTTTCATTACAGCGTGACCGTGTGCCCTGGAGGTCACGGCAACTTTCTGTGAGATCCATAGAGTAAAGAGGCAGCGATGTTAACGGACCGGTGTGCTTCCGTGCTGCGCTGTAATAGCTGTTAAGTGTCATATCGGTGGTTCCAACCCGGAGTGGCTGAACGGCAAGGCTGCGGGGAGGCTGCCACTGAGGTGGGAATGGAGCCGCAAGCTGCGAATGACCCATGCTCCTCCCACATGTCATAATGGCTCCCCGGCGGGGGTTCGATGCAGAGGTGGGGTAATGAGCCTGATACTCCCCATGTCTAGGGGAGAGCCTCGTTGCCGAGGCGCATTAAAGCACCTGGGCACACTGGCTCTGGTCAGCCTGCTGGAAGGGTGCAATTACCCCTCTGCCATTTGGGCTGTTTTTTCTGATCGATTTGCGCTGTTGTGCAGAAATTGTGCAGGGTATGAGTCATGTGTTGACGAGCTGCAGGTGAGGTCAGTGTGGTGTGGCCTTTAGGAGATAATTAGTGGGACTGACTTTGTGGTTTTAGCAACCTTCAGTGGAGCACAGGGGGCGTTAGTCAGCTTTGGAGTGTCATTGTGGTCAGAAACATGGAGACTAAAATTGGATATGTAGCATCACTCGTGGTTACCTGGTCATTTGTTTTGGTGGTGAGTAAAGGTGTTTTGGATTGGTGTTTTTAGCACAGGTGCTTGATGTTTCATGCCACTTTTTGCAATAGGCCGCCTGTGAGCGATAATCCGCCTGTTAGCAATAGGCCGCCTGTGAGCGATGGGCACTGACTCTCATTTAACTATGGAATGAGCGAGGGAGCATTTCTCGGCAGACGGCTGTAGAGAGTAAGAGGCTGATAAAGTATTAATGAGTCTTGGTGGGGTGTTTCAGGCCGTGCTTAATTATGCTCAGCAGTGCGGCCATGTGGGCAAATAGATAGCGTGATGGAAAATTACGGCTTTACTTACAAATCAGTTATGGAAACGGAAAATGAGCGAGGCCGGGAGGTCGACGGCACTTTATAACCGCAAAGTGGGCCCCGCGAAGGCTTCGCGGATGGGGGCCAGAGGCCGTGCGCTGCCAGGGGACAGCTAATGCACACTAACGCTCCGGGCCGAAATTGGGTTAAATGGACCCAAACAGAGACGTGGTACATTTCTTCATTAAAAAGTAATGCTGGCCTTTAAGAGCTGGCCTCGGAGTAGTCTATTTGGGGGTGGGGGGTGGGGGGCTCTTTTCGCAGAAATGTATTTGAGGGTGCACCCTCCCCCCGCCCCCCCAAGCCTCGACGCCCATTAGAACTGTACATAATGCAGTCATCTGAGGTACCTCCTGAAACGTCCATTTAAGGTTGACGCTAATGGCGTCTCTGGCTCCACACTGACGGACCTGGCTTAGTCCAACGTGGCGCGGCACCGTGACCTGGTGTGATCTCTGCAGCTTCCATTCGAATGCTGCGTTCGGGTCTGTTGTGACCTCATCTCCAGTGTGAAAGGCCTGTGTAAAAATGTTCTCCTTATTTCACGCCCCATAGTTGCCGGATAAGGACGTCCAAAAAACAAATTTAACAATGTGCCGAGTCCGATTCTCCTGTCTTGTTACCGAATTGAAAATGTTCCCTGGACCTCAGAGAACATTTCAGAAATGTATTTACGATATTCTCCCAGAGACCAAGAATTGGAGACGGCTCATATTTTCAGCTAACGATTCATGGAATATTCCGGTCCTGGTGGTGGAAAAATGTCTTTAAACCAACAGTGAGAGGGACTCCAGTGTCCGTTTTCCCACCAAGTTCCTGAGCACATTATCTGGAAAACCTGACAGGTTAATACTGGGCAAGTGCTGTTGTTCTCACGTTATTGGAATGTTCCCAAGCTTGTTTACTGGGACTCACTGCTTGAAAACAGCAGGTTGCTGCTCACGATATGTGCTGCTCTTTCTTGAAGCACACACAGTGTATTTGGCACGGTGATAGTGATAAGGGGGAAAACAGACAGAGGAAGCTTGTCATCTGCTGGATGAGACGCCCCTTTAAGTGTGAGAAAGGGGGTGGAAAACTTCACTGATCACACCAGAGACTCCCGTGTGGGCCCAGAGGCACTCAGAATGGCAAACGCTTTATGATGTCTCCTACAGCATGGTTAAAGCAAGGCAGCAATAACACTGGCACTGGGTCTCTCCACAATGAACATATTCCAATCTCTGCCACTCCCCACCCTACATTCATGCATATTCTCTTTGCTTGTACCCCATTTCCACACGATAATATTACTGACGGATGGCTTGCAAGCCTTGAGGCGTGTGCTGTGATCTAGAGCCTGGCTGCTTCCCCATAAGGGTCATGCAAGGCCCTGAAACACGAACCTGGCCGTTTTGACTGGAGATAAAAGCCGCCGGCCGCAGGTTGGTTCTTTCCGGTCTGAAAGCGGCTTGAAATCCTTGCGGCTTTGAGTAAACCGGTTTGCGCGGCCCCTTAACTGGACCTCCCAGGCAGTCAGGCATGTGGCATCGCTGTGACACGGTGCCCCGTCCATTACACTGACTGTGGAGGTCCTGTGATGCACTTTCAGCATGTGACATTTCCAGCCTGTGATATTTGAGGCAGTTTTGCTTCTTTACAGTGTATGTGCAGTGTAGTTACAGTGAGGGGGCAATAGATGGCATAGTAATTATGGAAAGCTGCTGCCTCGAGTCAGAGGAGCAGGCCTGCAGCAGGGCAATTAGCTTCCATAAAATATCCAGATGTGTTAGCTGAAAAGTTTTGAAAATTGCAATTAGGAAAAACTTAAGTAAACTTATTTACATGTTTGCTGAGGCATGCCAAAATTTAGTTTGCAATTTTTATTATGACCTTTATTCTCTTATACAAATTACTCCGTTACATTTAAATTATAATAATTCGGATAATATAGTGGCCAGGCAATAACCTGTGAATCCCCCCCCCCAGTATATTTCTTGTACATTAATATAAAAACCTGCCCAGTGAGAATCCAAACAAAAATGGCTGCATTGGGAATGTGTCAGTCCTCAATTCTCACCAGCAGTGTTTATGTAACGTTAACATACACAGAAGCTAGCACTGCCTTCAAAGTGATACATTCCCATATGTCTGATTAATTATTATAGCACAGATAATTATATCACTGAAGGTAAGAAGAGCCCAATTCTTATTTGAATGCATTTCTTTCTGACACACATCTTTAATGTGCTTGCTAGGAACACGACCTTTGGTTATATTATGAAAGCTTTATTTATTTATTTTTTTGTTTATATGACATTGGAACAAAACTAATGTGCACCCTGCAGTTGGAGTCATTCTGTGTTACGTCATAGAAATTAATAACGTTAATGAAAAGGCGTGCATTAGCGGGGCACCTTCACGAGCTCGGGGAGCGGGACGGTCACGGCAGATAGCCGAGCTGAACGGGATGTGAGTGATGCCGACGGTGGGCGGGGCCAGCTACTCTTTATCAGGTTATTCAGCGATTACATCACATGGACATCACATGGTCCAGCTGATCCGAAGTGGGTCATGTCGGTAACATGGCAGACATGACAGTGCAGGTAAAAAAAGCATCTGGTAGTATGGTGGCTCAGTGACGCATATCGAACATGTAGCTCCTATTGTCCTTCAGCTGAAGCTGACAGCTTCTTCCTAAGTTTTCTTTTTTTGTTTACGAATGAACAAAAGCTGAAATTATCCCAAATATCAGTGGTTACCAGTCCTGTTAAATGGGTGAAAAATGGCAGACTAGCCCCTCTTGGCATTGTTGGTACGCTCTAGGCGAGCATTACCCAGTCAAGCCACAGCTCTCGGGAGCGGAGTGTCCTCAACATCGTCGTGCTGAGTCATGGTTTTGACTCCTACGAGCATCTAGTCACTGTTTGGGGTGTTATTTGTGCACCAGTCACATGGTCTCGTGTCAGCTTTGAAAAATCTGTGCGTTCTTAAGAATTGGAAGGTTCTGCATACTTGCTAGGTCTCTGTGGGAGACGTTTCCATCAGCCTGATGTATCTGGCTGCATCTTCCTGCTCCGCTAGATGTGGACGTTTGTGAAATTGTTTGAAATTGCAGTGGGCAGAGATGTGAGTCTGCTGCGCACCCCCCGCCTGTTGAATCATTGTTCAGCCCCTACATGAGGCAAACTGACGGGCGCCCGGCTGATTTATTAAAAATCAGCATGTGGGGTTTTTTGAAGATTTGATGGCCTGATTCCTCATTGGAGAGAGGCGGTGATGGAGCTCAGAGACGCAAGGGGCGCTGCGCTGTAGGGTGCACTACGCACAAGAGTCGTGACTGGCTATTCTTCCCATCTGTCACCATGATTTTCTCCAATCAGACTTGTTTATCCTTACCCTGCCCCCACCCCTCTACACCAGCATTTATGGGACGCCCAGGCTTGTCAGGCTGCTGCATGCTGCCATTGACCAGACGTGTGAGCGAGCTGACTACGCCCCGCTCGGGATCGACATCTTCAGGCATCTGAAATTCTCCACGCTGAAAGGCTGAGAGATGCTCTCTTCTCTGCAAGATGGCAGCTGCTGGCTATTATTGGCTCATAGACAAGCCCAAGAGCGTTATGCACATTGCCTGATGATTTCATATGTAAAAGGTGTGTTAGGTGTTAGTCATGGGCTGAAATGGAGCTGGCTATGGAATTGGCTTGAGCGTCTCGCCAGTGCAGTCTGTCCCCAGTTATTTATTGTCCCTTGTGTTACAACGGGCCTGTTTGGAATAGCCCCCCGCCTGGGTAATGATTGAATGCACAGTCATCTTCCATTCCTGCTTATATAAGGGTAAAATTAAGCATTATGTTCCAGCTGAGTGAAATTGCCATGTCTCCTGCTGACTAGTGGGATTTAACCGCCATGCTCGGTGCAGTCCAGGCAGGTCTTTTTTTAACCCAAAGGAAAAGGAATATGGAACAAATAACACGTCGTAGATGTATAAATGTTCCAAGAAGGAGGCACTTTCTGATTTCCAGCGTTTTAACCCCAGGTGTGGGTTTTGCGTTAGTGTGGGCTGTAACACTGTTGTGCATCAACAGTGCACAAGACCCACCGACATTGAAGGTTGACCTGGCCTACTCTGTGTGATATATTTTTTTCAGCAGTTTAATATTTAAATGTCCTTAGGTCCCCCCCTCCCCCATTTTGTTAAATTATCAGCATCTTTCTTCCTACTTCAGCTTGTTAAATCATCCATTAAGCAGTGACAGAGGCAACTTGTTTACAGAGGTATAGCTGCTTTGCTAATCCTACTGCTCACCTTCACGGTTCTCCTAGCGCAACGTGAAGGTCTCCCCTGCTGCTTATACCGAGCAGCCGCTGTGTAGGACGTTCTCAAGACTGCAGCATCTGAGCTGCTAAAATGACCCCTGATGCAGTAGCGGGGGGGTCACATGGCCTGTACAGCACGGGAGCAAGCCCCACCCACCTCGGTCATGTGACATGGTTGCCCAGAGTTACTGCAGCCCTGCCGATCCCCAGATTGGGGCAGAGTTGCCCCGATGGCGGTCTCCCAGGATGCACTACGTGCCCCGGACTGACTCCGCTGGAGGAATGGGGGCGTCCATAGCAAGGAATTAATTATAATTAGGCTGACACCTTTCACCACACATTCGTCATGCCGTTTGGCTTCAAGGTGACTCTGGTGCACTGTCTTGTTCATCTGCCCTCCCCCTGGGGCCTTGGCTCCACCGGGCTCTGACAGCTGTCAGGAGCAGTTCTTAGGACTGGCCCCCCTCCCGGCCCAACTGTATGCATTTGGATGGCCTTGGCTGAGGCTGGCTTCATCAGTGTGTGAACACGGCAGGCCGGCATGCGCAGACGTGATGCTGTTTGGACCCGGGGTGGAGAGGGCAGGTTTTATCTACCCCGAGCAAGTAGAAGCTTCATGCAAACGTGGTTTATGAGATGGACAAACCGTGACAGGCTTGTGCATTTCATTGTCTCTGCATTATAAGCAAAATAGGCTGGTGTTTTATTTACAAAGCAATATATTTAATCAGGCGCATAACTTAATATCGTTTGATTACAGTGTATCTGCAAAGCCTTTGTTTAAATAAAATTCTATCTCAGATTTCTTATTTATATTGATATTCCATATTGCATGGAACAGAATTCAATTATACATACATTAGAATATTAATGTGAAATGAAGTTATGGAATCGTACTTTTGGTGGTGTGATATAACAAATGACTCACTGTAAAAAGGAGTTAAATTAACAGCTCGAGAATAAGTATGGCTAGAATGTTTATAAGGACATTGATTATATAGAATGTTGAATTATGTTTAGAGCCTTAAAACCTGTGCAATGGTAATAAATTCTGGGTAATAGCTCTTTTTCATGTCTTCTGACTGTTTAATATGTTATAATTATTCAACATACTGGAGGCTAAGTGAGCCTCCCAGTCTCATGTCAAAGGCTAGTCAAAAAGGGACCTACCCCCTACCCTTAACACTCTGACAGATGGCAAAAGATCCATAAAGATGGCGCTTGATTGAGTGGCGCTTGACCAATGGCGCCCGGCCAGCTAAACGTGACATGGTTCTCTGACTGCTTCTTAGATGAGAAGTGATCCGGGGATGAATTCAGCGTGTGTGCTGACAGCTCCAAGCTGCTAAACCTGGCCAGGTTAATTAATTATGGCCTAGAAAGAGGGCTGATGGGAGTTGGAGTCCCAAGCCAGCTAAACATACATGTATTACCTCAGTGTGCTTTGTGGATGGCTCTGTTATTTCCATTAAACCGAGTCCCTCTCTGGTTCTGTTGTTTTTTTTAGTCATTGGATCAGTCCAGGGTTCATGTTGTGTGTTCCGATGGTATGCTAAGGATATATCAAAGCAAATGTATTGGTTTGTGATGCATACTAAACCACCCTTGTCTCTTGCTTGGTATGTCACAGCTGGCCTCAGTGAGGTAATGATCTTACAGATTAAGACCGTTGTTTCTTTGTGCATCCAACTGTTATTTTACACCCTCTGGCTATGCCTGTATCACCTGGTCAATGAACACTTCCCAATAAACCTTCCCCAGATACTCAGAACCACAGAATCGGTTCTCAACTTGGTCTCAATACTCCCTGCAGATGGTGCTGGTTCAGACTTGTTATTTCTGTCAAGTATGGTGGGTGTCTGGGCTAAACGTGTCTATCCAAATGAAGGCGCAGCTGCCTGCAGACTTGCTTTCATTATGACCCAGGCAGTTTTGCCCTGGTGCTGTAGTCCGTACCCAGCTGTAATAGCCCCAATTTAATACCTTATGCGACTTTTTGTCAAGACTTGCCTTAGAACTCCTTTCAATCCTTAAAAAAGGAAGAGAGACCTATATTCCATGGGTAATGGCATCCTCTCCGAGGTTTAGCACAGGTGTGTAATGACTCTTCGACATCCTACTCGCTTTAGCTCTGCCTTTCCGTTGCTGTACCTGTAATGGATACAAATTATAACCGGTTTGTAGGTGGTTAATACCGTGGTAACTTTTGGGAAATGACAAATTTGTGGGCTTGATTGTGCTGCAGTGTGTAATAATTCCCATGTCCTCTGGTCAGAGGTCTTTTCTGTGCTGTTGTTTTTTAGTTTGATGAAACTATGCTGGTATTCATGGACTGTGGAATTGAGGTGGGGGGTAATTTTTGCAGCATCACTAAGTATTCAGTGATGAACAATGCAGACCTATAAGACTTGATTAATGAAGCCTGAATTATATCCATGTTTCTTAAAAGAAATGTCATATCTTTTGTTCAAAGGTAAACGGACAAGTGGACATGATCCCCCTGCCCCCCGCACCCCCCCCCACCCCACACCGAGCCCTCCTCCCATGCAAGTGGTCATCCACATCCGCCATCCG
>JAAGVU020000045.1:8893646-8921041 GCA_011763525.2 Mormyrus iriodes | reverse complement strand
AACCCCCCCCCCCTCCCCCACCCTCCTCCAGCTCCGCCCCCCTGTGACAGTGTGCCGCTGTGATTGGCCGGCCTTGCCACGTCGGCCGGCCAATAGGGTGGCGGCAGCCTGGATAAACATAAGCGGAGCTGTGTGCTTATTTTCCTGGGCTTGTATCGTATTCCGGCACTGGGGTGCGCGGGGCGTGTTCGGCACATGGCCGCGCTCAAAGCCGCGTTCATTAGCGAGCTTCTGCCTGGGACCATCTGCTGCCTGCTCTGCGCTCATCTCTCCCAGCCCATCCTTGCCTCTCAGACGATCAGCCCCAGCCCCCATTGTCTGCGCCGCTCACCCCTAGACATGTGATTACTGGAGCGACGAGGGGGGGGAACATGGATGTGGCGATTGCGTGTAAGTAGATTAGGCATTTACTGAGATGTGGTGGGGGGGTGCTAACGATGGTCGTTTCATTAGACTTTATTGTTGCAGCTCGGGTTGAGTGTGTGGGTTGGGGGGGTGGTAGATTTCAGGTCTCGCCAGATGCTGAGGTTTTCAGGCTTTTGACTGAACACCCGCCTTTATTCACAGACGCGGTTTAAAATGCCGTGTGCGCGGTGCTGTGCCTTCCCGGTGGCGGCTGCCCCAGCACACACCACACCGCCTTCTCTTTGTTTACCCCCATTCAAAGAGCTCCGTTTACCTTTAGCGCTTCTTTCTGTGCTAATCTGTCCTTCACATTGCCTATTTTTATCAAATTGCTTTTTATATAAACAATTCAACAGATATGAATCTCTCTAATTTTTCTGCACTGGTGTAAATCCCTTTTTTTTTTTTTTCTTTTTTCTATTTTATCCCTGGCAACAATAAGATCACAGAGAAACAGGTCGGCTCGCGTTCCGTTCTCACAGGCGGTCTCTCTCACCCATCTCTGAACGCCACTCGCGGCTCCCAGGTCATTTGGACCGTGGGGGCTGTGGTCTGAGCAGGCTCTGTCCCTGCGTCTCTCTCTCTCTCTGTTAGCCTGCACGCGGCGCTGATGGAGGCTTGCAGCTGATGGCGGCTCCGTGGCCATCATCCATGCGGAGCCGATCCGACCGGCCGCGGGCAGCTCATTCCTTATTCCGCGCAGGTTCATCTCTCTGCTACGGTGGAGTCAAGTGATCTATTTATATACCTCTCAGCCTGAATCACCTTTTTCATTTGTTATTTTCCCAAAACAGATCAGCACATCTTCGGAAAAACCCAGAGAACTGGGGTCCTGCTTCTAGCAGAAAATGCTTGGTCGTGTGTATGCGTGTCTGTGTGTTTTGGGGTCTGACAGTACTGATCTGTTCATCTGGTTTTGATAGAGATGCTCAAACCAGCAGAAATGGAGAAACAATGTTCTTAGTGGTGGTTGGTATTCAGGGGGCCATTTGTACATTTTCACACTGTCCTTGTATTAATGAAATGTTACATTATAATTGTTGATCTCTCATTGTTTTTAAATAGTAAATGTTAAATCAATGTTTGTGCTTTGCAAACACTATTTTTGGTGTTATACTGGCCAAAATTAGCCTTGCTAATGAAATGCTGCAGTCAGTCTGGGGCTGTCCGGATGGGAGCATTTGTTTATGACCTGTGTGGCTCTGCCCTACACCCAGGTGTGCTGTGTGTCACCATGTCGCTCAGTCACGCAAGGCCCCGGATTACCATTTTTATGTGTGACATTCGCACGTCTCTGTATTTCCATATGCTTGATACCCATTAAGCTGACCCTCAGTCTGCTTCTCATTCAGCTAGGCAAGCAAAGAAATTGCAATTTAATTGTGATGCGGCACCAGGAGACATTATTCTGGACATAAGTGGCTGCTTTCTGACCCAGACTGGAAGGTGCTGTCGTTACCTTGAGGCCGTGTTTCACCTGAAATGGTTTCAGCCCCACACGTACAGGTGAAGGGTGAACTCTGCTTTGCTTGGGACATGTAGAAAGCCGTTGTGTTATTAAGCAAAGCATTCCCCCCCCCCGCCCCTGTGGACCACTGTTCTGAATGGCTGCGGTACACACATCCCGTTCTGTGTAGTCAAGCTCATCAGTGCTCAATTAAACTAACAGCTATGCTAATTGAACCAATCTGTCCTCCCGTGTCAGTACTCAGGTTGTTAGCTGCTTAAAGAGCAAGTGGGGAAGATTGCTATATCCCTTCAGGACCAAGCAGGGCCAGGAACCACTAAGCCACATCACATACCCACTTATCTGGCCATTCGTTTTCCCTAACCTGATCTTGAGAAATTGATGTATGGCTCTTTGCTTACATTTACTATTTTACATGGGGCTGCCAGAGGTGAATATTCTAGGAGACTCACGGCTTTCACTTGAGTATCATGAATGACTAACTGTCGGAAATTTATTTTCAATTGTAGATTGGCCTGGGATCTGATTGTGTAGAATGTGATTGTGTGTTCCAAGAGCTTATACCAGAACCTTGAATATTTCACCACTGGATCAGGTAGATTTCCATCCTCTTTGTCTCCAGTGCAAATGAGAAACCGGTTATCGGCCACCTCGATGTTCAGTTTCTCAGGCTAGGAGCTCAAACTTACTGACGAGCAAAAAAACAAGAAGTTAACATCTGTAATTCTGATTTTCAGACGTAACATTTTCTTGAATCGAGTTTGGTGCCACCTATTGGTAGCTTGTCACCTCCAGTAATGATAATTGGCTGTCCATGCCAAGCCAAGTCACTCGGTCAGTCTGCTGCACAAGCAATCCTGCAGGGGGTGATTAGCTAAGAGCAGCACGTCAGTCTGTCGGGTCTCTGTTATGTCACCCACTTCTCGTGGTTTATTGTGAGGTAATCGTCTTCCTCTTGGCACATCCTGGCAGTCAGATGACCGAGATTCCAACCTCATGTCCACCTGTGTTTCAGTTAAAATGCATTATGCTTTGAGAGAGTAGAGAGAGAGAGTAGAGACTGTGCGGTGATGGTTTTCTGGTCCGGATAGCAGAAGATTAACCGGTAACAATAACCATGCAGTCGTGCACTAGTTGTATAGTCGCCGGAGTGATGATCACTAGCCGGAGGCCAGCTCGGCAAACTGTGAGGTAAATACGAAAACGATGTTAGCCATGTTAGAATTGGCAGCCGTTCACAGCCTATGGATGGCGAAAGTGCCACTAACAGCCATTATCATAGACCTCCTGCCTTTATGTAAGTTCAATTAGCGTCTGACATTGTAAAATATTTACTGTGTAGGTGTGTGGGGCAGTGACTCAACATTTGATGGGCTCTGAAGTAGCCTAAAGGACAGCAGATGGGACACACTGAAGGAGAAGTCAGAGTAACGTCAGATAATAATGAGCACTCCTTGAACCTTCTGAGTACCCTCAAACCTGAACTTCACTGCCCTGGGTTTCCCTGCACTTTCCATGTTAAATAATTCATCTTGTATTCAAGTTCTACAGTTGGCCACAGTCAATGACGATATTTAGAACTATACCACAGGGAGAATCGACGATGACTAATGACAATGTTTTTCACTTGATATAGCAAAGGCCAACAGAAAGGTATCAAATATATCGGTCTCTGAGTTCATAGCTTGAAGAGGCTGTCGCTGTGGAATCGAAGGGTTGTGCCTTTCAGTTGCTTGTTTCTAAGACATCTTGCTGATTCCATTGTAGACCTGCTTTCATCCAATCATTGCACTTGGTGAGCAGTGTAAATTTGAACTGGAGTTGTCCCGAAGCCCTTGTGGATGATTCCGTCCTCTTCAGTGCTCATTCGCTACTCATACAAGGCCCTTTGTAGAGGAACAGTGTGGGTAGGGCTATGATGGGTTATTCCCGGCTGTGGTCTCTTGCCCATAACGCTGCCTTTGCTGTTCATCCCAGTTAGGCATTAGCTATTCCTCCTCGTCCTTATTGGTTCACCAGGGAACCTCTTTATTAGCTGGTCTATCGTTCCTTCTTGAAGGCATTCTCGAGTCTCCCGCTCTCCATCCCAGCCTCTCCCATCCTCCAATTTACTGAAGTTCAAAGTGCCGAGGGTGTGTAAAAGGTGCTGTATGCTGGTGGGAAAAGTCAGCAGTAGAGTTCAAAACCATTAGTCATTTTGACTTTCAGGGTGTACTGTTCAAATTTCCTGTCATGTTTTCTTTCTGGATGAAATATTTTTGTAGGTTGGTGGAATAGAGAAAAAAAAGACTAAATGAATTGCATGTAACAGTTAGCTTGTAAATAACACCTCCTCTGTTAAATGCTTGGTGGTTTGCACTGCGACGTTTCATTGTGGCGTTTAGTGTTATTTGTTTTTAGCTGAATTACAAAAGAAAATGTTTCAGGTGGGTGACTGGGATTATTCTGTGGTTCTGAATTTTCCAGATGCGGCAGTTGTATCGACGGCCCTTAAACTATGTAGCTAACATCCAGCTTGTTAGTGAGCAAGACTCTTGATGTTTTATTCACTGATAGTTGGGGGAGCAAGCATTTATGCCCTCTGAGCATCAACCTGAACATCAGGTGGTCATCATGGAGAGTACAGGAGGTTCGGCATGATCCAGGCTGCTTTGGGGATCCTTTTGAGAATAATTGTTGAGCTGAACGTTGGGAAAGATGGGCAGAGGTGGTTTGAATGTAGCTGCTAGTTGTTAGGCAACTGCGCAGTCCTTCCATGAGAGAGATGCGTGTTGTAGGGGACTATTTCCATAAACCCCTCTGACTTGCAGATACCTGCATCTCCCCACTCTCCCTTACTGCTACTGCAGCACTATGTGTATCTGTTGTGTAAATAGTCCATGACACAAGATTATGCTCAGAGCCATTATATAATGTATTATATGTGTGTGTGTGTGTGTGTGTGTGTGTGTGTATGTATGTGTGTGTGTGTATGTGTTTATATGTATGTATATATATATATGCATAATATTGTGACTTTATTGGCATAGGGTCCATTTCAATAAATCCATATTAACCCTATCTATGATGGCTGCAAGACCTAACATCATTTGTGTTTGAAACATGGCCACTGTCTCAGGGCTGTGGCGGTGTACATTTAAAGATGTCACAATGGTTTTCTCCTTCTGTTGCTCCCGCCCGCAAAGCCGTTGATGGCTCCCACAGGGTAGCTCATGCCGCCATAGCGTTGCATTAATTATTCACGGCCAGCTCCATGCAAGAGCTCCGTCGGAGTCCTCCAGGAGGGCCAGGGACGGCCGATAGTCGATGGGAGTGGTGTGAGTGGAAAGGCAGTAATTAAAGGAATCTGGGTGTGTGCTGGAAAAAGGCAGCACCCCCTGCTGGGAGAGCCCGGAGCGCGTGTCTCAATTTTATGCGTTTGGTCTGTAATGTTTGCTACAATCTTTCCTAGCAACTGTTGTTTTTAATCCACATACAGAGGAAGTCGGTAATTATCAGCGATCATCTGGTGGATTCTGTTTGTATTTTCTTCTCCCATCTCTACATTTTGTTATATATCTGGTTTTGAAGAGCTTGAGCATTACTGAGCATTATCATGCTGGTCGGAATTCAAATGCCGCTGATTGGAGCTCCGTAGCAGCGTGCCTTTGATCAGTGAGCGACCTGCGGCAAGGGAGCTGGATGGATCTCTGCGTTCCTTCCTTCAGACGGAGCACGGCGACACCCGACGTCCTCGTCTGGACTGAAGCCATCACTGACGGATTCTGCCAGAGGATTTGCTTTGTTAGCTAGGCCAGAGGAAAGGAATCGCCCATCAAACCCTGAAGAGGCACGTCTGTAAGGGTGGGAAGAGGAGAAAAGCAGGCCGGTGACGGAGGAGGGAGCGAACAAACGGAGCGACTGCGTTTTTATTAATAGCTCCGAGTGTTTGGAGCCTCAGCTGTGGGTATGGCTGCAGTCTACAGAAGGCATGATGACGTTGGCACTATTCACTGCTCCTTATGTGAGGGAGTGGAATGTCTTTCAAGCTTACAGGCCATTATTTACATAATACAGTGAACGAAACCTCGACGCACCCTGGGAGGGGATATAAGGCTACATTATGGTGCTGTCCAGGGTATTGAGCCTCCTGCTCTGATAGATAAGGGAGAGGTTGTGTGGGGACATAAATCTGCTCGTGGCCCAAAGGCCCCTTCCGCCAAGGAAGCCTAGTAGGAGACTTCTCTCTACAGTAAAAGCAGGGGAATTGCCAGGAATGAGATACTGGATGGAGTTGGGAGGGGGGTGTCTTGGTTACTGATACCACCTTTTCCACTGGAGCGTGACGCAAACCGTGTCGATAATCCTCGCTGAGTCCTGGAGATAATTAGTCAGCCAAGCACCTTCTGATGAAAGCGCGCTCCATCATTTGTTTAGCCGATGTGATGCGTGGTGGGGCTGCTGGGGTCTGACTGTGCTGCATGGGATTGGTGGAACGATTCTGGGCTGCACCAGCCCGTTCCCTGTGGTGGGGTGGGGGGGCAAACGGTAGCTTAAAGTTAAGTGCTGTTTAAACGTGAAAATGTTTTTTTTTTCTTTTTTTTTTTTCTCCTTATAATAAGCAAGAGAATTTTGTGTTCATGTAGAATAAATTGTATGTAGCTTGTTGGTTAATAGCTGCAATGAAAACACAGCAGTTTTTCATGCTAAATGGTACTGCACAACCAGGTCTCCTTCAGTTTGTTGTCCTCCGTTAGTTAAGTCATAGGGGAAAATCAGCATCTCCATAAATCTTTCCTGTCTTCGGCACCAGTTGATTTATAAGGACACATTTTAATCCATATATATCCATCCATGCCTCATTATTCTGGTCAGGGTGGATCAATGTGTATGTGCATATATGTATATATGTGTTTGTATATATAAACAGAGTAATGAGTTTTCTCATGCTGCTTTTAAAATAGAATGGCGGTGACTGGGATCTCGAGCCCCTTGTTTAATTGCCCGTCGCCTGTTGTTTTTTGGTCCTGCCTCGTTCTTTCTCCTCTTTGTTGCGGAGCCTGTTTGAGCTTCCCTCGGAAGCACAGGGCGCCAAGCCTCGTTCCAGACGGGATAAATGCAAAGCTGCCAAGATTCAGGCTCCGCGCTGCTCTTTAATTTGTTTTCGTTAGGCCTCGGCAGACAAGAGCGAGGAATTTAAAGTCTTACGGCCTTGAACGCCGACGTTTCGGGTTCGTCTTTTAATGTCCGAGTGTGGCATTCTTGAGATGCCGACGAGTGGCTGGTGTGCGGTGTAATCCATGGCTCCAGCAGAGCTGCGTATAATCTCCTGAGTACACGGCTACACCCCCTCTTCCCCCCTCTGGTCCATGTGGGCTCCACAGTGCGACACGGCGCATATTGATGAAGCTGTGAATTATGGGGGATGGCAGCTTGTATCCCCAGTATGGCTTAGAGGGCACAAACAAACGTCTGCTTTATTTTTTCTTATTGATGAACCATGCTCTCTCTTTTATTTTTCCCATTCTTGCTTGTCTAGATTTTCATTCATTTCTTCTTCTGCACAACGCATGAAATGTCTTCCTAATAAAATTCGTGCCCTGCTTTCCTAGTCCGGTATGCTCACAGCGCATTTCTGTCGAGTGGTATGTTTGCCAGGCCTATCCCTCTACATCCATGATCGGAGCAGGTTTTTACACCGCAGCAGAACCAGGTTTCCTTCAGGGCGTTAATGGCTCCATTAGCCCATTCAGGCATCCAGGCCCACAAATCATCCAGTTGGCACATCAGAATGGTGGTTCTGGATATGAGATTTTTGTTAGATCTCTAGGGGTGACATGGTCACTAAAAAGTAATTTCCATCTTCATGAACAAATCGAGTTTTGTTTTGTTATTAGGCATGTGCTGTGCATCTGCTTTAGTAAAAGATGTCATTTAGCCGTGCAGCATTGGTAGTCTGTGGCTGACTGCGTCTCCATGTTGTCACACAGCCATCGGCACACGCGTCAGCTGTTTCATCACACTTCTCCCCCAATCCCCCTGCCTCATCTGATCTCCCACTTGCATCCTGATTGGACAGATGTATATCTGTTAAATTTGCAACAACCCAAACTCCTATGAGTTCTAGGTACCATTTCAAACACTGGTGTGTTTGACCACGCAACCACATTGAGACATTCTGAGACCACCTGCCACTTTATCCATTATATACACCTGCTAGTGTGGCCTGGTGCCTCGAAATAGAGCAGGACTTTGCTGGGCGTCACACTTTACCCTTTCAGAAATGACCTGTTCAGAGTTTGTTGTTGTTCAATGGTTACTATGCTGTGTAATTATACTAAGCTGTGTTCTCACTTGGAAACTGTGTAATCCCACACCCACCCAATGGGTACAACTTCCTGTGGTGGTTTCCCTTTGTTTTCGTATAATTTTGGGTACATGGTATTTGCTGACGTGCCTGGAGCACCGCGGTATCCTTGTCACGCCCTGTCCTTTGGGGTAGTGCGCTAAACCTCAACCCGTAGAGATGGTCTACTGACTTTTCCGAATGTTTCTCAGTGTCTCCTCCATCGTCATATTGTCAAAAGTGCTGACTCAAGCCTGCAGTTCACTGCAGCTTCCGTACAGTAACCCCCATGACTGGTGTTGCATTTGCAGACAAGCTGCCCCCCCACCCAATCCTTTTTGCAGGTGGCACAATGAACCTCCTCCCTCTTTTGTCACAGGTGATGCAGGTGGTGAGGGAACAGATCATGCGAGCCCTTACTGCCAAGCCTAACTCCTTGGACCAGTTCAAAAGTCGCCTGCAGAACCTGAGCTACACGGAGATCCTGAAGATCCGCCAGTCCGAGAGGATGAACCAAGAAGACTTTCAGTCCCGCCCCATCTTGTGAGCTCGCAGCCGCCGATTAAAATGACCGACATTAGACACGGTTATCCACTTACGTAGGTGCAGGTCATGTGTTCAAATTAATAATGTTTATAATATGCAGTAATGTCAAATTACCTGTGAATCTGTTTTATGGCACATGTTAATGTGATTTTTTTCAAGTACTGCAAGCTCCGCCGTTACATTTTAAGCTAATTAGCTGAAACCGGGAGTGCGTGTTAATGTCTGTTAACGCAAGACTAAGTGTGTGAGAGGGCAGTGCATAGTTCCTGTTACCAAAGTAAGTTGCCAACCTAATGTCCCCTGATTTGGTGTGAATTCCTCTGAAGTGTTTCACTCATAGGGAAGGATTTAGCGGTGCTAACGAGTGGCTAATTGCTTTGACGTTTTAGCCACAGAAATTCAAAAGATGCTTGTTAATATGTAATGAAGGTTGCAGTGTTACCGTGTTAGGTTTCTTATCCAGATAGGTCATGAGCTGGTCTTTTAAAGGCCTTAATGGTTAAAAAAGACTGTAATTGTCAGATGTCCTTGGCCTCTGGTGGAAGGCCACCCGTAGGTGTCCCCCCCGGCCGCGTGCTGGTCTCTTGGCCTCTAATGAGCCTGACTGGCTGTGGGTTGGATGCGTGCCCCTCCCCTGACCAGCATCCTTCACACAGGGAGCTGCGGGAGAAGATCCAGCCAGAGATCATGGAGCTCATCAAGCAGCAGAGACTCAACCGGCTGTGTGAAGGAACCTGCTTCCGGAAGATTAGCTGTCGGAGGCGCCAAGGTAGGTCCCCTGGCCGTCGCCTGGGCACCATCACGTTCACGGGCATCATGGTTACATGTGTCACAGACCGGTTGTCATGGTGACAGGTGCTCTCCAATGTACTGTCACGTCATAGTCGTGCGAAGTGTGTAACGCATGTCAACATCTCTGATTTGACCCACATCCATACTAAAAATAGCTTTTATATAGTTGTCCAGTTTCCTGTCTTACCTGTATTCCTTTTGAAAAAACATTTACTCTGTTTATAAAGCTTCCCGGTCCAACACCACCCTTACAGTTTTGATAGGGTCATTCGTTTTGAGTGACTTAGTGAGGGCTCTGTGTGCATGGACCATAAACATACCGACGACGGCCAGACATTTTAAAATGTCCTGAGTTATCATCCGTTTTCGGAGATCACTGTGTCACAAGGTTGGTATTTTTTTTTCTTTTTGTCACACCCCCTCCTTCACCCCCGAAAGTTGCCCTTAACTGCTCATACTGCGATGCACCTGTATCGATCCCCGTAATGGATAAACTGACTGATTTGATCCACTCTCTGCTGAGGAGGCCAGCTGCCGCACTTAACGTCAGGATCGTATGACCCTTAAAAAGATAATCGGACACTCTGAGATGCTGCCCGGAGGATGTATTACATTCCTGGCTCTATTATGGCTTCCACAGTCCCCTTCAAATCTATTACCAGCTGGTATTTCCTGCTCATTTCGCTTCAGGAAGCGTGTATTTGTGTGTTTATGTTTATATATATGTATATAAAATAAACTATTCACTCGATGTGCCATGAAACGTATACATCCTGTGGTTTCAGCTACAAATCTGCTACCTTTGATCTACTTGGACCAGCATTTCCTTTTAAGTGACCCTCGAGCCATGACAGTTCTTGCGTCCCCATCGCAAGCATTCTGTGGATCGCTGGGGCCCGTATGCGCCTTTTCACTCATTAGGAGTAGCTGAATAATGTTGGGAAAGACTCATAAGGAAACCTTATCTGTTTGCCTGTTTAATTTAGCACTTTTCACAGTTGAAGGGGATTAAATTACCCAGAGAGCTGTTTTGTCAGCTCCTTGTTCCTCCTGGTAAGATTTGGCTCCTCCCCCTCCAGTTCACACTTTCAGTCTTTGGCCTGTCTTCCTTCAAGGGGAGTAGGAAAAGCTGTATGGCGGTTAGGTTTTTGCTGCAAACCTTGTGCCACACTGGAGCTCAACAGAGAACAAGTTTGACTGTGTGAGGATCTGTAGACACCATGTCCTCTCTCTGGATTCAGTGTAAATAAAGTGGCCCAGCAGGTGTTTCTTTTCTCCAAGCGGTAGAGATGCTAGGCTTTGGTTTGATAATCCTGGCCTGTCTGTGACCTCGATGCCCCCCCAAAGTCATTGCATGAACCGTCTCTGGACCATAGTTGTGATGGACATTTTTTCCCCTGCTGTCCTTTATAGAACTGGGTCGCTCTGCCCATTTTGCAGTTCCCCGACCCAGGCAGTGGGGGGCACCGATCTTGGCCCAATTACAAACCTGTCCTGCCGGTAATGGCAATAAAATCATTCCCCAGTATGCTGGGGACCTCTGCCTTCTGCAGCATTTTAATTAGACGTGTAAACCTGAATCAGCCGTCTCGCGTGAGCACTTGGCTGAAAGCCTTTATCAGCAGAACACGCGGTTAACTAATCCCTGTTTGACCTGTGCATTTTGTTGGATTCTGCAAAAAGTGGATCTGATCAGTTTATGAGTGGTATTCAGAACAGACATGTGGATCCTGAAGGAGACATTAAAACGTAGTATCTCTAAAGCAGAATGACCGGAACAATCCCCCATAGGAAGGAGGACAAACGGGGGGTGGCTAAATCACATGTGTTGTGATATTACATGGTACAACACTAACATGCACCATGCAATATAAAATTATACTGCTCTGTGCTATACTACAATCTATTAAGCTATGCTACACCACACTGGGCTATTATATTAAAGGATCCAGTACTATCAATTACGTAAAACTTCCAAATTCTCAAACTGCTAGCATTTGGCTGGGTCGGCAGAGGGCAGCTCATGTAGTATTGAGTTATTTAATGCTTGGCCCTTCTTAAACGTGCTAATATACGTTTTCTGCTTCATTTGTGGATTCGCAAGTTATGTATTTTTGGCGTGAGAGTACAGGGTCCGGATGTGCGGATCATCCCACAAACGACTCTCATTTTTAAGACTGTCAGCAGTTGCTTCCGATGCCACAGAGCCTTCCACGGGCACCCCATAGATAAACGCCACCGGACAACATGCCAAGTGTCTATTTTCAGCGTTTACAATTTGGACGGGTCATCCCTGTCGTTCGCCAGGAATTGCTCTCCCCGCCCCAGGCCATCCTCACCTGTTCTCCCAGGCCTTGGCACCTTTCTACCTGTCCAGACACCCTCCCCATCCCCCAAGGTCCTCGGCATCCGAAGGTGCCTGAACAGTGCAGAGGAGTTTGTGTATTAAAATATAAAACGGGTTTATTTAGCTCTGTTTCATGCGACACACCTGCACACAACGGTCGTCTCTAACCCCTCAGCTTTTCTTCCTGTTGTTGGCCAGCTGGCCACACTCTGCTACACGCCCGACCACCTTAACCTGTCCTTCAGCTCTCTCTCCTCTCCCTCGCTCCCTCAGACAAGTTCTGGTACTGCCGCCTGTCGCCAAACCACAAAGTCCTGCACTATGGCGACCTGGAGGAGCACCCCCAAGGAGAGGTGCCGCACGATTCCCTGCAGGACAAGCGTGAGAATCGCTCTACTGAAAAGTTCAGCTTTAGAAATGGATTTTAAATTGTTACTTGGTGCGGATGTATAGTTATCAAATGTAAAATGTGACTATTTCCCTGGAAGTTTAGAAAGATGAAGCTGCTGCTAACAGTTTCTCCTCCTCTCCGTCTGCCTCCTTCCCTCTGAAGTGCCCGTGGCCGACATCAAAGCGGTCGTGACTGGGAAAGACTGTCCACACATGAAGGAGAAGGGGGCCCTCAAACAGAACAAGGTGAGCATGCCTTTGACGTCATGCACAAGGGAATGTGTGTCGGGCTCCTGAAGACTATTACATAGTGGTCCTCCTTCCCATTTAAGCCCCCTTCCTCCATGATCATCCATGGATTGTTATCAGAGTTTGTGTCAGATTTAATAAATTTTGGTTAGGAGCAGGGTGACATGCGGTGTCCAACCCAACAGAGAAGTCGAAGGTAATGAGCCGTCTGGACATTTTTAGAGACTCAAAGTGTCAAGATGAGATTGATGCGAGTGATTCTGGAGGAGGGGGGAACAGAATGTCGGGGGACACCATGATGAGGACGGAAACGGGGTCATGAGAAAAAGTCCAGGATGGATGAGGGGCCCTGTGGATCTCTGCAATTCACCTAGGCTGTCCTTGGGAGCTCACCTTGTTTTGGATGCAGTACTAGCTGGGCTTCTTCTGTCTGAGAGCATTTTGGCCCATGTTACCACCACCTCCCCCCTCCCCCCCAGCCCCATTCCTACTGAGCTTTTATCATGCAAGTCCCGAATAGAATGAGGGCAGGAGCCTAGGTAGCCAGCTGAGCTGACCTTATTGGTCCAACACCTGCGGCCTTTCGCATACCACCACAGCGGAGAGTGGGTGAGTCATAGAGGCCTGAAAGGAGCAGGGCCACACCCGTCAGAGTGTACCGAAGCAGCCCGGATGGAATAATGACTCCAGCCAGGTGGAAATTCCTTCAAAATGGCTGTTCTTAAATCTGCTTGGTTTGACAAAAGGCGGTTCTGCTATAGAAGACCTTTTTTTCTTAGCAAAGGTACCGTGAAACATCCCACTTTCTCAAAGTAATTAACTCGACTGTTTAATTGACTGTAACCGTTCGGATTTTACAGAGATATTCAGTAAATGAACGGTGCAAAACACATCTAGTCCATTTTTACTGGACAATCCACTTGGGTCCTTGATGCAAGAATGTTCCCCAGAGAATTAGAATTGTTCAGCTGTATGTGACTTTGCTAATTCCGTGTAAGAGAGCCGATGAATAAAAAACTGAGAAAATTGCTTTATTGTTCGTCTATTTTTAAAAATAGGTTTTAGTTGTACTGAATAAGTAAACAAGGTTTTGAGCTCTGACAAATGAACAGCAGTTAACCGTTAAATGCCAACTTTAGCCAGCCAGGTAGCCCACGTTTTTCCCTCAAAGTATGCCGTGCAGGGCGTGTCAGTTTACCGCTTACCGTGTTGTTAGAAAATGGGCCTGTCGCGGTAGTGTGTTGAACGTGCTCCTTCATCTATGATCTCGACACACGAAATGCCGTGTCATCTGACGACTTGCCGTCCTCCTCCGCTACAGGCGAATCCGCCTGGAGGAGATGTGCAATACGCCGTCTGGCATCTCCTATCTGGAGAATTTGCAATTTGGCTGAGGGAAAAAAAACTTGACAGTTCTGGAGGGAGCGGTTGAATTTCTGTGACAGTGTGGCTTATCTCATCACAGGAAGTTCTGGAACTGGCTTTCTCGGTCTTGTATGACTCAGACGAATATTTGAACTTCATCGCACCCGATAAGCATGAGGTAAGTAAGGATTTTTCTGACTTTCATAGACATTTCGGCAAGCTTAAACAAATTATCTTACGTAGATCTGAGCTATTACTGTGCAGTGGGTGGAAAATGAGTAATTTACAATCAGCAGTTATCTTTCTTTGTGCTGACTGATGATTGCATTACCTGTGAACCCTGTTTTTGACGTCTACGTCGTAAACTTGCCTTCTGATGAGTTGCTATCAGGCACCAGGGATGCAGGCCTCATCATAGGCGGCGATTTCATTGTTTGACATGGTGTGTTTCAGTACTGCATGTGGACGGACGGCTTGAACGCTCTGCTGGGGAAGGAGATGACCAGTGATTTCACCAAGACCGACCTAGACACTCTGCTGAGCATGGAGATGAAGCTCCGCCTCCTCGACCTTGAGAACATCCAGATTCCCGAGGCTCCGCCCCCCATTCCCAAAGAGCCGAGCAACTATGACTTTGTTTACGACTGCAACTAGCTACCAACTGGACCAATCATTTCTTACCTGTACTGGAAATTAACTTTTAAAATGACTTGTAGGGAAAAAGAACAGAAATGGGTCAGTCTTCTTTTTTTGCCACAGTTGCTAAAATTACTTTTTTAAAGGTTTTAATGTATTAGCACTTGACAACTTTAAAGTGAGGCCTTCTGAAGTTGTTATACCACCAGTGAGGCCGTGATGGCCAGTCCTTGAAGAGGCCACGAAATGTCTGGTGTTCACGTCTCAAAATCCCCATGGCTCAGCCTGGGCACCTGCGAATGGGACCCACACCAAGGTCGTTCCACTCCTCCCAGCTGTCACCCCGTCATGTTGATGTAGAATATTCTTTGTGCAAGGTGAAGTCTGCTCTCTTAAATTATCTTGTTTTGTTTTTTTGGTGGGGGGTGGGTGGGGGGGTGTATTGGCTGCAGGACAGTTTCCAAGCCTCGGGGGATGTAGTTTTTGGCCTGCAGTGAACTGGCAGCTATAAGTCCAGAAAAGGGGGGGGGGTGACGTCCAGCATTTATCTTCACACCTGTAAACTGTATCATACTCCTGCTTCACAGACTGTTATATGAAGTGCATCTTATAGGTTACACACACGTGCAAGGAAAATGCATTCAATGTATCCACTCTGGAAAAGAAGCGCTTTTGGGCCACCCCCTGAATCCATGGGCATGTCTGACGCCTGCGAACTATCCTTATCCTCACTTAATTCCAGTCTGGCTGCCCCCTTTCCCGATTCAGCCGTAGCAACTCCGAAGCAATACGTGCTTTTTGTTTCCCAGGCTGGTGTAACTTAAGCGATCTTTGTGAAGCTGCCAAGTAGTTAGTATTACAACATTGTTCCTGTCAGTCTCAGCAGTTGGTTCCATTATTTTTATTTTTTTTTAATTTCCCCTCAGAGTTCTTGACGCCTATTTGGATGTATGCGTAAGTTTAATTTAAATTTGAATAAATTGTTCCTTTCATACATTTGTTAGCGTTAAATGCCCTAAAATCAGCTGTTTACATTAAAGCCTAACTGAATTTACTCTGTGTTATTTTCTCTTTCTGTAGACTGTCAGGTTTTATGGGGTTCATAAAGAGGTCTGTTCAGATTTCTGTTCAGTCAGTCACAGGTAGTTATGGGGGGGGGCTGGGATGAAACGATGTCCACGGAGACGTAAGATGTTCGTCATTGCCCCCGCTGTTCGAACCCCGCTGTCGCGGTGATGGCTTTCATTTACAGGATCATCTGGAGTTATTTCACGTCGCTTGATCAGTGGTAGGGGGCGGCGGGGGATCTACAGTTCTCCATCGTCTCTACTAATTGAACAGTAAGACGTTTTGTTAATACCGGATGTTTGTCTTAAATGCAGTTTGAATCACGCTACAGATAACATGGGGGAAAAACGGTATTTACGCCACTGTCGACTAGAAATTAATGAACAGACATCTAAAACAAAAGACTGCATGAAACAGTCCTCGTGTGTTAATTTATATAAATCGGCCTCATTTTTAAAATCCATCTTAACCCGTTGTCATGGAAACTCCAGATATTTAAATTGGTTTCAATAATTAAATTTAGCGCGATCAGCCTTTTGATTTGTAAAGAGCGTGTATGAAATGTTCAAGAGGTACTGCTCACATGGATTTCATAAGCAGCAAACATTAAAAAATACATTATTATATCTGCACCTATAGTCAGACTTGCCTGTGACTTTTTTTGTGGAAAGTCTAAAGGGAACTGGTCCCACATATCACTGTAAAACTGGATTAACAATGGGCACACTACTTCCTGTAAGGGTGATATATAATCATATTTTAAAGTGTAACTGAGCATATTTGGAGTGAATCATTAATGCTAACCCTAACTGCAATCAATAAAAAGAGGTTGTACAGACGTGCCTAGTTCATCATGGCTTTCAGCTTGTCATGCGGGCACGTGCCTTTGGTGGCATTCTGCTGAGAGGGCCTCCCCAGAGCGAAAAGTCACCTGTGTTCTTGGCAGGAGCGTGACTGACTGTCACAGCGCCCCTCTGTGGCCTGGAGGACAGACACTGCCTTGTAGACACGTAAGGGTAATATGTCCCGCAAGCGCCAGTAGCTGAGAAGGTGGTGTTTTGGTTGGCCAGATGTCTTCTGTCTGTGTCTTCAAATTACCATAAATGGTAATGCGGCGATTTTTCTTTTCACACCTACATGGAGTAAGTGGACTGAGATTTGTCACCAGTCCTATCGGAGTTTATCAAAGGCTTTGAAATGAACCCTTTAATTACACCTTGATGTGAACAAGCCATAAACTGTCAGATAAATCTGTCCGGAGGGTCTTTAGAGAGAGCCTCCAGCAAGACTGCCAGCTACTGTACAGTATTCAGCTGAGTAGATTTGTCCAGCAGACCGTTAGTCACCAGTCTATTTTTACGCAATTCAGGTTTTTAAAGTGCATTAAAAAGTACTGTCAGCTCAATTTTTCCAGCAGTTGTTCATCTTTATTCTATTTTAAGTTGAGGATATAAAAGGATATAAAAAATTAGTTTTTAATGTTTTGAAGTGCATTTCAATGCAGTGTGAGGGCTTAAAAAAATGCTTATAAACTTTGTCAAGGTGAGCAGAGTCATTGTGAAACATGCTGAGATTTGCTTGCCTGCTTCTTGAATACTAAACTGGTTGCATGTTGTTTAATTGAGTCATTGCCTTGTTTTATTTTTCGGAGATTACACTGCTCTGCTGTTCAGTTTCTCTATGATGAATTGCCTTTGCAAAGTCTCATCATACACTTTCCAGGGCATAAACAAATGGTGTGGGCACAGCTGACACCTCCGGTCAAGGGTGATTCATTTCTTCTCCTCTGAAGTCCCTGGCCTAGACAGCCCCTTTTCCCTCTCAACAGACTGTTACCCAGCTCCCATGTTCAGAAGCAGAGGTGTGACGTGGCTGTTTGCTGTAGACTCGGAGTGGGGTCAGCCTGTCAGGATCCCATTAGTAGACTCTGTGGTGCTTTACATGTCATTTGCACAAATATAGGTACATTACATACTACTTTTTGTAAATCCCATCTTGCTCTCCTTTGAGACATAGACATTGAGCGCAAAGCTTGGGGTCTGAGTGCAGTGTCAGGCCATTTAGATAACACCCCTGGAGCATTTTTTTTGGGGGGGAGGGCCTTGCTAAAGGGCCCAACGGAGATCACTCTGATTATGCTGTTGAGCACGGGATTCGAACCGACAACCTTCTGATCATAAACACAGAGCCGATGCACTCTCCTAACGATTCCCTGCTGGTGAATTTGGAAAACAGCAGGCGCACCCATCAGTGCTGACACTCAGCAGGACTGCCAGTACACTGTCCTGCTGAGTGTCACATGGGCACAGAGTGCCTGAGCTGTAAGCTGAACTGCCCTTTAATATGATTTATGCAGCATCACTTGTGTTCAGTGAAGTTGATTTCCTGTGCTTTTATATGACAGACCTGTTACTAAAAAGGAAATTATTATGGGATTGTTTACTGTGGTTGCTAATTTCCTTTAATAAAAGTCCCATGAGATGGCTGATGGTCACCCAGCTGTCATGTCCTATTAGTACAATGCCATTGCTATGCTTTCACTTCTGCTCCCATCAAAAACGTATCAAATGCAGCCAAGTACTGGTCCTAGCTGATGTGGTGCCTTAGGCGAGCATTACTGCCGGCGCCCCCCCCATTTAAGGCAAAGGGAAATTGGCTGGCAAGTCAGCGCCCCCTCACGCGGGGGAGCCGTAGGCGTCCGCCTATGTCGCCTATATGATTGACCGGCCCTGCCAACTAGTTTTAAGAATAGTGGAATGTTGCACTTTTTTTCTTCCTCCGTTTGTGGTGCCCGCTGGATGGATGGTGCCCTTAGTATTTGCCTATATTGCCTATGCCACGGGCCGGCCCTGAATGCAGCCCTTTCGAGGAGGTTTCAGGGCTTCTCTGTAAGGAGGGGGGGGTGAAAGTGGTTGGGGCTGGTTGCCTCCAAGAGTTAGATGTTACACTAATCATCCGTGGACACAAGCAGGACGGACCCCTGGATCACGCGGACCGATCGTTTGGGTGCCAGGCGGACACGGTGGCAAGTTAAAAAGCACAGAGACGCTCTAATTTCATTATTCATAAAGCATCGCTCCGCCCGATGGCCGGTGGATGAAAAGCACGCCCGGACTGTAAATGAAATAACTGAATGCGGCGGCGGCGGCGGCGGCTTTGCACCAGTCAGATCAAATCAGCGACTTCGCCGACGAGACGTTTTGTAGCCCGTCGTACCGCGGATGGCCGCCCGCGGCGGGAGGGGGGCGCCAGAGCATTAGCATGCTGGACGCGGCTGCGTCTGACTTAACCCGCGATGCGTCAAGTACATGCAGCTGCCATTTATTTTACATACCAAACGCATTCCTTTTTGGGTCATTCCTTTTTAATTTCATTTCGACGATCTAAGGAATCTGAAAATCTGGGAATCTCAAAATTATTATGGTGGAAGCTTTATATAACAACGATTGTCAAGTATTTCAATTGCACAGAGAGCTGTAATTAATAATAGCAGTGTAACGCCACGCTTTTGTTTTATATTGACTTCGAGCTTTTCCTGATTTTTTCACAGGACACATTCACGATATATAGCAGTATAAATAGTGTCCCAGGAAAAGTTGCGCGCGCACATACATATATAATAGACTTATAACGCTCATGAAAACGATTTCAATGTAGCAAAAAAACAAAGGGGCGGGTCATTTTACAGTTTTGCTCTTTGGAAAATTGTCTGATGTTCTTGATAAGGACTAAGTCTTAAAGTGTATACAGTAGTAAGATTTACCCTTACTTTAAGTGTAATATGGAGACAGGTTGATGTAGGAAGGCAAGGCAGTAGGGATGTGCATCGCCATCACTGAGGCCGATGTGAAACACATTAAAACGTTGTCACCGATCTGATACATTAAAGATACGTATGAAGCAAATACTAATGCGATACGATATGATTAACGATTTGACGCTGTGCTGTTCAATATGGTGCAGATACAGAAAACAGTTTAGAGAGGGTGAATCAAAATATAAAATCATTGGTCAGCAATTATTGATCACATTTCTAAATAATAAAGGCATAGGGCCTCAATTAATGATTAGGCCTATATATTAATAAATTGGATTTTACCAATGTAAAGATGTTAGATTAATCTGTAATTGTATCTGATGCACTTTTTAAATTTTAATCGGCGCAGTCGCCTTGTAAACGCTTATGCCGGCACACTGATGTGAATCGGTCAGTCTTACCATACCTCCAAGGAAGGTTAAGTGATGAAGATGAATTGTTAAAAAATGACAAAATGTAGTATAGACTGGCATTAATGAGATTTCTCTATTGAATTCCATAAAGTATACTGCTGTATTTCCTCCAAGGGGCCCCAGGGAGGTCGTGTGGCTTTTGTTTATTGATTTGAGTGATTCTTTTCGTGAAGATGCCATTAAAAATCAGGGCAAAGTTTTATCTTTTCTAAAAGGTCGTAAATGCTTTTCTTTTTTTTCCAGATCCCCCCCTCTCTCTCTCTCTCTCTCTCTCTCTCTCTCTCTGGCGTTTGCGTGTTCTTTTCATGTTCACAATAGGTTTCCCCTGTATATTCCAGTTTCTATCCATGCTCCAAAGCACATGATCTTCTCAAACACCATTTTCACTGTAACGCTGTACTGAATGAATGGCTTTGGAGACACAAGAAGCAATGATGGATAAACCTATTTTCTTATTCTTTATTCTCTAGGTACAGAATTATACAGGAAGATTAAAACATCTCTTCGAAAATAATTCCTGTCCCCCTGGGCCTTGGGGAAAGATTAATATAATGCTGTGATTTAATTAAATGTTGCACAGCTCAGGATTGGTTCGTCTTGACTGCACAGGGTGTGGCACAGTCGTATGTGCTCCCTGGCAAAGGCTACAGCCCCACCCCGCAATGCTGACCAGAGTATGTGGTTGATGGATGGATGGATGGATGGATGGATAACTGCAAAGTTCTTTTTCAGCACAACACATTTTAAAAATCATCTGGGCCTTGTGCTTTTAATGAACCATTTGAATTTTGGTTTTCACCATGTCTCTGTGAAGGCTGTTTTTGACAAACTGTAACAGGGACATCCATACATTCATCCATCTTCTGACAGCTGCTATCCCATGCAGCACAAGGCTGGGGTACACTCTGGATGCGGGATGCCAGTCTATCACAAACGCTAAATCAGTTTGCTAGTTTTGCCCTCCCAGAGTAACTGAGCTGATCTTGTGAATCTTCCCTAAATGTAAATCACCTGGTTACTTTACAAGTCTCCAGTTTTTCACTCTCAAGGGTGAAGGTCACTTAAGACTTTTGATAAGAGGACTAATATGATCTCAACTTAATTTTCTGAGGCCCATTTTGGTGTGGATGAATCTCTTTCCTGAGAGCAATTTAGCCTGACCTGCTGGGGCACTCAGATGATTCATATGTCTGTTAACCTACTGGCTGTTATTTGAAGCAATTAGCATGCAAGGTCATGATGTCACGACCTGACATCATAATAAGGCTGAAAGAAAAGTTTTGTCTTAGCTTAAGGAACCAGTGTCAAAATGTCAGTCTCTCCTGCTGAGGCTGAAAAACAAGTTTCATGACGCACTTTGTCACTAGTTGCCATGACAGGGCAGGGTCAGACAGGGTCAGACAGGGTCAGGTCGGTAGCCTATTTTTAATGCACACACACATTGCAGGGTCTCTCCCAAGGGCCACATCTGTTTCAGGGTCCTGCTATGAGCAAAACCCAGGACGTCTCTGGTCAGTGAGCAATCTTCGCTCATCAGTAAATCTGCCTCGTAGAGGGATGCTTAAAACGGCCTCTTATGATGCTGTCGTCTTTCCACACCCACTCTTTCTTTTTTCTTTCTCTCCCTGAGGCAGCCAAAAAAAAAAAACCTGGGTCTTTACATAAAGCTCGCGAGAGTTAGATCTTGCAACTTTGCCAACTGAAACGTGCTTAGCAAAACTGCTGCCAGATGCTTGGAGGTGGATCCACATCTTTCCTTTCAGGGCATGGAAGAGATAATGTTGAGGTGAGATGAGTAATGGACCATGTAACCAGCATCATCCATGTATAAGGACCAGCAGGGACCTGCAGAAATAACCAGAACTAGAAGCTTCTTAACCACTTGAAATGTTGTCATATGGGCATCCATTATGGCGATAAATTCAGCATTTCAGAATGAAATGCACTGGTTTTTTCAGGTGTTGAGGAAAATCGTCTTTGAAAGAAGTTTGGTAGAGGTTCTTGGTTTCATTTCAAGGGGGCTTAGTGGGTATCAGTGGTGTGAAATCTGACCTTAGCTCTGTGTGTGTGTGTGTGTGTGTGTGTGTGTGTGTGTGTGTGTGTATGGCCGTGTATATATTACATTGTGGGGGGCAAATGTGATAAAAGCCTGTTACTGTGACCTTGTGGGGACATTTTTTTGGTCCCTACAAGGGGAAATTCAATTTTATAAAAATCTGTGAGTGCAATAGAAAAACTAAAAATACCAAAATTCTTGTATTTTATTTTGTCACTTATGGTTAAGTTTAGGGCTGGGTAGGGGTTAAGGTTGTCTTAGCTAGGATTAAACTTATGCCCATAGACATTAATGGAGAGTGCCCATAAAGATTTTGTGTATGTGTTTTCATGTCAGTCCATGTTGTTGCAAGCTTCTTCTATACATGCTTGTCTCCTCAGACAGTTCAGGGACACATTGCAGATGTGAATTTGTTACTTTCCATCCCATGTTTCCTGGCACGGAAACCCTGGGGTCATCACCACCCCATTAGAACTCATCAAAAAAAGATGGATGGGTTATTTTCGGTATAATTCCTATATCCTTTAACATGCTGAAACAAGCCCGGTGCAATTCTGAAGCAAACCTCGCAGTCCTGACCCGAAAACCCAGGCACTCTGCGTGTCCCAAGAATTGGGATAAGAATGATGCGAGGGTCACTTGCAAAATCCATCACTACCACTTTCTCCAGATTTTCTCATTTGAAATCCCTGTTTTTTTATAGCATTGTGTCATCCCCAATCCGACAAAGCCTTTGCTCAAACGTAGCGGTAGGAATCTATAATGCACTGATACTGTGAGGAACACAATGAGTGCTAACAACAGCCAGAAGCTACGACCAATAGGAAATAAAATACAGAAATCAGAAAGTTACCTATTCAAATGACCCATATGGTAAAAAAATATACCTGCACCTGCTTCTTAAGCCTCATTCTAGTAAGATTTCATGTAGATGATTCTTCAGTCTGCAGTTAGATGGATCATCTGGAGATCATCTGCTTCCCTGGAGCTTCTGCATCAGCTAACAGTTTCATGGCCTTAGGGATGGATACTGGCTTTTTGTTCCTCACTAAAGCTGAACAGCTGTTTAAGGTTTAACTTCTTACCATCACTCATCGTTAACAAGAGTATCAATCTGCCAATAAGCCGTACTGTTAATCTCAGTGGCACTAAAGCACCACTATGTTTAGCAGCCTCCAGCGCACGTTTATTGTGTAATTTTATCAAAGAAGTGGTATGGATGTGAAACACTACGCAGTTTAACAGTGTATATAGGAATTTGTGAAGTGGATGCGATTGTTAAAAATCCATTAATTTTCCAGCCATTTATACAGCAGAAGACCACAGAGAATTAGGAGCTTATCCCAGGAAATGAAGTGCAGGAGAACATGACAGGCGGGATACCGATCCATCGCATGCAAACACACACAGGTAAGTTAGAGACTGCAATTCACCTAACCACATGCTGTGTGGGAGAAAACATGCATATTCCACACCCACAGAGCTGGAGGGGGATTTGAACCAACAACCATGTGGTTGTGCAACCATAATGCCACCAAAGGGTATAATCTTCACCAAAAAACCCAAACCAGCCACTTATTTGGTCTTTTTTGAAGAATTGCACCTCCATGAATTTCACTTAGGAAACCCTAAAAGCTGAGAAAACAGCAGCGTAAATATAAACCATGCGGGGTGAAGCACACCTTTACAGAAATACCCGGAATGTCTGTCACGAGGCACCTAAGGCATGTAAGTAGCGGAGGAGGCCACAGTTTTCAGTTAGGTGAGCATTTTTAGGGTCATTGGACTCATTACCAAGGAGAGATGGGATGTAGGAGAGCTGGCTGTGATTTGCTGTGATTTGCTAATTAGGCTCAGGTGCTGGCTGGCACTGCACTCAGAAGCGGATGCGTTCTTTATTCCAAAGCAGTTCGCCCAAGACAGATGGGGCCTTAATGGAAGGATGGGTAGTGTAGATGTGATTTGAACCATGACTGACTTTTTTCTCCATCTTCCCTGTAGTGAAGCAGACAGTTTGAATTTGATATGCCGTGTTAGGGGGTACAGTAAAGGGGAGGCGTGAGATTGCATTTCATCTGCCTGAGCCCGTTGTTAACTCTATGTTTTCAGTGACTATCAGTTTGTGGTTGGCTAAGTGGTAGAGGTACACAGGTTTCAGGTGATGGATTACTGCTAGTTAAATGCAGAGGTGTAAATGCTCTCTGGGAAAAGGACAGACTGACTCGGGATCTGCCCTGGGATTCTGTTAATGAGCTGCTGATTGCATGTTTGCATGTTTCTTGTTTATGTAGACCAGGTCTTTGGAGGAAGGGAGCCAGGCTTCATCGCAGCCTTGCTGTAAGATTTCCTTTTGTTCACAGTTTGGTAAAAATATACGCGTTAATTGGCAGAGGTGGAGTTTCAGTGTCACATGTAATGTTTTTATGGGAAGTCTGGAAAAGAGAAGACATTAAAAATGGAACTGGGAAAGAATAATTACATGCAACGATTCAGTGCGAAACTGAAACGACACTGCGGAAACGATCTCCACCCTGTGCATCTGGCCGCAGACGGTGTTTATTCCAACACAATTTCAGGCATAGCAAGATGCAGCCCTTCATTTCTCTGTTTTGAGCTTGGCCTCTTTTAGGTGTGGAACATGCACGTCCATCCCTTCAGGCATGAACCTGGGCTGGGGGAATGAGTCCAATGTCCTGTTTCAACATCCAGTCAGAAGAGCACCACCAGCGGTTGACCACTGTGATCATGCATGTTTTGAGGGAATCAAAATGCTGCAATTAACTTAAGCACGTATTAAATCATATACACACACACACATACACACACACTGTACCAATGAAAAGTTTGGACATGCCAAGCCACCTACAATGGAGACCGATAGAGTGTCGCATCACATGACCTGGCCATCTGACCTAAACACAGTAGAAATGGTTCCAAAGGAGTTTAACCAGAGAGTGAAGGAAAAGTGGGTAATGAGAGCTCAGCATATATATGGGACCTCATTCAGGACAGCTGGAGAAGCATCCCAGGGGGCCACCTCATGAAACTGGCACTGTAGGGTCAGCCGGTCCCTGGAGCAGTTGGGGTTAAGGGCCTTGCTCAAGAGCCCAATGGTAAGATCACTGATGACCCAGAGATTCGAACCAGCAACCTTCTGAGTCCCAAGCCACAGAGCTGCCCCCCCATTAAATGTATTTCTTTTGTTCAGTGCATAATTCCATACATGTTATATTTTTGATGTCTTTATAATTATTCTAAAATGTATGGAATAATGTATGAAGATGGGGGAGCAATAATAAATGGGTAGATGTGTCTAAACTTATGATTGGTACTATATATAAATCTCTACATTTATACATTTAGATAATCTACAGTTGCTCTCAGTTGGCTTCTTATTTGAGGAATTCTCTGACTGAGGCTGACATGTAACCCACACAATTTCGGTATTTTTGGCATTTTCTTTGTTACATGTTTTGTTATAATTAAAGAACTACTTCTGAATTCATTGCTTGTACACAAGAGGACTAGTTGTGCATAAAGCAGGGCTGAGGACCTGGAACCTCAAACCAGAATGAAGATCCTGCTTTGCCGTGCCTGCCTGCTCCAGTGTGAGGAACCCATTTCAACTCCGGAAGTGGCCACATGGTTTGCTGGTGCTGCAATCAGGCAATCAGCTGTGGCTGTGGTGCACAGGCATGTCACGCTGCTGGAGTGCTGAGGGGGCAGAGACTACCTAAGGCAGTCAGACCCACCATGCCTTCCACATGCTCCCTTCACGCAAATCACGGAGGATCTTCGCCCTAAGCTCCATCTTCATTGGTTAAATTCATTTGCATAAAAATCACGAGCTGAGATTTAAGGAGCCAAGTGAAATCCGGGGGTGCAGAATCCGGCAGGAGTGGGCCGCACCCTCCCACTCGCACCCAGCGCCACCTGCCATCGGCAACCCCCCCCCCCCCCAGCCACGAGAATTAACACACACACGTACCCCAGATCCCGAGATGGAAAGTGGCTCTGCTAATCTAGAGCAGCCAGAACCTCCACTGCGAATGTGCAAGATGGCTGTCTTCCTGATGGAGGTGCTCCATAGTGAGCATACATCTGGAACCCGCAAAACACCCTAGAGCACAACTAAATGCATCGACACAAAACCGATCAAGACTAACACGACAACTCTAAGTAGTTTCCCTTAGCAACCATGGGGCACGTGCTGGCTGCATAGCATCAAAGCACTGATTATATAAAGTGGAAGGCAAAAGGCTTCAGGAAAGTAGGGCGGCCAAAGTCATTGGACAAAAATTGAGACACACGGCAATAAGAGCAAATGGGATTGGGCTTTTAAAATCTAGATTGAATGAGATCTGACTCTTAATTGGAGTATTATGGGAAACAATTCAGAAGTAACAATATAACGTAAATGTTAATGGATTAAGCCCAAGGTGAAAGCCGCAAGACAACAGATGACAGTGAATAGGCGATCATGTGGCCTGACAGATTGGGTGCTGCTGTCTGTTTCTGTCTGCCATATGGAGAATACTTTTGTTTTGGGCAATGTTAAGGTGTCCTATGTATTAAATTCACTTGCCGTTTTGAGTTTGAGAACAACATGGGACCTCTAACCCTGGCATGTGGCCATGTGCATTAGGATGCTGGTTCAAATACTGCAGCCAACGGAATGATTTCACCGCTGGGCCCTTGATCCCAGCTGCTCCAGGGATTATATGACCCTGCTCTCTCAAGTGCATGTCGCCTTTGATAAAAGCATCTGCTAAACACATGTATGAGTAACCCACGCATTCGCAGAGGACAAAATGACTAGCTGTCATTGGTTGTAATAGAATCTGCCAGGAGCTGAACTAAGGACAATATTTAGGTCATTGTAAATTTGTTCTGTTGAAAAACAGTACTGAAAATGTTACAGAAAAAATATGACACCCAAATAAAATTCTGAATGCCTTTATAAACAGCTTTAGAATAGTTTAGCTTTAGTAATAGTTAAACTCAAAGCTCAGCCTTATGATTTATGTGAAAGATGCATATTTGAAATGAAGGCTCGTATTATTGACTGTAGCACCACCCAATGGCAAATGTTAAGCGCACAAAATTTTATACAAACAGGTCAATGACTAGCAGCCAGACTGGTGTCAAAAAGGTCACAGAGGTTGGTTTCAGGGAGATTTTGTGATTTGTATTTATTTTTAGAAAATTATGTATAATTATAGCTAGCGTATACAATTTAGAAACTATGTGCTTATTATAAATAGACTAGTATTTACATATAAATTATCCAGACTGATTTACAGACGTTATATTAGAAATTACACACTGCAATATTTATATTCAATTAGAAATTGAGCATTTTCAAGGAATTCAAGCATTCACATTTATAAGCATTGCTGTTAAGCGCGCGCGCGCGCACACACACACACACACACACACACACACACACACACACACACACAAACACACTACGCTAAAGTGACTCGCTGACCCGGCTTGATTGTTGCCAGTCCCTGGA
>JAAGVU020000045.1:8874793-8893546 GCA_011763525.2 Mormyrus iriodes | reverse complement strand
ACACACACACACACACACACAAACACACTACGCTAAAGTGACTCGCTGACCCGGCTTGATTGTTGCCAGTCCCTGGAACATCCCATCTCCTGCATTTCCAAATGCTTCATATCTTTGGAGGGAGGGGGAAAAGACTCAGGTCATTAAAGACATTTACTCCCATAGAAAGAAAATGTAAAACTGGAAAGGGGAGGTGTGGGCGGGGCAGAAGGAGGTGGAGGTAGGGGAATGTAGGCAGGGCCAATGGGAGGCAGGGGAAGGGCTAAGTGACTCACAGCTCTGCGTAGCGTTTCCAGTCCTGCTTGCCTACAGATGGTCTGGTACTGGCCAGCGCTGAGGTGATGTGGGCCTGGCAGATCAGGAGGGCCGGCTTTCCGGGCCCAGCGGGGGCCAGTAGGGACTCCTCCTGCAGAGAGTCAGGGGGCGGGAGAAGGAGGGGGGACTCACTGAAGCACCACAGCCCAGCAAATCGCCAGCGTCAAGAGTCAAATCCACAGGGCAGTTTTTATACCTCTCAGCTTCCAAAAAATGCTGCGAAACCACTGGCTGCGGTCCTCTCACTCAAAACCGGACAGAACCCAAGAAGGAACGTACCGTGGCCCGGCCGCGGAGGCTGGCTTTGACGTCAGCGATTTCGGCACGGAGCCGCTCCAGCTGCTCGGGGCCCAGCTCCCGGAAGCCCTCCTGCAGGGCGGCCATGAAGGCAGGTGTGGAGGAGCTGCCCGGCTCCCGCAGCGACGCCCCAGTCATCTCATGGGTTGTGGAGTTGGGGCCCGACAGGCACTGTGAGTTCTGGGGAGACAGATCCAGCAACAATGTCACTATGGGAACTTGCTAAAAAATTAAGGCTGAAAAAAAGTTTGTTTAGATCAGCAAAGAGAGTGGTGACAGCCAGACCGGCACCAAACTGGGACAGGGTAATGGTGAGCGTCAGGACATCATCCCTCACCAGGTCAGACTCGTAAGAGCTGCCAAAGTACAGGCGCCAGATGTTGTGCCTGGAGTCCTCGGGTGCCAGCTCCCCTCCCTCCAGCAACACCATGGACTGATCTATGCCGCCCTCCCCCTCCCCGGCTGAGTCGTCCGACCCGCTGCTGTGGTTCAGGAAGATCATGGAGGACAGGCTGACATCACTGTCCGAGCCCGAGCCCAAATCCTGGAGGTGGACAGCAGAGGGATGTAGCTCAGCGCTATGAGAGCAGGGAGCAGAGAGCAGGGTGTAGCCCAGAGGTACAGAAGCTAATGGACACTTCTGTCCCATGTGCCTGGAAGGCTGAAGCCCAAGGAGAGTTACAGTAATGGCGTCAGGATCCTCACATGGAGGATGCAGGTCCCCAAGCTGCTGTGCAGCGCCTCCAGCTGGGCGTTGTACAGCAGGGCCTTCAGGTCCGCTCCAGTGAAGCAGTCCGTGGAGGCAGCCAGCTGCTCCAGGTCTACGTCTTCTGCCAGCGGGACTGAGCGGGTCAGGGCCTTAAGAATCTCCAGACGGGCCTCCTGGAAGCCAGGGAGGAAGATGGAAGACAAAGGTGCTGTTGGGGCCTTCCTGATGTAACATTACGCATTTAGGGCGTGAAGATCACATCAGCATCTGCTATAATTACTTTGGTTCTTGTAATCCAAACCTAATCTATCTAATTAACTAGATAACCTTAGGTTCAAGATTATAAAAGTAGATTATGCATTCTGAAGCCAATACTGAATTCTCTGGTAATAAACTACAGTTGCTATGTATTTAAAAAAAAAATAAATAAAAAAGTAGTGAGATGTAAACCCTGGGGGGGGCAGTACCACGTCCGGAGGGGGACAGTACAGGGACTTGTCCAGGCGACCTGGTCTCAGGAGGGCGGGGTCGATCAAATCAGGGCGACTGGTGGCAGCCAGCATATACACACCTGCGTGGGGGGGGGGGGGGCAAACATCACTGAGGGGGTATAGCCAGCAGGGGCTGTCAAGGACGGCTGATATTGCTCTGACAGAACCAGAATCAGTGTGGTGGGGACAAGAGGGCCTGTGTCGCATTCTCACCATGCAGCCCCTCCACACCGTCCAGCTGAGTGAGCAGTTGGTTCACCACGCGGTCCGTCACTCCGGTGCTGTCGTGACCCCGCCGAGGCGCCAGGGAGTCGAACTCGTCAAAGAACAGGACACAGGGTCTGGCTGCCTGGGCCCTGCAGGGGGCAGCACAGGGGGCCCTCAGCTAGGGGGCACTAGGGCGTCTGGATGAGGAGCAGGAGGCACGCTCACCTCTGGAAGACGTCCCTCACGGCCTGCTCGCTAGCTCCGATGTACTTGCTGAGAAGCTCAGGGCCCTGAGGTCATGCAGCCACACGTCACTGAGGCGGTATGGCCACCAGGGGGCACTCACTCACACGACTGGTCATTACAATTGCATTTATGAAGATGGGGGAGGATTACCTTGATACTGATGAAGTTCATGCCGCTCTCCCGGGCCACGGCTCCAGCCAGCAGGGTCTTTCCCGTGCCGGGGGCTCCATAAAGCAGCACGCCTGACCGCTGCCGGATGGGTAGGCTGGCGAACAGTGCCGGGTACTGAAAAACAGCCCAGTGAGAAGCCGGCTCTAAGCCACACATATGCCTAAATGTCACTATGCTGGTGAGGTGGGTAAGCCCACCTTGGCTGGGAGGAGGACGGTGTCCATCAGAAGCTGCCGGGCCTCACACAGCCCCCCCACCTGCTCCAGACCAGCCCCAGTGGGGGCGTCGAGCCTGGCGTGCCACAGCGAGGGGGGCCGAAAGCCTCTCAGGGCCTGCAGGAAGTCAGCCGTGGACAGACACACTTCTGCATGGCACAGAGACACCAAATTGTGAAGAAAGATATTGTGAATCCCATCCTCTGATTTGTTACCTTCAGTGACGACTGTCATGTTCGCTGCAGTGTTTATGGAACAAAGAACTCACACCATTAACCAGAGTTGGTTGGAAGTATGGTGAGACGGATGGATGGATGGCTGGATGGAGCATGTGAGGCTCACTGCTGAGATTTCCCCCCCCCCCCCCGTACCCGAGACAGTGCCCACACGGCTATGGAGCGCGTTGGCATGGACAGCCCTCTCCACCAGCACTTTCAGGTCTTGTGGCCAGCATCCCTCCGTCTCCCTGGCTACAGCCTCCAGGTCCAGCGTGTCCAGACTGCCGCCCATGATGGCGGTCTTACCACGGATCACCGCGCTCAAGATCTCCACCCTCTGCACCTGCAACCGCACATTTCCAGACTCCTTATCCACCGGCTGCCGCCTCGCTGCTCAGGTGAAGCTGATCCCTACCCCGGGATGGAGCCCACACCTGGTCCGGGCTGGGGATGCGGGTGACGCTCTGGAAAAGGTGGGACCCCTGGACCTGGCATAGAGATGGGTGCAGGCTGTGCTCGCTCTGGCTGGAGGCCATCAAGCAAACCAGACCCCCATGTAGGACGGCATCGTCCACCAAGTCGCTCAGACCTGAAGAATCAGGAAGCTGCCTCAGTCTATGGAAGTTCTCACACCTTTAGTCTCAGATGCATTACAAGGCTACAGCCGACAATCAGTAACTCCTTAAATATCTTTCACTTTTTTATGACAACTTTCATAAAATTAAATGTCATGCTCACTTTCTGTCAAGCTTAAAAACTTACGAAACAACAGTAAAACACAAAAACTAACACGGCAGATAAAAACTAATTTAAGTCTATACCATCACTCCAAGACTCTGAGGTGTAAACAGGATCTGAAGCAAACTGAATGTGTCGTACTCTGGGCCAGCTGCAGGCTGCGTATGGCCTCCGGGCCACGCTCATGCTCCTGGGAGCCGGCTGCCCCCGTCATGTGATCCAGGTCATCAAGCAGGACCACTGAGGGCTGTCTCCACACTGCCTGCTCAAAGGCCTCCTCCAGCCTACGCCGAACCATCTCCACTCGCTTCCCTGTACACATCCACATCGCATCGCAAGAGCAGGGTGGGGAACAAAGTGATTAAAAGCCTGTCATCCTAGATTTCTTAGTCTTGCTACACACATGGTACTATATTAAACACAGCCTAACCTTCCATAAGAGGATGGACATGCTCACACCCACCTCTTAATGTTTTACACTCTATCACTTCTACGTGGGCATCCAGGAGCTCCACAGCCTTCCTGCACAGGGCCTTGGACAGAGCTGTTTTCCCACTTCCCTGTCAGGGGCACAACACAAAGCACAAAGCTTCAACACCAACACTGAGCACTTCCGGGTGAAAAGCCCTAATCAGCATCATGGGAGAGCCTCTTCCCCAATCGCACTATTTAATAATCACTCAACGCATCCTTTGTGACTGGGGAAATTCAGGCTTGTTTGTACAATAAAGGAGATGGGCAGGGATAACGGCAGAGCACAGTTCAGACTGGGCCACTCACCTTGGGGCCCACGTTGAGGAGGGCTCCGCTTCTAAGCCCCGGGCCGGCGGACACCAGCTCCTGGGAAAGAGGCCCTGCCCTCAGGCTGTGGGCGATGTGCTCAAAGGCTGCCCTGCTGATGTCCTGCACCCCTCTGGGGACAGATGAAGCCAAAGCTATCAGGTGTTAACTTTTGTGGCACCTCACTGGGTAGCACCCCCAGGGATAGTGTTTTCAATACCGTCCTCTGCTGAGAGTTGTGTATGCGCCCTGTGACAAACTGGTGTCCTGTGCAGGGTATCCTCAGCCTTGGGGGGGGGGGGGGGTTAAGCTCTAAGGTCCCCCTGATTGTAATTAATAAGCATGGATGGATGGATGGAGTCATGATCATCACAGATAGCCAGGAAAAAACAACAGCTACATAAAACTGAAAAAGCTCACATCTTTAAAGACTTTCTCTCATGTAATGTAATGTAACCATTTTCTTTTCTTTAATTAGCTACTCAGGAATCATGCCTTACCCCAAGCTCTCGAGAGAAGGAAAGGTGAGGTGCTGGTCATCATCAGCAAACTTCTCAGTGTTCACAGGCAGCACCTCCCTTACAATCTAGAAATTCACATCAGACATATGTAATAGAATATCTCATTCTTTGAGGAGATGGATGTTAACACTGTCAGCAGAATGGATCCACTGGGTCACTAAGCCCCCAAACTCCAACAGCTAGATCAATGGACCAGGATCAGCTGTGCACCATTACTGCCTTGCATCAGTGCATTGATATGTACTTTATAGAGCTACATTAATATTCTGCACTTCTAATTGAGTCTGTTTGTATACAAGTCAAATGTATATGCATCATTTGTACTTCCTACAGACGTGTTTTCCCAGAAGGACTGGCTGTCTTGGACTTCCCTCTCTGCAGCATTAATCATTCTAAATGACTTGGTGACAGTCGCATGTACCTGAACGTCTACTTTCTGTAATAAACTCGGTGTCAACAGGAAAACCTCCTCAGATTTTTTTCCTTCCAGTTCTGGTTTCAGCACCGTCAAGGAAAACTCAGAATTTTCTGTAAGGATAGTGGTAAGATATGCAAAAAACACTTATAAATCATGAGCTAATTTGAATGTAACACGGTACGAACTGCTTGACATCTAATTGACCAATGAAAAGATGTTTTATTATGTCAAATATTTAACTACTATTTCTAGTATTTATGGTTGTAGTACTTAACATTTGTATTCTTGATGGTCATTTGCCTGGATTACGTTATATTGTTGATTTTAGTAACCTTGATAGTTAGCTGACTAACATCATTGTTAATTGTTATTATAAAGTGAGATTCATTTGTATCTAGTTGACACTGACAACAATCCACACAAGTCCATCTAAAATGTTAAACTGGCCACATCTTCCTGGTAAATCAATATGTCACACTTAAACACATGACAGGCTCTCGGCACACCTTCGCTGACGGACATCTGGATGAAGCTGGAGCGTCCGGAGAGAAAGGCCAGCTCTCCCCTGCTCTGAGCACCAAGCCAGCTTAGGAAGGCAGTCTGCACACTCGCCGCATTCACGTGCTGCGGCTACCGGGATTTAAACGGAAGAAAAAGATGTGACCACAAACTGCGGTTGGTGGATAAATTTACTCAGGCCGGGAGCTGGAATTAAGGATCATCTTATATAAAAATGGATTTTTCTTCGACTAGATGTTTGAAATAAAATTTTGTCCAACTCACCAGTGCCTGTAATGGCTGTAATCTGACAGCGGACCCTATTTTAGGAGTTGATTTTAATGGCTGAATTCTCACAGCTGAATGTAATTCGATATTCAGCCTTCTTCTCACGGGCTCTGGGATCTGAAAATTGCACAAAGAGTGCACAATTAAATAAAACATGCCTCTTTTTCATAGAGTTACCAGATAATAGGCCACATGAATTTAAAAACTGAACCTTTAAAATGCATTTGCATCAATTTGAGTGTAACGGCAATGTCTAGCAATCACAGAAGGGAGATGATGTGATTCACAGAATGATTTTGATGCAAATGTCCTCACCCAGACTTCCCCACTGTAGAGGGCTCTTCCCCTTCCACCACTGCATCCCTGCAATAGCTGGTCCGAACAGTGGCAAATCATCCGCACCACTAGGGATCCTTGTTGGTCCTTTCCAGAAGGGAGAGCTCTTTCTTCGGTGTTGCTTTGCTTCTCAGGGGGACGCTGGACTTCCTCCTTGAGCTCCCTGGCAGAGTGTAGCTTTCTGAGATGGCCATATGTCACAGCAGATACCTCCCGGTTCTGCTCCTCCACAACATAACCCCAGGGAAAGACATGGATGTCTTTCCCGGGGCTGGCCAATGGGGGCAGCTTCCCACACACTCTGAGGACTGAGTCCCTGAGGACGGGAGTTGGTGATGGAATCAAGGGCACCTCCACCTTGGGGCTGAAGCTCCCGGTAAACATGTACCTGATGAGGCTTTTGAAGTCAGTGATTCCACCTTGTGAACCACCATCCCCATGTTCATGGTGGTTCTGCAGGAAGTCTTTACTGGTCTTCTGTGTCTCACCAGCCAGAGAAGACATGGTTGCTGAGACATCAAAGTTCTTCTGCTTTTCCAATAATTGGTTATGGCCTGTATCTGGGGGACGATTTGTCCCTGGCCTTACGGAGCTATCTTCACGTAACTTTGGTGAGACAATGAGCTCCGTGAATTGCTCGAGTCGGCCAAAGGGAACAGATGGTTGCAGAGAACCTATTTTGCAGGAGGGGGAGAGTGGTTAGAGCGCCATCTTCAGGAAATCCCACCTGCACAACGTAAGGTTTTCACACGAACCTATTCTGATGTAGATGATCGTACGTTGCTCCACCCACACAGGGAACACACCCGTAGGGAAAACCACCCGGATCTGGTCCAGAAGTTTCTGCTCAAGTGCTGAACTGTGAAGTTCCTGAGGGTATAGCAACTGAAACTAATTAAAGGTACGGAGTGTCTTAGCTATTAAGGGGGAAGGCTTACCCTCCCCAGAAAAAGAAAGACATTAAGCTATATTCACAAGGCCAAAATGGAAATTATTATTCAAGCAATATAGAAAACTGACCAGTATCTCCCAGTCATCTGAAGAGAGAGGTTCCACAAAAACTTGCTGAACAGAGAGAATCTGGTAACACGGCCTCAAAAATCCCTGTAAACCACACTAAGCAAACTTTACCATCAAATCATCAAGTACAAAAAAATCTCAAGAAACAGTCCAGTCATTATAAAAATATAAACCACATAAGATAGTAATAACTACTACAAATAAGGATTCATGTCTACTTTAAGTTGCTAAAAGCCACCAATGATGCAGCTGGCCTCTTAGGCTTGACTGGCTAAGGCTAGGCGTGACATGCTGACATTTCTGCGTTGGATTATACAGAGGCGGACAGTTCAGGTTCAGAAAGTAAAAATCCACACCAAGGTTTTGTTTCAACCAACTAGTTGAGCACGAAGAGTCACAGTCACTGAGTACTAAACTGATTGGCTGAAACCTTGGTCTGAATTTGTACTTTCTGTACTTGAACTTTCCCCCACTGATATTAAAGACTAATCATAGGGGGAGGGGAGGAAAAGAAAGAAAGAAGAAAAGAGTGAAAGAGAGAGATTTCCCCAAAAAAAACCTTAAAATGCGTTCTCTTGTTTTTATACAACTTATTGGATTTAATTATAGCACTGACTCACCTGCTGCCCATCTTTGATCCCAAGCTTCTCCCCAAGTTGCCTGTTCACCTCCACCGTGTTCTCCTTCTTCAACCTGTGTTTGGATCTTGTCCAGCTGAGATACACGGGCGTACAGAGACCCCAGGACAGCTCCACAGCCTGACCCTGATTGCAGCATAAGTTTGTCACCTTAGTTATACGTGTAATATACATAATTTGTAGCATGCCATATCATTAGTATATAATTATTTGTAATATAAATTTACGTGCACAAAATCCAATAAAAGACATTCACAGCTCACTAGTCTGGAAAAGTGCCTAAATATCACCGACGTAAAGAGCTACGATTCTAATTATTTAATTAAACAGCTCATATCATAAGCAAGTTCAGTTCGGTTTTACACTTCGGCTGCTGAACATTTTAACGAAACAGGCAGTGTACACTTTCTCTGTCGACTCTGCTTCTTTGCAAACTTTATTTTAGATGCTTGTAATTGGCATTAACATAACTTAACAGAACATCGATCTGGATATGTATTAACAGGTCACCAAGCTACCTGCGTCGCAATAAAAACCAAAGGACGCCTTTGCGTACCTCTTGGAGAGACAGCTGTGAGACTAACGCTAGAGGAAGGTGGAGGAAGCAGTTTTTCGCGTTGTTAAAAGCCACACTGACAGGCTGAATACCCTGGCCTCCCAGCATGGCTAACATGCAGACCCTACCCACCGCTACTCTGCTTCCCGTCCGCCTGCTGTGATTCCGGGGTCCCTGACACAGGGAGAGAAAGGCCGAAGAAATCGAGAGAAGACCGCATCGATCGTTACGTTGAGATAAAACATTGCAGGAAAAAGCCTTTAGAGCCGTTCGCGATGAAAGTTCTTTATCTACTTCACGCACAAATGTAGTTACGCGTTATTTACAAGATAATTGCCCTGTATAATTTCCATCCTTTATTTCCCATGCTTACAGTTTGGACATGCCTTCGTTTTCAGCTTCGGATCAATCGTCCATTGGATCGATTGTCTACATGTGACCAGCAGCCCGGTTGTAGATTGGAGGATCATCGAAGATGCGATGATGCTTTAGACACTCGATTAATTGTGCCTTTCAGGTGGAAAAACTCCAAAATGGCAGCTGCCAGTGGTAGTTCCGTTTGGAATACCCCTGAAGTTCATAAACACCACGAACAGCAGCCAGTTTGCCACACAAGACCCAAATATAGAGAAGGGAGAAGACCCAAAGCAGTTAAAGTAAGTATTTAGAAGTACATATTAATTTTTATTCCGCCATTCGGTTAGTGTTGTACTGCATTGCCGGAACGTAAACCAAAACGCCATGGGGCATGTTTGAGTTACCTGACTGGCGACACTAATTTTACAATGCTCACATAATAGATGCATAATCTGCTTGTTGTTATCCTGATCTGCTCTATTGTATTGTGTCTTTCTCAGGTGTACACGATCAATCTTGAATCTCGTTTTTTGATGGTACAAGGAGTCCCAGCCATAGGAGTGATGACTGAACTAGTGCAGCTCTTTGCACTGTATGGGGTGATCGAGGAGTACAGAGTGCTAGACGAGTACCCCGCCGAGCAGTTTACTGAAGTGTATTTAATTAGATTCCAGAAACTCCAGAGTGCAAGGTAGGTGGGGGTATACTCGCCCGTAGTTACGACCGGTTATGTCATATACCGATGCTGCAGGTATAGTGGAAGTAATGTATCATTTCTTATAACGTTATGGTCATGTAGAGCGGCAAAAAGAAATCTCGATGAAAGAAGTTTCTTTGGAGGACTGCTCCATGTGTGCTACGCCCCCGAGTATGAAACTGTTGAAGACACCAGGGAAAAACTGCTGGACAGGAGGCGATATGTTGCTCGGTCGTTGCAGAACAAAGGTAAAATAGTGAATTATTCGACTTAAGAAAATAAATAGTGTGGTTTTACTATGAGTGGTTGAAATGTATAACCACACTTTTAAATAAACAAACAGTTTTTTTTTCGCAAAACTTACTTAACGTATACATAGAACCCAAAAAGGTGTCGCATTTTTCTCCTTACAGCAAAAGAACTGGATAATACTGATGAAAACCAGGATGAAAAAAGCAAAGAACATGCGATAATGGAAAAGACTGCATTGGAAACTCCAAAATCCGTAGAGGCTTGTGATGAAGGTGACAGAAGTGACTTTAGCAGTTTCTTTTATCCTCTATTGCCCCCTCCTCCCCAAGAACGATTTCCACCCTATTCTGAACAGGCTTTGGTGAAATATGCAGCTGGGGAAGACAACATGGGATCAAAGTACTATTTTACTGACTCAAATGAGCAGCCACCTCCACTTACAGTGCAGAAACCTTCATATCATGAAAAAGCACAGGTGGCAGATAGTCTGCGGAAGAGGGCGCTCCCTGCTGCCAAATTTATACCAAGGACAACACATTTAGAAAACAGAAAACGGAAAGCTGATGACGCCAGTAAGACTTCGCTTCTGGGAAGTGGGGGCAAATGTGAGGCCCTGATTGGACCAAAACTACCGGAACCAACTAAACCGGATATGGAGGATGATTCCTTAAACATCACTGCTGATTTAATCAGAAACACCATGAAAAAGGTGGGTATTGTGCTGACATGTATCATGACAAAGTCAATCTTTACTGCAAATGTAATACTGTAATACGCTAAGTGTTTGAATATGTCTGCTAATTTCAAAATGGTTATAGTTCCCCTCCATCCCCCCAATATGCTGAAATTATTTAAATGAGCAAGTAGATTCTACCAAAAAAGTAGTCCTTTGCTAGTTGTGTGCAAATATTTATGAAGTACACATTACCATCCCTTCAGCATTAAAAAAAAAACTGAGGCCCAAGGTATATTGCTGATTTATTAATGATGTAGCACCTGGGAGACAACTTGTTAAACATTTACTGTGTGGGAACTGCTTTAACCCAGTCCTTGTTGATATTAATAGTCCTCTCTTGGGTAATCATTTATTCATCTCATTTGCTGTGTAGATTTCATCTCTTCCGGAGCACAAGCCAACAGAAATGAAATCTGCAGAAAAAAAAACAAGGAGGAGAATTTAATGGATTGATGGATGGATGTCGCACCAGAATGATGTATCCCACTGAGCATGTAGATTGCATATATGGAATTAATGGAAAAAAAACACTTGCTGCAGTCATTGTTCTGGAGGATTTTGGAACGCTTGCTGTTCAAATGCACGGATTCTCTGCAATAGAAGACGAATGAGTTACAGACGTCACGTCTATCCATTCAAAGATGTACTGTCTTCATGGCGTTGTGTGAAGCTTAGCGTTACCTTTGTGTCTGGAAGACATGGTCCAAATGCTTCAAGTAAGAGGTTTTCTTCTCGCACGGCTGTCTCAAAGTCAGTGTAAGAAAGTCTGCCGTCGTGGTCGTGGTCCTGGTAACAAATGTATCCTTTAAATATATTGTAAATAAGATGGGCACTATTTTTGTAAATCCGTTTGTCTGTATGAAATTCAAAATGCACACTACCATTTTCTTGAGGGCGATCTCCACTAGATCTTTGACTCCTTCATCTGGGTCTTCCTCAGTCGGCTGACGGATCAGGCTGTCTTTTAGCATGTGAAACATCTCCTCCCGGGATATGTATCCATCTCCATTCAAGTCATAGACATTAAAGCTGTCTAACGAGGTCAGTTAAACAGAATACAGCATCATAAATATACGCTATGTTAATGTGGATTTAGCATTTCCTGGTAATGCGTCAGGCTCGTTTTACATTTAATTTTTTCATCCAGCGTCCCACGCAGAAACACAGCCAAGCCTTCTATCCACTCCTTCACGCTGATATAACTGTCATTATCCTTGTCAAATGCCCGGAAAACTAGAAGGTGTGGGGGAAAAAGCCGAGCTTTATAAAAAATCTGTGGTTTGGCATGCCATACAAGATAGAGAATTATATTAATATGTATCTGAAAAGTATGAATAGAAAACTGTTTCCCCAGCCAAACTGTAGGGAAAAGACTGTGATTTTTTATATGATTTAAAAGAAAGTAATGTTAGGGTTATATCAGTCATATCTATACAATTTTGTGGCATTAAAATATTTTGCGCCGCACCTCTGTCCATGATCATGTCATCCGTCATCCCGAATGTGTTGTGTAATATGTTCCTGAATTTTCCCCGATCCAGGCCATGTCCTGCTTTTCGGTCATTCTGGTCCCCAAACAGTCCATTGAACAGTCGGATTAGACACTCTGCTTCTGTCCTGTTAACTGTGATTAGGGAAGTTTTTTTTTTAATGTCAAATTAGTTCTGAAACCAGCGACTTAATCCAAGTCTTTACCTCATTCATTCTTTATCATCTGTGTGTCACCAAAACCAAGGAAAATTAAAACGTAAGCGAAGACTGAAAAACACTCCCCATTTCCCATATTACCTAAATTGACATTAAAACATTTACATTTCATTTATTTATCAGGTCCTTTTACCTGAAGTTGAATACAATTGAGCAATATGTGATTAAAAGCCTTGCTCCAAGGTCATGGACACACTGTCCTAACCCACTGAGCCACAGACCACCCCATATTAACATGAAATGTGTCAACAGCCCAGAGTCGTCTTTGTCATCACTGCATTTGGTTAAATTATTCCTCAATTCCATATAAATATCTTGGAAGCCATGGGTTGAGCATATACATTGTGGCTCGGTGTTTAGCAGAGCGTTGGTCCAGCCTTTAGCGTGTTACAACGCATTATGTAATAACTGATAAAGTGTTAATGAAGACATCTATCTTGGTTGTTTATTGCACAGTGTTACATTTTCATCATTAAAAAGTGCGACTAATAACAGCCACAATATACAAATTGCAGGGAAATGTATTACATATTGTGTTCAAGCTATTACAAAATGCGGCAATTCATTACAAAATACAGGTGCTATTACATAACGAAATGAATATTAATTACATTTTGTCGAGTCTCTCCGTAATGCGTTGTAACGGCGTATTAAAAAGTCACTCAAGCTCAGACTTATGGGATACATTTCATGATTCTTGAATGCAGGTTTGTAAGACTATGTTTGCAAAGAAAAACTTGAATTAGTCAGACCGAGTGCTGGGAACACTTTTTACCGGCCACGTATAATTATCAATGAAGGGAGATTACTTTTGCGATGTTCAATCAATAAACTGAGTTTGCACAAGGTATTTTAAGCCGATATTTATACGCACCTCTTATAGCTTAAATTTTCCGTAGCGTAGCGCAACTCACGTTGTATTGAAGAAAGTCCAGTCATCATAAACTCATTAATTATCCCTAATTTATTAACTATATAGATAATCAGAGAAAAATAATTATGATTTTAAACATAAAAAACGTAACTGGTAGAATTTAAAGTAAATAATGGCGTTGCAAGTAGCGATGTAATTCCGAAGAGAACGAATTGTACATTTCTGACTTGGTTACTTACAATGTTTGACTTGTCGGGAAAGAGTTTCTGCAAGATTTTGAATGATTTTCCTGTTCATTGCCGACATTTCCAACGTGTTTGCTGCTCGATAACCATGCAGTGTTTGTCGGCGTTACCATGGAAACGCCGCGCGGGGTCCCGTTAAGTTTATGGTAAATAACACCCTAAATGTACCCCCGGTGTCTTTTTTTTTCATATTTGACCGAAATTAAACAATTAGTGTGAAACCGCTCCTCATTTATTTGTTTGGTTACCAAAGCTCTACTGCGTTCAGATACTTCTACACCGGGGATTTAACTAGAGCGATTTGCGGCGTCAAATTTATGCGGTTCCACTTGCAGGCTTTCCTCTTTGTGGTTTAAGTCATCAACGGCGATCTGTTCGAGCTGCTACTTATAAAAAGCATGATTCCTGACGTCCATGTTTTTTTTTACTTTTACACCTATAGCTCCGCATGCTGTGATTTTAATGTGTAGGCCTATTATTAAGCAGAAAACAAACCAAACATGTATGTAACTGGAACAACGCACCGGCAGATGTGTGTTTCCAGCAGGAGCTGTCAGACTGGCTGAGCCTCCTTGTGAGCTGAAGGGAATTAGAGGGCATTCATCTAACAGAAGGATTTGATAGGAGTCTTTACTAGCAGGTATGAACAGCTCTGTCCTGTTGGCCACAATCAATGATGGAAGGAAGCTATGGCTGGATTCAGACCTCTACAGGCCACTGAGCATTGGCACAGTAAGGCCCCCGTTACCCCAAAAATCTGACCCAGTGCATGGGGAATATATAAGCCACTCATGTGATTTGATGATCATTTTAGGACACTCGTCCTAAAATGTCCTCTTGCATCTGTTCAGTCATTAATCGCCATAACGCTGGATGTTTCGGAGGAATAAATCTTTTCTATTTTGTGTTTAGTGTGTATGTAGAAACTCGGAATGTAATATTGCAATAAAAGCTCATCTAATAATCTGCCAATAATGGCAAAGACTGGGAAGCATATAATGTAATAATTATGAATTATTTTTTGTAATTAATAAGTATTATGTGTAAGTTATTACATTATGTTTTAATATAATAATTTCATTTAAATGCCCCTTCCGCAGAATTAGCCTCTTTCTTATAGCTGTCTATTAGTTTTTTACATTGACCTGGAGAAATTGTTGCCCATTCCACCAAGCAGGATAATTTTAACTGTGTGATGCTGGAGGGGTTTCTTGTATGGCCCTTTTAAAGATCCCCCCCACAACATTTCAGTTGGAGTAATTTAATTTCCATAACCCTCAGTTTCATTGCTTCTGTGTTTGAGGTCATTATGGCTACATTCGCATTACAAGCCTCATTGTTCAGTTCTGGTTTTCGCTCATATCGAATTTGCCATCTTGATGGTTCACATTAATGACCTGTATTTATCTGTAATGTGAACGTATCTTTCCTGTGAAACGACACGCATTTGCACATTCATACTTTAAAGACAGCCACCTCATCGAAAGCACAATGATCTAATGAATTAGCCTCTCATTATTCAAGCAAAGTGGTTTTATTTATTTTTTTTTAGAAAAAGTTTTAACTAATAGTTTTATCATAATTGCACGATCACATGTGTGAGGGCAAAACATTAGGCTTTTGTAATGATCTTGCATTGCGATATAAAATATTACGCTCTCTTCTATTGTGCTGCTTTGTGTGTAGCCCGATTCATTTCCTCAGATAGCTAGTAAATCACCAGCTTCCCCATCCCCATCCATGGTAGTTGCCATACCACCTGCAGTTCAGATTGGGTACTCCACCTGAAGCTAAGCAGGTTTGGACCTGGCCAGTACTTGGGTTGCTGGGTTGCTGCTGGAAGAGGTGTTGGTGTGGCCAGCAAGTTAGCCCATCCTGTGGTCTGTGTGGATCCCAACGCCCCAGTGCAGTGACGGGGACACTATGCTGTAAAATGGTGCCGTCCTTCAGATGAGACGTAAAATTGAGGTCTTGACTCTCTAAGGCGGGGGTGGCCAATCTTCTCCGCAAAGGGTCGGTGTGTATGCGGGTTTTCGCTGCAACTCCCTAATTAGTTTACTAATTAGAAGGCTGATTGGCTGAAGAGTCCTCACACCTGAGTTTAAACAGCTGACCTAAAGGTTATCCCAAAAACTTACATACACACCGGCCCTTTGTGGATAAGATTGGCCACCCCCGCTTTAAGGTCATAAAAGATCCCTGGGCATCTTTCGAAAAGAGTAGGGGTGGTACCCCAATGTCCTGGCTAATATTGCCCACTGTGGCCCTTTCAAGAAAAAAAATCTGGCCTCCTAATCATGCCCTATATCAAAATTGGTGGATTCTCTCCTGCCCCTTCATCACCTTAGCTACTGTGTGGTGAGTGTACTGGCGCAGAATGGTTGCCGTCGCATCATCCAGGTGCGTGCTACACAGTGGTGGTGGTTGAAGTGGCTTCCCATTGGCTCTGTAAAAAAGCGCTTTGGGTGTCTTGAAAAGCGCTACATAAATGTAACATACATACATTCATTCATCCTTCCATTGACTGTTGTCCCAGCTGTAGCTCTTCTTCAGTGTTGTTTTAATGCACTGCTAGTGCTGCCCGATAACAGGCATATAGCATGCATATAGGCAAAAAACCACAGGAATTCTGTACTGACAGTTCTTATTCATGTCACATGGCCGTGAATCGGATACATATCTATAACCACATATGAAAATGACGCAAAAGGAAAGATCAGATTTTTGTGTCCACACAGCCCTAAAGACATCAGATCTGTGACACGTTAAGGCAAAAAAATCGGATTTGAGTCACTTAAAGCAGGTAATATGAGCATAGCCTATCATGTTAAAAGACCCACTTCTGGCCCAGCTTCAACTTTCTGACAGATTACCTCTCATTCTCCTCAAGCACTCTCTGGTATGACATTGATTTCATTGTAGGCACTATGATGGCAAGTTGGCCTGATCCTGAGGCAGCAAAGCAACCCCAAACCAAACCACTCCCACCACCAAGCTTCACTACTGTGTGTTTTTTTTCCCACTACGTACAACATCTAGAATTATGCCCATACAACTGCACTTTTGACTCACCTGCCCGGATCACACTGTTCCAGAAGTGTTGCCCCTCATGCTGGTGTTTAATGGAAAACTTCAGTCTTGAGTTACTCTTTTTTTAAGAGCAGAGATGTCTTTCTTGTCAACCTCCCACTTAAGAAAAATTAGAATATTCCCTAATGGCTGAGTCCAACAGTTCTACATGGACTATGGCAAGAGCTGTCTGTAGATTCCTTATTGACAGCCTGGGGGTTTTTGGCACTTACTGATGCAATCTTGAGTTTTGCTCTAGGGTTGAATTTGGTAATATGGCCACACCTGGACAAATTGCCAGTGGTCTGAAACCTTCTCAATTTGTAGATTTTTTTAAGAACAGTGAAGTGTATGATTTCAAAAAGCTTGCAAACATTTTAAATCCCATTCTAGACTCATAAGCATCAAAAACGTTCATTCTGAGGGCCTTGCACTTTAATGTTCATCATGGTATGATGGTACCACGTACCTCAATGGCTATAACCGAACAAGAACATTTGTTTATATGAGGTGTGACTTTCAAATTTCAGAACTAATATTTTGCACATAGTTTTAGGTTTACTGTACCGAGAAATTAGGGCTGTACTAACTTTTTCCACTCAAGAAATTCAAATTTGTAACTTTTTCAATTTGATCAGATTTCATCCATTTTCTGCAACCGCTTGTCATATTCAGAGCCGCGTGGGTCTGGAGCCTATCGGTACAAGGCAGGGAACACCATTCAATATGTGGAATTTATTACAATTAACTTCAGCATATTTTTGGACTGTAGGGGGAAACCATAGTACCCAGAGGAAACCCTTTGACAACATGGGGAGAACATGCAAACTCCACACACATGGCACCATGGCGGAGACTCCAATCCTGGTCCCAGAGGTGTGGGGCAACAGTCCTGACCACTGTGCCACCATGCCACCCATATTTGTCTATCAATGTTGTAGAAATGAAGATCTGATACTTTTCAGTCCAAATAAATTGAAAAAGACAAATTTTTCATGGGATATACTTACTTTTCTACATGACTTGTAATTGTGTGTGTGTGTGTGTATACACACACACACAACCCGAATTCCGGAAAAGTTGGGACGTTTTTTAAATTTGAATTAAATGAAAACTGAAAGACTTTCAAATCACACGAGCCAATATTTTATTCACAACAGAACATAGATAACATAACAAATGTTTAAACTGGGAAATTTTACAATTTCATGCACAAAATGAGCTTATTTCAAATTTGAAGCTTGTTGCAGGTCCCAAAATAGTTGGGACAGGGGCAACAAATGACTGAAAAAGCAAGAAAGTTTAAAAAGATTCAGCTGGGAGAACATCTAGCTACTAACTAAGTTAATTGATATCAGGTCTGTAATATGATTAGCTATAAAAGGGATGTCTTAGAGAGGCAGAGTCTCTCCAATCTGTGAAAGAGTGCGTAAAAAGATTGTGCAATACTTTGAAATCAATGTTCCTGAGCGTCAGATTGCAAAGGCTTTGCAAATCTCATCATCTACAGTGCATAACATCATCAAAAGATTCAGAGAAACTGGAGATATCTCTGTGCGTAAGGGACAAGACCTTTACTGGATGCCCGTGGTCTTCGGGCCCTCAGACAACACTGCATCACTCATCGGCTTGATTGTGTCTGACATTACTAAATGGGCCCAGGAATACTTCCAGAAATCACAGTCAGTAAACACAATCTGCAGTGCCATCTGCAGATGCCAACTAAAGCTCTATCATGCAAATAGGAAGCCATATTTGAACGTGGTCCAGAAGCACCATCGTGTCCTGTGGGCCAAGACTCATTTGAAATGGATTGTTTCAAAGTGGGAAAGTGTTCTATGGTCAGACAGGTCCAAATTTGACATTTTAGTTGGTAATCACGGACGCCGTGCCCTCCAGGCTAAAGAGGAGGGAGACCTTCCAGCGTGTTATCAGCGTTCAGTTCAAAAGCCAGCATCTCTGATGGTATTGGGGTGCGTAAGTGCATACGGTACGGGCAGCTTGCATGTTTTGGAAGGAACTATGAATGCTGAAAGGTATATAAAGGTTTTGGAGCAACATATGCTCCCCTTCAGACGACGTCTATTTCAGGGAAGGCCTTGGGTATTCCAGCAGGACAATGCAAAACCACATACTGCAGCTATTACAACAGCA
>JAAGVU020000045.1:8857261-8871599 GCA_011763525.2 Mormyrus iriodes | reverse complement strand
AGGCAGTTCTGAAGGCGAAAGGGGGTCAAACACCGTATTAGTATGGTGTTCCTAATAATCCTTTAGGTGAGTGTAGACTGGCTAAATACAGCCCACAGTCACATGTAAAAGCTCTTCTGATGCAAAAAAAGGAACTGAGAATAGATTCCCAAATCTTCTGATTTCTTGCTGACACTGAGAAATTGCAGCTTTCTGTCATACCCCTCTTGACAAATGCTATAACCGATATCACTCAACAGAGCCTAAATAAACACAAAGGCACGTTGTGTAATTTTTCAGGGATGGGGGATTTTAGCCAGGGAGCCACAAATGAAATCAGGACCCCCATCACATAAGGAACTAAGGACTCAGGACAAAGGGGGGGTGCACCCTTAAATATTTTTGGCTCCTAATGGTGAATGGTGATCCCCCTTAATTTTTTTATGCATCGCTTAATGCAGATAATTATACTGAATGATTATTTGATTTATCTAAAATACCTTTCTGCGGACCCCAGGCAGAAAACCCATAAGCCAAAAGTAGTCAAGGATTCCATCATCTTTGTTAATCATACAGAATGTGAGGCTTCCTGTTTCATTCATAAAGCTCATTTTACATGTCAACAGGTGGCAGCAATAAGGCATGATCTATTAAAGGGTTTCCTGGCCTCTGTCTTACTCGAAGTACCTCAAATAGGAGGAGGGACTACCTGAAGCCTGGTTCCTCCAAGCCTGAAAGATTCACACCTGAATGTAACGGGAGAAGTGCTGGAAGGGAGCTCAGGTCTGAACACAATGATGCTATGATGATCACCTAACAGATGGCAGAGTACAGACCGGAGTGGCTGTGGCCTGATCACCATAACCTGAATCTTCCATTTGGGTCAATGCAGCATGACGTTGTATGGATAAAATAATACATTTTATCACCAAACAGCTCTATGCAAATAATCCCACGGAGTCATGGAGTGCTTTCACATCACAGGAACTGTTCCCGGAAACCAGAACCAGGAACTTTTGTTGCGTTCACACCGCAGGAACTTGGCCCCACTGTAGTTCTTCAGAGGCAGTTCCGGAAACCTTTTTTATTCTCTACTCCACTACTGTTTAAAAGGGCATCTCACCCAGGTAATCAACCAGGACCCAGCTGTCATTGTCCTCCTTCTGACTGAAGGCGTTGCACCGGCTACTATCCTCCCCTTCACCCCCAAAAAGCACCCGGGCGAACCTGTGGAGCATCCCCACGATGGCCAGGAAAGCAGGGGACCTGATGGTCACAGACAGAGGAACATGTAAGGAGCAGAGAACATCAGACTAAAAAATCTGAAATTTAGTTAAGCCTGGGAGTTATTTTTAACTCCCTGCTGAAACGATACTGCTGCTGTGCAAAGTGACATATGTTCAGCATAAGCTTTAATTAACCCTTAAATAGCTCCTTCTTCTGGACACATTTTAAAGACAAGAACAATGGCTTGCCCTGTGCTTGCGACTTCTGTTCCCGGCAGACAGGACCAAATAGGCACATTACCTTTATAGTCTGACCTAAGGTGAACAACTGGACACATGACACACCAGCCCAAGCCCCTGTCCATGTTCTCCATTTACAAAACATATAGGAACTCAAAGCATAGTGAACTTTATTATTCAACACAGGACCTCACATACATCTCAGTACACACTCATACTGGAAGCATCCATTCATCCATACTGCTGATCCAGTACAGGGCCACAAATGACCCTGCAGCCTATACCAGGAAAGACCCTCGGTGTGTATGCCAGTCCCTTGCAGACAGCACGCACTATTCCATTATGGGATATATCAATTCTTCTATCCAGTTTTACACTGCGGATGGAATCCAGAATACCCAGAGGGAACCCACTCGAACAGAGGGTGAACGCGTAAGATCCATACACACAGAGAGAGAGAGTTGGGGATGGGAGACTACAGCGCGCGCCAGTATACGCAAACGATCCACGCTAGATAGTATAGCCATGAGATCACAGCGATCTGCGCAGATAAGCAGAACAGACGGCCGGGGTGCAGCGAACCCGGGAACACTGCGCTTTTGTCCGAATTCTGCCTTTCTTCCCCGTGCCTAGTCTCCTGCACCTGTTTGCCAACTGAATTTTCAGTTAAATGTTATTCTTTCAACAAGGAACGACAAGAGCCTAAGGGAGGGACCTTTAGAAAAGGGCTGTGGTCAATTTGGAGCAGATTTACATATGAAAAAAACATTTGTCGAATCCATGACAACAGTTCAAATGTTTATTCATAATAAATATGTAATGTCTTTGGCTCAGTGGTAGACCAAAGTCACATAACCGTCAACTGCTATATAATTCACTAACTGTATTTGTTTTCAAAGCATCACAGGGCTCGGAAAGATGTTTTTAATATCCTAATTTCAAACTGGAACCTATTTAAAAACCTGCGGTAACTTACAAGATATTTTAATTGTCTCCTGTTGAATTACCAGAAAAGTCAAGGAATTTAGCATCTTGCAAGGGTTCTGTCAAACCCGTCAGTTATCAGTCCAATCTGTTCATAGATGCCCATTCTTTCTGGAAGACACGACTTCCAGTTTGGGTTAAAAACACAGGCTACATTTCTGGGTTAAAACAAAATCTTAGGGCTTAAATGTTTCTGGCTGTTCTTATCCTCAAGGCATTCTCATTTTATGTTATTTTTGTTTTAGGTTTCATTTGTACGCAGTAACCCTCATCTTTATTAGGACAAATTGTTTCACTCTTGGTTTACTTATTCTGTAATCGAATCTAGTGATAAGATCACAGTTATATTTTGTTTTTAACTGATGTAACTCGCCCAGAGCCATTGGTTGTTAGTCTAAAAATCCTCAAAAGTACATCTATTAAGAATAATACCAAATGATTTTCAAGATATGGTAAAAACTAAAATCTGAATATACATTTTTTCCATTATTAGTGATACCTCCTACTTACAGAAATAAGTGAGTCCGATTTTCTGAGTAGTATACGGTTTCGGGCCGCTTCATTTTATCAATCAGGCAGCTCTGGTTTGGGACGAGAACCCAGCGTACCGCTCCAATGTAATGTGTCATGGCAAGGTAATACAAAGTTCATGCCAAATCCATTTACTGATATGATTTGCCAGTATAACGAAAACAAAAGACCTACCTGTAACCAAGGAAAGGGGAAAAGCGATCCTTTTGGTAGCTGGACGGCAAACCAGGAAAGTGTGACATATAAAATATTCTTGTTATAAAAAACATAATAGCTTCGCTGTCTTAACCAGTTCTATAATCCAGGTTATGCACGTGCGCCGCACGGCGCCTGTTGATACCTGGTGGAGGAGTCCCGCCGCGGGACGCTGCCGTTCTGGGAGATACGTCTGAGACGCACCAACTTACATAGAGGACTGTTCCAGTGGCGACGGAAGCAGTTGGACATGGGGGGATTTTAAAATTATTTTTGAATAATAAAAAAAATTATCATTTAAAATAAAATTAACGCTGTCTAGGGTAGTGTAGTAAACTGACATTTGTAGGTACGCTATGCTGACGGTCCCCGGATATTACGTTGTTTTTTACGCTTCAAGAGGGCTGCGGACGTCTATGTACGGTGTGCAGTGATAAGTTTGGTAATGTAATACATCTATCTATCTATCTATCTATCTATCAGTGAATCAATCACAACCCACCACTTCAGAAGCACTACTTTAAGGAATGAACCCACATGACCCGACTGGTGCCCCCCCCCCATCCCCCTATTTCCAACGCTCCTGTATGGTTTACACGGTTTAGTGTCCCCGTATTGTCGGGGCTGCCTTCCCTTTCATGGGCGGATCTGTTGCGTCAGCAGGAGAATCCCTACAACTGCTACGTTACCTTCTGCTTTTCGGCAGATGTTGTGCGACAGAGATGGCAGACTGGAGTACCGACTAAACTTCACTGATTCATAAAGAGAATAAATAAACTAACAAGAAAATAAACATTAAGACAGTTTATTTGTTTGTTTGGTAATAAGGCGTGCAGAACCATTCTTCTTTTGCGCTTTGGTATTTTTATTCATGTTCGTGTTTTGGACTTCTTTGCATTACGTTTTATAAACAAATCAAAAAATGTTGGTAATAGTATTAATACATTTTCTTTATAAAGAACTTTTCAGGATCTCAAAGACGCTTACATAGAATAAAGTAAACAAAACAAGACGGCACATTGTGGATAAGGAACGTCATAAGCTTGAGCAAACAAAATGATTTTTAACTTTTGTTTGAAATCTGAGACAGATACCGCTTTACATTAACTGCACCTTCATGATGCCTTTATAATGCATTCGTAGAACGTTCATAAGCAGCGTGTAAGTATACCTTACCATTCTAACATGCCTTAAGAGCTTTAATATACATTAACCATTATATGATAACAAACATAATCGTGTAATTTTTTTTATTAGTGTACATTAAAGCTCTTAAGGCATGTTAGGATGTTAAGGTATACTTGCATGCTGCTTATGAATGTTCTATGAATGCATCATAATGCATTATGAAGGTGCACTGAATGATCTGTGGGTGCATAATGAATGCTTTATGAAAATGCAGTTAATGTAAAGCAGTACTGGGATTTTACACTGCAACCACTGTCAATGTCGAGTTGTTATTTAGGATCTTCTTAAAGAAAGCAAGCGAATTATCAGGGATATTAGGTATGAAACTCCTTATAAGGAGACCATGGTTAAATGTTACTTGTACTGCATGTACGTTAAGTGTTGCAAGAAAAATCGATCAAATGCTATTTTACATTTATTTTAATTTTATTAGGTTATATCTAGGTTATGTTTTGTTTCCGTTTAATTCCTTTGGTCGAAGTCTGATCGCTCAGTAATAGCAGAGGCTTCTGGCGAAAGGTTTTGTGGTTTTGAAGATTTTTGAGCCTGTGAGCCACAGCTGCTGAGCCCCGATGCTGCGGCCAGTGGAGAGAGCCTATCTGCGATAGATGTGGCAGCTTGGTGTCGAGGGTTTCACTCTTTGCAGGTGAGGTTAAAAATATGGGCTCCTGAGATGACAGTCCAGAAGTAGTGGGTGTACCTTGGTGTACTGCTTCGATTGTAAACAAATTGGCAAATTATAAGCAGACGCATTGAATCATTTATTTACTGAATCTATATAGCATCTTTTATAATGATGATTTAAATTTCGGTGTAATTTAATACTTAAAGCTGTTATGTATTTTTTATTTAGCTGTAAGGTGAGCAAGGTCTTAGGGCACTCAGGGAGCTTCTTTAGCAATACATTTATGCGAAGTAGGTCCTCACACAGAAGCATAACAATAAGCATACAAACAGAAAAGTGGTTGGATTTAGCAATGAGTGTTTTCAGGTTCTCTTGGTTCAGGCCCAGATTAACCTCTGAACCCGGGCTGGGAACATTTTTGGGCCGCATAAATTTTTTTAATTGTAAAGTGGGCTTCTTCCGTTACAGATGGCCTAACTAACATAAACCTCCAAAATCGATCCAGTTACAAATCATGATTTTTACATTGTGATTTTTAGATCTCCACAAGAGTTTAATATCAATTTTAAATATCAGTTTAAACATGGGTTATTGTAATTCTCCTGGTCATATCAGTTACTGGTAATATATTTGCCCAGTTGCACATACATTCTGTTAAAGGACTGACATGCGTTTTGTCTGGCGCGGTGCTATCATAAGCAAGCGTGCACAGAAACCTTTCTGGCACCTTCTCAATTTAAATCCAAAGTTTGGAAAAATATATTGGAGTAAAACCATTAACATTTGTGTGCCTCTTTCCTGATGCCCCGTTTTGGATGACTCCATGCCCGCAGCTACACGTACATGGCAACAACCCTCCACACAACTTTAAACAATAACTCTTTTTTGAATATACATTTTTTCTTTAATACAGAAGGGAAACAGAATTTATTTTGAAGTTGTTTATTATTAAAACTGCAAACACCATTAGGAACACTTGCAGTAACTAGTATAATATTAGTAAGCTTTATGGAGAACTGGAGGGATGGTCTATATCTAAGAGAAATTTCCTCCCAACCTGCAATATCAGAAAAAAGAGTACAGTTTTGTTTCCCAAGGTATAAACAACATTAATGTGCCCCCAATGATGCAAAAATGTTCCTCAGATTCCATTTCTGTACTTTAAAATGTACATTTACCTACAGCAAGGGTACGATTGGCAGACCCTTGAGGGTACAACCCCAGTCACAAGTAATTGTACCTTCAAAGGTACAGATTGGTACTTTTTTTCTGACGATGTGGAGCAGCTCAGTTATCATGTCATAGATCTCTCCTGAAATGCATGACACTCAGGCCACAGCCTCTGATCTGTGTGACATCAGCCTCTATCTTCCCCTGTCGTTATGGCCTCACTGAGAGGCGTAGCGTGCTCGCGGGAGTGTGACATCAGTGGGATTCCAGCCCTACAGGCGCCCACCTGACAGTAGGTGTCACTGTACGGCGTTGAGAGGGAGAGGAACCCAGTCGTCTACTTAAACCATCCAACTCAACACTGGGAAAATCTGCATCCTCTTCGTGTCTGCTATGGACACCTAATGAGGCCAAGTGAGGGTAATTGAGGGTGCTATATACTAAAAAAACAATATCATTGTATGTGATATATACATATATAATGCTATATATATGTTCTCCTAGCAGCACTGGAACTTTCTACTGTGGATCAACAGATCATAAAAGGAAGAAGCAACTAATATTCCATAAAAAGTTTTTTTATTAATTGCTATTGGTAGATAAGCACTAATGTGTCTCAGTTGCACTGTATTACACCTTGGGTTCACAGTATTGACAGTCAGCAATAGAAGAAGAGTCTCTTTAAAACAAAGCTCTAACCCTGACCCTGAGTTTTTATAAATCTCATTAAATCCTCAGTATTCCGGTGGAAGTGCCATTATTGAAAGTGTTGGCTTGTGGTGCTACAGAAAGGCTATAAAATCATTAAGCCAGAAAGCTCAGAATACTCAAAGCAGACCACCCAGCCTTGTTTGTGTGTAAGTCAGTCAGGAAGCATTCGGTGGCTACAGTTACCTAGTTATCTAGATTTCCAACTGGCTGTTAACAGCTGGCATGTTAAATTTCTCAGAGCTACATACCAGCTCTGCCAGCTTGTAGCTTTCCATTCAACATTTTATTTGGTGTTTCCTAAATACCTCCACCCAAATTTGGAATACGAATGAGCTCAGCTTTCACCTCAGGCCAGCCTGAAGGACTCCCTCAATCTCAAAGTTACACTCACATCAGGCTAAGTGTATCCTCATGGTGGACCTTGCATTTATGTCCGTCCTCCAGAATCATGGCACAAAGGGTAAGTGTGCAAATAAACATTATAACTCTTAGACTGTGTTCATAGGTAAAGTTGGCACCTTTATATGTATAAAAAACACTGTACTGTACATCACTGAATTGAGAAGTATCCCTGAGGAGAGAGAAGCTGACATTATGACCCCAATTAGTACTTATAAGACATTCTGAAGAATACGCATTTCATAAATCTGTCAATTGTGTAACGAGCTGTGAGACACATCACAGAAATGCCTGAACGGTAACATCTGTCACCTGGTGGCACTGGGGGAGAGGGGCAGTTGCAGTTCCCCTCTGGCACTGGGGGAGAGGGGCAGTTGCAGTTCCCCTCAGTGCCAGTAGTTGGAAACATCATCATAATCATTCTCGCCCGGTGTGCTCCCATAATGTCCCCCAGATTGCGAGCTGGACTCTCCTACAGGCAAAAACAGTGAGATTAACCCAAACAGAAGGAAAAACACCATTTATAAAAAATATTCCACCAGCAGAACTCATAGTGATGGGATAGTGGAAGCTTTGAAAGCCAAAGTGGGTGGGATTAATGTAAAAAATCAACAGCTGTGCTGTCCGTCACTGCATTGTTTATGCCTATGGCCCACTGGATTCCCTATCAGGTTAAAACAGGTACATGGCAGCCCCTCCCATCTCCAGTTTTAAAAAACATCTATCTGTATATCAGGTAAAATAACAAGTGTCTGGGAACTGTAAATATGTGAATTTTCCGCAGGTAGGGGGGTTTTCTCCAGAATGAAACGCGAACTGAAAAACAAAGTGTTATTTCCGTCCCAGATCTGCAGTGCAAACGTCTGTGATCATGCAACGTTTGTTCAATGCAGGCGAAATCCACTTCAAATACAACAGCTACCCTGAGTCAAGATAAGCCAATAAGAGAAAAGGCTTTTGTCTCTTCATTTCACTTATACCTTTCTATTTTTCACTTTAAGTTCAAACTTTTTGTTAATTTTAAGCTGCAGTAGTGTAAAGCTGTACTGGACACTGTCACACTAATGATGAGAATCCTGGGAGAGCACATGTATCTAGCTGGAAGCAAAAGGTGCAGGAGAGCTGTTACCTTTGAGTGCCAGGCCACTGCAGCCATTCTGGCTAACCACACTCTGCTCCAGGATAGTATCCTCCAGCAGCAGACGGTTGGCGCTATCTATAGTGGGAATCAGGGAAGTTTACAAGCAGCGTTACCAACCACAAATCATGTGTCGATTCGGTAAATAAAGCAACTTGTGTCAGGGTCTGTACCATCTGACCCCGCCCTCTGTGACCCTTCCCCATCTGGCCAGCAGGCTTTGCTGGCCATTCCGCATTTCCCCCTCTCTGGCTTAGTGTCTTGTCTAGCCCGTGTGTGTTTCTCCTCCTTCCCTGACCATCGCATAGCTCAGTAGGCTGAGCTGTTGGTACAGAGGCTGTACCCCTCTGAGCACAGGTTCAAGCTCAGCCTCACCTGTTTTCGATTCTAGTGTTTTAGTTCTGTTTATTGTATGTGTCTGCTTTAATTCTGTTCTACTGGTGTTTATTCTTAGTTCCTACTAATGTTTGTGTGTTAGTGTTCCTAGTGTTTATTTCCTGGTATGTAGTTAATGTTTCCTAGTTTTGGTACTTGTTAATTGTTAGTTAAGTTTCTCCATCTGTTGGCCATTTCCCTGTACCGTGCTCATTGGTAAATTGTCATGATTCACCCCTGCTCCTTGTTAGTCATTGTGGTCTGTGCATTTAAGTGTCTGCCCTTATTCAGTTCCCTAGTGAGTCATTGTGTTAGCCTGTGTTCCAATGTGTGTTTGGTTATGCTACCCTGTGTTAATGTTGTGCTGTTTGGTTTCCATGGTTCTGCTCCCTAGTTGTGTTGAGGTTTCGTTAGTTGAGTAATCTGTTTTTTTTTTTTCCTGTTTTTGTTTTGACCCCTTGTGGTCCTATTGTTTTCCCCAGTGTGTTTACTCTTCCCAATAAACTCCTCTTGTCTCGTGAGCCGTAAGTGGCTTGTTACCCTTTTCCTGCCTGCGCCATTCTGGTGCTGCTGTGACAACTTGTTAGCGAACAATAACTCTCAGTATTGCTGTGAACAATGACCTTGTTTATCTATTTGGAAGTTATGTGAAACTCTTGGTTTCTGAGTGATTTTAGGCAATGTTTGGGAGGGGGGCACAGCTGGTTTCTGCCCCTACCTGTGTTTGCATAGCATTCCCCAGAGGAAGTGCTGGATGAATCAAATGAGTCCTCTGCAACAGATCGGCAGACATCCTGTCACAATCCTGGCACTTTGTGTCTGAATAGCTGACATAGCTGAGAGATTGAAGACCCTCACCACTCGGGATGATGTTCTGGTTATCTGCTTGGGAGCAGCTTTCTTCTTGCATTATGTCTTCGTCTACAGGTGCTTTGGGTTTAGGAGCGTTGAAACAAAATACTATATTAAGTATTTAGAATCATACTGAGCTAATAGCTCTCAGATCCCTGCTGCAGGTGCTGCAGATCCTTTACATCTGACAATCTGTTGCGGTCTCGTATTTTTTTTTTTGTGTTTCCCATCTTCAACAGGGGCAACCTCACCTGCTTCTGGAAGACAGTACAGGGCAGAGGTCTTCATGGCGGGATTGTTACTGTCTTCTCTATTGCGAAGTGAGTCTGAAAGGCAGAAATTGAACGTGGTATTTGTACCATAGCGCAGGGTTTCCCAGCCCAGTCGTCAGGGGTAGTCTACATTTTTGCTCCCTCCCAGCTCCATACTGGCCCACAGATGGTCCACAAGGACCAGATTGGGAGAAACAGCCATAGCCCCACAGACAACATTGTTAAGCAATGAGATGTTGGAAGTAGACCAGGTCCTACTCTGGAAGGTGGACAAGGTGGAAAGAACTGCCTGGCCACCAGGGTCCTGGTACTCATAATCTGGCTCCAAGGAGGAATCCATGCTGCTTTGGTGGAGCACAGCTCTGCAAATTGGTGGAACTGAAAACGACAGTGATAAATGCACTTAAAGAGGATGGAGCAGTGTGTTTAGCTGTTTGCACGTTATATGAGGCTCGAAGAGCCTTTGGGGTTGTAGGCTGTGGGTTTAACACAGGATGAGGGGAAGGCTGCAGACCGTCATATTCTGAGGGATCACTGGTTAAGCTGAGGAGGTGCAGGGTGTCCCTGTACTCATTCGGCTGAGTGTTGGCGTGTGCCTGGGGCTTGTCGTTCCCCTGCTGAACCGCAAAAGCTGTGGAGATGAGGGAAGGAGAACTTCTCACAGTCAAGTCATAGTCAAGGCGCATGTTAAGGAAATGTCGCAGAAGCACCAGTATATAACTCGCATACAAAAAACACCCTGCTTTGTCACATGGCACTCACTGTATCTCCTCCGACACCACAAGCACAACACCATGTTAACCAATAGCACCAGCAGCAGAACCAGCGACAGAGCAACACAGCCCCACAGCGGCGGGGACAGAGCGAGGAACAACCCGCCTGGCTCCGGCATCGACGTCGGGGGACCTGGGTGGGTGATACGAAAAGAGGCGGTGGCTCAGGGTAAGTGGGGTTCAGGGTGATTACCGTTAACGAGAACTAAAATGAAGAAAACATTTAAGTAAAGTCAAACGTAAAAAACTACACATACACAAAAACTATATATTTTACTTCAGAAACTGTCTGAAATACAATAAAAGCAAACGTCAAATACTTTACCATTTTTTTAATGCTATTTAGTTACTGACATTAGCATATCATGTGCACTGTGTATTCATGTAGGATTCTATAACATCAGACACATAAAATAGCTCTGCAATTTTCAGTCTCTCCCTAAAAATAAAATTGTTAAAACTTAAATTGAAACTAAAAGTTATAAATACTAAATAGAAATATATATGTATAATGAAAAACAAATAAAACCACACTGAACACTAAATAAAACTAAACTGGATTTCAAATGAAAATTGAAAACAATACAAACGTTAAAACATCAAAAAATTAAAACTAAATAAGTAACTAACCCTAATAATTAAAAAATCTAAACTATAGCAGCACTGGGGCGTACCTGTGCTCCAGGACAGAGGAGTGAAGACTGCTGTTGGTGTTGCGTCGGGTACGCGGAGGCCGCGGGACCCTGCAAGGCAGAGCAAATCTCACCAGGGTACCATTATGCGGGAGGCCAGATCAAACCAAATACGGCACACAAAACGAAACAGGAAGAGACCCTAGCGGGAATATTTTGCAGTGCAGTCCCTCACAATTACTTATTGAATTATAATTAATTAGAGTAAATTAATGGTTAGTTTAATAGATTGTGCTGCATTAAATCAGGCAGTTACAAAGCCTCCTAGCCCAGTCATTATGGTAGTATTAATGTGATACAGTATATCCACCAAAGCTGTTGGTAAGTAAACTTCCTTTTGTTAAGGTGACACTAAGGCCCAGCCGGGGTTTAGGAATACCAACGACTTATGTACACACAGAAGGAAAAGGGAACATTTAAGAAGCAGACAGAGAAATAAATGGGGGTTATGGCTCACACCATTACAGATGAGCATGGCGGCTTTGGAGTTCTTGCAGAGTAAGGGGTGGTTGATGTACTCTTTGCACTGCCACAGATGTGTGTGGCCTTTGGCGCAGAAGAAGTACCAGCGCATGTCATTGTTGTGTGGAAGGTAGCTGTCGAATGCTGTGTGTTTGATGGGCGGGCCGCAGCCCACCATGGAGCACACCATGCTGGCCTCCTGCGTCGCCCAGCCACTGTCGCACACCGTGCCCCAGCTGCCATTGCGGTGGATCTCCACCTTGCCGGCGCAGTGGTCCAGGCCGCCCGTGAGCTGCACTGCTCTCATCTCTGTGGTTTGCAGAGGGATTGAGCCATGAAACAAATTCCAGCCTGAACTGTTTCAAGCATGATTATTATTTGGCACTTAGCTGAACACATTTGTATCTGTACTCCCAGCCGAGTAGATGGGCCGTGCTGAGACAGGAGCCTCTCCCAGCAAGGACTCCAGGCAGAGATACTGGAGACAGGACGCTAGTATCTCACAAGACACACTCACACACACACACACTCAGACACCCCAACTCGGCAACACCAGCTGTGGTAAGAAACTGGGGCACCAGAAGGAAACCCACACAAGCAGCTCGACTATATTATCTAAAATGAAAAGAACTTTCATTTTCTTCAAAATATTTGCTGTTGGATGTAACAAAAGTGCCGAAGTTAGCCATAGCTTCAGAGCAAGCACATACCTGAGCACACCACCCCGGCATCCTCCTTGTGGCCGCAGTCCTGGCTGCGGTGTGTAGCCAGGCACTTCCAGAGGTTTCTTTCAGTGCCGGTGCAGTTGACATCATCAAGGTGGATGGGCCCGCTTCCCGGCTTGAAGAGGCCGTCCTGGCCAGTCACGTTCAGCGCGTAGCCACAGCCCAGCTGGGCACACACCACGTGCCCGGCCTGCAGGTCCCAGCCGTCGTCACACACCGTGCCCCACTGCCCAGCACTCCACAGCTCCACCCTCCCAGCACAGCGGTCCCTGCTATCCGCCAGCTGGACAACCTGGTGCTCTGAGTGGCCAGAGTTTGTCATGTGACACGTCTCTCCGGCTTGGAACCAAATGTGCATTATATTTGCTTTGTATAAAATTTCGTCTCACCACAGATGATTTCTGTGGCTTCGGTGCTGTTTCCCCACTCGTCCAGGGTGCAGTTCCTCAGGCCTCCCTCTGAGTATGTGCAGTCTGTCAGCAGGCTCCTGTCATGGGGGACCACACCTTTGCTCACGTTGATCATTCCTCCGCAGCCCAGATCTGTGCAGATCTGCGCTGCTGCTGTCTCCATGGACGCTGGAGGAAGCGCGATGACAAGCCATCGCTCACCATGATAGGCTCCCAGAGTTCCAGAACATTCCCTGGACAACCAAGGGGAGTAAAGCATGGCTGTGGAGGGGGTGGGACACAGAAGACATGGGAAAGAAAATAAGCCATCCATCACAGTTCGCCTTTATTCATTATCATTGTGTCTCTGGTACCAGTCAGAGGGTTGATGGACAAAGTGAAGCCGGCACGGTGGCTGACAGCTTTATGTGATCATGGGGGCAGGTTTTGATTCCCAAAGCATATGCTGGCATGTGGTTTAGCAGCGAGGGCGGTGGAGGCCCTCGTCTCGCTGCTTTGACGCATTGCACAAGTCAGAGCAGAATAGCAGCAGCCTAGGGGCTGTAGCCACATCCTGTATGATGATGCTTCCTCTGCAAAAGTTTCTCTTATTGTCTGCAGAGGCCTGAGACAAAGGCCAGCATTCAAATTACAGCGCGCCAGTATTACCAGGGCTGTGGACGCGTGCCGTGAGGCACAAGAGGAATATAAGTTTGCAGTAATACATCATCTGATTTACTGCTATCATCCTGAAATTCAATTGATGGCAGAGACTATCCAGTGTTATTTAAGCATGCCTCACACCTTGGTGGTACAAATTAGCAGCTAATAAATAATATAAATTAATGTAAGAGACGTTGAAATAAAACCGGTGATTTTCATTACAGACAATATCTTTCCTTCTGCGGCATAACTAACTGTTCATTCATTCTTCCGTTACGTTTAGTTACTCGGCCTTGATGAGGTGTGTAAGGGTCACATTTTACTGTCTTTCGCAGAATTTGATGGTCACTCCGGTCAGGAGCGAGTGGGATGTGGCTGATGGAGGGGGAAGTGTCAACTCACTCTCATTGATATGGAGCTTTTGTTTCTGCTGTGACAGAGAATCATTCTGCCAACCGAAAGCGGTCCAGTTTCGAGAAGCTGAAAAGAAAGAAACGAAACGCAGTTAGCATTTAATGTTCTCTGTCTTTTGAGAGTTTTTTTTCCACTAAGTCAACCCCTGTAGTTGGGGTTGTTTTCAGTTGTTTTCAGCTTCAACAACTTTTGAGTATCAGCACATCACAGTGGGGACATTTGGCCCCCACAATGTAATATATACATGCGCCACACACACATCTCTCTCTCTGTCACTGTCTCTCTCGCCCTCTTTCTCTCTCTCATATATATATATATATATCTTTATATATATA
>JAAGVU020000045.1:8825270-8855487 GCA_011763525.2 Mormyrus iriodes | reverse complement strand
CTCTCTCTCTGTCTCTGTCTCTCTCGCTCTCTCTCTCTCTCTCATATATATATATATATATATATATATATATACACACACACACACACACACACACATATATGTGTATATATATATATATATATGTGTGTGTGTGTGTGTCTATCTGTCTATACTGTGTATATATATATATACTGTGTGTATGTATATGTGTTTACATGTTAGACCAATGACTTTATATGTATAGATGGTGACTAAAAATAATAATGACATTTGTCATGAGAATATCAGAATACAAAGAAGGATATTAGGGTATAAGTCACGGAAAACAGGAGGGTATTTATCTTTTTCTGGGATGGAGTTAGGGACCATGTACCAGCAGTCCGTGTGAGATCCTTGTATGTGCAAGTATTTCCGATGTGACATATTTCAGGATTGATAATCTTTTTATTTATCTATTTGAAAGGGGTGACTAAGTGAGCCTTACTGGAACAATAAGAGTCATGGAGGGACACCTCTCTGTAAGGCCCTACCCCCATCGTTAACCTCCAGAAATCTCATATTGCCTATAGGACTGTTGAAGACTGCTTAGGCAACATTTCTAATGCATACAATATTGTGCAAAAGTCTTACGTATTTATGCATATTTAAATGAACTTAATGTGAACCTATGATATCTGTTAAAGTGTGTTAGCTTAGCCATTCCAAAACCTCTCCAAAGTTCACCCAAAATTTACAGTAACCAACCAATGCACTTGTTCACTTGACCACTAGCATAACATTTTTGGCTAATTGAACGAATACACGGAATGGCTGCGGTCCCCATCAAGAGAGGTTTTAGAACCATAATGTTGTTCTTCTAGCCATTTATCCCTTGTGTATTTTATTTTTTCCGTTCTAAATTCTAGATTCTATAGAATTTATCTTCATTTTAAAAATGGACTGGGTTAACTTCAACCCCCAAAATAACACAGTGGTTAACGGTATCGGAACAGAAGAAATTCTTGGTAATTTTATGGTTTTGCTGTTCATTTTCGTATATTCTAATCTTAAATTGAAGCGCAATTTAACGGGACGCTTTACACCTACTAGCATTTAACTACAGCCATCATCACTGCTGAACAAATGTGATAGAAAACTCTTTTGGGGGATAGAAGTGCTGATTTTCTGAAGCAGACAGACCTGCGATGTGAATGTAATGTAGTTCAATATGCCGAAGTTCACTGCTAACTGTGCCCTCTTTTTCCTCATGCTCAGCGTCAATGAGACAAATGTATAAACTGAAATAAAATGTTCAATTCTAATATTATATTATATTCCTCTGCACCCATGTTCAGGAACACTTATTGGAAAACGGACATTATAATAAGATTATAACTGTTCGTTTAATTTCACCAGATATATAACGTAATAAATACGTTATAATAATTAGTTAATTGTCCTGTGTAACTTGATTTTTTTGCTAATATTCTTCTCTTTATACAAATGCATATAATAAAAAAAATGTACATCAACAAAAAAAGTAGTACTTTGCAGTAAATAAAAAAAATCAAGTATTGTACTGAAATCAAAGTAGAATATAGAATTATTTTAAATGACTTTGCCATTATTAACCTTTTTCAAAGAGCACAGAATAACTATAGTCTGAGACACTATAAAAATCCTGAATGTCAACCTCATACGTCTCCTCTGAATGCGAGAAGTTCGGAGATCAGGGATACGGAATCCGTCCATGTGACCGAGGACACAAAAGTAGCGATGATTTGGGGCAGCCTGGCCCTCGCCGGACCACAGTAAAAAGGCAGTCAGTCGCAAGCGTTACCTTGACAGAGAGCCAGCGTCTGGAGAAGTAAGAGAAGCGTGAGCAGCTCCATGATGTTAAGAAGCAGAGGCAGCAGCCGGTGAGGGAGGCGCCGTCTGTGTGCGCCCCATCAGCATAGCCGCAGCCTCTTAACGGCCCTCCTGCTCATGGCGCTGCTCGCCGGCAGGGGTGGTTTCCCCCTGTGTTTGGTGCTTCAACCATCACACCTTTTATTTTTTTCTTCATCACGTCCCCACATTAATTTTGCTTGTGGCTCAGCCTCCAAAGCAAAACACCGATGATGAGAAAAGGAGGTGCATTCAACGGCACCTTCCAAGCCTGCGGGTTCCACGATGGTGACCTACACACCTGCTGTTTGCTGCTAGTCATCAGTGCTCTGCTTTTGAGGGGCTTGTAATGTGCTGTGTTGCACCTGTAAACAGACTGGAGCAGCCACTTTGTCTGAACACGAGACTTTGTACCTCAGAACTCTGCAAACACCAGAGTTGCATGTTGCACCCTGATTTGCGAAATTCTAAGTATCATAAGACAGTGCCGGGAGTCATATGCTTACATGATTTATAGGCCATGTTGTGCCCATGCTCTACATGGAAGAGAATCTGGTGCCAAACTTACTCACACCCTCAGATGGCAGCACACATCCCTCAGAGGTTCAGCCACACCTGCCACCTAGGGGCTCAGGTTGGAATTGCAGCTTACTCCAGGGCTGGCCTAAGTGGAGAGTCATAACCAGGGCAGTCAGCCCCAGCTGAAAACACTGTGATTAATGTTTATAGAGTTTAAGATTAAGATGAATTTTATATATCAAGGGGGAAAATTCTGGTGAATACAGCAGCAAGAATATAATTCACAGATTGCCTCCAATTTGTTCAGACTCAGTACTGTGATGGAGCTGGCTTTCCTGACGAGTTTGTTCAAGTGTTTGGCATCACCTGAATTTATGCTGCTTCCCGTCAGACCACAGCATAAAAAAGCATGCTGACCGCTACATACTAATAAAAAATACACAGCACCTGTCTACCCATTACTGTCATGTAATGTACTGTGCCACATGTACTGTGAAAGCAGTGCTGTGCTGTCCGCCCAACCCAGTATCCATGTAGCACTGCACCACGTCCACCCCCCCCCCCCCCAGGGATGGTGATTGCTCTCAGGGGTTCTTTATGATGCCACATGTCCACCACCAGCACCTTTGTCTTGTTGATGTCAAGCTGCATGTTGTTCCCCATACAGTTTTATTTACAAGACACAAAACAAAATCCTCTACCAGTCCTCTGTATGCTGACTCATCTCCATTACTCCTGTATCCTACAGTGGTGGAGCTTCTGTAGATGGCAGGAGCTGGTCTTGTACTGGAAGCCTGCCATGCAGAGGGTAAACAGGAAGGGGGACAGGACGGTTCCCTGAGGTGCCCCAGTGTTGCTCACCACCGTCTCTGACACACAGGCCAGAAGCTGTACAACATGCCATCTGTTACTTAGGAGACTGTAGGGGCATCAAGCTGCATTGTCGTCCGCTTGTTCCCCAATCAGAGAGGAGAGATGATGTTAAAGGCAGTGCCGAAGTCAAAGAACTTGGTCTTGACTGTGGTTTTGTCTAGGTGGGAGAAGGCTCTGTGAAGCAGGTGGATCAGAGCATCTTCCAGACCAATGTGTGCCTGGTAGAGCAGCCATCATCCAAGCTGTCTCCTACATCACACAGAATTACTGCTTTGTGGGACAGTCACTTCACAGGGCAACTAGTAATAGTCCAATATAGGTGAGTTTGCTTGGCCTGGCAGCCTGTGGGATCCAGTTTGAGCGGTACTGGTTTATTCTATCGATAATGAAATATCATCCTCTCCTGAGAAACTCTGTGGTTTAATTAAACAAAACCACCCAAATTTTAGGCCCTGATGGGTTGCTGTTTAGGTGGCTGTATAATGTATCACACTATCCAGGAAGAAACCTCAATATGGCTGTGTTTGCATTTTTGTCATGCCCTGCAGTTCTCAGTTTTCACCAGTAGATGGCAGTTAATAATTGACTAGACGCAGCATACATTGCTGCAGAATGGGACACCCTCCACTGTGGCTGGCTGGAATGGCTTCTTTGTGGCCATCACCTTGACCTGCGTTGGATTCCTCTAAAGTCAGTTCCTCAGGCATGTGAATGGGCGCAGGATATGTCATGTTATGTCAATTTCTGCCCACCCAACACGTTCCCGTCCCCCAGCTCAAGGCTAGTATCGGAGTGACCGGGGCACAGCTGTCAAAACTCTGACGCTTCCCGCGAGACGAGGTGGGGGAGACTCCAGAATCCCCACCCTCATCTCCCTCCCTCACACCACATACTCAAATTAACAGTCTACAAAAACAACCCCTTTTCAAAGATCACAGTTTTCGCCTGAAAGCAAATGATCTTAATCAAGCTGTCTGCAGAATGCACTGAAATAAGATAAAAATCTGCATCAAATGTCACTGGCAATATTTGAGGTGATAACTTACAGGCCCCCCATCACATGATGGTTTCACAGGCTTTAAGCACATCTCACACACAATGTCCTACCTCCTCCTGACTTGTATTTACAGCACGACCATTTAATTGCAGTCAAGATGTCAGAGTCCACATGCTAAAAACACAACCTGGAACAAAATGCTCTTTTGGAAAATCTGCAGAGCAACTCTGTGTACAAACGAACAATGCAGCACAAGAAAAACACAGACCGTTAGCTTTGCAGTAAACATTGCAGCAGCTTTGCAGTAAGCATCGCAGAGTAAGCATTCTCAGATCAGGCCTCTGCTTTCTATAACTACAAAGTGAGCTGTCATTCCTGTAGGGTAATGAAGGGACACTCCATACAAGAGCTTGATGGTGTAGTACAGGGGTGTCAAACTCAGTCATATCAAAAGCCACCGATGTATTCATGGGCTGACCTAGACTTATTAAATTAATAGTGGTGTTTGCAAATTGCCGAAGATATTGTACATGAATGGGTGTCAGTTGTAGGGCGGTATTATTCTTGGCTGCATTTGATCATGTGACAAGTACGCTTACAGCCTATTGGACAATTAGACAAATGAAAAGTTGCTTTATACACAGTGCTTTTTCTTCATCTAAGCTGCTTAAAGTACATCCATAATTTGGTATTAATACATAAGCTTATTTTATTTTACAAATATATGTACATTTATATAGATAGATAGATAGATAGATAGATAGATAGTTAAAGATATATATACACATGGCATATTTGGCTAGTTCTAACGGCACACTAGGTTGAAAAACACTGTCCTAACCCATAGATCCACACACCATTTCACAGTTCAACGGTTAAGGCTTACCACCACTCTCTGTATAAAGAGTTTGCAGGTACTCCCTGTGTTGCATGGCATGTAGGATGTCTATTGCCTTTCTTTCTGTTTCCACTAGGGGGCACCCTTCCAGTTCTCATCTCATCATACAAGACATGGTGAATGGGTCCTGCTGGTCTCTGTGCTAAAACAGCCTTTCCATCCCTCCACCCATTTTCCATGGCTGCTAATATGATGCACTTGTAGCTATGCTGAAACTTATGCTGGGCTGCACAGGACACAGGCCAGGAGGCACCTCAGAGGAGATCCCAGTCCATCAGTAGGCAACTTTAAAAAAAGTTTTTTCATTGGAATATAGCTGTGATACAACGGTTATGTGGGTAGTAATGTGGCTTACAGAGTTCAGCTCTGCCCCTGACACTATGTGCAGTTTGCAGATTCTCTTCATCTTGCTGTTGTTTGGCCTAACTGTAGGCTGCACCCCAATGACATGCAGTTAGGCTAATTATTGTCTCTGGCTGGCCTGATGTGTGTTTGTGTGCCCTGTAATGGACTAGCATCCTACCCAGGCTGTAGCCCAGCTTCAACCTGCCAGCAACAACGCTGTTACAAGATGGATGTTGTACTATTTTAATTTAGCTTTCGATTCGTGTCATAATCACAGCTGTACTTAGTGTCAGAGCAGACATCCTGTAGATGCAGTTCACTTTGTAAATGTTTGATTTAAGGTGGAAATCGAGCTTCATTCTGCTTTGAGACAACCTCATCTAGCACAAATGAGAGGCTTAGAGGCTTATTAATGAAGCAGCACTGAAACACTGCTGCCTTCACACATGGAAGAGATTGCTGTACAGGTGCTTTGGGACCTCAGGTGGTCCCCATAATCAGAGAGTCGAGTAAATCGCTGTGAAACAGATCCCTGTTATCAGTAATGCAGTAATCAGTAACACAAATGTTCTACTGTTTCTGTTTATCCTACAACGTTTAATCTGAAAAATCACTTCCCAGGATCTATTTATTACCAATGTCACACTGGAGCTAAATGATTAACTTACTCCAGCAGATGAGAAACGTCAATTTGGTCACACTGTAGACTGCTGGTTTTATACAGAGCTACTTGAGATTTTGCCTGTTTGAACAGATGGAATAATTCAGCTTGCGTGTCACCCGCAAATGTTTGGCAGAAGGGTTTCTCCTGGGACACCAACAGGTAACCATTGTGATATGTGCCATCCTGTGTGATATGGAAGCACTGTTGTGACTGGTGAGGGGAGAGGGGACGGCCGTGCTGGTATTTAGGCACCGAGGCCTGAGCTGATGCTTTCAGAGGAACCAGGTATGGAAGTGAAACGTGAGACATCCATGGAATCAGATGGGATCAGAAGGTGAAGGATCGGGCAGGCAGGTATCCAGGCAACTGACCTGATGTGGTCATGCTTCAGGGGCTTACAGTCAGGTTCTTCAGGCATAAGGTGTTAAACTCTTCTTCTCTGCATCTCTGTTTCACTTCCCTCAATAACACAACAGTATGTCATACAGTAGGATATTATGTCTAATATCACGTGCTTAAGTGATCAGTGTGATGTGCTACACCCCAACAACAAACACATTAGTACAGCCTTCTTGCCCTGTTAGCACTAAGCCCCACCATCGTCAGCCTTGGAAACATGACACTCGTAAACGACTGGAACTGGGAGAATGAATGCCCCACCTAGCAGAAAATGCCAATCAGAGCTGGCTATTACTGCGGTGGGTGTGGCCTTCTTGGCGACCTGGTCCCCTAGCTGGGCAGAAGATTGCTTCCAGATGCAATCAGAGCAGCTGAGTGAACGTTTCATACGTGAAAACACACCGAGTCCCTCTTAACGTTAGCCTCCTCTTTAAGCTCCCGCCGAGATTTACAGCTTTGCTGACAAGTAGTAAAACTGGGGATGTGTGACAGCCGTGTTGTTGCCGTGACAGCGACAGCCGGGCAAGGTAATCCCATTCAGTTCAGTGTCCCCTCGGGATGCCTTCCTTAGCAGGCCGTGGCCTCCTGGCATGCTTCTCCCCGCTGCTGTTCCCTCACCCGGCCATCCTCCTTCTAGCTTTCCTCCGATAAGTCTCCCTGACGCGCCCTTGGCTCTGCGCCTGCTGGTGCCTGTCAAGGCTGCACTGTGCAGCCGGGAGACATGCTTCCCGTTCAGTGGAGACGCTGAGGGTGCCAGAAATCAGCCCGCACCTCCAATGTCAGCCCCATAAATTTAGTGAACAGCCTGGTGTGTTGGATCCATCCTCATCACAAACCAGCTGTGGAGGGGTGATGCTGTGTTCCGTCATGTGATCTTTTCAAAGGGTGTTCTGCATAATCAGAATTTCTATACTACATATCTGGGAACGAGTGTGACTTCCAACACTATTCGGTTTTGATTAACTGTTCCATTTAAATGATTTCATGGAAAAATAAATCTGCAATAAGGGCAACGTAATGAATAACGATAAATGCTTATCCAGTGAGGGTTCTATCCTCTCACATGCAGGTCAAAACCACCTTGCACAAAGTCTATCACAGAGTACTTGCATTCAATATCAGCTCCCTCTACTGACCACTGCTGGGCATTACATCTGAGTGCACAGCCTTGTTCCTAAAAATAACTGGCACAGGTTGATTTAAGAACAGCCCATCAGGAAAGAAGGCCCTAAGAGGCCTATGGAGCAGAGTCCATCACGCAGGGAGATACTATTTGCTTCAGGCCACAGAGGGCAGTGTTTGCTTTCATCTTTGATGTATGCTACCCAAGGGCAGAAGTGCCTTTCTTGGGCCTTACAATGCCATGCGGGGAGAGTTCCAACTATGGATCATCTGCAAAGAAACATATAATGCTCCAAACAGATATTTAACATGGATTTCCCATATTCTGCTCGCCTGGAACTGGACTACCTGGAGACCCAGTCTGCTTGGGGTTCATAAACAAAAACCTTTGAAAGATTAGCAAAAAAAAAAAACATTCCTTTTTAAACAGAAGGCCAGTCAATAGAGGACAAGCAACCACACCAGGTGCCTCTCAGCATTCACACAACAAGATCAATTCACAGCCAACAAATCCAATTTTGACAGGACTTAAATAGGAGGGTAATATTTGGAGGAGCTCAGTGCGTTTCCACACCAAAATTCCTGTCAGAAGGCCAAGCGCTAGCGAAGACCACAATGAGCCGTCTTGCGTTGACGTGTCAAGAGTCAGTAACATTAACATCCTTTCTGTGTTTCGATAATGGTGGGGGGTGGTGGGGGTCTTGGTTTAAAGGGATATAATTACGGGTGGGCTAGTGGGTTTTGTGGCACCCCCACTTCACATGAAGCAGAGCCGCGAGCCGCTAGCTCCTTCTCGTCGCGCTGCCACAGTAGAGGCTGAGCAGGAGGCCATTGGAGCGGCAAGGCTTGAAACGCTTGGCAGCGATTTCGGGTCCAAACATTTCGAGGCACTAATGGAGCAGCTAAGCCACAATATAAACAGTTTGTGCACATGAAAGTCGAGGCTTCTCTATTTAATAGACTAAGTGGGGATGTGATTGGCATCTAAAGCTTTAATGTCTTGTTTTAATGCCATTTTTAAGCTCGTAGCCTCGCACTAGCCTCACACATCGAGTAAAAGGGAGCATCTCGCTCTCCAGCTGTTAAAACACGCCCCCGTTACTTAGCGAAATTCCAGTTTGTGCAAATGTGTTTTATATTCATTTTTCTACGAGCATGTAATTTACAATCAGCAGGAGAGCGCTGCTGGCTTAGGGGTCTCATTCCAGAGAGACGCTGCACTGAACTCTGGTCAAACTGGACAAAAGCTTGTGGCTTGTGGGCCCTTGATTGTCAAAACACTGACGTCTGTATTGTGCTTGCATGGCTTGCATGGCCGATGGATTAGAAGCTGCCAAGCTGCGATCTTTCTTCCTTTGCTGTTGTTAAAAAGCAGAATGTAGATAAAGCAAGCATGTTAATGCAAGCCAGAGGCTCTCCCTCTATGACATCAGATTGCGATTAGATGTCAAATCATGGTCGCTCCCCACCAGGAGGTTCATGTTTAGCTTTTGTTTTTAAGAATAATTTAAATATTGTGGTGTCTGTTTTATTGCTGCATTTTAAAAATAGCTATTTAGATCCCGGTTTATCAGGAATAAAAAGTCTCCACACTACCATTCAATCCAGTGTCAAAACCAATCTTTAGGAATTGAATTGTTCTCTGTTTTCATTCGAAGTATGGATTTGACATTTACAAATGTGGGACTTAGTGATAGGTTTTTTGTATGATGAAAGCCCCCTTACAAATAAAGGCCATCACTGTGATTCTTTGTTACGTTACATAGGGTTTTTCATCTGGGGTGGGACAAGGAGCGATGGGTGAGGGTAAGAGTAACATATGTGGAAACACAAACTCCAGGAGTGGGCTAGATGAAAGGAAAGAAACAAACGCAAGGTTGATGTTTCAGGGACAAACAAAAGCTAACACTCACATGGAAATCGCAGGATTGGCAGCATTTGTATAAGGTGAGGTGGAACTAATCAGTCCATCTAAACATGATCAGCTGACTCTTGCTCCTGACATGTCTGTAGGCCACAACTCCACCTCCCCACAGCACTGGCAGCAGTCAATAATCAGAGCAGAGTTTTCATTCCAACACGTACAAACTTCCTCTCCATTAATAATCAAATGCACTGGGAACCTGTTCGCTGTCATGACAACAGTGTGCTTAATATCTGTCACCTGTAGTGAAGAAACATAATATATTTTCACACAGCCCATGATTATCATTAAAGCAAAGATCCTTTCCACATCATGGGTGCGGTCGTCAGGGTTGGCTATGCATACTTTAATAGACAAGAACTTCATTCATACTCACATGCATATAAAATCGTATTCAGAATAAGTGTTGGTGTGAAATGCATTATAGTTATATGTTTTCCATTGTGTAATAAGTGAGCATATGGTTGGCGTATTAGTGCAACCACTGTTAACTTGAAGTCACACATATTTTAATAAGGTCTCATATCATATTGTAGTGAGGTTTCATATTTTTAGAATGTCTCAAATTTTCTGCCAATTACAGATAATGGAAACACCCCGGCATCTGTGCACGTCCTCTAAATGTGATTCCTTTGCTTAAACTAAGCAGACACATCAGCTGCTTCCTGAAGATCTCATACAAATTTCATTTCTAGAGAAGAATAATATCATGGAAGTTTTTCTTTCCCTTTCTGCAGTTGTTCAGGAGTTTGGTGCCTGCAGGCAGAGATTTACATATGCCTGGAAATGTGTCTCAGAGCCATGTTGAGGTGGCGGAATCATCTACCTGCCGGCATATTCTCCAATCATCTCCTCCTTGCTGACTGTGCTGCCAAGAGCATTCTGTATCTGTTACAGATGTAAACCGAAGAGAGGAGATGCTATGTAGAGCTTTATTCTGGATGTGTGGAACTGTTCAACTCACTGGGGGTATCTGATTGCGTATCCAGAATCAAAGACGACGGACCATCAGCTATTAGCGTCAGTAGTGCTATCGTTTTTGTCAGATTTTCTCTCATCCCCCTCCCATCCCCCAACCCTTACCATGTTTGGATATCTTTCCTAACTGTCAGTAAGTGGCTAATGGACCTCTCCGCCCTCCAGCCCGGGGCTTGGGGTACAGGGAGCAGAGGAACCGTTCCCCCACGTGGGACTAGCCCGATGGAGTAGCGATAAGTGGGAGTGGAATTCCTGTCTGGGTGTTCTGCGTGACCTGGGTGGAGGTCCGAGTCAATGGCCGTCACTCGGCACCCCGGCCGGAAAAATGTCCCATCTCAGATTTTCCCTTCCTGTTTTTAGAACGTAGACAAAAAAATGAAAGAGGGGAAAATGACCCTTTTACCTGTAACAATGTCCATGGATCCAAAGGGGGCTTTAATAGTCATGCAGTCAGTGGCGAGCCATCCATCCTCACCCCGCATTCACACGCTCCCCACCCGCCCCGATATCCGGGGCTAATTATGTTCAGGACCGGCCCTTTCCTCAACGCACAACCCTTTATTGGATCTGAATGTGTTTTTTAAAACAATGGAGAATAAACTTTTTTTCCCCCCCCTGAAAAATAGAACTGAGTGTTTTGGAGAATTTTTGACTGCAAGTCCCTCAGTTAAAGTCTTTTATTTGTATGGCCTCAGACGCAGTGCAGATGATGAGCCTTCCCTCAGATGCAGTGCAGATGCTGACTCAGATGATTTTCATTTGAAACAACTGCAATGTCGTTTATCCCCTTTGACTCATCAGGGTGCACGATTTTTCGCTGCCACTTATGCAAATGTCAGCCACTGCCTATTTTATACATACTGTACATACATCCAATTTCTGCACCCACTTATACCAGTACAGGGGCACAGTGAGACTGGAGCCTATCCTAGAATGCACAGTGCAGGGGACACCCTACAATGCCAGACCGTATTCTATACATCACATATCTATCTATCTATCTATCTATCTATCTATCTATCTATCTATCTATCTATCTATCTATCTATCTTCATTTGGCTTCCCCTGATGAAGTGTCATATATAGTTATTGTATAAACAGTTGATCCTTCTGCACTGCGACTTTCTCCATCGCAGTTTTGATATATCACTGGGTCGGCATAAGAAACTAAATGGGAATTTTCTGGGAGTTTTGCGAGAGCCGCAGACGACACGCGAAGGCCAGCAGACAACACCAAAAGGATGAGTGTCTCATAAATGTATATAACATATGTTTGGAGGACACCAGGCATGTTTATGGCAGCCTCTTGCGTGATATCTCACAGTGATTTCGATTTCTGTATGTCACATTTCTCATATCTTTTTCTTTTTCCAGACTGTAGGGGCCCTGTGCCCCTAACCCCTGTGATGGGGAAGGGTCAACTGTATTTTATATAATGTATACATACAGAGGATGAACAATATAACAAAATTGTTGAAAAAGGAGTGGGGCAATCCTTTGCTGAAGTCCTTGTTAGAATGCTCCCAGAGAAGCCCAGAACTATGTGTAGGGGACCATTCAAGAAGAAAAGCTTGAGGTCCTTTTTGGCATCAAGGAGGTGGTAATCTACTTTGCACTCCAAAATCTTAAAGGTCCAACGATGTTTAGACCTTGTGATTTGGGGGCCAGGCAAGGTGTTTGTCTTCATCCTGATGTTCATCTTGAATTTGTTTAGCAGTGTGTTTGAGGACATTAGCATCCTGGAATATGGGAGCATCAGCAGGGAACAGTGTTTGCACCATAAGGTGCACATGGTCCTGTATATGGCCTCATATTGCTTGACTGTTACACAAACACGTCGGACCTAATGACTCCCACAAGACGGCTACTGATACCAGCGGGCATTGTGGGGTGAAGGAATTGTTTGGCTTTCTCGAAATGCAAACCCTCCCAGATGCTGGAAAATAGTTAAAAGATGGCTCATTACTTTTTTCCAAGAGGGCTGGTCCAGATTTGTGTTCCGTACATCAGTATATGCCTCTTTGTGCAATGACCTTGGAAGTGGTTTGCAAATATACTTTGCGATATTTTAGCTACTATTCCGTGACTTTGTCCATCTCCAACATATACTGTTATGTCAGTATTCCCCTTGACACATTCAATAATTGTACAGATTGTGCAATAAATGCATTTGCAGTTTGGACACACACTCTTTGGAACTCTGTTAGTTGCCTCATATTGCTTAGAAAACTCACAAACTGATTTATACATTTATATATATATATATATATACACACACACACACACACACATATATATATATATATGGCAGAAAGAGAAAAAGTGGCCTCTGCTGAAATGGATGAAGAAGTTGTCACTCCGCCAATCTGAATAGCAATTTAGCGTCTTTCTCCCATATGGGGGGGGACCTGGAGGTGGATCCCAGGCACCTGTTGAGCAGGAGGGGGGCAGGAGTGGCCCCAGGTGAACTTATTGTGCCGGGACAGGAGTTAATTACAGGGCTAAAGAGGATCAGAGGGCATTGTGCTCTGCTGGGCTCCTATGAGCTCTGCTGCTGAGAAGCATTCTGGGTAAAAAACTGACACACACACACACACACACTCATAATTTGTCTCATCTCTGGCTTGAGTGGGTTGCAAATGGGAGAAATAATCGACATGAGAGGCTGCAGAAGGTGTATGTGCTCTGGGGTACCATGGCTGATTTTGCAAATGAAAAAGAGACACTTAAGTATGAACAGTTTGGTCTGATTTTCTGAGAAAGTCACACTCATAAAATGTAGCATAATTGATATTAAACTTCTTTTAAGAATATTTTCTTTATTAAAGAATGCCATATACAGCTGTAACCTGGAAATAATGTTGTTTAAAAAAATGACACTTCATCCAGTGTCCTCAATCTGTCTCTGTCACGTTCTCTGTCTCCCTCAGTTCTAACTTTCTATGACCAGCAGAATTACCAACTGGCTATTGGCCAAATGCTCATTTCTGAGGCTTGACCTTAGACACCTCTGTGCTTCCAGATTCCCACTTGCTTTGCAGCCTGACAAGCAGGACCTACACTAATGATGGTGTTTATACTGTAGCTCTGTTTTACCTGGGCTGGACGGTTCCTCTGGCATCTGCGTCCTCTTCAAGTGGGTCGAAAAGTCGGTCTAAGTGACGTTTAGTACTCTGAAATCATTCCAAGATGGCCAGGACGTTTGCAGGGTGAACTCGCATGTCAGTGCGCATCTTGCATTTTTCCCATGTTCCTGCGCTTTGACCCTGAGCTCGAGTGCGTGTACGAACACCCTGTTCCACCTGCCAGGGCCACCAGTCTCACTGCCAGATGCCTGATTGGCCTTCCTCCTTGTGAAGTTTAAGCAAACTCCAGATGATGCCTACTAAACTATAACAGTGCCATCTAATCCAGTTCCTCGCTCTCTTTGGATTTGGCAGGAGTGCCGGTATGCTACTCACAGCTCTAATGTCATTAGCAGTGTTTTAAAGACTCTTTGCCAAGTACAGAACATTTTTATTTGCAGTGGGTTGACTTGCCAGTATATCAAACACAATTGAATTTTCAATATCCATTTGTTTTTACCAAAGAAAAACATTTGTCTCATTATGGAGTCATTTACTAGGCTATAAAGTGCATAATTATCAAGGGGAAGAGTTAAATCAGGAATATAATTTTTTTGTACTATAAAAGTGCAGTTAATCCTACCCACAGTTAATGCACATACAGACAAGTAAAAATGCCCAACATTTCACAGCTGTAGTTCAAGATTGTAAATGGATTGTAAAAGATTAAAGGGGAATAAAATTCCAGATAAATGTTTTCAGATTTAAACTGGGAGCAAACAAGTATTGAGTAACCATTATCCTACAAAATACTGAACACTCTGCTGATAGGGGTAAAGGATTAAATGATCATGATGGAGGTTTGAGGACAATGCCAGCTCCCCATGTACCTACCAGTGGCTATTTAGGCCCCTCCCCCCGCCTCCTCCTTCATCTACTCTTTCTGCCATTTCTACACTGTCCAGCCAATGGAGGATGGTACCTTTCCTCCAGGCGGCAGGAAAGCTTGGCCCTTCAGACACAACCAAACTCTAAGCTTAGAAACATAAAGAAGGTTCAGAGGATAAACCTGTCATTTGACACAGTAAGCATTTTTAACAGGAATTTTAAACTACGGTTCAGAAATTTAAACAAAGGTTCAAGTGTCTTACAGAAACTCAGCCATTACTTTTTTCAGTTTATTTTGGTCTTTTTTGCTTCAGAATTTGACCTGATGATAAATGTAACGTTCAGCTTTTTTTGAATACAGTCATAGTCCCTGCAACAGATCATTTCCCCCTTCTCTGTCATTTACTCAGAATTACCATCTGATTAGTTTATTCGAATCTTGGAACACAGCCTCAGGCAGGGAAACTGATCTGCCATTTTTTGTAGTTATCCCAGTGCTCTGAATACGACCATAGTAACACAAACACAGCAACTGACTGCAAAACAGACATTTTGTCATTGCAAAGACCCAGAAATATTTTTTTCCCCTAGATGTCATATCATTTTCGCTGAAATGGGAATAAGAGCCATTGATACAGCCTTAATCTGACTTCAGATAATGAATTAAAAGTGGTAATATAAGAAATGCGCGTCTTTTGAGCCAACAGGTATAATTAAAGGGCTGCTTGACTTCATGCAGCCTAATGCTTTTTGGTGAGTAGCAGAGCAGGGACCACAGCGAAGAGCATTCCCAGGGAGTTTACTTAGCTGAAGTGGAATACTAAACACGAAAGTCCTGCTGAACATTACAGAGATGTGCCTTTTTGTTTGATGGTGGCCTGGTTTGGAGGGACTGCACCATTTATAGCTTTCAACAGATTTAACAATGACATGCAGACTGAAATCCTTAAGGATAGATTTAAACAAGAAATTGAGTGTTTTTGATTTTTAATTCAGGCTGGCAGTAATGGGTACTGGCATTTATAAATTGCCCATAGCATGTGACTCTGAGTGTGTCTCTGTGTGCCCTGTGAAGGACTAGCATCTTGTATGGGATGTGTATGGGAAGGCCTTGAGCCTTGTGCTGTCTGGGATAGGCTCCACCCTAACCCCACCCATGCCACCTCCCGGATAAAAGGTGGGAAGATGGATGAATGAATGGATATTTATTCTGTTCTTTCTTTTTTTTAGCCACGGTGTTCAATTGTTGGATGGATATCTAAAAGTTCAAAATGATTTCATTGCTGATGCATTTCCTGGAGCAGGTAAAGCAGGGAAGCATAAAGGTAAGCCTACCGGGTAGAGACATCGCTGCTGTCCAGTAAAGAAGCAGCCAAGGGCTTTAAGTCCTCCTCCCAATGTCAAACATATAGTCCCTTCTGGAGGGAAAGAATCTTCAGCAGGGGATCCACCTTTGTTGACTGGATGTTGTCTTTCTTTCCAGTGGATGAAGCAGATCATTTACCATCCATTTTCTATAACCACTTATCCTTTTCAGGGTTATGGGACAGACTCAAACACTGGTCCCTGAGGTATAAGGCAATAGTGCTAACCACCATGCCACCCAGATCTTTTACCTGATGCTGCTATTTCCCCATCTGAAGAGCTAAAGTTTAGTACCTTGCTCAGTTGCAGTTAAAGCAAGGTACTTTCACACAGCAACCTTAATGAAAAATGTGAGCCATTACACCCAAACCTGCTGAAGGATGCATACTCGCTAATTCAGAACTTTGGCAGTTGGTCAAGGTGTCAATTAGTTGAGCAGATGTTGCGTGATGAGAGTGAGGGGGGTCGGGGAGAGGTGGAATGTTACTTTCTCATTATAAATATTCATGCGTGACTGCAGACAGGTACAGAGGGTCTCAAACCAAACGCTAGGCCGCTACACTAGCACTCTGTCTAGACGTCTATTGCTCCTAAGAGCTTCATTACTGTGTCCACATTCCATTAAAAGATCATCATATTAAGAACTTCCCAGCTAAATTGATCTTATTTCATCCCAATATGTTTTCATCCTAAGTCTTGGAACACACACTCTGGCAAGGTATACATTACTTTGTTTTTCTTGAGTGAACTCAATTTAAAATGAAGAGCAGACAATGAAACAATATGTATTTGAGAAGTTTTCATTTTCATAAAAAAGCATGAGGCCATCCAACCTCCATGACCAGTTACCCAGCACATCATGAAATGAGTCGTTATTATGTAAAATCTGTACTTTTGAAGACACTTACAAATACAATCCAAGTTAGGAGATTTTTACAGCAATGATTGGATACCATTTTCCATAACTGCTTATTCCACAGAGCAAGAAGCACCCAAAACAAGGGACATCCAAGCCATGCTGGTTCATAACAGGACAGGCAGACATACACCAGTCATGTGTCTTTGGCCAGTGGGAATTACCCCCCCCCCCACCCCACCCCAACCACAAACATCAAGAGAAAAGGACCAAGGGGGGGACAGATCCCATAAGCCCAGTGGTGTGAGGCCACACTGCCGTGTGCTTGTTAAAAAGGTCGTTAGACAAAAACACGCATGTTCCTCCAGACACCAGAAGACACAACGACAGCCCTAAAGCTTAAAAATACTGGCCTTTTCACTTTTCTGTATATTTTATGTGTTGAATTTTGGTGTGAGAAAAGAAAAATAACCTGGCAAAGATTTAGCAGCTAGTACAGTTCAGGAGGGATTGATTTTTAGTATGATTTATTGCACATTTTTAACATGACGTATCACATTACTTCCTCGTTATCATAGAACAGGGCAACTCATAATTGCTTTCCAGATGTTAGATTTATGTATTTTTAAAGACCATATTCCATGCAATAACAAAAATAGGACGTAGATCATTGCTGCAGTAAAATGTACTTGTCATCATTTTCCACACCACCGCTGAATTATTGTCCTGTTATAAATGTTGGTTCTATATTCTAAATGCTGAATCACACTATGCAGGCTATGTCGCTCTTTGTGCTGTACAAGATAATCAACCTCCCTTCTTTGCAGCTACAAAATAAATGTATTTATTACAATTTGGACCTGACCAGGATAAGCGGCAGGAAGATGCCTGGAAGTTCATTCCATTTCATCTGGCTTTCATAGAATGTCTTTGTCAATGAAAGTTCACCTATTGCACATCCTAAATGCCTCGTTGCCTGTCTTTGTGCTCCTGTTGACAGCTTTTACATGGTTTATGCCTGTCCCCTGCCACACATATTTTGATTTTTAATCATATTACATCATAGGATCTAATGAGTATTTTCAAAACACCATTAAAGTAAAAGTGGGATTAATTCTTCAGCTGTGGTGGAGATGTCGTCATTTTATCCATGGAAATAATTATAAATAAAGGCCAAAAAAAAAAATGGAACCGATATGAAAGACAAAAAAGAAAAAAAACACACAGATGATTAAAGTACACATGGTGGCATTTTTCAACATCGTTTTACTTCCTGATTAGATTCCTGAGCCAATCTAAACCTGCTATCCAACAGTGACAAAGTCCAGCGAGGCAGACGGAGCCTTTTTTCTGATCAGCAGGGACATCTTCCCAGCCATTGCTTATCCAGGAGGCACCTGTCAGAATCAGAGAGGGGAAATCCATCGACCAGCAAGCAACCTCCACTCCGCTATGATGTCTAGGACATACCTGGAGAACCTCCAGGCTAAGTGGGCTAATATGTTTCTGTGACGACTCTGTGCTAAGTGGGCTAATATGTTTCTGTGACGACTCTGTGCTAAGTGGGCGGAATCTTTAGGCACTGGGAGGTCTGCATCAAGGTGCTTGTAATAAAAGGTAAGATGAAGAAAAAAAGACACTTTAAGACCAAGAAAATAATCTTACAAAATGTCCCCATTTGCTTTATCTTCTTAGTACAAAATATACTATTATGTCTAAAACAGGCTGTTGCACCTGGATCTGATTTTACTCTAATCTCTAGCAAGGGGCTGTACAGAGGGGTTAATATGGAAGCAATGCCAGCCTTTCCGTCTTTTCAGCTGTTACCCAGGATGTTTATCCTTTTGTGGCCTCTTAAGAGTCTATTTTTAAGAATGGGCAATTACCCTTTGTAACAGAGGCCTCACGTCTTACATTTTAAAAATTCTCATATGAAATTAATTATTACATTTCATTTTTTTCTGCGTTGTGTGTTTTGCCAATGCTTGAGAATGTTTCACAATCTGGCAGCTGGGTCTGGCGAGCAGCTGAGGTCAACCCCAGAAGCTTCTCTGCATCGTCAGGGTAGCTTCTTTGTACTGTTTACTCTGTCCTTTCGCATTCTGGTGTGATGAACTTCCACATAAAACAAAACCTAAAAAAGCACTTTGGAAATGTTAAGAATTCCATTTAAAGACTTATCAAAGCAAAAATAGTAGCTCATTTAGTTAGTGAGGGGATGTGTCTAACCAAAGCAGATCCACCCATTGATAAAGCTGTTTGGATTTGGCATGTTGCTGAAGAGTAATAGAGCAAAGCCCCACTTCGGACTCAAAGCAGGAACTTGCAGTGTGCAGTTACTGCAGTAACTGCTGCATCTCTGCGATCTTCGAAGAAGGAAAGAAATGGTGTGCAGCTCCCTAAACCTAAACAGCATCGAAAATGTCACGTGACAGTTGGAGAAATGCATGTTACTAAAGGTGCTTAAGGCCTCCTTCTCTCTCCACACGCCATGTTACGCCCCAAGAGGAGATTGCTCCTGGTGCTAAAGGCCTCCTCTTCTCTCCCCACACTGTTACACCCTAAGAGAAGATTTCTCCTGTTGTGAATGGTCTCCTCCTATTTCCACATGCCATGTTACACCCCAAGCGGAGACCATTCCTGGTGTTGAAGGCGTCTTCCTCTTTCCACACGGTGCTTGTTCCATGTTTACAGCTGTCCGGCTCAGGATCCTAAGCAGTAAGATTAGGTTTCCAGTAGGTAAGTGCTCCAGGACACGGTATCCGCGATATCGCCGTGGCTACATTCTCTGGTACTGTACGGGGAAAGCTGACACCCAGCCCGTATCCCCTGTGAAAATCTGCTCCCGCTGCATCTCTCGGCCTGCCCGCCAGTGGCCCTTTGAAGCAGTTTCGGGTTCGCCGCTCAGCGCATAACAGCAGCGGCTCAGTTTCACAACACTAGGTTGTTGACCCTGATGAGGTTAATCGCCAAATAAAGAAAGACCCCTTTCAGTTTACCATTGTGCAGCTGCAGATAAGGATCGGACCCCAGTGCTGAGAAAAAGGGTCGCTGTTGGACACTTGAACTTCATCCAGACACAGGAAATGCAGTCAGTTGTGTTTCTAGTACTGAAAGGGGAAAAATAACCCTTTTTTCGAAACTTGTACTTGGATTGAGGGTTGCCCCACACAATGCACAGAGAGGCCAGTGAAACCCTGTGAAAGATAGCTTTAACTGTTAATATATAACAAAGGTCAGCTCCTTCTTACCTCCCTTGCCCTTATTGTGACCTCTGAGATGACCTGTGTTGACATTCAAGCAAAATTAGTTTATTTGACCTCCAATTCAATAAACAGTGGGTTTAAAAGCTGGAGATTACTCAAGCATACCTCACAAAATATACCACCAATTTTTTTCTTCATGCGTTATTACTTCTGTGCCGATACAGCGAAACCCATCTGACGAAAATACTAACAATGGTGAAGTTGGGAAGAAACCCAGATGATCAGCCGAGGATGAAATGAAGAGGCAGAATGTCCAGTCATGACTCACCATGGCATCACTGTCAGTCTGCTTCAAATTGTCGGACCCCAACACCAGAACCATACACAACAGTGCCACTGAGAAGTGAGAAGAATACAAGAGCATTATCACTTCAGAGTTTGTTACCTGATCTCATTTTGCTGCAGTCATACAATGGGTTCTCAAGGATATGAAGTGAAATAGAGAAGCATGTGTAACCATCGTCACACTTGTGAGCACTGCTTACAAGTTGTTTCACCACTAGGCGGCCAGTGTGGGAATCAGGATCGAGTGTGACAACAGGAGTTGGGACAAAACTGCTGACTAAAAGAGGTTAACGTGGATATAAGCTCTCACTTACAGAGACTGTGGCCAAGTCTAGTTGAGCACTGGGATATTCAATCTGATGGAGGCATTCACAAGCAGATAGTGTAATGACACACGATGGTGTGAGCATCTGTCCTGCAGAGATGCTGAAAATTTACAGCGTTAAATTGGGCAGCTACTTTTAAGAAGTGGGTGGCTATTCCCTATTGACCTTTAGCTCTGAGACAGCAAGCTAACCATGAGCATGACTGGAAATGTGCTCTAGGGCTGTATTAAATGGCTGTCATGATGGCATACACAAGTGTCACACAATCTGCACATACTGCTGGCTAAACAAGAGTATTGTTCCTAATGTTCTTATCACTGAGTACTTTTTGTGAACTGAAAAGCAGCTACCACGGGCTATGAGAGTGATTCAAAGATCACAATGGTGGAAAGTTCAGGTCCAAAAAGTAAAAATCCTGAACTAGATTTTGTTTCAACCAACCAGTTGAGTACTCTGTGACTGTGACTCTTAACACTCAACTGTTTGGTTGAAACGAAATCTTAGTCTGGATTTTTTTATGGACCTGAACTATCCACCCCTGACAAAGACTGTCCAAAAAGAATTGAATTACAATACTGAAAACAGTCAACACAACCCTCATGAGGAGAAGCCTTGATGATGAGTGAATGGATGGATGGATGAGTTCAATTAGCAGTTGTTGATCTGTGGCCATTTTGTTTATGGTGTAAGGAAACAGTATGCATCAAAATGTTTGCAGCCATGGTTGTTGGTTATATTGCTCCAACCCTGTAATGATGGAGGCAGTCACAAAGGTTTCCTGCACTGAAACCCCTTCCCCGTTTCTCCACGGACAGCAAAGGACGGAAACCTTAAGAAAACATATCTGCGGAAGATGAAGCTCTAGTATCGCTGACGTATTGCTGCTTTTCCAGAAACAGGCACCGTGTGGTCAGTCTCCATTCTCGCCAATCCCGCTCTCAGCTCCTGGATCTTGGCCTGACTCCTTGCTATCAGATGGATCCATCAATTCTCTGAGCCCCGCAGACACACAAGGCTCATTTTCACAGCCCTCCTCTATTCTTCAGAGTAAATTCCATTTTATGTGTGATCGTAAATCCAGGAAAACAAGTCTGCTTCTTTATGCGTTTGCTTGAAAGCGAGATTTATGCTGCTGGCTGCGTAACACTCTATGCTAAGTACACCACTTACGTACACATACTTAGTAAAAACATATTCTTTTGTAAAACAGAAGGGATGAATTTAATGACGATTGAAAAAAGCATGCTGCAGTTGTTAGCCTTCAGTTTGTTTAAAGAGTAACTCAGTAAAACATTTATCTGTCCTGGTAAAGGTGTCTATGTTTTTATTTTGCGTGATGTTTTCTCTGTAATATCTCTGCTGTTAGGCATATCCCTCATTAGATTGATTTCACTGCAGCTCTGCAGCTAGCATAATGGGACCCCCCCCACCCCAGCTTAGTGCTGAATTAGTGGGTCTGCTCCACTTCACCTCCTGGAGGACCTCAGCTTAGGGCAGAAGTACACCAGCGAGACAGGCTGAGTAACAGCAAAGGCCTCATGACCTCATTTCCTCTCTGCCTCGCCATACATGTGCTCCACACCGGGCAAGCGCCATTAACAGCTCCCGTGATTTAATTGTTGTTTAAGGTCCTTTGGACCATAATATTTTTTTTTGGCGCCTCACATGCTATTTAACAATGGAACTGAACAGAGACCTACACACTTACAGCACACACACAAGTACATTCATACCCACACTTGCACCACACACACAAATACCTTTGAAAGAGAACCTGGATTCCCTGTGGCCTACTCTGTGTGTGTGTTCGGCGCATGGAAAGGTTTTTATTTTCTGGCATAACCACAGCGCACATTGTCATGCCTGATGTAGTGTGGGCTCCAATAGGAAAGAGCATTTTTATAAGGCAACTTGTACCTTGCTGGCTCAAAATAAACATTATTTTAACATCTGTGAAATATGTAAAAAAGCAGGCAGAACAGCAAAGCTTTGCAGCTTAAAGCTCATTAGCTTTCGTCACAGCCACTTTGCAGAGTTTGAAAGGCTTAGCAGCCTCTAGGAGACACGTTCATTTGCACATAATTAGATCAACAGTGGGATGAACTGATCTTTTACATTTGGTCAGTGATGCTTGCCCCTTGTACAAATACTTCTCTTTGAACGTCATTATGGGTTAATGTGATAGAGCAGTAGTCTGTCATTTGGAACAATGGGGACTTTTTAAGAGCAGGGGGGAGGGGATTGTCATCAGACATAAAGTTTCCAGAATGAACTGAAGTAACGGCTCACTTATTTAATTTCTGCAATTAAGAGTATCACTCATGGAGACATAGGGATGTCTTAATAGAGGCCAGCTTTAAGGAAAATTGTAGCAAAGATATAGATTTTAACAATGCATTAATAAATATGGTAATGAATACATTCAGAGTTTGCTACAAAACAACAGCCAAAGGATATCACCATACAAATATACTGAGTTATAAACTGAGAAAAAGGAAAATTAATATGGTACATAACAGAATGGTTGACATTTTATAAGAAATGATAGATTATATGCACTTTCTGCTAGTGTGGTACCTTCTGATTGGAAGCATGCTAATGTAACGCCCATATTCGAAAAAGGGGATAGAAGTAATCCATCAAACTATAAGCCAGTTAGTTTAATCTGCATAACTGGAAAATTAATGGAAGCTATCATCCAAGCGAAAATGGATTCAAATAACATTCTGAGGGATAGTCAACATGGATTTAGGAGTGGTAGATCCTGTTTAACTAATCTACTTGAGTTCTTTGAGGAAGCTACAAGAGAAATCGACCACAAAAAGGCCTACAATGTGATGTACTTAGATTTCCAGAAGGCCTTTGATGTTGTCCCCCACAAACAGCTCCTGCTTAAGCTCAAAGCAGCAGGGATTTTAGGAACTGTAGCAGCTTGGATTGAAACCTGGTTAAAGGACAGGAAACAGCGGGTAGTTATTAGAGGCACAATGTCACAGTGGGCCTGTGTTCATAGTGGGGTACTGCAGGGTTCAATTTTAGGACCACTTTTATTCCTAATTTACATTAACGATATTGACATCAATACATACAGTGAACTGGTTAAATTCACCAAGGTGGGTGGTGTAGCAGGTACCGAATTAGTGGCACAGAGGCTACAGTAGGATCTTGATTTAATTAGTTGCTGGGTGGATACCTGGCAGGTGAAATTTAATGTAGACAAATGTAATTAATCCATGCAGGGGGCAGAAATACAAACTACAGATATTTTATGGGTTCTATTGAAATAAAGGTAGCTGATTATGAGAAAGACCTTGGTGTGTATATTGATGCTGATGTGCCACTCTCGCCAGTGTGGGGAAACAATTAAAAAGGCCAGTAGGATGCTGGATTACATCTCTAGCTGTGTGGAGTTAAAGTCATGGGAGGTGATGCTATGACTATACAATTCCTTGGTAAGACCCCACTTTGAATATTGTGTGCAGGTTTAGTCATGTTTCCTTAAAATGGACATTGCAGCCTTAGAAAGGGTTCAACATGGGGCTACAAGAATGATTCCTGGTCTTAGAGGAATGTCTTATGAGGAGAGGTTAGCTGAGCTGAATCTGTTCAGCCTTGAGCAAATGAGACTAAGGGGTGATACACATGATCCAGGTATATAAGATTCTAACAGGTCTGGATGCTATTCAACCAAATAGTTCAATATACATCAATATTAGTTCGAATACAAGAACTTGTGGCCATAGGTGGAAATTAGCGGGAGAACATTTTAAACTGGATTTGAGGAAGCACTTCTTTACACAGCATGTAGTTAGATATGGAATGGTATGGAATAGTTTTCCTTTTAGTGTAGTACACGCTAAAACTTTGGGTTCTTTTAAATCAGAGCTAGATAAGCTTTTAGCAACTTTAAGCCATTAGTTGAATTCTCCCCAAACGAACTTGATGGGCCGAATGGCCTCCTCTTGTTTGTAAGTTTCTTATGTTCTTATGTATATGTATATTTTTATCTATACATGTTTATTAAAAATTCATTAGCTGGGCAAAATTATGAACAAGCACATATATGCATCAGAATTTCTTAAGTGATAGAAAGCTTGGAGGAGGTGAAAACAGAAAATAAAATAGAGGGAGGGAGAGTGGCTTTTATATCCTTTAAAGACAGATAAATCACATTTATGACAAAATATTATTTGGAGAAATATGAAACATTTATGGAAAGTGTATTTTCTGTTAATATTTGTTGAGCTTCAAATTTAAATTTCTTTTGCATTTCTGTTGTAAAAAGTGTCCCAATGCTTCTTGTTACACTCAGTTACATCCATGTAATGAAAACAAAACAGAAATACAGACTGGACCGAGATGTGGAGAAAGGGGAGCACAACTGTTTATGTACATTTATTTATTTACATTAATTCAGCATATGCTTTTATCCAAAGCTATGTGCCTTGAGAAAGCAGAGTTACCTAATGTCTCTAGCCACTGAGGTCAAGGGCCTTGCTCAAGAGCATGACGGTGACATCACTCTGCCAGCTGCGGGATTCCCGATCACAGGCATGAAGTCCACAGGCATGCCTGGGGATAAACATGCAGGTTATTGAGGTGATTGAGTGATGGGCTGCTTTGGGCTGTAGTGCACAGCTTTGTAAGGTACAGGACATCATCTTGTTCACCATTGCTGAGGCACAATGGGTGCCACATTTGCCAGCGGCCACTCCAGCACGCTCCGCACGCCTCCTCGTTTGCCTTGCATGTTCAGAGCAGCATGGGGGCCCGGTCTCCCTATTGAGCTGGCGAGTGTGTTCACAGTGTTTGGCAACAGCCAAACAAAATATATTGAGGATGCTGCTCTTTGTGGGCAGAGGACAGAATCACTTCCAGGTTTATACTTAGATAGTATTATAGTCTTAGATAGTATTCTTACCCCGGGTTATATTGAACCAGTATCAGAATGTATTCACTGATGAGACTTCTAAGCACTTATGTAAGTCGCTCTGGCTTAGGGCATCTGCCAAATGCCATAAATGTAATGTAAATGCTCTAAAATATAATGGATTTTGGACTGGGCCTGTAGAAGTTTACTTGGAACACTAAAAGGCTGTAACAATGCATTATATTACAACAGTGATCCAGCTCCAGATGAGTGCATGTACATGTGTATATCTGAGTTCACATTGGGTTTCCTGCGAAATCCATGTCATGCATGTTGATTGGAGACAGTACATTGCTGAATGTATGTGTGTATATGCAGTGAAGCATAGTAATTGTAGTGTGTATTGACACATTCCCGTTCGACCTTCTGCTTCCCAGGATTGTCAGAATCGACCTTGTGCCTTTCTGTCTGTCATTTCCCCCATTTGGCCAGCAGGTGTCACTGGTCATCTTGTTCTTTTCTTGGTGTTTCTTTAGGTTTAGCACCTTTTATAGTTCTTATTGTTTTCCCCTGCTCCCTAGGCCGCTGCGTAGCTGTATGGGCTAAGCGTGTGGCTGAGAATTGTGCATCCCAACCTTTTGTGAGTTCAAGGCTGGTCTCTTTGTGCCATGACTCTGTTATGTCTTCATCATGTTTATTATGTATTGGTCGTTTTTAGCCTGCCTGTGCCTAATCTTGTAGTTTGGTACTGTGTTCTACTGTCTATTAATGTTTGAGATCCTAGTGTTTGGTTAATTGTCAAGGGTCCACACCTGTCCCTAGGCCAGCCCTCGCTATCTGTGTGTATATGTGCCTGCCCTTACACTGCTACTCTGTTGTTTATTGTATGTGTTAGATGGTGTCGAATACTGTGTACCCTAGGTCCCTCATGGTTCTTTATGGTTTCATGTCTTTTTTGAGTTAATTTTATAATAAAGTTCTCCTTACATCAGCTGCAAATTGGATAATTATTCCTCATGCCCTATCATGACTGTCACGTCCAGCCCTGCCCTACCAGTCTGTTCCCAGTGTTTCCCACAGGCGGGGCTGCTAATTAGCCATGCCTGTTGCTCGTTGTTTTTACCTCGTGTTCTTGCTCCTTGTTAATCAGCCACAGGTACCCCTCATTCATTCCTATGTATTCCACTGTATAAGTGTTCCCAAGTCCTGTATTTCCTTGTCGGTCATTGTAGCCTGTCATTTTGTCTGAGTGCACCTCCCACATGGGGTTTCCCTTGGAGAAACCGTTCTAGTCTTCGGCTGTGTCCTTTCCACTGGCTTCATGCCTCACTGTCAGCCCCGCGAGCGTGACAGAATGACCGACCCGCATCACCAACCCCGCAACGACCCTCCAACTTTCCCCGTGATGGAGCCGAACCCATATGTCCCGAGGTTGATCCCTGAGAACATGCACCTGACGGACCCCCATCTCTACTGGTTGGAGACCGTCGTGGCAGGTCTTCCCACTGAGAGGGTTCCTACCTTCAGGAGGAGGGAGCCTGTCTCTGAGTCCATCCGAGGCCAACAGCAGGGGCCGAAGGCGGACAATGATGAGCGGGGTTCAAGAGGTACGGAGGGCACTGCCGGTAACCCCCTCCAGCGCTCCCCAGCCCTTGCCAGGAAGTTCTTTACCCTCTTGGGATTGTTCTGGAAGCTGCAGGATAATCCTGAGATTCCGGATTCCCCCGAGCTCCTGGCAATGCTTGATGCATTAGCTGGAGACTTCGAGGTGGTCACCCCTGTCTCCCTGCCGCAGGAGATCGACTACCCTCCAGGATAGGATGCGACAAATTGTCAGCGCCCGAAAAACGGCAGCTGCCGCCGCAGCTCGGCCTAATCCTAGCCCCGGAGGGGTGGACCCTAACCTGTCACATGTCGCGGGGGCTGAGGGTCCTGCCGAGCCGATCCTGCCGCCCGGAGGTCCCGTCGAGCCGATCCTGCCACCCAAGGGTCCCGTTGAGCCGTTCTGGTCGCCCCAGGGTCCTGTCAAGCCAATCCGGCTCCCCAAGGGTCCCACAGGGCCGATCCGGCTCCCCAAGGGTCCCGCCAGGCCGCGCTCTCTCCCCTGAGATCTCGCCGAGCCGCGCTCTCTCCCCGGAGATCTCGCCGAGCCGCGCTCTCTCCCCGGAGATCTCGCCGAGCCGCTCTCGCTCCCGGGAGATCTCGCCGAGCTGTCCCGACGACCCCTGCCTGCCTGCCGGAGGCCGTCGTCCCGACAAGTCCTGCTGGCTCCTCCGTCTGTTCTCCCGCTGCTGCCTTCACCTGGATGGCTCTCGCCTGCTGGCCCGCCGCCATTGCCTAGATGGGCTCCTACCTGCCTGCTCGCCGCTGTCACCTGGACAGCTCTTGCCTGCCTGCCTGCCGCCGACGCCTAGACGACTCATGCCCTGGGGTTTCCTCTCCAGGTTACTCCGGTCCCTACCTTAGCTCCCTGTGTTCTGCCTCCGGTCCCTACCTTTGCTCCACGTGCTTCGCCTCAAGTCCCTGCCTATTTTCCCCAGATTCCACCTCATGTCCCTAACGTGCTTATCTCCGGTCCGGCCCCTCCGTCTTCATGTTCGGTCCCATCTCTATTATGCCTTGGTCCCCTGAGCCTGTTCCCTCATTTGGTGTCCATTTCTCAGTGCCTCATGTTCCCCCTGTCAGTCCTTGTTCAACTATGGTCCTCCTGCCTGTCCGTCCTGTCTGGTGCTGTGTTGTTCTACCTGTCCCACTTACATTTTGTCCTTGCCAGTCCCCGTTAATGCTCCCTCGGTCTGTGTCTGTTCTGAGTCCTATTCCTGTCTGGCCTCATCTGCTTGTACGGTCCTGTGTTGTGTCCTGGTTGTCTGTCCATCCTCGTTATCCCTGGTCTTGCCCTAGTCTCTTCCCGTACGGTCCGTTGTCCAGGTTGGAGCCTTTGTGGTCCCCACAGGTGTCAGTCCCTGTCCTGGTGTCCCCTTCTGTTCCCATTGTTTCCCTAGGTCTTCCGTCCGGTGTCTACAGTCCTGCCCTGGTCTACCACCCCTGACCTCGACCCGTGTCCTGACCCCATGTGCCCATCGTGTCCTCTTCTCCCCGGGCTCCCCCTTGGTCGGGATGGCACACCCAGAGTGTACGCCTTTGGGTGGGGATTCTGTCATGTCCAGCCCTGCCCTACCAGTCTGTTCCCAGACGTTGTTGTTACCTCGTGCTCTTGCCCCTTGTTAATTAGCCACAGGTGCCCCTCGTTCATTCCTATGTGTTCCACTATATAAGAGTTCCTGAGTCCTGTGTTTCCTTGTCGGTCATTGTAGCCTGTCGTTTTGTTTGAGTGCACCGCGTGTTACGATAATAAAGTCCCTGTGTCCTTTCCACCCGCTTCATGCCTCACCGTCAACCCCGCGAGCGTGACAATGACCTATCGGCTCTGAGTCACATCTCCTCTTTAAAATTACACTGTATTTTTTTACACAAGTAACTTGTATTGTATTGTGTATTGGATCCAAATGTGTGGCAACAATTACACACAGACTTTTTATGAATGAGATTTTTACAATGTATTTTTTACTCATGAAAGCGAGACACATTGCCTAGGGGAATGGCAGACCGTAACATGAATGTTATTAGGACCAAAAAGACAAGTGTTTAACTCATTACTTAAGATTTAAACTTTTTGAACCATCACTGTTCATCTTGAGTCTATCATTTCCAAATTAGGTCTTTGTTTCAATGATGTACAGTGCTTAGCATAAATGAGTACACCCCAACAGATTTGTTAGAAAACCTTTAATTTCCTTTCAGAATCAAGGTTTTCTAAGTGATACCATACTACAAAATACTCCCACAAATGTGGGCCATTGATTACAAACAAGATTTATTAATTTTCTCACACAAAAAAGTAAAATGTCCTAACAAATTTATTCAAGACCAAGTCTCATTGAAAGTCTTAGGAGCAAAGCTAAATTTTAGACTATAGACTTAGTTAATCTTATTAACAAGATATCAACCACAGCTGAGTCTAATTATTCATTAGACAGGCATTTTTACTATAAAAGGGCATTACTTAATAAAGAAACCCCTTCCCATTCCATGCTGTCAGCAATGGCACCACATGGAAGAGAAAAGTCACAAGACCTGAGAAATGAAATCATTTCTTTACACAAGAAAGGTGAAGGCTACAGGAAGATCAGCAAAGCTTTACTTATCAGTCAAAATACTGTAGCAAAAGTGATACAAGAGTTTAAGAAAGATGGAACTGCAACCATCCCCCAGAGACGTCCAGGCCATCCACGGAAGTTAACACCTCCACAGAAGCGTGTTCTGATGAGAAGGGCTGAAGAAAATCGCCATTCAGGTTCACTGCAGTTAGCTAGAGAAGTAGAAAGCCAAACTGGAGTGATTGTTTCCCATGACACAATACGGCGTACAGTGCAGAGGAATGGCATGCATGGGTGTCATCCTAGAAGGAAGCCTCTCATAAAGCCCAAGCACAAAGAAGCCCATCTAGAATTAGCCAGGGCCCATGCTGATAAAGATGAAGACTACTGGGACTCTATACTCTGCAGTGATGAGAACAAGATAAATGTTTTTGGAACTGATGGCTTCAAACCTGTATGGCGTCGCAAAGGGGAGGAGTACAAAAAAAATGCATTGTGCCTACAGTGAAACATGGTGGTGGCAGTGTCCTTATGTGGGGCTGCATGAGTGCTGCTGGTGTCAGGGAGCTGCA
>JAAGVU020000045.1:8811621-8825170 GCA_011763525.2 Mormyrus iriodes | reverse complement strand
TTCTGAAGGCGAAAGGGGGTCAAACACCGTATTAGTATGGTGTTCCTAATAATCCTTTAGGTGAGTGTATATATATAGATAGGTGGTGGCATAGCCATGTGAGGACCCTGATGCCCCCATCATTCCTGTCAAAGCAAACACACATGACTAGTTTCAACAAGATATTTTAATAAACACTAATATTTTTATAGATGAAGTTAATGATGTCACACTGATGTGTCACTTCTGTTAACGAGTTGGCATTGTGCTTACTTTGGTAACGAATTAGGAGACTGGCATGCTGTATTAATTAGGACTTTCACTTGGGTGACTCTGTTGATGGCCTTGTGGCTCCAGCAAGGGGGACTGCATCACATTTTGGCAGAGAGAGGGGGGAAGGAGAACACAAGACAGGAAACTTAATTAGTTAATTATTGTTGTATTTTGTGGAGGGCAGCAAATAGTTTTCAAGCAAAACCCAACCAATGGGGCTATTTTGCCTTTGCATTTTCATTTAGACTCTTGTTGTAGTGAGTCATTTGTAACCGCAGATATCTAAGCAGGTAAAGCTGCTTCATCGCCATCTGTAATTGATATAATCGTGTGTGAAATCGTGCATGACAGTCAGTGCCAAAGTGCCTGTTGTATGTTTTGCAAGATAAGACCATTGCTTTGGTACAGAATGTTGTTTTTATAACTTATTCGTTTCAGGAAGCTGGAGGATTGAGATCAGAAGAAGGATTTAGATTCAGGGGTCTTTGAAGCTGGCTGCTGAGGGAAAAATAATGGAAAAGAATTTATTGACCATTAGTGATGAAGGATGATAGCACAGCTGCCAATAATAGTATTGTGTGAAGAGACTACGGGAGACACTAAAGCAAATGCAGTATATATATATATATATATATATATATATATATACACACACAATGATCCCTCGTTTATTGCGGGGGTTGCGTTCCAGAACCCCCGCGAAAGGTGAAAATCCGCTAAGTAAAACCCATATGGGGGCGGCACGGTGGTGCAGTGGTTAGCACTGTTACCTCACACCTCTGGGATCAGGGTTCATGTTTCCGCCCGGGTTCCATGTGTGTGGAGTTTGCATGTTCTCTCTGTGTCGTTGTGGGGTTTCCTCTGGGTACTCCAGTTTCCCCCCACAGTCCAAAAACATGCTGAGGCTGGTTGGAGTTGCCAAATTGCCCGTAGGTATGCATGTGTGTGTGACTGGTGTGTGAGTGTGCCCAGCGATGGGTTGGCGTCCCATCCTGGGTTGTTCCCTGCCTTGCGCGCGCAGCCTCCAGGATAGGCTCCGGACCCCCCGCGACCCATATGGAATAAGCGGTTGTGGAAAATGGATGGATGGAAAAACCATATGGTTATTTTTGTATATTTTAAGCCCTTATAAACCCTTTATATTCTCTTAGATATTAGGCAAGATTTGTTTTGTATATAATTATGTATGTAAACACATTGTTTATATACTACGCACAAATATACGTATCATATATCATTGAAGAGTTTTATTTAATACGTAAAACGTAGTTGTAAACACATTGTAATAATACATATTTTAAACAAAATATATTATATTTACTATAATATACAGTAATGCACTCGTTTTACTTACTTACCCAGTTATATTAGATATACTATGATTATGTCTTTAATATTAGTATCATATTTCTAAAATACGAACACTGCAGTCAGGCGCCATTTGCATTCTGGTAATGTTTATATTCTCAGCTGATTTCGGCCGATTTGGCAGGCATCCGCCAATAGCGTCCTGTGTATGAAATCAACAGGGCAAACCAACTGAGTAAGAAATAAAAAGACCCATCGTCCGCAGAAGTCCGCGAACCAGCGAAAAATCCGCTATATATATTTAGATATGCTTGCATATAAAATCCGCGATACAGTGAAGCCGGTATATCAGTGAAGCGCGATATAACGAGGGAGTACTGTATATATATAAAATTATTTTCGCGTTTTAAACGGAAATTACATAAGACCGCAGAACATATTATAATACACTATGTGCGTATGACCGGAAATAGCGTAACAGCGTAACGTGTACGTTCCGGGAATTAATCACTTCGTTTGTGGACGCCATTTTTATATCGGGCTTTCTGTTCTCGGGTGGGTACACCCATAGCCAGGATTCCCCACCATCATGTATTTACACATGTTTTCCCAGACTGGATAGTTTCAGGTACTAACTGGCACTGGCCTCCATTGCTGCAGATCTGCAGTAACTTGGTAGATTGATTAATCCGTTTATCCCGCATAGCTGCGGCAGGGATGGGCAGCCCAAGTAATTTCCTATTTCTCTTGGCTAGCTCCAGTGACATTTTAGCATATGACATTTATTAGGCTGCAGCTTCTCCCCTGATGATTTTATAATCGTAGCTAAGTGACTTTAAGGTCTTCCCTGGCTGGTCAGTTGCTCATGGAAACCTTTTCCTGTTTTAGTTCATGACCTTGGTCTGATGTAATGGGTTGGAAGGACATGCATGCTGATGCACTGTAATGAAATAACGCGAAGAAAGGTAATACATCTTTTAAATGAGAATCATTGATCCATTTATCACCTAACTGCTATTCTGGTCAGCAGGGGCCTGGAGCTTCTTGCCAAACACACTGTGTGGAGAAGGCAGCGGAATTCCCTTGGTTTCGAAAGTGGGCAAAACATTTACTCACTACATGATATGGCAGACGAAAGCCAGCTGGTCTGTTAGTGTAGAATCCACCTTATCTTTTGGTCCCATGTAGGGTGAGTGAATACTCAGTATTTCTTTGATCAGGGAGAGGCATGTACACTCCTGTAATTTTGGGATATGATTGAAAACCTTACGTACTGCAGCACAAATGTTTAATATGATAAACTGGTTTAAGATCATGTAATATGATGTCCGGCCTCAGTGATAACAAAGAATATGTAAGACAGAGCAGGTCATTAAGATGTATGTATTGTGTATGTTTTCAACACACGTGCTTTTAATTAAGTTACTTAAAACTGAAGCTGCATTCTGTGCAGCAATAATTTCTCCCATGTCTGTGTAAATATTATTGACTTGATGGATTAAGTAGATTAAGTCTGTTTAAAAGATGTTTTCAACTACCTACAGCTGAACCATTCTAAATCAAAGATATTTCTCATCCTTGAATGTATTTCACCCCACTGTGAATTCACTGTCACCATTGGAGAGACGACAGTGCCACCAAACTGTCCAGAACCTCTGCATCACATCAGAATCCTCTAAGAACATTGCATCTGTAACAAGATCCTACAGATTTCTCCTATGCAGATGCCAGAACAGACCGCTGCCTTAATTTTCCGGGATTACTGCTAGTTCACCATGACTTCTCTATCTGGCTGAGTCACTTTCACTACACACATTGTCTTCAACCTTCTGGAATGTTCACATCTCTCATCCATCGTGGTCTTTCACACCCATCCATCCAGCCAGCCTTCGATTTTCTGCACCCGCTTGCCCTGTTCAGGGTCGCAAGGAGCCCAGAGCCTATCCCGAAAGCTACAGTGCAAGACAGGGAATAACCCAGGATGGAGTGCCAACCCATTGCAACTACATTACACCACAAACCCCATAGCAAATCAGCTATATCCATTCTTGCAAATAAGTCTCTTTTGATGTAAATATACTGTAAAGGAATCTAAATGTGTAAAAGTATCTCTCAATGTCATGTAAAGTGCTTTGGGGCGACTTTGTCGTGAAAGGCGCTATATAAGAATAACATTGATAAAAGTATGTAAACCCTGTATTGTGTACAGGCATGACATATGTTTTAGGTAGAAGAAATCCTTTCCATATAACAGGGCTCATATCAATCATATCCAGGACAATCCAGGCTCTAGACCAAGGAGCCTGAAAGGCTGGCGGTAAAGTCTTCAGCTGAAGCTGTAACAAACTTCCTTTTATAGGAAGACTGTGTAAATCTCACTTGTGGTAAAAAATTTGTTTTCATTTTCCATGGCAGTGTTTCATTGTGTTCTGTTTATGCTCTTATGCATATGCTACTTTATGCTTTATGCTGCTTATGGCTGTCCTACTGCCACGTTAGTTTAACGGATGGATTATGAAATGAGTTTAGGCAACTGAAATTCTTGGGGGGTCCTCTCTGTGAACAGAGACAGCAGTTTGATAGATGATCGCTCCATACTTTCTGGGAAGCATCTCTCATTCATCTGTGGTCTTCACCTTTCTTCGTGGAGCACACTTAGATATCGTCCAGACCACCATCCTAAACATTCCCGCTATACTTACACTATACTGCGCGGGCCCTGAAGTGATAGGCCTGATGATGGATTCTGAGAAGAAAGTGTGAAATGGAATGACATACCCCAAAGTTAAACAGGACCAAGCCTTTCCCTGAGGCTGTCTGGAAGACTCTCAAATGTCCAAAGCTCTTTCAAAAAGATGGCAAAATGACATGGATGGACTTATAGATTAGGCTCAGAAGTTTTGAATGAAATAAACCAAATGAAGAAAGATAGTAAATGTTACACAGAACCACACTTGGCAGGAACAAGTCTGAGAGCTCAGGGAATTCCACTCGGTTTTTCCAGCCTTTGCTATGATCTTGTCATTTGTACTTTTATGCTGTGAACGTGTACAGTAGGTGAATATTAGCCTGTTTACCCTGTAGCTAGCTACCCTTCATACCCTCACCCCACAAAACAATGACTGTATTGCATTTTTCCAGACATCAAATATATAAACACAACCAATATTGTCAGAGGAATAAAACTGAGTGTGGATTAGATGATGTACACCTTCAAATACGCAGTCTGCCTGTGAGTAATGACGATGTGCATTCATCCACCATCACAAGACCTGAAATGTTTGAAAAATGGTCGCGTGAATCACACATTGTTTACACAATATTTACGAAAATTTGCAAAATATGTGTCATGAAAATCCCATAAAAACTGCAGATTTTGAAGGCAGATGTGGATGTCATGCTCAGATAGGTTCACAGAATGTTCCTAGATTAACTGGTTAAAGTCCCATTTAATGAGTTCAAGTTGCCCCCAATTTTCCAACAGTGGTGTTATGTCCAAGGGGAGTTATGAGAAGAACAATGAATTCTGAATATGAATAACAGTTATTTTCCATGTCTGTATCCCATCTGTTTATTTTCAAAATGCAAGGGGTGCTGGTCTTTTCGATGAGGCCGGCTAGTTCGAGTGAAAAAAACGTTTTTTGGTGAAACTGGCAGTTTATAATGAGAGCTACTGCTTGTGACAATGTCTGTTGTTCAAAGAGAGACCCGCTATTTGTAGTGAGGCCTTCTGTATTCAGTGAAGTCTGGCGTTTGCAGTGATGATTGTTGCTTGCAGAGAGACCTGCCATTCGTAATGAGGCCTTCTATATGCAGTGAAATCTGGCGTTTGCAGTGATGATTGTTGCTTGCAGAGAGACCTGCCATTCGTAATGAGGCCTTCTATATGCAGTGAAATCTGGCGTTTGCAGTGATGATTGTTGCTTGCAGAGAGGCCTACAATTTGTACTGAAGTGTGCTGGCTGCAGCAAGGCCTACTTTGTGAAATGAAGACTACTACTGAGGCCTGTGTACAATGAAGCCTGCTGTTTTGTAGTACAGCCTGCTTTTGCCGGTGAGCCCTGCTGCTGGTGTTGAAGTCCTCTGGCTGTAAAATGTCAGTAGGCACACCCCAACCACAAAGCGCTCCCACTCACAGACAGGCTCTCACGACAGAGCCCAGCTCTCACCAAACATCGCCCCCCCCAAACTTAATCAAACAACACTTCCTTTAGCAGCCTGTTAATGTCACAGCAGATTTCCTCTATGTTCTCAGTGACTCAGAAAAGACCTCACTGCACCAAAAAAAAAAAAAGTCTGCATCTCATGTTTCCCCTTCATGGCAAGTGACTTCAAACCCAATAGATGTATGTTTGATCCTTATTGGCCTGCAACCTTGGCATTTTTCTTTTTTTACTGAGAGAATCACCTACATACAGCACCTTCCGCTTTTTATTTACAATGCAAATGAAGGTGGAAGATTAAAGCTCAGATGAGTATAGGCCAGATTTACACTAAGAGCAGTGTGAGCAAGAAGGCGAATGAAGGGATGAGAAAAAAATGCAGGATGATTAAAGGATTCGGAAGTAAATGGCACTGGACAGCAAAAGCCTCGCCCCTGTTTCTGTGTGTGTGTGTGTGTGTGTGTGTATATGCGGTTTAGCACTGTGATTTGTTACTTACACGCAATGCTGCTTTGCCCAACTGTAGATGAAGCTGTTTGGGTTACACGGTGCATTAACCAGCAAATAGATAGATAGATAGAGAGGTGTGTGTCTGTATATATGTTTATATTTGTGTGTGTGTGTATATATATATTTGTGTGTGTGTTTGTATATATGTATCTATATGTATATGTATCTATTCTTTTCTTCATTTCAAATTTTTCTTTAAAATGTTGGAGGGAAAGCTACATTTCTGAAAATACAGCTACTGTTTTACAGGAGCCGTTTGATCGTGTTTAGCAGGTAGAAGTCAAACTGAAGAACTGTAACAGTATCATAAATGCTACCATGGTGAAGGTTTGAAATAAAATATAAAATCTTATCGTTTTAACTCCAAAAATATTTCTAAATTGTCGTTGCAGGTAAAATCAAGTACAATATACTCCAAGCACATTATTTGTGTTCCTAATAGGAATGAAATTCTTAAGTAAAAAAAGTCATGAAATGACATTCAAAGCTTTAAACCTTTAAAATTTTAATGAGACAGTGCCTTTTCATAATAATATTAACTGATAATTACGTGAGTCCTCTAAATCAGAAACTTGTTCAAAAGATGGAAAAGTGAGCAGCCTGCCCTGCTCCCCGGCAGTACAAAAAATACATCCTTTGCCTTGCAGCACGTTTGAGATGAAACAACAATTGTTACTATAAATACGGAAACACTGTATTCTCATGTCTCTTCACTTTCCGATGTCCATTGACCCTACGTTCAGTACAGCTTTCAAAATTCAAAATGCTGGGCCTTTTCCCATCTCCCTGCGCTGTCCTTAATGTGAATACTCCTCACCACACCCTCAGCTTATGCACATCCTGTCAATGACTGTAAAACAAAAAAGGACCGCTGGCAGGAAAGCCTTCAGATGGGGGTAGTTTATGAAACAGCCAGATGGCAGAGGTGGGTAATTAAAGTCCGGAGAGTAAAAGTCCAAACCAAGATTTTGTTTTAACCAACCAGTTGAGTACGCTGTGACTGTGACTGTTTATGCTCAGCTGGTTGGTTGAAACAAAATCTTGGTCTGGACTTTTCCTCTCTGGACATGAATTACCCATCTGCCTGATGGCCAGTGCAAGGGATGTCCCCTATTATTTGGTAAATCTGCACTATAAATCTAACATTTTAGTCATTTTTCTTCATTTAGTTGAGCAGTTTGTAGGCTAATGCAGTTTTAATTATGCCAGGAGGTGCTTCTGTACTCTCTGCCATTTGTCTTTGTACCTCAATATCAGTATCAATCCTCTATGGTTTGAGCTGCAAGACCTGAACCCCAAGTGACACCAGAGGCTGCCCTGCTGATCGCCATTGGCTGTACTAAGAGAAGACCACTCGTTCTTATTGGTTAATTCCTGCAGAGCATTTTGGTGTTCAGAAGGATACCATATTAAGATTTTGCATAGAACTGAATTGAAATCTTGGAATTCTGAAAATGATGTCTTAAATTTTTCTGAAGCTTCTGTTACATGCAGGGCTGTTGTGGTGCTTGTGGATTCAACTCTTAATTTGTGTTTCCTCTGATCTCAGAGTTTCAAATATGAATGTACTGTGGAAATAAAAGACTGTCATCAAGGGATGGGTTCGATTTTACACCCCCCAGTGATCGCAGAGCCAGCGCAGGCTGGATTCGTTATTCTCCCTTCCTACCTCCCTGCCCCCCTTTTGTGGTGTAGCGTTTTCCTTCTCTCTGTCTGTGTGGTTTGGCATTCATTGTGAGTGACTAATTTACAAAAGGATTACTTTTTTCTGTGTGTATGTCATGTGTCTCAATGTTAAGGAAAATCTCCAATGTGGAAGGACTGGATTTCACTCATAAGAGTTTCTAAAATTCATTCCAGCTCTTTAATATGATAGCAGCCACCCATAGAGCCATCCGGCGGGGCTTTAAAATGTCCTCTTTCATTACTGGAGGAAAGCAGCACATTATTTAAAATGTGTGCTGGTAATAACCATAGGCTTCATCTAATATTTTTCATTAATAAGTCTTAAGATTGATTTCACATTGTCTTTCCGTTGCTAATTGTATACAGCTTGTATTCTGCCTCGTTCTCTAATGTCTAGGAGATTTTTTTTTTTTTGTTCTTGGCAATAGCACAATGGTTCTTCAGGTACTGATGTAGCTTCATACCTTCAAGGTTATGGATTTCAATGAGGCATCAGCTCTGGGTGCCTTTCCATGTCCTCTGTGCGTTTCCTTGGATTTCGTCCATATATACTCTGGCTTCCTGCCACAAAGGAAAGACATACATTTCAGGTGAACCGGTGACCCTAAATGACTCCCCCTTGTGACTGAGTATGTAATTCCCTCTCTATAGTGTCCCCTACTATGTGCTGTGTGGTTCCAACTATTGGTCTAGTCCATACTGACTTTAGTTTAAAGTTGAACCTGAATGAGGTATCGATTACTGAAATGGGCAGATAAGTCACACAGTAAGCCATATTGTTATAATTAAGGCAATATCTTTGGAATACATTTTTTATTTACATCAATGATTTTGTTTCTATGCAACTTGCTACAAACCTGATGTCATAATGTGTTATATTACAGATACAGACCTGTGTGTGAGAACAGGATAACTCACGTGGACCTAAAGAAGAGCAGAATGGGCCAAAACCTAACTGGGTAACGGAAAAGCCTTATGAAAAAAGCCTTCAAAACCAACTGATTAAAACCTTCTTGCCCACCAGTCCTGTTTCTGCACTGAATTGTGGTATTACTGGTGGACGCTCTCCCCACAAGAAAGTGCATCGCACTCAGCACATAATGACACCGAACCGCGGGTGATTCTGCACACAGCACTGTCGTGGTCAGAACGCTTCCTGACTATTCAATAGCTGATCAAACAATGGGCACACCATCCAAGGGCTGTTTCCCCAAAATATAGCTCTGATTTGGAAATGCACTCATGCCAGATGTTCCGAAAAAGCCCAACCGACTCTGTCTGCGCTTATTATTGCAGTCTATTTTGCGGCGCACACAGTAAATACAGCCCTCTCTATCATTTCTCGAATCTTTCAGAACTGAAAAAAAAGAAACATAAATCTTTTCATTTGCTCAGAAAAGAGATTCCCATACGAGGAACGAGAAGCACATGGCCAATGCAAACCATCAGGAAATGGATACAGGAACATGTAATTGAATTTGGACTGTGGCCATGCCCTTTAAATTAGCTAGGGGATGGTCCATGGGAGAAGGAGTTCCCTGATGTCTACAGAAGCTCTAGCAGAGAGTCAGTGTATGAGGAGGCGGGAAAACCAATGGGCTAACGTAGGTCACATGTGAGCCCGTGCATACTGAGCTGCCTATTTGTCAACATTGGACCCTAATGATGTGGTTAGCAGTTATGTTCTTTGGAAAAGCCAATTCTAGACTCCTTCATAGTGAACCACGTGGAGCTTCTGTGAGTTAATGGTCTTCATCACAGCAGAGAATGCCCGGCCCTCAGGAGGGACACATCCAGGGTGCATTACTGTATGCATTTCTGCGAATGAAAGGGATTCCCGAGAATTAGGGTGACAGCCCGTTTATACGTTTGACAAAACCTATTTCACAAAAAATGGTTTGAGGTTTCACAGAGTGGAGAAAATATTTGCACAGAAAGCAAGAAAACCGCCGCCAGGAAGCACAGTGTCAGCTGCAGTGATTTATGAACATGTTTGCATGGAGGAATGCACAGTTTCAAAAGCACAAGTGATAATTGGTTATTTTTTAATGAAACACTTTATTTACACTGTTCTCACATCCTTACACTCTGACAGCCAGTGCTACACTCATCAGTGATAAGGACCTGGATCTGTGAGCTGAACGCGGAAATCTCATATGTCCTCTATTGTCCTAAGTCTTGTGAAGTCCCTCTACCATTGTATGTATGTCTGAGTGAGAGTTCAGTTGGATCTAGGAGGCGCTGCAGTATACTGAAGTTTCATTTTCAGTGATTGGGGAAAAGGGGAATTTGCACTGATTAGGAATGAAAGAAGATCATCTTCTCAAGTATTTTTTGTTCCAGTTCTTAAATTTTTCCTGCTGCTTGGTTTTGGCATGTGGTAAAAAATAATCTCCTCATATCTTATTCTACAGTTTCCTTCACTATCCTTTTTTAATTACAGACTAGGTAGGGATACTCATCTAATTCTCAGTGATAATCATCTGCTCCTTATATGAAATACAGACAGTTTACGGTTCAGTGCTTATCCATCTCTGTGGCCAAAATCACGATTCACTTTGATAAACATGGAAGGAGGCGTCCTTTTACACCTGTCTGATTTTCAATGTGTTTTCAACATTTCAGACTTAATAGTAAAGTGAATAATGCAACCATCCATAAACACGAAACCCAAACTCACATCCTGCGGTCAGGTCACAGGGTGATACATGCATTGGTCCTTTCAGTTGATGAATTGCTTAGTGGTGCTTGCAGCAGGCTGCATGTGAATACGTCAGGATCTTTCTCTACCCTTGTGTCTCTGGAAGGATTATAGGTCATTGGGCTGGTGCTGATCAGCCAGGAGACATGGCGGCCGGGTGGAAGAGGAGGGAGTGGGGTCGCTGTGTGTGGCTGACCCGTAATCTGTGAGCTACGTGAGTTATTCGCAGGGTGTTGATTAGCAGGGGCCAAAAGCTTCCCTCTCAAATCTCCGTTGTAAACTCCATTTAAATAAACCCCTCATGTTAACACATTCCCACCTGATGAAAATAATCGCTTGCAGTTGTGTACTAAGGGCCGTTCGTGATTATAACTGGGACATTATTAGGATTGCCTGCTCATATATTTGTTCCTTATGCATTGAATGCAATAGACTTAATTCTGTTGATTTGTGGACTGACAAAATCAATGCATGTAATTTTGTTCATTTGGACGGTCAGCATTCTGGACTGTAATATTTTATGCGAAAAACACATTATCTACATGTTTGAATCTAATCCAGACACAAACTGTTTTAGTTATCTTAAAAAATATCCTAGAGGAACAGAAAAACAAGCAGTCCCATCAAAAACCTAAGGTCCTCGTGGGGGAGTGGTAGCTGCTTAATTTAAACCAGTTCGTTATCCAGATTTTTAAACAGGTTAAGCTTTTTGAGATTGACCTTTGAAAGCATTACCAGGTTATGATCAGGGGCTGCCTTCAGCATGCAGCTCAAACTAGACATCACCCCATAGTCTTCATCTGCAACTTACTCTAACATTTCCATTTTACATAATGAGCTGACATTTTTGTTCAAAGTAAGGTACATGCGAGGTAAAGAGCACATTACAAACATACATGGTGTCCTGGAGTCGATTAGGCATAAGTGCAGTTAGGCTGAGCTTCCAGTGAATTCCCCAGTACAGGTGTAAGCAGGATAGGAGCAGCAGCTACACAGCAACTTCTAACAAAGCAAAAACTTAATAAAACTATTCAAGGACCAGAATTACAATATAAGAACACTCAGGGAACATTCTCTAGGCAAAAGTTTAAATTACATTTTAATCATGGGTAAAAGGATCAAAATAAAAGTAAAAAATTGATTTTTGATCGAATTCCTGTCCTGTGTTCATGTTTTCATTCTGATATGGATCGTTAAATGCCATTGCACTAATTTGCATACATTTGTATGTCGCAAATGACATGGAAACATTTTTTTCCGTGTAATAATAGAGCTGTACTGTGAAGATGATTATTTTTTCATGCTCAAAAGATATTTAAGAGGTCTAACACCCGAACTACCTGCTGAAGAATATTTTGTTTGCAGGAAATGGAATCCATTCCCTACAGATGAACTAATCCAAGTTTAAACCACAATCTTAAGGACCTTGTTGTATTGAAAAAATGTTGGAAGCTCAGGTCAAAATGATCCAGAACTTTTCTACTATGGAGGTTTCTTCTGAGTTGGCACACACCAAAGTAATGAGTAATGAGAGTAACAGCGGCTGAGCGGTGAGCAGCGTGCTTAACCTTCCTCTTTAATTACCCATGACAACACATTTGTTACTTTGATCCATATTTTGTTTGTATAAGGTTTGAAATGCTCACAGCTGATTACAGGCAAACGGTTTTGATGGGGTCCAGTATTGGAGGCATCTGCTGAGTGTCTGTTACGAGACAAGACACCACTCCCAAGCTGTCCTGCTGAGCCCAAGTGGACTTCCAGACTGTTCTTTTCTGCGATGGACACGATTTGCAGACCCACCTGGATCCTATTCAATACCTACAATACCCCTGACACGATTTTAAAAGGAAGACCATTTCAACTATGACACATGATTTCATTAAAGCCTTCTGTGGACAAGTTACATATCACAAAGTATGTAAAGACCTCTAGCTGACAGTGATCTGTGACCTAAAATATACAAATTGACACACATTCAGTCAAGGTGACATCAGAATTTATATCTTTTTCCCACTAAAAAATAAGGGAAAAAAGTTATATATACTATATAAACACTGTATCAATCATTTTTATAAAGCTTTTTTGTAGTATTCTGTAATCTGAATATTAAAGTAAAAGAATCACTAAATGTTTACTTTCACTTCATATTATGTCGTTGTTAGGACAAGAACCACAGAAAAGCATGTAATAATCCTTACTCCTATTGAAAAAGTTATATAAAGGGCTATGTTACAAGTTATAAGATACATATCAGCCCCTGCTTGTTTGGTTATATTTTATTTGCTTGATCAACTGCGAAGATCTTTCTAAAGCATCACTCCAATGCTATTATTTGAGTGTCCTTTAATGAAGTATTGGACTGACATTTGTATGCAACGAATATTTAATTTCTTTTTTAAAATAAATGCATATAGCTGGCTCCCAAGTTGAGTTTTTCTCATTCCTAGATGACATAAATGCATTTGTTTGTTAACCTGCAACGGCTGTTTCAGATACTGCTGAAATTTAAGCAGTAAATGCCGAAGGTGCAGGAGAGTGGTCAGAGTTACCCCATAAGGAGTATACTGATCTACAGACAGATGTTAAGCTCAATTCTGAGGAAAATAGGAAAGCTAGGGATGTGTCCTGAGTATTACCTCCAGGAAGACACAGGTCGATTTTTATCAGTGAAATAAAGATAAATAATCATCTCACATAATATTTCTGAACAAATCTGATGTTACTAAATAACAACTGAAAAACTGAAGAAATCTGGTATCTTTGCAAATTGAAAATGACATTGCTCACAGCGTTTCTTTTCATATAATGGTAATAAAGCTGGTGTTTTTTGGATACTTCCTGATTTATGCACTTATTATACCCCTTGTTGATTAGTTATATAATTCACAAAAAGACTTATTGCAGGGCAAACTGGTGGAGGAAGAAC
>JAAGVU020000045.1:8776474-8802337 GCA_011763525.2 Mormyrus iriodes | reverse complement strand
CTATTTTCTGTTTGTTTTAGGCATAACGGGTTAGGAAAACTCACTTTGTACCCAGGAACAAAATAAAAATAAAAATTTGTTACATAGTGTTATCTAGAAAATTACACATTGTGTAAAAACCATTGTTTAAAATTTAAATTTACGGTCAATTGTCAGAACACACATAGTCTACATCGGAGGTTAGGCTATTTTTCCATCATTTATGGTGACTTGTCCATCCAAATAAACAAAAATAATAATAATTAACAGCATTCATAAATCTGCGATTTCCTGGTTGACTACCCACGACATAACGTGACTGGTACACTAAAAAGAATAGCTATTTACCACGCTTGATCACGTCGTGATTCAGACCGTAATTTTCTTATTTTTTATTAAATTTGATCAACATTAAGCTGATCTAGTGTTTCCTTTCCAGGTTAATTAACAGTTGCTCGTAACTCACAATTGCCAAAAGAGAAGTATGATTTCAACAATTTTTGCATTAAATAAATACATGCAGTCCAATGCAAATAACCATAAGAAATACACACAGCTCATATTCGCCGCTACACATACTTCTGGTATTAATACATGTCAGGAAATAATGACCTGACAAAAAATGCTGTAAATCAAGCAGTGGTTTTAATGTAGAGTGTGGATTATACTGCCCCCTAATGGATTTATCCGGGAAGTCACAAAAAAGCGTCCCCATCCAACTGTTTTCAAACCACTTATCTTGGTCAGCGTATCTAAGAGAAATGGATTCATTAGCAAGCAACTATTTGAATGTTTATCTTTAATTTTATGTAATGTTTACTACTAATGTTTTTCGATTTTTGCAGAAAAGAATTAATTATAACCCCAGTTATGAAATGTGCATTAATGAACAACACCAGTCTGGAAGCATTATTATTTAGATTTGAGTCTGAACATGTCGTGTGGGTATCTTTCTTCGTTTCCAATACAGTTTCCCACTTATTGACAAGGGCCACGCAATTCTTTCCCTTGAGGTCCACTGTCCTGCAGACATCAGAGTGACTTGTCTGTTGGTAACTGATTTAAACCTTAAGCACTAGGTAAGATTACTTAGGCCTAATTGCCAACTAATAACTTCAGTAACAAAATAACAGATATAAATAAGCTGCTGTTGTTCCAAGGGAAGCTAATTACCATAATGAATAGGAAACATAGGCATCTTTCTTCATTACTTATACGAATTGCGTTGCGTCGTGTTTTACTGTTAAACTTTGATCTCATTCATCTCCTCCCTATTTTCAACAGAGAGCGGACAGTATAAACTTTCATAGACCTTCAACGTCACTTTCTCTGCAGTCATGTTTTCATTTACTATGACGAATGGTAATTGCAGTAGGCCTTTACCAACAAATTTCTTGCAGAAGTGTTTTGGTAGTCACTGGGGAAATTCTGGAATTTGCAGTTATGATTTGATATTGAAATAAAACCGGACATATCACACATTAAAAATACAGGCGTTTTTCATGTTAATTGGACCTGACAGTTGCTTATCTTCCGTTGCAGACCGCGTTGTCGCTGAAACTTCAACATAAATCTCATTAGCCCATGACCCCGGGTTAAATCTCAAGCAATCAACTGGCTTCAGCACCATGGACAGCCGACGTGTCGGGTCTTTCGCCCACCTTAAAACATCTATCTATCTATCTATCTATCTATCTAATGAAAGAGCAACGAAAGAATGAACGAATTCATTTGGTGCCACCAGGGCTGCTCAGTCCTATAGGGCGCAAACTTCTGAGGGTAACTAATTTTCAATTTCAATTTTCGGATTGATGTAAGCCCTTTTAAAACTACAAGTGTCCCGCTGTCTTCATTACAAATAATTTTTAAAATGTCAGTCTTTAAGTAGCCTGCTTTATATTCTAACAACAAAGGCTGCCGATAAAGCAATAATTTAGCCACCCGAGTAAAATATTTATAGATAGCATATCTTTGGAGAAAGAACTTTGTTATGTTTGTGGTCTTCCGCTCACGTTAGACCCAGTAGGTCCGTTAGTGTATACTTTATAAAGGGAAGCGTTTTTAAATTTTACAACTGCTCCAATAATCAGGAACGTCATTAATTAATAAATTAATTGGTCTTCGTTTATTTTTCCATACTGTTTCATTTTCACGCAACCTACTACTACTCATTATAATTTTGACAAATATGCTATATCAACTCATCGTCGTCTTCGCAAAAACCATAACTCACTACGATTTTATAAAACTTAACAGAAGCACCGAAATAGTTAACCGTGTTATGTAACGTAACCCTTATAATGTTAGTCGTATCTCTTACGTCCAGTATCATGTAATTCAGATTGGAGCTGCCTGCTTACATGACTGCTCGTCTCAGTTTTAGTCTTGCTATTTATTAAGCATTCAGGATAACGCTTTAAGTCAGATCAGTCAGTATCCTCAGCAAAAAACGTCGTTCCTTCACAAAGCAGCAAATCGAGTGAACTCTTTAATAAACGAATCCGCATCTTCTTTAGAAGACCGCTGAAAATTATTTCTAAACGTTTCGTCATAAAAGGCAAGTACATTTCAATATATAATTTGTATATATGGAACCTAGACTATTTAAACAGGTAGTATCGATTATATACCAAATGCATTACAAATTATGTTCAATCGCTACACGGTAGGATTAGTATTACATAGATTTAACAAACAAGTAGTAAAATTCGAAACGAATGTCAGATTTATCTGTATCTTTCGGGGGGAAAAGCCCTGTATTTTATTTTTAGCTTTGTGGCTTTCAGGATGACGTTAACACGATTTTCTTGTTGATACGCCCTTATACCTTTTCCATGTAGGATCCCGAAACCACGAGGTATTTGACTGAGTTTTATTATCAATAAAGAATTTAAGTATTTAATGTCAGGTTAACACCTTGCTTACTTATGGATGAATAAAACCTCAAAATTCACTATTGTTATGTTAAAATTTAAATCAAATTATACTTTGCACTTGAGGGTTTTGGGAGTGCCTGACTGAACTGTACTGTAGGGATACTTTAATACGAGGTTACTATAGCAACATTATTAAGTGCACAATGCTTGCATTTTTAATGGTGGTGCCTGGCAAGGGCGTAGGTTTGGTTTCAACAATGGGTAGGGACCAAATGAACCCCGACCCCCCCAACCAAAACGCCTTGACTGAATCGGATTATTTTGAGCATGATTAAAATAAAACCGGTAGATCTACATCCATTTAGTATTTACCAGGAGGCCAACTTCTAAAACGAAAACCAAGCCAACCAAGAATATAGCCTAATAAAAAAAACTGCTTAGAGAACCTGCTTCTGCATTTTTCCTTATGTATGTGAGGAATACAGACTCACTGAACTGCATGAAGGTGAAGTTCACTAAGTGTTCTGACCAAGACGAATAGTTGTCTCCAGTATTTTAACTTGACAATGAATATCATAATGAATTCAACATGAAACGCGATTCTCTCTTCAAAAACCGATAAAATCTCAACCAAATGCATAGAAAAATTTCCCGAAATGCCCCGCGCGGTTTGCTGCTTTTCTCGGCCGGCTGTTGTCACTGCGTGAACCGCAGAATGGCAGGCGACACACCGGCAACCGGCTTCGCCTTCGCCTAGGATCCCTGTGAGGATACCATGGGACACTGGATGTGGGGACGTGCTGCCACGGAGCTACGCATCCTTGATGATCAGCTCTAACAGGCTGTCAAAAAGGCACGGTGTGCTGGCTACGTAATCGCTGTTGCTAAGGCTGCAACGTAACAATAGGAAATGCGGAAACATTTTCCTCAATGAACTAATAAAATTAATACAGAAGAGGAAAAGCGGAACCATTCCCTTAGGTTGGATTGGTCCAATAAATTTTGTGCTAATGACGTTACACAGTGCTATATTTCTAAACTGCGGCTTAACTGCTATTACCACCACCAGCTGCGATCGATAACGGGGATCCTGCCCGCAGTGGAGGTCAGTCAGCAATGTGGGAGTCAAAACTGAAACAGCACATTCCTGCTCTGCGTTCTTATTTCCAGGACCAAAATGAAGAGCACTGCCCTTACAGCAATTTTCTTCTGTTGCGACTTGCTAGTTCTGTTGCCAGCCAGGGTGTAGCAGCTCTCCAAAGTTTCGTCTGATTTTACTCTTAAGTGGCAACAATAAATGCCTTCATGCCGATATAACTGCCTTCTGAATGCAATCACCGAGAACTGAAAGTTTCCTCAGAATGATACAGTATGGTATCAATTGTGGGCTAATTATAAACAAGTCATAAAGAGGGTTTGGATATGCCATTGCTATCGCAAGAAAAATACAGCTTTCTTCACAGTACAACGCAAAAATAATAATTTTATTTCTCTTTGCTAACTTTCCTAAATTGTGCAAGTGAATTGAGACATTATGGTTGTCTTTTTGGAGAATACTGTGGTATCTCTGACATGCAGTTATTTCCATGGGCAAAGCTTTTTTCCCAGTGCAAATTACAGATTTATAATCCATGTAGCCGAATATGAACCCAGACACAATCATTTTTACATACCTTGATTCAAGGTACCAAGACATCGCTCGACCTGGGAATTGAGCTAGCAAACTTCAGGTTACTTGTCTATTTTCTTATCTGCTATTGTATTTTATGTAATAAGTACAATACGGTCTTTATGCAATTATTCAGTTAGCACATGCATTCTGAGTGCTTCAAAATTGTACCCAAATATTGTGTTTCAGTAATTTTCATCTATATGTCTTCCAGTGAATGGGTTGTAGTACAGGAACATCCCTGATGGGATCCCCAGCCATCACAGAGCACACACATGCACACACTCATGGGTGCCGTATGCTTACTTGCAAGCTTTAGGAATACATGAGGAAATCCATGCAAGACCAAGAGAACAGGCAAGTTATGCAGTACACATACACAGTTTGGGCAGGTGTCCATCTCTGGCCACTGAGCCACCTTCATTGACCTTCAGTATATCAAGATAAGAAACTGTTTGCAAGCACTCAGTTAGTTCTGTAGTTCTTACTGATTCATTTACAGTAGACAATGGCTCCTAGAAGGAGAAATCCTGGTTGTAAGCACAAAACTTTCCATTCCTTTTCTTTAAAAAACTTGCACACACTTGGAGGGTGGCATGGTGGTGCAGTGGTTAGCATTGTTGCCTCACACCTCAGGACCTGGGGTTTCAGTCTCTGTCTTGGCTCCATGTGTCTAAAGTTTGCAAGTTCTCCCTGTGTCCTTGTTGGGTCCCTGTTTATGCTCCAGTTTTCCCCCCAAGGGCCAAGAACGTGCAAAGATGAATTGGAGTTAACAAGTTGTCTGTAGGTGCAAATGCTGTGTGTGCCCTGGGATGGGTTGGTGCCCCATCCTGGGTAATTTCCTTTGTACCTTGTGCATATAGCTTCCAGAATAGGCTCTGGTAACCCTGGATAGGACAAACAAGTACAGAGAATGAATGGATATGCATGAACTTTCAGGTAATCATGTAGGCCTGTCTCTGAGGAGGGCTGGGGCCCAGCAAGCTAACTTAATTGGGGATCCAGCTGAAGCCAACATAATTGAACCAATAGTATCATAAAGTCATAATTGTATGGTCACATATCTGTCGTGATAAACACCCCTATAGCTAAATTTCCTGGCAATCGCCTTAAATGCCACAGGACACTAACAACTTGCAGAGGCTTTCTGCCTTGGCTGTTTCTGCCTTCAGTCATATACACATGATGACATGAATAAATGTATTCTTTCGTTTTATTCAGCGTTCAGAACTGAAATTGATGTACCGAACGGTACACAACAAATATGTCTTATATTACAGATCAAATTTAGCCAAAATGACATATGCAGATAAAATGTGGCTGCACACAATAAATGAAAAACTACAAATATTTAATAACATTATTATTTAGAATTATCTAGGCAAGTTTTCCTTTTTGCGCGGGGCCCCCAAGAGGGGCCAGGTGCAGCTGCACAGGTTGCATAACCCAGACGACGGCCACGTCATCATGATACAGAACGCACTCAGGAGAAGCAAAGGGAAATTGATCATGGCTCTAAGGATGTATTTCAGTAGTTTTTGAAATTACAGAAGCACTTGTACACGTAGTTCTGGAGTCTCTGCTCCATTCCATGAATACAACAAGATATAGCTCTTATATTAGTTAATTATTTAACCAAAGTTAAATACCGGTGACGTATCTGTGTATGGGGCCAGTTTTTTTTTCTTTTTGGCATCTAAGAGATCAATACCACTTCACGCATTCATCTCCTTTTCTTACTAGGAATTTAAACTGTAAATATGCACTCCTGTCCAGCATAAATCAATCCAGCTACAGGGTCTAGTCAACATCATCTAAAAATTCTAAGCAGTATCTTTTAGTGAAATAATCAAACAACAAGGCTTAATGACAACTTTAATACCTGCCCTATTATTAAATAGGTCTTTTTCTAATTAACAGGAAACACACTTTTCAGAATCTAACAGATATTTGTGTGAATCCAGCTTTTTTTTTTACTACATATAACATTACTTTTACTTATAAGGTACTTGCAGGTGCGTAATTATGCCCAATAAATAGTCCTTAGTATTTAAATTTTTAAGTTGCGTCCCCCCAATGCCAAACTCCCATACGCCGTCGGGTAGGCTACTTGGACTTTAGTGTAGCACCACATTAATAAAAAGAAGCAGCGGCAGGCATACGGGTTCATTTTAGCATAACTGAGAAGTTGTAAATGCCATCAGTAAGAAGCTGTCTCCCAGTGCAGCTGCACCGTTATCTTCCAGGGGAGGGGGTGTTCCGACATAACAGCATACCTATCAGTGTCATACCCTGGGTTAATGCGCATGCGTGCAACAGAAATAGGCCGTGTTCGGCGTAATTCCATAAATTTAGCATACCGCTGACCGAAGCTTTCTTAAAGCTTGTATTTTTTCTTAACCATGTTTTTTTGTATTTTTTATTTTATGGATAAGTATTTAACAATATAAAACACTGTTGGCATTTTTTACAGTTATTTTGTCAACTTATATCCATTGAAGACTTTTCACACTTTTAAAACTTACTAAAATATATAAACTGTTTCAAAGTAAGCATACTTTTATTTCTAGTATATTCCTACAAAAAGCATATTTTCTATATAATACATGTTTTATACATAATGTATGATTAGGATGTTTAGAGAAATTGTATTTCCCATTCAGAACGTTATACCACTGCATTAAAATATAGGTATTTTATTCTGTCAGCGTAAATGAACCTATCAGAACATCATACCATACGTAGGTATGTTACTTTGATAAAGTAGCCTTAACGGATAGATACAGCTATCAATTTACACTACCAGTATGCTAATCTGACAAAGTACGCCAGACTGTTATAACAGCGGCGTGAAGCCTCTTTTTCCTGAAATGCCACGTGTCTTAATGGCGCAGTGCCGCATCAGCCTGAACTCGTTTTTCTTCCTTGGCAGGTTTACAGCGCACAAACTGCCTTCTCCAACAGAATGGGACCATTCCCAGACCACGAGGTGTCCGTTAAGCTTTTCTTTGATGATGTGCTTTCCTTGTCTGCATGCATTTTTTAATGACAACGGATTCAGAAGTACTTTTGATTCTGTCAAGCTTACCTTTAAGCATAACACGTAGTCTCTTAACTAAAGTTTTGTCGCAACGTGGGATATTAGCCGTGTTTAATTTTTTCTTCTTGCGGATTACCAGTTTTGACTGTTTTTCTTTATGGCCGAATGTCTTTGCCCTTATTTACACTTAATACATCCATTCATTCCTTCATATATTTATTTATTACGCTGCAGTTAAAAATATGTATCCTAGATTTCTAGATGCGCATGCTGCGTACGATCTATCAGAATTTAAGGAGGCACGATCCGTAAAAGACGTGCAGAGTTTTCCACAGAAAATATACCGCATAAATGTACTAATGCCTTAAACAGATTCTTCTCGGCCTCTTGGAATCACCACAAATGACTGTACGACTGATCGTGTTGCTGGCAGGATCACCGGGCGCAGGGAAAGGAGAGCCCACGCAGCCGCATCCCACGCCTGATCCTTCGCCCTCAGAGCCCCGATCAGGCAGAATCTCCGCTGACGGAGTCACCATTTTCCGAAGAGGATAACAGAGACTGCGACCTTATCTCCGATCATACCAAGGGAATCGTTAGCATCAACAGTTTCTGTTCAGGTACCTCCTTACTACCCTCATATATCAGTGTAAAAAAGTTTAAACCCGAGAACTTCATTTAATATTTTTATGTTTTTTATTAATTTTATAGGATAAACTGTGTAACTTATGATGCATGCATTTATACAGTATCTTCAAACATACAGAAACATTTACATTAAGAACACTATAATTAAATGGGCTCCTGCTGCAAAGCCATAACAATTCCCTGCTCCCGGCCCCAATAAAATTAAAAAACAAATGTTATAAATACTAAAAGTAACCTAATATTTTATGTGTTACGTATGTTTTTAATGGTATTCAGAGATTTGCTAAGATAGCTGTCATAGCAAAAATTATTGTTGATTAGAAAATTTTGCAGGTGAAGAGCTTAGTGGCATCAGCTGGAGAGGTATTAGTAACAGATGGTAAAATTTGCATGTTGGCAGATGACTACGTATTTCTTATAAAACATGTCTTATACAGTATCTGCATAGAATGTACAAATCTATAGTAGTGTAACTGTGATTATTTGACCTCATTCACTAGCAACACTATTAGCTGGATGTGAACTGAAGTCAGGGCTGCACTGGCCTCCTGGCATCTGGGGCATTTTCCCAGTGGACTGGTGGATATGTACGCTGGCAAAATTTACCATGGCGGACCCAGAAGTCTGATTTTAAATCCTAGTCTAGCCCTGGCAGGAGTAGATGTTCCTACTGTAGATAATCATCTCTGCAGACCACTACCTTTATCTTGATACTGTGTCCTGCTGCCTCCTCGCTGTCCCACTCAGATGACACGGGATGCCCTAGCAGCCAGTTGGCCTCTCCTTCCAAGACCCCCACTGACTCTGAGAGCAGTCCCCTGGGGTCCCCCTCGCTTAACAAACGCAAGGGAAAGGTGAGAAGGGCACGGACACACACAATGGCTGAGTGGAACGTTCCCCCCATCAAGCCAAAGAGAGAGCAGAGGCCCTTAACAGGCCCCAGAGGTGAGGCTTCTCCGTGGGTACATTCTGATATGCAGTTTTGGCTAAACACATGTGATGTTATTTATGAAAATGTTTATACTGATTTAAGCCTTTATTTGAATATGTGAAAATTACTTTTACTAGACATTATACTTGTAAAGGTGGACCAGGAGAGTGATTAAAGTTGCTGGTTACTGGTTCAAGTCATAACTGGGGCCTGGTGACTCCTGAGGGAGAGGCATTTGTATTCTTCTAATAAAAAGAACCTTCTGTGTAAATGTTCATTGATTTGGAAAGAATTGTTCACTAAGCAGCCGAACATTAAATTTTGTCCATATGGGATGAAAAAATTGCTATAATTATTAATTGTAATTAATGACCATATGGGGATATTAGGCACTACTATGAAACAGAACGACCCATGTTCATCTGTGGTTTGGAGCAAATTAAATGCGTTTTGTGTCTTTGAGATTATCACCAGTTTTGTTTTACCAGAATACAGATAATCTCTAATATATCAAGACCAGTGTTTGCTTCTGCACTGAAAGGTGAGGTGCTTAATTGGCAAATTGGTTGCAAGCCCAGTAGATGGACTAAAGCTGAATTGCCTACTAAAATGAAGATTTGAATGAGACTGGGTGTGAACTTTTATTTCCAATTAAAATAATTTCACCGCAATTTATTTTGTCCACCGGGGGAGGTGAGCGTTTGATTGAAATTATTTTCCGCTACACTTTTTTCATAGTTTTTCTCTGTCCTTTGTTTGGCTACGAATGTTCTGAAGGTTTGCTCTAATATGGTTATGTCACAGGGTAAGAGGTATCACTCCTGTAAGTTGATCATGTTGGCATGATAACTGTTCTCTGTTATTTAGTTTAATTGTTGCCCATGCAGACTGAGCTTTCACATTCTCACTGCTTGTTAAGTGATTTTTACTAACATGGTCTATTTTTAGCTAGACAGTGGTTATTGTGCCAGACACTTTGCTTCAGTCTTTGTTTTATTGCACTGTCAAAACTTAAATCTTCTCTTAAAAGGCTTTACTAGATTTTATTTTGTTGTTCGAGGTTTAATGGTTTTCCACAGTACATTTAATTTAATTGGATCAAGGTGTTTTTTGTGCATTTTGCTGACATAAATGCAAAATGACTTCTCACCTGCCTCCATGATGTTCGTCTAAATAAATCTGTCAATTGTCTGGTCTCTGTATTACTCTGGTATCTATTTAAAGCACTTGTTGATGACAACTATGTTGACAGTCCCTCCTCGTAAGCCATAATTTTAATGCTGTTGAACCCTACAGGCCCTTTAGGGGATTTTTGTGATTCTCTTGCCTGGTTAATTGCCAGCAAGTGTGAATTGGTTGCTGGAAGACAGAAATGGGATGACTGTGTGTCTACAGTGACCAATTCTCTCTCCTTGTCAGGCAGTGAAGCAGACTTCAGCTCATCCAGTAGTGCTGGTAGTCTTGGGGCAGGCCGGACCCTGGCCACCAGCTCTGGGGGGAAGAAGATCTCCTACCCACGCAGGTGCTGCTGGAGTCAGGAGTGTGCTGTATGATTTTTGACTGCATAATGTGAAACGATAGTCCTAATGCCTGTAGAGGTGCCCATTAGTCGAAAAAATGTTAATGTTGTCCAGCAAGGGGTCAGAATCCATAGAAAGCAGAACAATTCTATGTTAAGAGGCCAAGTATGAGCAGTTATTTAATGGCTCCCCTATTTGGGGGAAAAATGGCTGAAGTTTGTCCCCAGGAACCTTAGGCTTGTAGTGTGTATGTAATTTTCATTCAGAAATGTTGTTCCATGGGGGAAAAGAGCATTCCACACTATATCGATGGTTAATCTCTACGGAAATATATTTTTTAAAATTCCAGTTACCTAAAGAAGACAACAGTTCTTTATGTGCCTTTAGAAGGAATGATTCTGCCAGAGAGTCTTCTGGGGTCTGACTGCCCTCTTTTCTCTTAGCCGTGGCTCCCAGACCAAGGGTAGCATCCTACTGAATAAGACTCCATTAAGCACCTCCATGGCCCGGGACAAAGAGCTGGTTTCTGCACTGTACAGGACATCCCCACGTGCTCCTCCCTCCAACAGCAGTAGCAGTAACAGCAGCCCTACTACCAGGTATGGGTCTCTGGCTGAATTTAGGTGTTAGGCATGGCTACCAGGTGGCATGTTGTGCTGATATGGCACTCAAATTTGTAGGTAGGTCTATTGATCTACAGAGAATTCTGAGAACATTCATGCTTGTGTTTTGAGTATACATGTATTTAACTATTTTGTCATTCCTAAAAACTGTTTTCAATACTGATGGATTTTCTTTTCAGACGGTCAAGCTCTGGCCGTTTCTCTTGTGTGGAAAGCTATGGGATCAAGGCCCCCAATCCTGAACAGTATCTGACTCCATTACAACAGAAGGAAGTTGCTGTCAGGCACCTGAAAACAAAGCTGAAGGACTCGGAGAGCAGAGTTCAGGAAAGGTGGCTGATGTTTTTGGATGCCTACAGCAGTATTACCAGGAGCAGGTAATCTATTCCAGTGTAAAGCCAACTTCTTGTATAACTGAAGTAATTTTCTTGCAGGGAGTCTGAGATTGAGGAGCTAAAGGCACAGCTGGAAAGGATGCGAGAGGATTGGATTGAGGAGGAGTGCCACAGAGTGGAGGCCCAGCTGGCCCTGAAGGAGGCACGTAAGGAGATCGGGCAACTCCGCCAGGTCGTGGAGACCATGAGGAGCAGCTTAACCGAGAAGGACAAGGGCATTCAGAAGTACTTCACAGACATCAATATCCAGAACAGGAAGTTGGAGTCATTGCTCCATAGCATGGAATTGGCACAGAGTGGTTCCCTGCACAATGAGTCTGACTTGGACTTTATCTGTGACTCCCCCACTGGGTCGATGGCCAAACTGGAAGGTGGACTGGCCTTGGAGGACCAAGCTGCTGAGGAAATGGCTGACAGTGGCCTACTGGTCTATGATGAGATGGCAAACCAGACAGATATTTTAGAGCAGATCTTGACATCCACTGCAGTTGCCCCTGGCAGTGGCACCCACTCAAGCCTGGGGGCAGACACGCTGTTCCTACTGCACAGTGAGCAAAAGACCCATACCAGTCTGCCTCCAGATAAAGGTTGGGACAGTCCAAGTGAGAAGGCCATCCAGACAGATATCACAAGTGCTTGGGATCTTCAAGACTTCCTTTGTCACCTACTGAAAATGCAAGCAGAGGGAACCCTCCCAGTGTCAGTGTTGAAAGCTGTGGACATCACCCCATTACTGCATTTGGCTACCAGTGGCCATGCTACCCCTATTTTGTTGACTCCTGAGAAGTCCAGTGACTCCGGCCTGTATTCTGAGCTGGTAGACTTCCCTCGCTTTGAGGAGCTGCCTGCAAACCTGGCTCAGGGTGTCCCCAATGACACTGGCATTCTGGAGGTGACCTCCGACCTTACTGCTAACCCTGGGCTTGGCCTAGATGACCACGGGCCACATCCACCCTGCTCTCTGGCAAATGAGCAGCAATCAACAGTAGTGGTTGAGAGGTCATACTGGAGCAGGAGCTTCTTGGTGGACCTTGTTGCTCTCGCTGTACCAGCTTTGCCAACTGTAGCTTGGCTATATGCCATGCACAAAAGAAAGGGTGTGCCAGTGTACAACATTGGAACGCTGATCCGTGGCTGCTATATTGTGGGTCTGCATGCCCTTCGTCAAGTCTCCCTGGGGCCAAATGCTTAACCAGCTCCACCCATAGGCACAAACTTAAAGAGCACTTCATATACCTGCTTTGCTGGTTATCCACTGCTTTCTTGTCAATTTACACTGAACAGTTATTGGGTGAGACATGCTGAAGGTTTCGGTTTCAGTTTGCACTTTGAAGACTGCATGGAATAAAGTTCCACAGCTCTTCAGTTTTGGTTTGGAGGGAGTAGATGTTAGAATGGTTAACCGGTTTATTTTCTCGTATGGTCTTAAATTGTTTGGCTTTAGGAATCTTAAATTCACTATTTGTGTTTTATTGTTAAGGGAACTTTTGCTGGTATCCAAGCTGTTCATTTACTTGTACATGAAATGATGCTCTAGTGTACTAGACATGTACCTGATGTATGTGTAATATTTACATATGTTCTACTATATTAAAGCATGACTCCTCTCCTACATCGTGCGATCATTTTGCACTGAAGGTTTTTGGATCTTAATGAACTGCCTCCATCCTTCAAGTGCTGCAACAGTCAACTTCTACATTTCTTTCAGGAAATTAGATGTTCTTTATTCTCTAATTACTAGAATCTCTGGTGCCTAAAAGCAGCCTATTTGGCCCTGGATCCTGCTGGCAGGATAATAATCCGTTCAGGTCCCTTTGCTAGAAGATCTATACTACTGGAATGAATACAAGTCTGGGAAGGGAGTGCTACAGCTCTGGCCACTGACCCTTTTTTGAGAATGGCATATAAATTCTGAAAAGCAAATGGACTTCATGAATTTAGTGATGACAATAAGGGGAACTTTATTGATCCCAATGTTCATTGTGTAAACTTTCTCACCCCATATTGTGAGGAAATGAATGCTGCTTTGATTCTGAAGTGGGGCCAGTGTGCAGACAACTGCAGTAATTCTACGTGAGCTGCAGTCATGTGACTAATGCCACACTGTCCCATAGAGACCATTACATAAGCAGAACAATGCAGTCTGGAAGTGCAGTATCCTGCTGGTCATCTGAAGTGCAAAGCAGCGATTACAGGTCACAAAGGAGCAAGTGCCACCATTCTGAGAAGAGCAAATTGACTATCACATAATCCTAGAGAGAATCATGGCTGGATATTAAAAAATACCCCAAATATGGATTTACCAATGTTAAAATTCTGGAAGTGGATCAGTCTTTTCTGTAATTTGTAAGACCTCTAACAATATCAAAAGGAGGCCAAAGAAAAATTATTCTACCCATAGCACACTATTTGTTAGAATGCTGCATGTTGGGACATAAATTATGAATTGATTGTCCCTCTAGCCCTAGTTCACAAACAGAAATCCTAACCAGCCTCAAATATTTTAATTATTCCATTACCAATGAGCATCATCCATCTATGCGCGCACACACACACACTCTGCCATACAGAAAAAAAATGATTGTGGAACAACAAGCTCACAGAAACTTGGTTACTTTGCTTTTATGCCAATAGCAAAATCACCATATAAAGAATGGAAGCTGTGGCCAAAACCAAAACAAATCTGGGTTCTCCTTTAACAGCCCAATGAACAGAAACCCCCTTTTCCAGCCACAATCCTGAAGATAAATTGATGACAAAGGGTCAGGACTTGCATGCAAAATATTCTCCAAGAGATATTGTGCTATGTGCACTGGAGGAGCCAGCTGCCAGAGCTGTATCAGTAGATTCCACGTCCAAAGTTACATGATTTAAAAAAAAAAAAAAAAAAAAAAAAAAAAATCCACTCATGTTGCCAGGGCAACCTATTCCTCAGAGCAGATGAGATTCATTTTCCTTCCAGCTCGTTTCATGATGTTCATTGCTCGCAGTAACACAGAATTTCTCCCAAAAATAGCTCCTGCAGCCTGAAACACTGGTGTGGCTCTGCTGTTATGGGAGTCTTCACTCTGGCTGGGTATAAATGCTGTAATAGTCGGTCGGTACACCATCTCACAGCACAGCCCTATGCTGACCTGCTGACCTCCAGGGCATCAGCTTCGTGGTACAACACAGCCTAATTACGGCTTAGAAATCAGTGCTTAGTCTGCTGGTGGCCAGATCAATTAAACTGGGACTAACGCCACAATCACCACCAACGAAACTGTCGTGCACAACATTTTCATTCTATAGTCTCATACTCAAAAAACCTGGGTGTGCAAACAGAAGGATTAGCATCCTCGGATAAATAATATTAACACCATAAATAAAGTGAATAAGACGTAACAGTATAAAGTGAACAGGATGGATGGAAGGTTATCATCCATGAGCTGAATGCCCAGTAATAAGACAAAGCTGTTAAAAAGTCCCTTAAAATTGTGGAAAATGGCTGTGAAAAGCAGGCCCGCTGCTGGCAGATTCCTCACTGTCTCCGAAGCCATAACTAGCAGGTAGCTTTATAAGAATCTGATCTACAGAAGCAGGACACGATGCCGAACCCCACAGTATCCCTTAGCTTAAATCATGACCAGAGTGCATCCACTGTTAGGAAAGCTTGACAGCGATTTTCTGTTCTTTTTTCATCAGTCTCTGCACTTCCTTTTCCATTTTTTTCCTCTGTTGTTCCATCGCCCGTTTCTCTCTCTCGGCCAACTTCTGCTGCCTGCGTAAAAAAGAAGAAAACATTCTATGAACCAGGAAAAAAAAAAACATACTGTTGGTGATGAAGTTAATGAAGGGAAAGGTATGTCGCCACCTGCTGTTCGGGAGTAAAACCACAGCAGGGCTTATGTCACATTTTCTAAGAAGGATTGGAACTGACTGGTGTTCTTATACACTAGTCATTCATAGAACGTGAATATTAAAAGTTCTAGCAGTTTTGCTTTGCTTCCAGGCTGAGGAGTGCTTTTTTGTGAACATAACAGTGAGAGAGAGAGGGAGGTGAACAGAGGAGACAGCATACCTTAGCACCTCTTCTGCCTCCCAGGTAGCATCGGACTCATCCTCCCAAGCATTAGTCTCCTCTTGCCAGGTGTCCAGGTCTCCCAACTCAGCCTGTGGCAGACGGACACCACTGGGGATCAGCCATTAGCCGAGAGCCCTCTGACAGTCTAGGCAATAAGCAGCTTTTCTCAAACCAATAAGCGTCAGTATTTAAAGTGCTAATAAATCTCTTGGATACTGCTGGCCTGCTCTAACGTTAAAAAAAAAAGAAAAACTAATTTGCCATCAAAGAACATGGTAGCAATGTTCTAATAAAGATATCATTTTCAATATACTGCAGCTACAATAATGGCGTCCAGCTCAGGGCACACGTACAACAGAAGGAATTGGCAGGCTTGCACCCACCGACGGCTGGATGAAATGCATGTCCTGCGTGACTGCCAGGCGGCTGGAGAAGCCAGTGCTCCCATCAACCAATGAGAAATTCAGGGGCTCCCGCTTCTTCGAGATGATCTGGGTGACACAGAGGAGGACCATGTCAGAGCTATGCACTGTCATGCCGGCCTAGGTCGTTAGGTATAAACCATGATCATAATGGGATGGGACTACAGCCCATTTCTGAACTTTAGTGTCAAGATCAAACTGGTTCTCACTGCAGGCCAAACAGGTTCAAGTTTAAAGACCATCAGCCTTGAAGAGGGTCACCTTCTGTGTTTTTCTGATGGTGGGGGCCATGTCTTTAAAGTAGTCAGGCTCCTTCTCAGTCTCACTAGACTGGAGGGGCACGGCACCATTGCCACCCTCAATCTTGATGCTTGTTGGGGCATCCTCATCCCAGGAACTCCACTGCTCAATCTCCGGCTGCAGAAGATGGACAGAGACAAATGAGCAGGCCGAGCAGATGAATACCTTCCAGTAACTTTCAACTGCACTGGTTTTCCAGTGAAAGAATTTCACATTTCCCTACAGAGAGCTACAGTTCTGAAGAAAAGCTATACCAATATCACCAATGGAGCTATTTTTACTGTCCTGTGTGATTATTAAAAAAATAAAATTATAAAAAAAAGATGTGGCCCTAAACAGAAAATACCTGCCCAGGTCTAAAGTCAGTGATAAGATCATTTAGTGCAACAGACTGAAACTTCAAGTTGATATAACAGCACATAACACACATTCTTCAAGTGAATCTTTTGTGATGAATAGGGATGTAACGGTACTCTTAGTTCATTTTGGTGTTCACGGTTTGGTTTGGTACAGCTGGGAAAATAAACCAATTTCAAAACAAATTCTATTAAAACTGCGAATGAAAACAGTTAGGATCACCTACAAAGCAAAGATAGACACACTGCCAGGTGATTTTAAGCAAAAAAAATAACTAAGACACTTATTTGCACATTGTAAAAAAATATGTAAAATAAAATTTTAAATTGAAAATAATATCATAATGAACTAAATCCCATGTCTACTGCCGAGTATGACCACATATCTGTGGCAATAAATGTCCCTATAATTTTAGTTATTTTTTAGCCCGGGCTGAATTTCCGGGCAAAAGCGCCATTAAGAGACTAACTCGCAGAGGCTGTTTCTGCCTTGTCTGGTCATACACACACTCAGATGATGTCGACTCAAACGAGTTAGGGCAGTTTATACGTTTCCAGTAACCAAGTTCGGTATAACAGAGCCAACAGACAGTCTACTGACAGACAAAAACTCTCTCTCCAGTGGTGCAATTTATTGCGAAACCAAAATGTCCCCAAACCACCGACTATGACTTACTGTAACCAGCTGTAATCAACTCGCAGCCACAGTTACATAATGTTTTCCATGTCGAACAGCTACTTGTAAATTTAGCTTCCACCCCTGTGAAAAAATGTATTCATTCCTTGCATTGTTTGCACCGATCCGAAAATGATGTACCAAGTGGTACACAACGAATGCATGTCCCGTTACAGCCTTCACGATGAAACAACATAATTAAGTCAGTTGTGTTAGGAAGACGTTTCTGCATATTGATGCAGCATTTACAGTCTGTTAGATGAATGCTATGTAAAATGGATACATCATATTGGGGTCCCAGCCAGGCTTAAAGGAAAACTTCTGTTCGGCTGGGAAATAACCAACCGCAAATTCTTCGATGTCATGATTACAAATTCTAAAAAGAGGCTGTAGATTTGATATTCAATGAACATACATCTCCTTTAACAGAGAGGCTCGGTTTAGCTGTTTTCACATTTCCTTCAACAAAGCTACGGACAGTGTCACCTGGGCACGTGGTGGATGAGTGCCACTCGCAAAACCAGCATGAAGAGTGAACACTCCACTGGTGCTGCTGTATCAGTAGTGTTTTTGTCCATATGCTCATCTAGGCCTCTCCGTTTTACATTACCACTAATCCAGTACAGGGTCACAGTGACCCTCGAGAATAACATACAAGATTCCTAAAATCAACAGTGCCCTACTGCAACGTGGGGGATCATACGCTTTGAATATCAATCCTTTTAAATCATTCTTGAGCTTTACTAACCTGTTTGGGTATTGAGAAATCCACAGTTGTCAGCAAAGAAATCTGATCACCACTGAGCTTTCGAAACCTTCCGGATCTAAATTTGGATTGGACAGGGAGAACAGGGTCAAAATTGTTACATAATATTCCTCCTACGACAAAACATACCTTCGATAATATTTTTCCAAAGTAAGTTAGATTTGATATAGGAAATAAGGATTTTTATTCATTGCTTTAACTAGGGTCCCAACACATAACAGAATCTACAGGTCATTTGTGAAACTAATAGAGTGTACAAAAACTAAAGTAGCAGACAATAAAAAAAATAAGTAAACAGGAAAATAACCACTGTCAATTTTCCAAAACATCTTACAAGTCACAGTACAGCTAAGACAGGGCACTAGGCAGAACATCAAGGAGCAAGATACAGCCACACACACAGTCAGGGCACAATGGAAGCCCAGCACCCATGAGAGGGGCGCTGCCCCAATGCAACCCATTAAATATATAAACACACACCGCACCCTAAACCACCCCCCCCCCCCATCTCCTTGGTGTAAATCACCTCTTGCATTTGTCAGTTTCATGCAAACTGGTTTCATCAACATCAAGAATACTCTTTAGCTATTCAAAGACCCAACTATTTTTTGAGAAAATGAGGGTAGCATCATAATGCTTGCAAAATTTCCAAAAGAGGTAGAAGACAAACTGAAAGAAGAAAGGAACAAAAGCATCTAAAGATTAAGAAAAATGTAGATCACTTGCAATAGGTTTGTAACACACCGGTATGCTAATGTTTAAAGGCATGCTATAGGATCACACAGATATAGGATAGTGGTTAAAATGGGAACTGTGAAATGCTTCTATGAAAAATGTGGCATTGCATTGTCAATATTTTAACATTGACTTAGGGTGCAATTTTTATACAAAATCCATATTCACCCATTTTCTCATTGCTGTAGAACAAATTAATTAAGTGAAACATCTAATATATTATGCAATTCATGTACAATATTTGCTTAACTTATACATTGATGTAATAGAAAACAGTCAATTTGTTTAAAATCTAAAATAACACGAAATGTCTTGTAACACTTACCTGCAGATTAATCTTTTAAAGAACGACAGCAGCCATGCAAGACACGTGCAAATCCTGAAAAGGCGGAACTGGGAGATGGCCATTGTGAGGCATATAGCTGTGCGAAAAAAGGAGAAAATGGTACTAACAATTTCCCATAAATACAACACAACGGTTAAGCAAAAATTCTCTTTATATAGCTTCACCATTCCCAATCGGCGAGAAATTAAAAAAAAAAAAAAAACTTTTTCAACTCACCATAGCTACCGGGCAGCTTTTACAATTTCCACGTAAGTATGGATGTTTATGTGTCGTCACAAATCACACATACTGCTTACCTCCTCATAATCTATACAGTGATCGACATGCATACTGACATACATACGGTGACCTGCATGCGTCCTTACAGTAAACACAGTGACCTGCAAGCGCGTATTCTCATAAGATACTCGCGGTGAGCTTCTCTTTCGTGCTGTTTAGCCATCTCCTCTTACTTCTAGCACAAAAATAAAACTGAAACCCACCGCAAGAATCAAGACAGTGGATGTCCGTGTGATCATTGAGCTGGCTTGCGATGACGATGGCTCCGAGAGACCTGCCCGGCTCTCTGGCTACCAGCAGCCCGATTCATTTAAACCCAAGGTTCGCCGTCTGTGTCATAACTACAGCTGTACGGGTAAAAGACACCATCGAGGCTTGCTTTTTCCTGTTTTCGGTTACCTACCTCAGAAGCCCTACCCATTGTAAATTTATGAGACAAAAACATCTACATGCTGTACACAGCTACACCAAGATATAGCCCTCATATTTATACTGACAGGCAAGAAGTGTTCATATTCTTCTATGAAACATCGTAGCAAAATTCATTAACGCCATCTACCGTATCGGCGGTGAATTGTTCTCTAAATCCATGCTGTAAAGCAGGGGTCACCAACCTTTTTGAAACTGAGAGCTACTTCACGGGTACTGAGCCATACGAAGGGCTACCAGTTTGATACACTCTTCTTGAATAACAAATTTGCCCACTTTACCTTTAGTTATATATTATTATTAATTATTAATGATACTCATCTATGTGAAGACACTGATCACGTTTATGATCTTATCATATCAACAGGATAAAATGAAATTTTAGACGCTGCTCACTGGTGAGTAGTGCTATTTTTAGAACAGGTCTGTGGGCGACTCATTCGGTCCTTGGGGGCATCCTGGTGCCCGCAGGCACCATGTTGGTGACCCCTGCTGTAAAGTCAGCAGAGTCAGACTCACTTAGGGCCATACTAAAATCAACCAATGAATTTGCGTGCCGACCTAGGCTTACCTATTTAATTAATAATAGTATGACCCAAATTTCGCAGTTATTCGTTTGAATTTTTTACTTTATGTAAATAACATTTACAAACATGAACCTTGTATTAAACATTATTCCTAAAAATTCTCTTTCTCAACTAGATTTGGTACTGTCAGAAATGACGCCATTCTATTCTCTGAACAGTCCTGTCATTTGGTCCAGCTATCTAAGCTGTACTCATCCCACACTCACAAACCCATACAATGTCTAAAAGTGCTAGATGGATCACCTGGAAATGTAAGAGTTAATAAATGTATTTTTAGTTGTGAGTTCTTCTTGTGTCATGTAGGTCTGAAAGTATACTTATTCATTTATTGCACATTCCAGTTATATGGCAGACTCTATACCCACCAGTTAGGTGGTTATTTGTATTCTTTTGTGTATGTTTTAAATTGCATGTTTAAAAAATATACTCTAGGGGAAAAGGTCCAAAGTCCATAATTGTGTGTTTGGGTGTGTGTGTGTGTGTGTGTGTGTGTGTGTGCCAAAAGTGTCTTTTTGGTTATGTTTAGGGCTTGGTAGGGGTTAAGGTTATCCTAGCTGGGTTTAGGGTTTTGCCCATGAAAATGAATGGAGAGTCTCCACAAAGACATAAATATGTGTGTGTGTGTGTGTGTGTGTGTGTGTGTGTGTGTGTGTGTGTGTGAGAGAGAGAGAGAGAGAGAGAAAGAGAGTATGTGTTAGTGTAGGTGTCCTTTTTCTCTGTTTTCCGATCATAATGCCATTAAAATATTCATTTATAATATTTCAACATGGACGAGAGTCAAAACGTGCGCTTCATATTTCTTTACATGTGTAACATGAATATCAAAGTATCCACCAACGTCTCCTGCACTGCAGTACTAATATAATTTCTCTGACGGTGTCGTCAGTTAAGTTAAACATTCTCATTCGCATTGTGACGCAAATTGCAGTTCCATTGCGTCACAATGTATAAAATTGGCAGTGAAATCAGCTCATTAATATTTATGAATTGCACCTGAACAGATCGACAGACTCATAATGGAAAGCATGGATAAATGCAACCAAAATTTTACAGGCAGTAGGAAGAGGAGGCACTGGGCACCATGCCACAATCAACAGCGTGCCCAAAGAATAGCCTGGAAACATAAAGGACTTTTATCAAAACCGAGACTTCAAAGGTTTGTATTTCAGAACTTCTTCCTTCTATGGTGATCTTAACTGCGGCTACACCAATGTATGTAAGTTACTGTCACTGCTGGAGTCACAGTGAACCTCTTTCTTCCTCTAGTGCATTGTGCAAAGCTACCTGTGTATGTTTGGTTCCGTTGCAATAAAAATGTATTTTCTAGGTATCTTGCAACTTATACTGTAATGTACCCTTGTCTTGCTCTGCATTTCTCGATCAGCCTTCAAGAGGGAAAAAGAGGTGCTGGGCATCACGCCAAAATGGATGGCATCACCAAAACATGGCCTGGAAACATCAGAACGACTATGGCCCGGCCCGGGAGTATACAGTAATTGGAAGCCAGACTTTACAGGGTTGTATTTCGGAGCTCCCTTCTTCTGAGATGAAGTCAGTCTGATGTTAACTGAAGCTACAAAAATGTATGTAAATAAATGTCACTGCCAGAGTAATAAAGAACTTTTTTCCTCTTCCAGTGTTTTGTGCAGAGATACCATTTTGCTATTAATTGCAATTGTAGTCACTGGCTCCCAAAGGGATACTAAACACAGATGTTCGGTGTTTTATGTTATTGCAAAAGTGTTACTAATTAACCAAGCCCCAATGAGACTACTTCTCAATGAACTTTTCAACTCTGAACAGCTCTTTTAGAACTATAATTTGGGTTTCAATTTATAACTACTTGAAATGAATGTTTTACTTAAAATTATTGGTTGTTTGTAATGTGATATCTACTTTTTGTGAATGTAAATAAAGTATTGATTCTTGTTATAAAACCAATAAATATGCAATATTTTTACTGAACTAAGCAAGCGTCCCAAGGCTTTCTGTGAGCACTGTACACTCCTAAGGCGGACGGGATGTGGAGACACCCAAGATTGCATGTAAACCTTTAAAATTATTACAAAAATAAATAAATAAACAGATAATGTCTCAGCCAAATTGTGTGCTCTATATACATGAAAATAAAAGCACATAACTGACAGTGGGCCTACATTTTCCCAACAAAACAGAAATGGTACGAATCATGTCAGTACACACTGACTGTATTGAATTGTACTGGGACAGTGAATCCTCTGGGAGGAAGCTGGATATAGGCAGGGTTTCATCTATTCCATTACATAGTCATGACATTAAAAATAAACTTCCCATTTGTTTGTGTTCCTCCCCCCCACGGCTAAGGTACAAGCATTAAAGGCAGAAGGCTTTGGGGAAACTCGCTGAGCTCACTTGGCCAAGGTCCATTAGTGGACATCATCTTCCCGTGGACTGCGAGTGTTAAAGTTGTGGCCCCAAGATGCATTTTAGCATAGTTTACATTAGACCCACTCATGGGAGTGTTGCAGACGTGCTTATAATTTGGTAAGCTTCCACTGTGAGCCAAGTGTCCCCGTCATAAGCACAGATCTGTTGTCCCAGAGGCCTAATGCTTAAGGCCCTGACCTTCTGAGCTGGATATGTTGGTTTTAAGTCCCATCTGGGGTGATTCCTTTCTCACATTTTCTTGCTGCCTGACACTTTGTCTCATAAGAAATATTACAAAAAGACCAGGTGGTAAAAAGGAGATTTTATCTTCATACCAGGACTGAGGCTTGGAACAGCCATGTCCTCTCCTGGTCCTCACTTTGTCCATGGCCAACAGCTTTTACATGCTTGTCATTGTTAAGTTAGGCATCGCTTGAGGAAGACTCATGCTGTACCCCACAGTGGCTTTCCAAGCCAGGAGTCTCTGAAAAGATGCACCAAGTAACACTGAGTGTCATGATACACTTTGCTATTTAATGTTGATACAATAATGAAATGGTCACAAGAAAACCCCCTATACAGCTGAGTGGTGCAGCGGAAGCGTGCTGGGCCTATAACCAAGGGTCGATGGCTTGAAACTTGTCAGGTATTTTTCCAAATGTGAGCAACTTACTTAAAAACCGCCATTTTTTCCTTATCCCATAGCCTTCAGTGGTTTCCTTAACCTTTGCCATCTTACTCTTGGCCCAGTGTTGGCCCCCTCGGTCATCAATTGGCACCTGGCCTCATAAACTTGATACTTCGCCAGATATCAAGGGACATGTTTTTGCTTAGCATTTGGACACTGCTAATAATTTTGTCTCAAATTCTTACCCTTTTCATTTCATCATATTAACTGTGGAGCCAGAGTGCAGGTACACCAGCATTCAAATATTTGGAATGGTTCATGTTTTTGGTAAAAATTTCATTCTTTAATGCACCAAGGTAGCATCTGATTGATCAGAAATCATAACATTCCTTTCATTTCATATAACTGATCAATTGCTGCAGACCCATTCTATACAGTCCACTTTATCAAATTTAATGCTCTTTCTTTTCAATGACCACCATGAGCCTACTATCAATTGACCACATCCTACAGTAGCTGAGGCAGCTAGGACAGCCTGCCAGGTGCTGCTCTGAGACGTGCAATGTTTGCGATTGTGGTTAATCTGATGCTACATTAAGGTTCTGTAGTTTGCAATGGGGAATAAATCAGGTGATGTAGGCAGCCAGGACAAATCTGATCACCTTCCAAGCTGATTTTTAGATGTGTCCATGTTCATTCTTGATGTTTTAGCTTGTATTCCTTACTGAGTGGAGGTCACGAGCCTTTGTGACATTAGCAATGCCACATAACACACTGCATCTAGTACTTCCAGAGATTAAATTGCAGTTACAAAAAATGACAGTGTTGCTAAAAGATTTCTGAATGTCTCTCTTTTAAATGAATGCAAATCACTGGCAGTTCATTTGCATCTCATCTCTACTTGCTTCTTCTGCTCTCTTTGGCTGTTAGCTACGAAATGCTTGATCGCATGGTGAACATATTTTTGTAAGTTTTGCAGATTTCATTGTTTTGCATCCCTCTGACAGGCACTTTACCAGTGTTTTTGCTCTCTGGAAGGTCTCTTTTGGGCCATTGGCAGACGTTTTGGGGTAGGCCTTGGCTTTTGAAGAGGGACGGTATTCACCCCTCTCGGGCTGGAGCTAATCTCCTGTTCAGAAGCATAGCACATAGTCTCGAGGCAAATCGCAGACTAGCCAGAGCCGAGACCAGGTGGCATAACCGACCGGCTGCTAGCCGCTTAGAGTCGTCATCTAGGGTCCATACTATTATTGAGGCTGTGTCTGTTTCCCACACTTTTAATCATGGAGGTCTGTTCCACCATAGTGTTTGTCATAATAACTTAATAAAACAAATAAAATAAACCAAATCCATTGTTAGATAACAGGTGTAATGCAAGCCTTAAACTTGGAACCTCTTGAATGTAAGATCACTGGCTCCTAAAGCACTACTAATAAATTAAATGATTACTGATTTTAATCTTTGTGCCTTATGTCTTACTGAGACCTGGCTTAGACCAAATGATTTCATGGCACAATGAAATAAATGAATCTACTCCAGCTGAATACAGTTATAAGCATAACCCTCTTCCAAATCCCAAAGGTATTGGTGTTGCTGCAATACTTCAGTCTAACTTAGGAGTGTCTCAGGAAAATGGTTATAGCTTTAACACATTTGAAATTCTTGTTCTTAGTTTTGCTGGCTCATCCCTTGTAATCCTTCACATCAAATCATCATTGTTATTGTGTATAGACCACCTGGTCTGTACAGGGATTTTCTTAAGGAGTTTACAGATTTTTTAACAAACCTGGTGGTTACTACTGACAGAGCTGTGATTGTTGGTGATTTTAATATTCACACGGAGAATGATAACAACTTTAACAACATTCAAAATTCTTGAAAAAACATTTTCCTACTCAGCCTAACACAGTGGTCAGAGATCTTGGTGTCCTGCTTAATTCAGATTTATGTTTCAATGCTTACATAAGTAGCATTGCTAGAACTGCGTTTAGCCAAGCTTCGGAAGATGCTCTCTTTTCATGATGCAGAAAAACTAATACATGTCTTTATAACTTCCATACTGGACTACCGTAATGCCCCCCTTTCTGATTGCCCATCTGGATCCTTACACAAAGTTCAGTTAGTGCAAAATGCAGCAGCCAGAGTTCTTACAAACACTAAATAAATAGCCCTGTTCTATGCTCCCTTCA
>JAAGVU020000045.1:8700068-8742098 GCA_011763525.2 Mormyrus iriodes | reverse complement strand
GCATTCTGGTGCTCTGATTGGGCAGCTTCTCAGCCATCCGCCAATAGCGTCCCGTGTATGAAATCAACAGGGCAAACTGACTGGGGAAGCATGTACCAGAAATAAACAGACCCATCGTCCGCAGAAATCCGCGATATATATTTAGATATGCTTGCATATAAAATCCGCGAGTGAAGCAGCGAAAGTCGAAGCGCGATATAGCGAGCTATTACTGTATAGCAGAATGGCTGACATCACTGGCAATTTAAAACGCTGGCTAAAATAATCGTATTTCTTTCCCGCTGTTTACGCTGGCAGTGATGACAAATGGTTGAAGCAATTGGAGAACATGAAGATGAATTTTCTAGAGGTGTCTAACCGTACTCTTAACCCTAATGCTATGTCCAGCCCTCAGTGCTGTCTCCCTTGCTTGGCATGCGGGTATACTGGCGGTCAGGGATTACCTCCGGCCTGCATGGCCTCTCCTTTCTAGATATGCTGCCTAGATATGTTTAATCTGCTGGAGATTCTTTCCGACACTCATCCTGGTATCTCACATCATTGCTTTTCTGTTCCACACTTGCTCATGCACTTTCCTTATTCCACCCGCTGCGGAGGTCTGGATATAGGAGAGCCCTCATCCTGCCAGTTACTTTCTCTTGCTGAGGGAGTTTTTCTCCTTGCCTCTGTAACATCAGGCTGATTCTCTAGGGACCTTGGGCCCAGTGCTTTGTGGCAATGCTCCTTATTAAAAGTCCTGCATATCCATCCATCTGTTTTCTGTACCTGCTGGTGCTATGTAGGGTCATGGGCATCCAGAGCTTATCCCTAAAGCTATGGACATAAGGCAGGGAATAACCCAGTGTCCTGTTCCAGCCATACTAACACCCTGGTGAAAAAGACCTGCCAGCATTTATACCACCTCAGACGCCTCAGGGACTTCAAACTGCCTACAAAGGTGTTAAGGAACTTCTAGTCCTGCACCATTGAGAGCATCCTGACGGGATGCATCACAGCCTGATTCGGGAACTACACCATGCGGGACAGGCGAGCTCTGCAGAGGGTGATGCAATCAGTGGAGCGCCCCATTCGCACCAGGCTCCCTGACCTGCAGTCCATCTACAGCAAGTGGTGCTGGACCAAGGCCAGGAATATAATGAAGGACCCCAGCCACCCAAACAATGGACTCTTTTCTCTCTTGTGGTCAGGGAAGCACTTCTGCTCCCTGAAGGCCATCACAGATAGAATGAGGAGCAACTTGTTCCAGCACGCCATTCAGACCCTCAAGAGTGTGTGTGTATATATATATATATAGTGTGTGTGTGTGTATATATATATATAGTGTGTGTGTATATATATATATAGTGTGTGTGTATATATATGTACGTACACACAGAGCGGTCGATTATTTCCTTGTTGTAACAATGCTTCTTGACAATCTTATACCATTGGAAAGCCTGTTTATTTCCTTTTAAATGGTCCCACATTTGTAAGGAAAATGCATTTGTGGGCTCAGCAGCAGAGTTGAATATGTGGGTTGCGCCCATGAAAAACTTGCCAAATCTTCTCTGCCAACGCCAAACAGCTGATTCTGCTTTTGACTCTTGTTTGGTGTCGTTTAGTGGATTGGATGATTGAAGTCTGAAGAAACAAGACATATTGGCAATTTAACAATCTATTCATTTAACAAACAGGAGCCTCAGTAGCATGTTTAAGAACCATACGCAGCCACAACTGCCTGGCACCCCCTCCTCATGCTGGTCACCAGCTTGGTCACACACTGCTGTGGGATGGCATCAACTTCAACCAGCATTTGTCGCAATGTGGTTTGGTTGGTCACTCTGGCATAAACAGCACGACCAAGCTGATCCCACAAGTGTTCAATGGGGTTGAGGTCAGGACTGTAGGCAGGCCATTCCATCATCTCCACTCCCAAATTCTGGAGGTAGGGGGGGCGAGCGTTGTCATCTTGGAGGACAGAGTTCGGTCCCAGACTGTGGAGATATGGAATTGCCACTGGTTGCAGAATCTCATCTTGATATCTCTCCGCATTGAGATTGCCTCCAATGATGAAAAGCCTTGTTTTTCCAGTGAGGGAGATGCTGCCCCGCACCATCACACTTCCTCCACCAAAAGGTGTTACCCTATCGGTACAGCAATCAGCATAACGTTCTCCACGTCGTCTCCACACTTTGACCCTATGATCCAACTGCCGTAGACAGAATCTGGACTCATCGCTGAACACAACGTTCCTCCACATGTTCAGGTTCCAATGCAGAGAATATTTGGCAGGTTTTTCATGGGCACAACCCACATACTCAACTCTGCTGCTCAGCCCACAAATGCATTTTCCTTACAAATGTGGGACCATTTAAAAGGGAAGTAAACAGGCTTTCCAATGGTATAAAATTTATTGCCAAGAAGCATTGTCACAACAACAAAATAATCAACCAAACATGAATTTCCGTACTCTTTGTGCTAAGTTTATATAGATGGCATTTTAAACATGGCTATAAATATTAATTAAAAGGAATAACATGTCTATTATGCATTATGAAGATCTCATCTGTAATGCACTATAGATACCGTTACAATGATTTATACTGGTCGGTATAAGCATTAAGAATGCTTTTATACTGCATTATAAAAGCACCTATTGTGCATTATAAATGAGAGGTTCATAACATAGTCATATTGCATAATAAACATGGTTATGATGGATGTAATATTAATTACACAGTTATGTTAACACCATGTGTAATTATACATGAACAACTATGTCGGAGAGAACTTCTTATTTAGTCAATTAGCCTATTTATTTTGGGTAAATTCAAACAGAATAATATAATTAATACTCTTGTTTTACAAAAACCAAAGAATTCTGGTGAAAGAAAACTTTTTTAATATTTAGAAACTCACTGTGATTGAGGATGCTATGCCACAGATATTAGTCTCTACTACACTTTGTTGTTGCTTATTCTTCATTTCCTTCTAATTTAGATGTGTTTATTACAATTAGTCACTAAAATTATGGGCAAATTTAAAAGTGCTTCTGTAACCAATTACTAAAGAATTTTTAATTGGAAGGAGGAAATGTTTTTTACATTGTGTGCACATATATATTAATAAGATAAGGCCCAAACATAATATCTAAAACTAATTCTTAGTGAGTGTTAACAGCAGAATCAGAACTGCTCCATGTGCGTATCTGTAGAGGTAGATTAAAAAACTGAGATTTATATAAATGATGAATATAGTCTATATTTGATGGGATTAGTTCTTTAACTAATTACTGTCCAGCCCGCAAGTGTTAATTCCACCTCTAACTGTTATGGAAATAGGTCTATGAATAATAACGTATCAGGAAAGTATTCATTTGTAAGCTTATTTAAACCCCTCTTCTGGTGAAGGCATAAAACTGAAAATACATCATTTGACAGAGACAGCAGTTGTTACACCTAATATGGGATACCCTGCAGGCTGTGCCTTTCTTGGGACGATGTAGATGCTACTTACCTGGGTTGTACTTTAATGATTTTATGTCATCGTACACAATAAGCTATTCTTGTGTTTAACCCAGTTAAAAAGCTGAAGGTGCTCTGCAGTAATTCACATTCTCTTCATGTTCTTGCAGGAAGCTCTTCCTGGGGGATGAATCTGCTCCCCATTTTCTTCCCGTTCGTTTATGTTGTACATAATAATCAGGCGGCCTGTTTTGCTACCTTCAGAGATCTACAGGTATATGACTGTACTTGTATGTCCCATGGGTAGGTTTGAGAAAGGTCGCATCTACACCTTTATCGGGGAGGTTGTGGTGTCCGTCAACCCTTACAGACAGATGGACATATATGGGAAGGAGGCCGTGGAGGCCTATAGGGGCCGGGAACTTTACGAGAATCCACCTCATCTGTTCGCTGTGGCCGACGCCGCGTACAAAGCCATGAAGAGGAGGGCCAAGGACACCTGCATTGTCATCTCAGGTAGGGTGACACACGTACCCCTTTGTCTGACATGCTACTTATCTCAAACCAGAGAGAGTTAAGGCTGAGAGGCGTGCTAGGCGTGCTAAAATGAGAAACAGAATGGGAAGAGCAACAATAAAGGAAACTGAAATTTGCAGCCAGAAAATCAGATTTATGAATTAAAAAACCTGATCTGATCTTCTCTGGATGAGAAGGAGGATACAGACACGACTATAACACATTGTCATCAATAGGTTCTCTCTGTTCTTTAATAACATTATGGTTAGGAAAACCAGCCTTATGTCAGCAGTATTGCACCTATAACAAAGCTACTAGCTGTTTAAAGGCTAAAGTGATAGTTGACTCTGGCTGACGGACATTATTCCTCTCACTATATGCCATAGTGTCTGTCAACCTACTCCCCAGCAGCAACAGAGCACAATCAAGAAGGTCCTATAAGCGGCAACAAAGCACCTAGGAGATACTAGTCATGCAGATCACTTGAACATGCTGCACTAGGAGATGCTGACACAGCCTGCTTGGTTCTCCAGGTGAAAGTGGTGCTGGAAAGACTGAGGCTAGCAAGTACATCATGCAGTACATTGCTGCCATCACTAACCCTAACCAGAGAGCAGAAGTGGAGAGGTGAGGGATGGGGCCACGACTGAAGGCTGCAGTGAGGTCTTTCTCTCCCCTTGTATGTCATTGTACATCCGTGTAACATGAATGTTCACAATCCCCCCAAAAACATAGTGTGAAGAATGTGCTCCTCAAGTCTAACTGTGTGCTGGAGGCCTTTGGCAACGCCAAGACAAACCGAAATGATAACTCCAGCCGTTTTGGCAAATACATGGACATCAACTTCAACTTCAACGGTGATCCCACCGGAGGTCACATCAACAACTACCTACTGGAGAAGGTTAGCAGCTCACATATCAAACAACTGGGAAGTTTCAATTTTATGAAAAGAGATCTGACCACACTGTGGTCAAGGGACCGCACAGAAAAACAGCTCTAAAAAGGGCAGGTGCCACTGAACATGGATCTCTGTGAGCATGTGTGCATGCCATTCCGAATGGGTGTGCTAATCTCTGTCTTTTCTCCCAGTCGAGGGTTGTGCATCAGCAAGCAGGAGAGAGAAACTTCCACTCATTCTATCAGGTAAGAGGGGAATACTCCAGATCCACGGAGTCGAATAGACAGTGCCTTCAGTAACACTCTCTTTTTTGTGTGCATGACCTACACAGCTGCTGAGAGGATGCTCTCTAGAAATGGCCACGTCCTTGTTCTTGGAAAAAAATCCTGCACTTTACGTCTACACTAGAGAAGGCGCCACATCCACAGTGAGTCTCTCCTTAGTGAAGTGCCCTAGGTAAAATTACACAGCACTGTAAATGGATATCTTTGCTGAGAGTAGAGCCAACTGTAGCAAAGAGAAGCTCTTGTTTACAGACTTGTCAAGGGAGGGGTGCAAATAACGCCATCTTCCCCTCCACCAGACCAGCAATGATGGCTCCTCTGCCCACAAGGCCGTGCTCAGTGCCCTGAAGGTGATTGGCTTCACACCCAACGAGATTGATTCCATCTACAAAATCCTGGGAACTATTCTGCACCTGGTCAGTAATCTGTTTTTACATCAGGGGTCAGGTGAACGAGTTTAAATCAACCTCATTTACATCTATTAATGTTTATACCAAGGGTAGGCAATCTTATCCTTAAAGGGCCAGTGTGGATACAGTCATCAGGTTATCTGTTCAAACCCAGGTGTGAGAACTCCAATAAGTCCTCTAAGTAGTAATCTAATTTGGGAGTTGCAGCAAAAACCCCCACACACAACGACCATTTCGGGATAGGACTACTTACCCCTGGTTTAGACTAAAGTTGTGATGTACATTATTTGGACAACAGATGTAATGTAGGTTGACCACAGTCCTGTTGTTATGGATGTCTGGAGGGCTGGTGTTCTGACTAGAAGAACCTCCAGGGGAATGAATGTGACCTCTGACTTTAGATCGGGAGGTTGTGGGATTAGCAATATGCATTCAGATTGGCACAGTGCATTAATTTATGATTCATCCCCATTCCAAACTCCAATTATTTGATCCTACGTAACTGAACCAAGACTGTGTTTACCTGTCTCTTTAGGGGAACCTGGAATTTACTAGCGACGGGGAGAATGTGCAGGTGTCGGCACAGGAAGCCGTTGAACATATTGCTGTTCTGACCAGAACTGAGGCTGCTGACGTCAACAAGACCCTGCTATTCCGTACTGTGGCCACTGGGGGCGGTGAAGTCATCAACAAGGGCCACAGTGTACAGGAGGCCAGTTATGGCAAAGATGCCTTTGCTAAGGTAGACCATCTCAGGACCCTTAAAGTCTTGTGCTCACAGATATCCTTCCTGCTTCTGAAATTAGGAGAATTGAAACACTACCTTTATATGGGAGGTCACATCTTAACTAACTGATCATCATAAGGAAGTCAGCATGCTAACCCTAATCAGTCATTCTTGGTCTTGGTTCATTCTGTGTGCATCTGCTTCAGGATATTAGTTTCATCTCATCTAATTTGTTCTGGCATTTTCTCATTTTTCTCTCAATTTATAATGTTAATTTCCTACCTAAGAGTTTACTTTTGAGCAGAATCTGATTCTATCCTGCATATTGTCTACTTATATTGCTGTAACTGCATCCCAAGCTGTCTGGGGCAGCCATCTTTTCAAGGGTACAATGTGAACATAAAACAGACTAGAGTGAATATGAAGCCCGTTCTCGACGAGGCGTGTCTGGGTGGGGGCAAGGGGAGCAGCAGGGTTTCACTGTACCTCTCCCACAGGCCATGTACGAGCGACTCTTCAGCTGGATTGTCAGTCGTATCAATTCTGTGATCGAGGTCAAAGACTACAACCCAGTGCTTCATGGGAAAAACACCGTCATAGGTGTGCTGGACATCTACGGCTTTGAGATCTTTGACAATAACAGGTATCCCACATGTCATTCACGTACCTGCAAGACACCTAATACAACTTCCTCTTGAAACCAGAGCTACCCTGCTCAAAAGGTGCAGGTGTTTGTAATAGTTCTTATCTATAGCTCCTCTACCATCGACGTCATACATTTCAGTAAAAATTCACAGCCGCTGACATTATAGTGAAGGACGCAAACCCACAGCCTTATTTACACGGTGTCATACCTATTAAAAATGGAATTGCCCATTTAAAAGTGTCCACATGTTGAGTGATGGCTGATCCTAGCTGACTAACTTCCAGCTTCGAGCAGTTCTGCATCAACTACTGCAACGAGAAGCTGCAGCAGCTCTTCATCGAGCTGATCCTGCGGCAAGAGCAAGACGAGTACGACAGAGAAGGGATCCCCTGGCAGCATGTGGGCCCCGCTCGTACACACACATACAGACAGATTCGCATTCACACACCATCCCCCTCACAAAGACATTCATGCAGATTTGTGGATCAGTGTGTGAATGCATGTGAAAGACGATATGTCTATACACACTTGTACATCCATACAACGTCTTCTAATTACACATGTACACACATACACGTGTGAACACTTGTTAACGCCCTTCAGATACACAAACGCGTACAGCACAAACATACTAGTTGTGTCACAGGCGTAAATCACCGGCTGTCATAGACCCCCTTTCCTAGCACAGACTCATATTTACCTGCTCATACCATGAACTGAAACCCCTGTGTTATCCTGCAGATCGAATACTTTAATAACCAAATCATCGTGGACCTAGTGGAGCAGCCTCACAAGGGCATAATCTCCATTCTTGACGAGGCATGTCTGGGTGTGGGCACGGTGACTGACACCATGTTCCTGGAAAGCATGGACTCCAAGCTGAGCCAGCACCCCCACTACACCTCCCGTAAGGTATGAGCAAGATGGCACGTAGAGCAACCTGAGTGACTGAGCTCAGCTGGAGATTTTTTCATGCTTACTCAAACTTGCCTCCCTTTTGAGCCTCTCTCCCTCCCATCATGAGTTACTACAGTGTTTTTACTATGTTGTGTAACAATCATCATTGTTTCTCATTTGTTTTTATGGTGTTGAGCTCTGACTATACTGTTTCCCTGCAGCTCTGCCCGACGGATAAAAGCATGGAGTTCCGCAGAGACTTCCGCATCCGGCACTATGCTGGGGATGTCACGTGAGTGGGACATGTTTGCATGAGTTTGTGTCTTTTGCTGTGGCCTGATGGGACCCCTCGCTCAGAGTCTGTCCCATAGGGCATGCTGCCTGACAGACAAGTCATCACTTCCTGTAAGAACACAGCCTTCCCACTTCACTCCCCCTGTCATGTCTATGACCTACTTTCTCTCCTCCTCCGTAGCCGTACTTTTCCTACTCTCTAGTGCTCTATCTACTCTTAACTACTGACTCTACCTTCTACCCAACTTGCATTGCATTCTCTCACCAGTTCACTGCACTTGCAGTACAGCATTACATATTTGTCGGGGGGGGTGGTGGGGCGGCAACAGGAAAAGTTATTGAGCAAAGGGGAGTAGTGGCTGGTTGTACGGTAAGTAAAGTTGTACACTTACTCTACACCATACTTTCTAGTACTCCAAATATACTCAGTGACATGCACTCTAATATACTTACTTCCAGAAACATTCTCCCCCTAGTCTTGTACTTCCCTTCTTTAACCACATATTAACCACATCCCACCCAAGCCCTGAAACAAACCATGCATAAATCCTGACGCTGCTCCTTTCCTGTGGGTCCTCTGGCCTGCAGTGTATGTAGAAGCAGGTGTTCATCATTCCTCTTCTTTCTTTCTCCCTCGATGATTCAGCTACTCAGTGGAAGGCGTTTTAGACAAGAACAAAGATCCCCTTTTCCAAGATTTCAAGAGGCTTATGTATAACAGGTACTGTGAGAAGTCAAAATCACACACACAATTAAACACACAATCACACCCAGATCTCCAGCGCAAACGCCCTTATGGTTACACACAGTCACACCTGACACATGACCTGGCACATAATCTCCCTCCCAGCTGTGGTTCAGTGGAGAGAGACTTTCATTGTGATGCCTCTTGTCCTCCACCCCACATCTGCTACATCCTCTTCTTCTTTCTAAGGTTTTATGCTCTGTAACTGCTCTTTTTTTTAACTTGTTTTTTTAACCACTGTCTGTTGTGATGCAACCCTTCGCCCCAACAGTGCAGACCCTGTGTTGAGGGGCATGTGGCCAGAGGGTCAGCTCAGCATCACTGAGGTCACGAAACGTCCCCTCACTGCAGCCACGCTCTTCAAGAACTCCATCATCGCCTTGGTGGACAATTTAGCCTGCAAGGTCCGTGTGTGTGTGTGTGTGTGTGCATGTGTGTGTGTGTGTGTATGCATGCGTGCGTGTGTGTGTGCGTGCGTGTGTGTGTGTGTGTGTGTATGCATGCGTGCGTGTGTGTGTGCGTGTGTATGTGTGTGCGTGCGTGTGTGTGTGTGTGCGTGTGTATGTGTGTGCGTGCGTGCATGCGTGTGTATGTGTGTGCGTGTGCGTGTGTGTGTGCGCGTGTGTGTGTGCGTGTGTGTGTGCGTGCGTGTGCGTGTGTGCGTGTGCGTGTGTGTGTGTGCGTGCATGTGTGTGCGTGCGTGCGTGCGTGTGTGTGTGTGTTTGTTTGTACTTCTGTGGTTTGCATATTATAACTGGGAGGAAATAAATACTTTTTGGGTCACAATCAGGAGCAAGATGTCTTCTTTTGAGATATCTGTGTTGGAGCATCCTACTTTTCAAAGCAGCAGGCTAAAACAATACAGGAATATGTGTGTCTTTATCACGCACACTTGGCTCTGTAGTTCTCAAACTTTTTTCTGTCCTAGGATCCGTATTATGTGCGCTGCATCAAGCCTAACGAGATGAAGTCGCCGATGCTGTTTGACGACGCTCGGTGCAAGCACCAGGTGGCATACCTAGGCTTGCTGGAAAACGTCCGGGTTCGAAGGGCAGGGTTCGCCTGCAGACAGCCCTACGATCGCTTCCTGCAAAGGTTGGCCTCGAACTATCCAATCAAATTGCTAATTCGGGTTTAAAATGGGTTTTGTATGCTCTTCTTGTTAGACCTCAGTAGTCTGAAAATGGTAGTTACGTTGTACGCAACCTTCTCCAAGGCCATAATCACGTTAGAGATGTTTACAATCATAAACAAGATGATCACCATCTCAGGAAAGAGGTTGAAATCCATAAGTCATAATATTCATGATTGTTATTTATTTATAACAGCAGGAAAAGTTCATTATTGCCATACGAGGGATATTCATTAATATTTTGTCATATTCCTTTACCATGTTATTTATACAGTACTCACAAAAAGTCTTGGAATGCTTGCTTAATACTGTATTCATTTTGCAGATTTATTGGGTTCATAACAAAAACCTATTGGCAATAAATGTTTAACGTATTAGCAGTTACCTATAACACAGTTTTATTTAGTATCACAAGTGTCATTTTTTGACTGACTCATTCAGTTCTGTTCTTGTCACTTTGCTATTAATTGCAATTGTCGTCACTGGCTCCCAAAAACGATACAAAACAAAAATATTTGGTATATTATCTTATTTTAAGGGTACTAATAATTACAAAGCACCCAATGATGCTTTTCGATGAACTTAGATGAATTCAGAAGAGCTCTTTTAGAACTATAATGTGGGTTTCAAATTTACTACTTGAAATGAATGTTTTACTTTTAAACTTCCAGTTGTTTCTAATATGATACACTTTTTTGTAAACGAATGAAGTAATGATTCTTGTTATAAACACATTTGCAACATTTTTACTGAATTTCTGTGAGCACTGTATAATCTCTTATGAGTTCCTTATCATTTCTTAGCTGTCTTAGCTGTGGTATCTTTACACGGTTGCCAGGTACAAGATGACCTGTGAGTATACCTGGCCCAACCACCTCATGGACTCGGACAAGGAGGCGGTGGAGGCCATCGTCAAGCAGCACGGCTTCAGCGAGAACGTGGAGTACGGCCACAGCAAGCTGTTTGTGCGCACGCCACGCTCGCTGTTCACGCTGGAGCAGGAGCGCAGTGCCCTCATCCCCATTCTGGTGCTGTTCTTGCAAAAGGTAAAGTAGGGCAGCGGGCTGACTTCCCATACAGAAACGGAGGGCAGCGGGCTGGCTTCCCTTACAGAAACCGAAGGCAGCGGGCTGGCTTCCCTCACAGAAACGGAAGGCAGCGGGCTGGCTTCCCTTACAGAAACCGAAGGCAGCGGGCTGGCTTCCCTCACAGAAACGGAAGGCAGCGGGCTGGCTTCCCTCACAGAAACGGAAGGCAGCGGGCTGGCTTCTCTCACAGAAACGGAGGGCAGCGGGCTGGCTTCACTTCTCCCGCCGAGGAGAAGAGCGCCAGTCTCTCTCTCTCTCACTCTGCTAACACATTTAGAGTCACAGCTTATCTTAAGGTCATGTGACCTGCCGGCTTTTAGTCTTGCTGTTCATATTACAGCACACTAGGTGGAAATCTGGCCCTGTCCTTCAAATAATAACATGCCAAATTAAACTTGAAGATGTAATTGTCTCTCTATGTTGTTACAGGCTCCTAATTTCAATCAATAAAGTAATGTAATGGAGTGCAAATATAGCACATCAGCTTGAAATGAATCAGGTATTAAGTAGCTCTGTACTGTTTGAATACATGTACTCATAAGGACTCAGTCAGACTCATATAAAAAGTCTTAGGCAAAGATTTTTTTTTTAAATTGAGCTTAATGTTCGCGTAAAGCTGTGATACTATTTCTGTCAGTGTGTTAGATCAGCCATATCAAAACTACGGTAGCCCTGAAAGCCCAGATCATATCAACATTAACACAACGCAGAAACATTAGCACAGCGCGAAGAAGCATTAAACATTAAAGAGGATCTAAAAACATAAAGACAAAAAAATAAGCACATTTATTTTGTAAATGTGTTGCGTTCTCTTAATGTGTTGCGGTTTGCAAAATGGAAGTGCTCTGTGCCACAGGGGGCAGTATTCAACTCTTAATATCATGCCTCTGACACCAATATCTATGGTAGCTGATTATTATCTACATGCTGCAAATTTAGAAAACACTTAACCATGTGTTAAATAGGTTTTAAATTTAGATTGATTATGAACAGAAAAAAAAGCTTCATGGGGTGACACGGTGGTGCAGTGGGCAGTTTGCATTTTCTCCCCGTGTTGTTGTGGAGTCTCCTCCAGGTGCTCCGGTTTCCCCCAAAAACATACTGAGGCTGATTGGAGTGACCAAATTGCCCATAGGTGTGCATGTATGAGTGTCCCCTGCCATGGGTTGGCACCCCATCCTGGGTTGTTCATCTTATGTTTTGAGAACAGTATCATAAACAGACAAAAGAAAAGGTTGTACAATATTCAGCTAGCGAATATGAGACGGACCATTAGGGATGGGTGGTATATCGAAATATTTTCAAAACGAGACATAGGTAGAGACTATACTGTTTATCATGCGATAAAATTAGGGCACTAATAAAGATTTTAAATAGAGACAAAAAGTAAAAGTACTCCTGGTTCTAAGCAACCCAAAAGCTTTTGTGGTGATGTTGCACAGAATCCCAGAGTCACAGCTACAATAAAACCAGGGTGTTTCCCAAAAGCTCCTGTTAGCAACTTACATAGATGGACTCATTCAAATTCATGGCTCCAATTATGTAAGTTGCTAACATAGTTAGCAACTATGCTTTTGGGAAACACACCCAAACACACCCCTATTTAGTTAGCGACTCAGGGGGAAAGGAGGGGAATCATTGTTATATCTCACATGTGGTGAGATCTAGGTTATATGTTTTTTTGTTCGTTTTAGCTAACTATGACTATGTTTACATCAAAGTTTACATTTTGTTTACAACAAAATAAAGTGTCCCATCTTTTTCCACTTGAAATTTTAAATTTATACAGTCATTGACTATATTCAGGACATCCTGACCTGGTCAGTTTGTGTTTATTGCTTACTACCAGAAACCTGGCAGTGTTCCTGCTGAGTAAGATGAGTAACATTTGCATTGAGGGAGTTGACAGAGAACACTCAGAGAATGGTCTGGACATAGCAATCAGACAACCTGGATCTGCATTTTGATTTACTGAAGTTCAAAGTGGAATAAAGTTTCTCACAAAGATACGTGCTTCCGAACAGACACATTACCCACTTGAACTAGTCGACTGTAGCATGGAAGAGGGTAAGTATCACAGAAACTGTGCAATCATGTCTGGGTTTCACATGTTCAAAAAGTACTGATACACAAATTGCAAGCATTTCACCAAGTTCTATACTGAAAACAACAAATATAATTAGCAGCACTACACACTTTTTGGTTACATAAACATTAAAATAATAACATAGCCAATGTAAACATATGAAAACCGTATCATCTCGTAACAGTTGAACTATTTACTGAACTTCCAACAAATACAAATAATGCCATCACATTGCAGTTACGCTGGAAAATCCGAACAGAAGTCAAATTTCCTGGCATTAGCTTTTAAGTAGTGGGTGGTGGTCACAAAGATTAAAAACCAAAGTACAACCACATCAGACTTAATCCTCCTAAAAGGCTGAAAAATCTCCAGAGCGCTGTAACTGCCTTCTGGCATATTTTTATTAACACAAAACAAGCCCACAATACATGCTTCGCCTGCGCGCTTCTGTCTGGCAGACTGTTACCTTTGGTTGATGCTGAAGAACTTTGTCAAAGCGTGGTAATGAACCACAGTTTTAATGATAATTTAAATTTGAAATGGTAATACTAAGTGTTGGGAATTTTACGGCAAAACCGGTAAACATTTCATCCCTAGTACAAAGTAAAGATTGATTTGAGGCCCAGATTAAATAGCAAAATAAAAACATGGCGTGGGGTGTATGAAACGTCTCGGATGTGGATGTGGCTGGATGTGGCCTGTAGGCCAGTAGTTTGAGACCCCTAATTTAAATCTAAAACCCAATCGGATACCATAGATGTCTGTGTCGGAGGCAAGATATCAAGAGTTGAATACTGCCCTCTGTGGCACGGAATACTTCAGTTTTGAAAATGTTTTGTGCTATCTTTATATTTTGGGGTTAAAGGGTTTATAAGGGCTTAAATTATACAAAAATAACCATATAAACATATGGTTTTTACTTCGCGGATTTTCACTTTTCACGAGGGGTTCTGGAACGCAACCCCCGCGATAGATGAGGGATCACTGTATTTAGTGAGACGAAAAAGAAGACACTCTGTCGCTCACAAAATTTCACAAATAGAAATAAAAATGGCATCTACCATGCAAAGACCCATAGTTGTAAAATACGAGCAATTTATAATAAGAAATGAAGAAAAACAATATTTTTAAAACTTACAAAGCGCTAAGCTAAAGTTTGCTAAACTTCAATGAAACGAAGCGATTTACTGTTCACAGAAATACAAAAATTGTGTCAAAGTGCCAGTGGGTACCAGAAGTTGACCTCCCTCGTGAGCAATGTGATGACACTTAAGGATATGCATATCGCTTAATTTTTTAAGTAAATGTGTGCATAAGCCTTGCAAACGCTGTGTGATGATACTGAATGGCTACTGTATATTGAAAATTGGTGCCTTCGGTTGGTACTAACTTGCAATACAGGGTCATACGGATTTGCCTATATTCTAATGTACATTTTTTCTGAACAAATATATACTTACTACCCAGATAAATAGCGCTAAACATTTCCTTTGACTGCCTGAGGCTTTTGCACAGTGCCATATGTATGTAGGCACAGGCAGGGGATACGGAGTAAGGGGACGTCTCTCTCCCCCTGCAGGTGTGGCGTGGCGCCCTGGCCCGCATGCGGTGCCACAAGTTGAAGGCCATCTACGCCATCATGGTGTGCTACAAGCGTTACAAGGTGAAGGCCCACTTCTGGGAGGTGGGCTACAGGTTCAACAACGTCCGTAACATGGCCGACTATGGCAGGAGCGTGGAGTGGCCCGTCCCGCCCGCTGCACTGGCCCAGTTCCACAGCATCACCCAGGGGCTCTACCGAAGGTGGGTGTCCACGCTTACGGAGCTCCCCAGCGATGCTGTCGTGTGTGCTCATGGGCCACTAAAATCAAAAACCCCAAAAATAAAACCCAAACTTAAAATGGACAATTAACTTTAACCACACATAAGGGTACGGCATTGGGAGTGTTTCTGAATAATGGCAAACGAGTTAATTGGCTGGTATTTTTATGGGAAATTAAGTCATCCATTAGTTCACAACGTGATATTTTGGTTATATTTGGTCAAATTGCTATGAGGATATGGAGCATATGGTTTTATGAGAAATGCTCAGAGCTGGAAATCAGTTGCAGTGTAGTGTGACCCCTAACCTGCAGCTCCATGATGCCACTCAAACCTGCGCTCACTTAGACTGCCTGTGTCCCTTAGTGTGCACATCACTGCAGTGTGTCAGTGCATCTCTCTATCTGCGGGGATCTGTGTAAATCAGTCAGTGCGTCCCCAGGTGGTGGGCGAGGCAGATCGTGAAGAACATCCCCCCCTCGGACATGCTGGAGGTGCGTGCCAAGGTGGCAGCCCTGGCGGCGCTGAAAGGGGAACGACCTGGCTGGGGCTACAGGCGTGCCTGGGAGAGGGACTACCTCAGCCTGGTAAGAGGCCAGCAGCCATTTTAAAACCTGGTTACAGCAGCAGGTTCATATCTGAATCAATCTGTTTGACTAGCGTTTTTACCCTGTTTACATGTTAACCCCTCTGTTTGATTAGTCTATTTACTGTCACACTTTTTACATGTTAACCACTAGGGTTAGCTACTCTGTTTACTAGCACACTGTTTACATGTTAGTCTTTAGGATTAATTAGTATGGTTACTGTCGCACTGTTTACAGTTCAGCCCTCAGATCTTGTTGTCCATGGTTTTTTTTTTAATCCATCCTCATTCAGTAATAACTTGGTTCGTCATTGTAATATATTTGAAAATTTGGGAAAAATACAGTTTATTCTTAAAAGTAATGACAACACCTGTAATTTCAGGCAAATGATTCTCCCCAGACCAGTTCCAGCTTCATAGAGATGTCCAAAGAACTGAAGAACAAGGACCAGTACAGCACAGTGCTGTTTTCTGGATTTGTGCGTAAGGTTGGTACGAGAGCATCAGTGCCTGCTGGGTTTAACGCGCCCCCCAGATCGAAGATGACCTCACATAACCATGGTGTCCCATAGGTGAATAGGTTCAATAAGAGCACTGACCGTGCCCTGCTCATCACGGACAAGAACATCTACAAGCTGGAGCCTCGCAAGCAGTTCCGGGTGCTAAAGAAACTGCCTCTGGAAAGCGTGAGTCCAGACATGTCATACGAACTGATTCGGGTTTCAATTTATAGCCACTTGAAATGAATGTTTTACTTAAAACTACTGGTTGTTTCTAATGTGATGCATATTTTTTGTAAGCAAATAATTTAATAATGATTTTTACTCTGCAATATTCTTACTGAATTAAGCAAACATCCCAAGACTTTTTGTGAGCACTGTACATACTGTATATAAATATTTTACAGACTTAAATATGTTAAGCTACCACTGCATGGTACACTAACACTTAGCAGTGTTTACCTGAGTATGAATCAATATGCAGCCTGGTTTTACTGTCCTGCTGTAATATTACATTATGTAATACGGGCTGTTACGATGTACTAGCGTTTTGTTTACCATGATTTAGAGCGTTAGGGTTTCCTACAGTATGTCTCAACTGGGTTTAGCCTTTACCCCCGACGTCCAGTTCGGTGCTCCAGCACACGACAGGGAGATTAAAAGCTGTCCTGTCATGTTCATGAAGCCATAAGCAGCCCTCAGGCCCATGTCGAGCCGTGTGCCGGGGATGTGGATGAGGCTACGTTTCCCTGTAGCCTCACTGAATGGGAATAGCAGTGCAGTATCATAACCTGGCGAGGACTGCTGCACTGCTTACTAAGGTGCACTCAGCCCATGTTTCTGCGGACCACTGGCTGCAAGTCTTTAATAAGCAAAGTCATAATTTAGTTTATTTTCAATGTGTAGTTAACATAGTTAAATTAAAGTAATGTAGATAACCTGTGGATAGTTAATATAACTAGTGATTTAACTGTGTGTGTGTGTGTGCGCATGTGTGTCCCAGATAACAGGGTTAAGTGTCACAAGTGGAGCTGACCAGATGGTGGTGCTGCACATGTCCTCCCAGGACGACGTCTTGGTTTACCTCCAGAGGGGGAAGCTCTGCCCCAATCAGGATCGTGTGGGAGAAATGCTGGGCAACCTGAGCGACCACTTTACACGGTTCGTCCATCCATGGTGACATGCCGGAAGGCAGAACTCATTTTTCAGTTAGTCCATCCAGATTAGCTAATTTTTGCCGTTAGTCCACTAGGGGGCATTCAGAATGACTATTTAACATTGGGGGCATGAAAATGAATATTTTAAATAGTTTGTCCACTAGGGGGTACCCCGAGCAGCAATTTAACACGGTTAATTCCTATAACAGTATTTAGAGGCAGGATCTGGATGTGAAGGAGTGAAGATTTCGTTTAAATGGACCTTAACATTAATTAAACTGCAGTTACTGAATGGTGGTGTTCAATAACCTTTTTCTTGTGACCTCTGTTTTTTTGTTAATTGACGAATTATTTCGGGAATATGAGTATAGTTGTGTTTGACTGTCCATCCTCATCCTGTCTAGGGTGTCCACTGCCTTGTGCCTTTTGCGTTTTGTGGTGCCTCTCTGCTCACTGCATAAATGGCTATAGAAGATGGATCTACCAATCCAGTTTGCATAGCTGCTTACCCAGGGAGGGGGCCTGGAGCCTAGCCCAGGGAGCACAAGGCAGGGACACCCTGGACAGGATGCCAGTCCATCTCCAAGCAGTTATTAACATGACCCATGACAGACATATCTGCTCTGTAATTAAACAGTTTGGGCTGCACAGGGTCTGCCTTACTCCCACACAGAGAGCCTCAGCCATCCTTAATCGATTTACTGGCTGGCCTTTAATCTGCAGATCTGCCCAGGCCCCCCCGCCGTCTCCTGTTTGCTTTGAGGCGGCTGGCAAACACGGCACAGCGTGCGCCCAGGCAAACCGATGCGCGCAGACGCGTGTTGGCCACACCAACACGCAGCGGGAGTCCTGTCCGTGTGGCCACGGTTTCAGCTGCACGCGTATATGCATATTAATCGGCACACGTGTCCGTGCTCCACAGCCCTGGGCAGAGGCGAGTGTCAGGGAGGTGTGGGGGATGGGGCGTTCCTCCGCTCTGTAGGCCTTTGTCTCCCCCCTCAAGCATATTGTCCTGCCATCTGGGTCAACACTGACCCAGGGACCTCTGGGAGGCTCAGGGGAAGAAAAGATCTAAGATGGAGTGCTTGTGGGCGGGGGGACAACAATACTCACCCACACCCTCCTTCTGCTCAGAGGTGGATAAATGACAATACACATGCCCACTCTGCTTTCTGACCAGCCCCCCCCCCCCCAAGGAGGGGGCGCGCCAAAGTCAGGGGCGTTTCCAGTCCGAAGCGTGTTGGAGCAGCTGTAGTATAGCTGGATGCCTCTTCATACCGGGGCTGTGGAGGGAGAACGGGAACAGCCTGGCTGAAGGCTTTAGAAGCTGAGTCGTGGTCCTTTTGCTGAGCTTCTGCTGCCAAAGCCATCTATAAACATTGGTGAACGTGCAATGGAGGATCTGAGCCATGCCAGTTAATGTGGAGCCATGAGCACTTAAGCCATTTGTGGGATGGGGAGTCGGTAGCCATCTGCCTGGACAGCTGGGAGTCTGGGGAGGGGCGGGGGCAGCTGGAACCAGGGCAACGGGTATGGGGGGGGTGCGTCTGACTCAGAGGACGTCCAGACCTCTCCCTTTCTTGCTAACCATTTCCGCTGCCTATGCATGGACGGTACTGGCTGGTCCTGATGGGGCTCAGAGGATTCCTGAAGCCCCCGTGTGAAGGGTGGGGCTCGCTGGGGCCAACAAGGGCTGACTGTGAGGGAATGAGGATCAGTGTGGAGATCTGGGCCTCAATTCTCTGCCAGAACAGTAATAGCCTTCAGTTATAAATGATTTGCTAAAAAGAACCTGCACAGTAAATGTAGGCCGAGCTCATCCAGCTGCCCTAGATATCGGCGCTCCAGAAAAGAGCAGAGGGAAGGAGCAGCGACCCTGATAGAGGAGGTCAGTGCTGAAGGTCAGCAGGCATCTCCAGCTCCACCATGAGCCCTGAGCCCGTCGCTCCGCCCGGCCCGTCTCTACTCCAAAGTCGGTTTTTGGGCCGAGAGGAGCGTCAGCCATTCCAGAAATAGAGCCTTCCCCTGCCTGAACCCCTCCCTGAGTGGCTGTCCTTAATGCGTTGGCTTTACAACCAGAGGAGCCAGCGATTTCACTGGAAAAGGCAACAGGGCAATGTTTCTAGCCACGTCTAGGGTTACACAGAGAGATTGATAAATAGACTTTTGTCTCTGGATGAAAATGATACCAATTGACAGTAACAGGGAAGTTTTTGATAGGATGAGGAACTCTTGGTTTTGGTGTCAGCCTAGTTTGTACTTCTTCATGTCCTGTTGTCTTGTCTGAAAACAGTTGTAGATGCATTTGAAGCATGGCAATGCAAATAAGCCCAAGTGAAAGCAGGCACATAATAAAACTGAATCCATCTTGTACGCATGATGACTGTCATGGTGAATTATATATATGCACACACCAATGATTCTTGCTACTCTATAAATGTGGCGGACAGATGTTTCCCCAAAGTAGACTCTTCTTCTGTGCCGCACAATGCTACTAGAAGATTCTGCTGAGTCTCCATGGCCTGGTTGGTTTAACACTATAGCACAAACCTTCAGAGAAAACCAGTTTCAGAACAAAGTACCTGTGGTTCTGACCTGAATGTAAAAAGACTTAAAAATTACCAATTTTCTGCAGAAAAAATAACCTGCCTCTCTCACTTCCATTCATCCATAATCCAGTTTTTACAGGATAAATAACACTATATGCCACTGTCTGATTTTGTTTTATAAAAGCAGCACCCCTGAAAATGCATAGTCTTTAAGTCTATTTTTGGTACGTACAAATATTATTTTTTCCCTTGTGCCCGCTTGGTAGTGAGTTGTGCTTTGCAGTGCAGTGCAGTGCAGTATAAAGTGTGTCTCACTGATCACGATACTAAGATCATCCACCCAGCTGGCTAGGTTCCATAATTTGTATGTGTCCCCCCCATTGATCAAAGAGTGCCATGTTTGCCCCCATGTGAGTTTGCCAGGGCCATAAACACCTTTCACTGTGCACGGTACCAGAATTGTCCATTGTCCATCCAGCCGTTGATAGCAGGCTACCTGAGCCTTGATCTCTGACCTTCTGAATTTTGCTCCATATGGACACAGTGGTCTGGTTGTCCCTGAGAGAATTTTGGGCTCCATGATGTGCTGGACCTAAGCAGGTGCCCTCAGAAGCTACACCCAGGCCAAGAAAATGATGACCTCACAGTAAAGTTATATGGCTCTGAGATCAGTAGCTAACGGATGATCACTGGACCCACTATACCATATAAAATGCATCTTGGGTGCTAATTCTGTTCTGGATTGGGGGGGGCTTTCAGAAGCTTCTGCTGCGCCCCAGTTCTGTCGTAGTCATTTCCGTGGCGATGAATAATGTGGCTCCTGCCTGGCAGACGAGCGCGCTGATCTATGATGAGGCTGTCCTTGCGGGACTGACCCACCTAGTGAGCCAGGAGGGGGGGTGCAGTAATGGGCGGGGCTGATGGTAAGGGAACAATCTAGAAAGGGGCGTGATTGGAGAATGGCTGGGACTTGAATAAACTTTGGCCAGTTATAGTCGCAGCATCATACTATCTGGTTTAAGGAAGCAGAGAGTATTATTATTTTCAATATGTTTCCATGGCAACCCAAATAGCTACACCACCCAGAGACTGGCTCACCCCTAACTCAAGGGGACCCCCACGTAAGACCCCTTTCGGAATCCTAAAGGTGGCTGTACATTTCAGACGAAAGTGACAGAATCTGCATCATTTTAGCAATATGAAGACTCATGAATGGTGATCGCTTGGATAGGGTCCTGAGGCCAACTTTTTCATTTGTTCTGATCCCACCCACTGTCCACAATTTGCTGACTTGCAAATGACACCACAGGGTTGGTCATCAGGACTAATTATGCTGTTACTGTCATGCTTCACACCGCACTGCAAATCTACATCTACATATCATATAGTGTAAATTAACATGCATGTTTGTGTATTTCTGTTATTAGTAAATGTTGTAACTCTAATGTTTGCCACGGAATGCGTGTGTTTCATTAGCATGTGACCATGATTGTCGTGTAAATTGGCTTCCCTTTCTGTGCCGCTGCTAGTATTAAACCATTTTAAAAGAGAAGTTACGTTCTTTACTAAAATCAATATTTATTTGCCCTCTGTGTGTGGGTCTGCTGCCTCCAAAGGCATTCTGCGCCCTCTAGGGTTGTGGGGAGACATAGTATACAAGGTGGAGGTGTCGTTTTAAGTATGTGACAGATTGTTTTCACTGATGTGTTCAATTTCGCTTTGTTTGGAAAACCTTTGTAGTATATAGCCACCCTTACAGAAGCCAGTGTGACTTCAGGGCATGACACTGAAGGATGCTGGGATCACTGGTCAGCATGGACCACGGGATCCAAGGGGGGGGGTGCACCTGCACTCGTGATCTTTTGGAACATCACCAATGCAGTGCTGAAAATAAATTACCTACAAGTAACTTAATGCAAACTGATAAAGACTTGAATTGTATTAGCATTTCTGAAAACAAAAAATTATATCAGAGTTTCTGAAAAGCAAACAGACACGTGGACATGACTTTATGAGCACCGCATGGGTTCAGATGCGTTCAGCGGTCTATGTGTGTCAGAGGTTCCGACTAACAGAAATATTGCTGAGCTGGACCAAGGTGTAATGTGTGTCCTTCTGAGGTATGTGAATAATTTCAGGCCCTAAACTGAGGTGGGTGAGTGAATAATAGCATGTGTGTTGTGTACAGGCTTAATGTAATGTGTGGTTAAATAACACTGTATGTGTTTCAGGGTGCTGTGCAAACCTCTGTCAGTCTCCGTGCGAAGCTCCGCCCTCCAGCTCTACATGCGTGGGAAACCCAAGAGTGTCATCATAGAGACAAAGCCGGGCCAGGCCAACGCGGACTTCCGCAAGAACAGAAATGGCTTCACCTTATTGGTACCAGCCAACTAATGGCGTTCTGATTGCCTTTGCCCCCCTCCCCCAACAGAGCTCGACGGCACTGCCTCTGGGGGGGCAGGTGATGTAGAACCTGTTCATGAGAATGTACAAATCTACTGTTAACTTTATTTTCTTTTTTACTTCTTCACAGATGATGTATATTTCTTTTTTTAGACATACAGTATTTAAGAATATTTTATACTAACCCCAGGAACAGAAAGCACAGCAGGGATGGTTCTGGGAGGGTCCACAGGGGGCAGTACCCCCGTGACAACATGCGTGGATCCCAGGTGGTCCCCCATAAATATGTATGCTACTTGGGTGTGATAGAAATGTATTATTATTTTTACTACTAATATTATTTACATTTATATATGTGGGCTAAAATTTGGTACGCTGGAAACAGGCGAAACAGAAACGTCACCGCATTTTTGTGACGGACTCTTAACGCAGGCACGTCAGGTGGTCGAGTCGCTTCAGCCGGTGAAAAGTAAAGTTAACGACAGAAAAAAATAATCAAACTTCTAGAAGCAAGACAGTCTAAACACAAAATCTTACAAATCATATTTGTAAGAAATGCAAAATGTGACTGCAAAGCATTGCATAAATAACATCGGTTTTGAAAATAATGTTTTGCTTCTTAATGCTGGCAATCTAGTGTAAGTAATACTTGGAGGACATTAGGGTCAAATGCATCTGGCCGTCCGAACGGAACAACTGGCCCCAGTCTGGCCCTCCCAGTGGTCTAGAACCAGAAAAACCCACACAGGTCCAAGGGTGTACGCTTGGTTTCAGCATTGGTAGGGGGCAAATCAGATTCGACCACTCTCCCAATCGCACACAATACACCCAGAATTAGCTACACCCTTGTATGGATTTTTGTCAATATGCTTTGGTGACAAAAACTCAATGTGACTAGGTACTGCTTACAAGGAAGTATGTCAGGGCTATGTAGTGGTGTTGTTGCTATTGCAGAAAAAATTAACAGCAAATAAAAACTAGCTGCCAGAATACTACATCATTTGTTGATGTAGATTACTCATTGTACATGGTATCTGTTTGCTTGCACTGTTATTGGGCTCAGACCATCCCCAGAGTGGGCTAGCCTTTCCCTTGCCCCTACTTTACCCTAACTTTACCCCACACGCTCAGATTTGTCCTCCTGTCGCTCAGAGCAAAGAGGATTAATGTGGGATTGGTGGAGCCAGTTTAATGGAGGGGACCTCCCTTTAATCCCCAGTACTCATGGCAGAGTGTAATACGTGGACCTCAGAGGCACCATTTACTATAAATAAAAGCAACAGCAATGAACCACAGCTCTACTCTTAGGAAGAAAGACAAAAATACCTCATTTAAAATCTCATCTTATCACCTGGGGCCTGTTATAAAGACTATTTAAACTAGTGTACCTAAATCCGAAAAGTTATCTGGTTAAGCAAGAAATCCTGCATGGTGAAACAGGCCCCAGGTGGGTTCACTATAGACAAACAAGCCAAACAGAAAACTGCCTTTTGCAAAGCCTAGCATCTGGGCTCTCTTATCCCTTTTGGCTTTCCTTGAGTATATTCTGACTTTTGAACGGTTGAGAATGTAAACAAAAATGTCACAGCTTAATTCATAGATCAGATTCTTATTTAACCAGTAGGAATGTATCCCTATAATCATTTTATAAAAATGTGATTTTTGTCCCTACCTGTCAACCCAACATTAAATCAAGCAGACAACGAGGACCACCACTGAGGGTTTCACTATTCTGAACTGTGTCCTACTCTCATTAGAGTGTGATGCAGCTCACACAGGCCGCACAGCGCCTGTCCAGCCTCTTCTGGGCCCTCAAGTAGCCGAAGGTGCAGAGTAGATATAAATCATTATTCACACCCAGCTGCAGCCATCAATTTAACACCATGGCAGAGAGCTAGGTCAGAATTTAATTTGTTGACCAGCTGTCATCATTGTAATATACAAGTCATTTTTGAGTTGAGTAAGTGTAGACACTTCATCTAGCTATGCAGTGATAGTGGCACTTTTCCACCGGCATATAGGAACCAAGCCATACCCAAGACGGGTCGCGAAGAGAGAGTAGTTACAGCGTGGTTCCAGTTCGCTTCGGTTTTCCAGTGTAGTAGGCATGGCTCAATATAGGCATTGCCAGATTTGGAACGAGACAGTACAAGAATCGCCGTGTTATGTTACCATCAAATGCCAGTAGCAAAATTACCATTACAAATCCATTCCATTTAGCTCTTTTATAGTAGTTTTTAAGTGGGTGTATGGAATATGTTCTTTTTTCCTTCAGATTATTCATGCGCATCTCCGTGCATTTCATGGTGGTGACACAACCAGCTCGGGCCGGTCACTCTTTCAGCCCATGTCAGCATAGGTACGGCTCGGGTACGGCTCACATACTTTGCGATGGAAAACCATCATTTTGCAGTAAGGCTTGCGTACGGCTGGAAGATTATAAACTACTTCTTTATTAGGGGAGGACCCCATGCCCCTTGTCTAAAACGCCCATGTTGCTTCTGATTCTGAAACTAAGTCTCTCACCATAAGGTTCTGCTGGTCTTTTCCTTGGTGTCTCCCTGCTTCCATGTAGCAGGATCTGTCTCCAGAGCTTTGTACTATTATATTTTAATGGATGCTTGCAGCCGTTAGACAATCAACACCTGTTACATTTTAGCACGTCTTGAACTTTGTCTCCTCTGAATCAAAACAATCATTTTAGAGCTTACAAATGTATTCATATGGTTTAAAGGTCACATGCTAGTAATCAGCAGTGCTGTGAAACATTATATAATTGCTTTGAATTAATGGATTGAGGTCAATTGTAAGCTAGCCTGTGTAGCAGTAGACTAGCCTGATTAGCTTCATGGAAATGCACATAGTACAGACCAAGCTTGATTGCCTTAATTGCTATATGTGTAGCTAAGGGCTATGTATACAGCTGAGGACTAGTCTGTGTTGCTTAGAGTTACCCTGGATAGCTATGGGAGTTAGCCTAGATAGCTCTGTGTAGATATCATTACTGGCCATGTGTCTGCCCCATTCCTGGTGGTTATGTTTCTGTGAACTGTACCTTCTCCCTATAGTTTGCTCCCACTGACAGTGCTAATGATAGCCTGCCTCTATGGGAATGTCCGAACGAACCCCATCCTATGTGCTCATCGTCAAGCTTCCTGTGGGTGTGTCCCTGTTAACCCCTCCCATGTTAGCCCCTCCCATATTAGCCCCTCCTGATGGATGCAGTCACACTCCAGCCTGCTCCTCTTAATGCCACAGGGTGCAGGGTAGAAGAGGTGTTGGAGTGGCCAACAACTTAGCCCATGCTGTGGTCTATGTGGATCCAAATGCCCCAGTGCAGTGACACTGTGCTGTAAAAATGCTGTCCTTCAGATGAGACGTAAAACCAAGGTCCTGACTCTCTGAGGCCATAAAAGATCCCTGGGCATCTTTTGAAAGAGTAGGGGTGGCACCCCGATGTCCTGGCTAAATTGCCCACTGTGGCCCTATCAAATCTCACCTCCTAATCATCCACTGTATCTAATGGGTGAATTCTCTCCAGCCCTTTCACTACTATGGTACTATGGTAAGCGTACTGGTGCAGAATGGGCTGCCGTCGCATCATCTAGGTGGGTGCTACACAGTGGTGGTGTAAAGGACTTTTGGTGTCTTGAAAATCACTATATAAATGTAACATTCATTCATTTATTCAAGGTCAGTACAATTCATGTGATCTCCAACCCAGCAGAGAGACTAGATTGAATTATAGCTGGACAGTTAACCCAGTCTGATCTGGGTTGCCCTGGGTTGGAACAGGTCAGTAATATGTGCTAACAAGATGAGATGGATGACTGTACGGGCCCCAAAACATATTGCGACAATCACACAGCAATACATGTACAATACTATGGGTCTTAAGCAATCAAAGAAAATGATCTTTATGTGGGTGTAAAACTACAGTCACCCCAGTATGTGCAGCAACCATCTAATACATCTTTGTATTTTTTTGAGTTATTAATCAGGTTAATCAATCATTATAATCAGGTTAATCAATACCTCATCGAGTTATCTATCTATTTACGTTATTTAATTATGTGAGCTGGTGGTTAAAATTAACGATTATGTGGAATGGCTGGGATGCCCCTGAGGAGTGATTTGGGAACTGAAGCCATCCAACAAGACATAAGTAAATTTTTTGTAAATTTTTCAGTAAATTTGTGTTAGTTTTTCTTGTTTTACTGTTAAGTAGCCAGTCCTTCCAGGATTTCACATTTTGTCAATCACAGAAATGAATGCAAAATCAAGTAAATGCTGCAATATTTGCAAGGACTTGCAAATTGTTTAAATTTACCGCAGCTTTTCCAGGAGAAATCGCCAGATCAACAGCCTGCTTGTATTTCGACCATGACATGTTCTGTGATGCCATCGCACAGTGTGTTCGTGTGCGTTTTTTGTTACGTTGCATTGCAGGGAAGATGAGCACAGCAAACATATCATTTACCAACAAGAATTACTGCTACAGACTATGCAAAACAATTCCCGAATGTTTTGCACAAAAATGGAGGCAAATTGTTCTGCATACCTAACAGCATTTTTCTGTTAATATATTTGGTTTTATTTGCTGCTAATTTTGAACAAAGAGTTTATTTAACTAAGACTTGACCAACTGAAACCACCTGGAAGCTGCACCATGCATGATGTTAATATCAACATCGCAAGTTATGCATTTGCAATTGTCACATCACAAGGACTGTGATAGTTAGCTGGGTTGATATGCTAAAACATTTTTACTCGGTCACAGGAAACAACACCTACTGTAGCAAGTGTTGCTGTATTTTGGTGTACTCTGCATAAACAAGAACTGATCACCAACAAACATTTGCGTCCACTGTATGGAAATATTTCACATGCTATAGGGAGCAAAGGCAGTCGACTTGTCGGTCCTGCTTTGTGTAAGCACAACTGGTGACTACACCACCAACTTATCTGACAGACTTTATTGTTTTATGAAAATCACAAAAATGTGATGAGTTTTCTCCAATATTGTACAGCCCTGCAAAAGAAAGTTATGTTTTATATATGTAGCTAGGCCAATTGTTCATGAATTCAGGAAAGAAAGAAATATGAGCAATGAAATGTGATAGGCCTATAAGCAAAGAAGTATAAAAAGTAATTATATATTGTATGTCTCTTTCTTTACTGGTATAGTTTTTTAAAAATCCTGAACTCGCAATTTTGCCAGTTTATGCAAAGTTGCACTGCAAATTTTGAGAAAAGCTGCGGTAAAATCAAGTGATTTTGGCTGCGACGGTCACAAAAAATAACTCCCATAGGGACTGATTTGCATATGCATAGCTTTAAACATTTCCGTAGACTGCCTAAGACTTTTGCAGAGTACTGTGTATATGCCGTCACAGCCTTACAGATACTTGGAAGGATCCAACACATCATGCAGAGACAGACACACAGAGCATAACCAGCTTTTCCCAACAGTAGCAGCTCCGCTAAAGCCATGAGAACTTCGCTGTTCTGGGGACCTCCTCTGCTTTAACCTCAAGGCAGGACATCGTGGCTGAGCAGGACTCAGCATTTAATCAGGGGTGGGGCTCACAGATTGCCAGCTTGCTGAGTGAATGTGCACAATGTGTGTCTAAGTGTGTGTTTGTGTGTCTGTGTGTGTGACATGAACCTTCTGGAAGAGGACACAGCCAACCAACACACCTTCTCTTTCAGAACTTTATTAAATAATGATAAAAAAAAAGTAAAATGTGCATTGCAACATTAATAAGAAACAAACACTTTAGACCTTTTTTTTCAAGTTTTCCCAAACACTTAAATAATATGAGCCTGCTTATGCTTACACGAGTGACTTTACAAAAGCCACAAAGAAGCGATGCTCCCACTGGTGAGAGATAACCATGGAGAGCACAGCTGAAGTGGGGGATGGGGGTTTCTGAAGGCAACCTCAGGATTATGCCACTCTGTGCCCCCACGGAGCAGGGTTTTGCTGGGGGGGATTACAGCAGTAACCACATCCACTCACCTCGAAGAGTATCTCTCACTCTCACCCTTTTTTCACCCATTCCCCACACAATTCAGAGCACTATCGTAACATTATTACAATGCTCCAGCAATGCTTTTGGAATGTTACACATTGGCTGTCTTTGTGCTTTATATTTATCTGAAGTGATGCATTATAAAGATATGCATTTACTTTATACAGTAGTGGTGCCATTGGTCAGAATTCACATGCTTCGAAATTTCAAGACTTTGAATAAAGAACAAAATGAAATAATAACAGAACTGATCGTTACTTCATCCCCATAGCAATAACATTAACACATCTATAATCATTTTAATTATTATAACAGCTATAATTATAGCAGTTAACAAATTAACACTGTTGACATCAGATCTCCCATAATTGGGATAAACTAATTTGATTTTATCAAGCGGACAAAAAAGAACATTTAAGTCGTTCAAACTACAATGACGTTCAAAAAACGGCTAAAGTAAATAAAAGGAAAATCTGCTGTTTTCAGCAAACATGCACAATGCCACTCAAGTCGTATCCACTCGTTACTTGTCCCACGGCAGCACCTTTACATGGTGCGACATCTGTCATCCCATCCCCTTCAGGGGAGACCCTGGCATTTGTGTGAGTCCTTAGCAGCAATTCACAGCAGCTCTGTAGGGTCCCCACAGCTCACAGAGCAATGGCGGCTTCCGAGCCATGCTTGCCCGCCCCCCCAGGGGTGGCTAGAGCACTGACTGGCCAAACTCCCACACGAAGCGCTAACTCATCCAGAAATGGCTTGGCTGCGAGATCACCAGTGACCAAGTCAGCAGTTCCATCATAAGCCCTATAAGTGGCGCTGTAGGGCCCTCGGGGGCCCGGGCGAGCAGGGCCATCAGAAGAGTGCTGAGGGCGACCGACAGCGTGTGTGTCCCGAGACAGGGGGGGCGCTCCAGGGCTTTGGCATGCACACTCCCCCGTGACTGGGAAGCCTGTCTCTTGCTGACGGGCTCAGAACTCCGAAATGGGAGCTGGACTGGACTGAGACCGAAGAACCCTTACGTCTGGAGAAGGAGAAAGAAGAGGAGAAGAAGAAGACAGGAGAGGAGGACAAGGAGGAAGAGGAAAAGAAAGAGGAAGGGGAGGAGGGGAAGGTAGAGGAGGAAGGGGAGGAAAAGAGAAAGGGGTGGTGAAGAAGGAGGAGCAGGAAGAAAAGGAGGAAGAGGGAGTGATCAGACACGAACGTAACTGCACAGTGTCAGGGGACATTCAGAAAGCAGCCATAAGGGCAGGATGGTGTCGGGGGTCATGACTTGACTGAGCCAGACGGGTACAGGGTCATGTGACCTGACGACAGCTGAGAGGCATGTACAGTCTGACAAGCAGGTGGCGAGGTGAGCGAGACCAAACACCCTGTCACGTTCCCCGCCACCTCCTAATGGGGTAAATGGGTTTTTTTGGTAAAACACACACAGGGAACATCAGAGTTGAATGGGGACCACTGGTGAGATAAAACATGACTAGGAAGGGAAGCTTAGGGCTGGACCATGGCTTTGGTCCATATCCGTATGCATGTATCTGTGTAAACGTCCGTGTTGTGTAAGTTAGGTAGGAAATGATTTTGGCAATGCAGAGGCATTAGAGGTCACAACAGCTGAGAGCCACAAAACAAACGATCAGACTCTAACGTCACATGACACCGGCTCAAGGCGGAACAAGAACTCCTCTCACAATGGTGTCCAACTTGCCAGCAGCCAATGGGAGTGCGGCTCTTAGCCAGGGAGGATAAACAACAGGCCCAGGTTCCCTGATTCCAGAAACCAATGACCTGGTTCTGTATACAACAGCATAACAGTCCGGTTCAGCCCAGTTCCATCTCCTGTGCTTCTGCATCTGGTCTACCATGAGTGGACTCTTCTTCCACCTAACACCTCATAATGCACCCAGAGGTCCCAAACATTTTGATCCCAGCACATTCTGACACCATACCAACCAAAAAGAAATTAATTAGGATGTGGAGTTGGCATGCCTGCCTGGCACAAACATACTCTCATTCACGTACTCCTAAGATGTCTGGCTCAGGTGTCCACCTGCACGGTGCAAACAGCCTGGAGACACAGCCCCATACGCACATGCCAGCCTGAAGGGCACTAGAGATGAGGTGTCTAATCAGGCAGATGGGATTAGCTGCTGAACCTGCAGGGCCAGTTAATCTCATTACTGCCTTTATTCTGCAACAGGCACCTTGCAACATATGTGCCAGGATAACAAAAACAGGCAATTGGTCAGTGACCTCTCTGTGAACTTAACCTTTGCCCCCACGCTCGTAACCCTGCTAGCGAAAGTGCAGAGAAGGCACAGCACTGGGCAGCCCTCACTTGTGATAGAGGCTACTAGATAATATGTGGCCTGAAGCTATTCTCGCACCTGCAACCTCCAACAAACACGTCAGTAATTTAACATCTACACATATATTTCTAAGAAACTAAATATCAGGGGAATTAGCTGGTGTAATTGGTAACACTTTACTGGATGGGGCACAAATAACATAAATGTAAATTATGTACTAATTAACCACAAACTAAGTCTTATTTACATACTGATCTCATGTTAATTCATCATTAATGAATTATGATGCATGCTTTATCCCAAGCAGTGACTATATTTGTTACTATGTCTGTTAATTCTGTAAACCTTTGTGATCTACTGAAGGAACAAGTGAAGCATAACACAAGTGAAACACTGATCTCATGTTTGTTCATCATAAATGAATCGTGATGCATCTTATCTCAAGTAGCGACTATATTTGTTTATGATTTGTTAACTATTTGTGCTTCAGTAGTAACCGAGTTATTACTAAGTATTTGTGTCCCATCCAGTAAAGTGTCACTGTATTATCTAGCAACAAACTGGCCTAATTTATAGGAGGGCCAAGTCCTTCTAATTAGCTTTCGTCTATAAGAATTTATAATAAACTTATTTTTGTGGACAAAAAACCCTTCCCATGTGAGCTCATTCCTCTCACTGTGTATGTGTGTGTGTGTTTGTGTGTTTGTCTATATGAAGAAGAGATCAGGAGCGCAAGAAGAGTCTTCGGGTGAATATTATGGCCAGACTATGAAGTGGAGCCTTCGGGGTGATCTGTCTAGTAGGAAAGCAGCGTTTCAGACCTGTGAGTCATCTAAATGGGACCAGTACTGCAGGGATAATTCAGCAGGCAGCTACAGTGACCTTTAATGGGTGAAAGGGTGGCTTTCAGGTGCAGACAGGAGTGATAACCCAGGGAATCTACAAGGATGACAGGGCCCCAAGACCCGTGGGCTGGAAAAACACCATATAAAGTGCTCAGATAGATCTTCCTCACCTGAGATACCTGAGTAATCAGCGAGTCAGAGAATAAGTGCACAGGGGTGATCACAGAGCACAAGAGATGATCACAGAAGGTCTGAAGATGATCACACAGAATGGGGAGATTAAGCAGGCGTGGGGGGTGGATAATGGGGACAGACCCTCCCACTCACCGATCCAGCACCTGGCCGTAGTCCAGCGGCAAGCAGCCACCTTCACTTTTGAGCTCAGCAAACACCTGGGTGAAGAAGTGTGGGTCGGCATTGATGCGCAGCATCTTGGCGCTGGTGGCATCGATGATGCACAGGCAGCGGCCCCAGAAGGCCTCTTTGCCCACCTCCACTAGGAAGGGCTTCAGCGGGTAGGAGATCTCGTTGCCCATGTAGGAGTAGGACAGGTAGAGGCAGGTGAGCAGCGTGGCCTGCAACTCATGCTCGCTGGCCATCAGGTCACCGTCAATGACGTCACGACACAGCATGTAGACGAAGACCACGTTAGCAGGTGTGACGAAGGCCTGGTCCTGCCAGCCCTGCAGCAGCAGTGCCCGGTCCACGCTGCGCAGCCATAGCACTGGGTCAGCTGGCGACAGCTGCTTCAGCCGGTAGCAGCGCCGGCACAGGAAGCGACCCAGGCAACGCAGCAGCTCACTGGTAGAGGCCTGGACAACGACGCGCCGGGGTGACGAACTGGGCCGGGGCGATACCTTCTTCACCGACGACAACTGAGGGCGCCCGTGGCTGGGAGGTGGGCCCTCGTAGCTGGGCAGGTTAGCACAGGACACCGACTTCCTGACGTTTTCCCGGTTGAGGTGTGACACGTCCCGAGGGTGGATGTGGCCGCTGCTGGGCGGGGGCCCAGTGTTGCTGCCCTTCTTGGAGCCCCTCTTGCGGGTCGAGGCTACAAGGCGCTTCCAGGTGAGAGCAGGGAGCAGTAGGGGCTGCCTCTTTATGCTTGGGTCCTTCTGAGCACTCAGTGGCCGGCTGCTCAAGGTGGGGTAGTGGCTTAGGGAGCCGGGCCTGTCACCATAGTAACTGGGCTTCCGGGACCCAGGGGACAGTGACAGCACTGTGCCCATGACAACAGCTGGGGCCCCCTTGTGGCTGGGGAAGCTGTGAGGGAGTCTAATAGGACTGCCTTGCAAGGAGTTCCCAGGTGAGAAGTCCTGTTGAGTTTAATTATAGCAAAGGTGCTGCAGCTTGGTGCAAATGGGCCGCCTGCATGAGAAGCATAATCAAGCCAGTGTCACCAAAAGCACACGCAAGCAGAACGCATTACAAATAGAAAAGTACTGTGCAAACAGAAGTATATTCTCCGGATTACTTATTAAACGTCGATCTATTGGTGTCATTCCAAAAATATAATTTTACAATAGAGTGTTGATTTCGTACTTCGACTTCTGCACTAGTTTCTATGAACTCCAGGGTCCCATGACCCGCAGAGCCGCGGTGGCGCCGCGGTGCACGGAGCATAAAAACACCCAAACGCACTTCATCGACTATACTGTGTGAGCTGCCCCTAGTCAAAAATATCTCTAAAGCTGAAATCTAGTGCATCCGATCTAGTTCATGCCTCCCGATCACTGTCTGAGTTACTCACCTGCTCCGTCTATAGTTCTGGTATAGATGTGATGTAGCGAACCTGGGGAATAATCACCCCAGCCCGTGTCATTGCTCTTGTTTACTGTCCATCTCAAAAAAAAGGTGCAATTCTTTAAAACATAGGCTACTGTTAGAAGATATATAATTAGCAGCAGTTTTATGTCCTATTCAGATTTGAAATAGTCCTGTTGTACTCCAGCAAATCTTGTCATTCCGGCTTGCCCCGGCTGATATGATTCTGATTTCGGGGGAAATTTCTATTTCGCTTCGATTGTCGAATCGCGTCTCCCCTTTACGCAGTTTAAATAATTGCGGCAAATGAACTGCCAAATTTTGCGTTATACACCAGTCAGGGTTCGAACATATGTCTTGCAGTGAAAGGGGAACTTCTTCGTACTTCGCAGATTTGTATGCAATTTTTATTGCGCTCGTATCAGTTCCGTCTGTGCGGTCCGGAGCGGGTTTTGCCTCCGGCTCGATGCATGCATAACCTCCGTGAAAGTCCGGGCTAAGCTGCGATCCGGGACCCTGCCTCCGCTCAATTGACAGTGCGGCGCGGCTTCCTCGTGCCAGGCGCCAAACTCCTCCTCGCTCCGCAATCCGCGCGGCTTCCACTGAGCTGCTGCTCGCCCGCGGGGACGCGCGCGCACGCACCCCAAACTCACAAGCTCACAGGCACGCGTATCTCCTCACTTTGGATAAATGAGTATGCCGGTTGCGCGCACAGTTCCTAAATTTAAGTGCCGTGTGAATCGGAATGTGCTAACTTAACTGAGGGCTAATGACATAGTGTAAACCTATTGTGTAATTGTGATTGCATTTCCGTGGACATCTTGTTCTTTTTTGTATCTTATTTTGCGTGACTGTGTACACCTGTGAACCCCCTTGTGTGTGAGGGTGGATGTACGTCTTGGTTCTATTGTTGCCTTATGTTTTGGACTCAGAGTGTAATGAGAAACCTATATGACCTCAGGACTGTTTCCAGCACCCGACCCTGATCCTTTTGTGGTCGACTGGCTGATTTCTGAGGGACCGAGAAACTGCTAATCCCAAGCGCAGGGCTGTGTGCTACACATATCATAGGCGTTGCCCAAAGATTACAAAAGTCACAATGATGATTATCACTTTGCCACTTGGTTACATCTGGCAGCCTAAATGATGGAAAGCTCCATCCCGCCTGATGCCCTGCCCCACCCTGCTGCCCCATATAAGGGCTCTGAGGACCACTGAAAGTGCAGACCTTCTCAAACCTCTGCTGTCATTTGGCACCGATGACCCAGAATGGCAGCAGACTTGTAACATAAGCTGAGAGATTCGGTGCAGCTGTGAAGCCATCTGGAGCTTTTTCGGCCCCTGTTGTGGTTATTTCCTCAAACAGTGGCCCGGTAGTGTTCGGGAAGGTGGTGCATGAACAGAGGCTGCCTGTGATGTTCAGTGAATGGATCTCCTTCACTTAATGTTGGCCTCGTTTTATCATCAAGTGCGATGGTTGCTGATATAATGAACCTTCTCAGCTGGAATTTGCATAAGAAAGCACAAGACCGTCCGTGCCGATGGCCAGGAGAGCCAGTCTTCAGTGGTACCTGAGGATAACCTTAGCCATGTCACAGGCATTGTCCGGGCACGTAGTAGGCCATCCTGTCTGTCTGTGCGGCCTGCTTTGCACTCTGGGTCCGTCTCACATTGTGCAATTACATATTGCCTTGTGCTACTGGTGACATGCTGGCAGACTTAATGTGTCATTTCCTGTTTTCATTTTGAGTTATTGACGTTCTCACTTTGCTTAGCGTGAAACAGAAAGCAAGGAAATTTAACGAACGATTTGCAGTGCTCAGAGAAAGTCTTGGGATGCTTGCTATTCATTAAAATCATTGCAAATGTATTCATTTTATAACAGAAATCATAACTTTTTTCATATATCACATTAGGAACAACCAGTAGTTTTAAGTAAAACATTCATTTCATGTAGTTATAAATTGAAACCCAAATTATAGTTCTAATACAGCTGGTCTGAGTTAAAAAGTTCATTGACAAGTAGCATCATTGGGTGCTTTTTAATTAGTAACACCTTTGCAATGACATTAAACACCAAACATCTCTGTTTAGTGTCTCTTTGGGAGCCAGTGACTACAATTGCAATTAATAGCAAAATGACAAGAACAGAACTGAATGAGTTAGTCAAACAAATTATGATACTTAATAAAAAGAAAATGTCTGTGTGGACATACGTACCAATATGTTAAACATTGCTTATCAATGGACTTTTGTTATGAAACCAATACATTTGCAGCATTACTTTAGAATTAAGCAATTTCTTTGAGCACCGTATATGGTTGGAAAATCACCTGAAATACTGAGTTGTCTTACAATGGTTTCTATCCCAGAAAAGATACTAGGACAGGGTCTATCTGTCCAAAAGAACCATTACTCAGAGCTGCAGGAACCGCACTGAATATCTTACATTTTTAATGTCTAGAAGGATTGGCTTTCACTTATCAAAGATCTGTAAGAAATGTATGGAGGGGCCTGTAGCCTTTTAAAAATGCATTGAAGGTTTTGTATCTTACTTGTGTCAGACCTTTGCATATTGTTTAAAGATTAACTGGTGGGTTTTCCACAAAGCAGAATTTTTCCATTAGCCAGATAACTTAAGCCAAGTGTAAGGATTGCCCAATAGGAATATCACTTATGTCTCCTCCTATTGGACAGTTTTTACATTAGGCTTAAGTTATCCAGCTAACCAGAAAATTCTGTTTTTTGGAATGCCCCCCGAGAGCATTATCCGATTATATTTGTGCCTAAATGCGAGCAATCAGTAAATGGGGAGCCTCATCTTGCTCCAGAAAGAGCCCAGTCATCCCCCTGAAAGGCAGAGCTCAGTGTCAATGCTATTCAGTAAGAAGTCGGCCATACAGATGGCTTTAGGATATGTGTAATGATGCATCATGTGACTCTCTGGAAGAGGGCATCTGGCAGGCTGAACCATAGTGTGACAGAGGGGTCCAATGTGTGTGTTTACACTCATAATGTGTGTGTGCTTGTGTCTCTGCCAAGTCCTGGAGTTTGCTTCTGTCTTACACTTCCTCCATTTTTATAAGATTTTTTTTTTCTTAAAGTCTTCCAGTAAGAATCTGATTGGCAGCTCCATGGTGACCCCCCCCCCCCCTCAGCCCACCATGAAAGGAAGAGTTGTTAAACCAAAGCGCCCGGTCATTCTCCCATCATGCCTTTTACTGACATAGGGGGTCACTGTGCTCTCAGCTGAAGGCGACAATCTAAACGTACATCCCAGCGGTCAGCCTCTGAATAAGCCCTGGCAAAGTACACACAGTGCCGCTGACCAAAGGCCGTAAAAGGGCTGTTGGCTGTTCCCATGTGTTGCATAGCAGTACATGATATGTGGCAGACGCAGTCCGAAGGCATCACAGTGCCTTACACTTTTTCTTTTAGTTTCCCTCCAGTTATCAGCTCCAGTCAGCTGAGTTCAGGGTTATGATGTATCACATGCGCAGGTCCTTCTGTTCTCTGCACAGCAAGCCTGCCTGTTTTCCCTGAGCTCTGTCATCACATGGAGAGTGCAAGCTGGTTTCCACAGCGACAGCATTGGCAGGTAAACATGAAGGCCACTGATGTTTATCCTGAATTGCACCTTACGGGCGCACTACATTTCGGGGAAGAAGAGTGCTAAAGGCCGATGCAATACCAGTTCAAGCCCATGTGGTGCCCTAGGCAAGATTCACTGCTGGTGCCCCTTGCCATAGACAAAGTGAAATTCGTTCGCTAGGTTGGCACCCCCTCAGAAGATGGAGCCCTAGGCAGCCACCTATGTTGCCTAATGGGTTGACCGGCCTTGGACCAATGTGAGTAATTTACATAGTAGAAAGTGATGGTTGAGACAGAAATTGAGAAAGAAGAAGGAAGAGAGCACAGACATGGAAACACAGAAAGAGGAAGTAAGCCCTGCCACACTGACCCTATGGCAATGCTGCTGAGTGGGCTTTAGCTCATGCTCTACAATTATGTGTGAATTACACCTGTTTAAAGCTGAATCTGAATTACACAGCAAAACAGCCAGACTAAGACATAACGAGATGAGGAATGGGCTGCCTTACTGAGAGGGAGAGAAACTGGGAATGTTTCAGAAATTGGGAATTATACGGGTCTGCAGACATTTGCATCAGCCTATATGCCCCTCTGGAAATCTCCCTCAATCACCCTTGAAGTGAAATCTCTGTAGAAACGACCTTCTTCTCCAGCAGAATGAGGCCTGTGGCAGAGCCCAGCTGTAGCAGAAGTGACTGCCAGGGCAGGGCATTCAGGATACATATTCATAACAACAACAAGCCCACAAAAGCTGGCAAGCTGTCTTCCAATTCCCTTAGAAGGAAATGGTGTTATTAAACGCCCTATTTATCCGTGTCTTTCTAAGTATAATAGTTATTCTTGTGTGTGGCATGTTTTTAGAAATATGAATTTACAAGAGCAGACCTGTCCAGGCGGAGAGAGCAGGAGACAGAAAGCAGGTCAGGCCCAGGTAGGAACAGCCTCCCCTGGCGTCACTCTGGTATTTGATTGGTCAATTCTCCTCACTAATCTGTGAGCATCTGTAGTGAATATCAAAACCACCTGGGGCGGGCAGTGGACTCCCTCTGTGTCAGCTCACTACTCGCACCCCACTACAGCATTAACAGAGAGCGTCCTGCTGTCAAAGCCCAGTGCTGTGGTGTAACATGTCATCAAACAGTGCCCCTGTAGTCCAGTACAGCGTATCATCAGAAGGTGCTCTGCGTTCAAAGCCATTATGTTCTCACAGCCTGGTGTCCTGGTCATTTCCACTGTTATTGCAGAAAACCTTTAAGCAAGAGAATACTGTGGTTTTGACCACCACTCAATCACCCATTTCTGTGGGGGCCCTGAGCCGTGGGTCCCCCTGTTGGCCACAAACAGTCACTACACCAAATGTTAAATAAACAGTTCCTTATTTAGAAGATGCTTACCAGCTAGCTAGCTACTATCTTCTGACTCTACTCGCTGGCTATGTATTTACTTTTTTAAACATTCCGGGGGGCGCACAGGGGTCCTGAAGTGACTTTTTGAGTGGGACTCCAGAAACAACAAACCAGCCCCTGCCTGCACAATACTGGCCAGCAGAAGCAGATGTGTCCCCACATGCTGTCATGGGTCTTCTTCAGTATTAGGCCACCAAACCAAGATAAAAACAGCAGGTATTAAGAGCACTTTTTCTGTTTCCTCAGTTCATAGTCAAATGGAGGATGGCCACAAAAGTCAAGGTCTTTACTCAGTACGCAGCTTCATAAGTGCTTTTTTTAGATAAGATGCTGTTTCATCACACACATTTGACCTGCTCTGTTGGTAAATAAACTGCCACCCCTTCTGACTGTCAACTGCTGCTGTGCACATCACTGCTGGGTCAGTCTTCAGGTCTGTAGCCCAAGCTCAACTTCATTAGATGAATGGGAAAACAGCGCCCCCTAGAGGCAGCACCAAGCAAAGTCAGGAGTCAGACAACACCATTTACATATAGCAAACGTATACCATACAGGTGCTTCTGGCTTTCTGATGGTTCGACTTCTGATATTTCCACTTTCCGATGATACAATAGCTATGCACATTCAGTAGTCATTCAAAATTCAAAAATGAATTTTGATCTGTTCCCGCGTTAGTGATATGCCGTAAGTTTCTACTGATGCCAGGCAATGGCAGTATCCATTCTTGCCACACTCCCAGTCTCTGTAGAAATCGCAAGTGTAAACACCTCATGCAGTGTTTAGCAACATATCGTACATAACTACTAAACGCCCAAATGTGTCATATCGTATTCATATTCAACTTTCAAATTTCAATTTTCAAATTATGATGAGTTCATCAGAACATAACCCCTTTGTAAGTCCAGGAACATCCGTATTCTGCACACACAAAGCACGATTATTAGTCAAATTTAACTGTTATCTGGGAATGGATCAATCTGAAGTCCTAGCCCATGTGACATATGGGAGTGAAGGGCACAGGATGGAAGGGAGGAAAATAGCAGAGTTTGCCATAGGCGTGTGCAAATGCCAAAGCACCATTTACATGGCCGTGCAAATGGCATTATCTCCCACCTGCCACTGAGTTAAAGTGTGGAAGTGTTCATAATGGCCAAGAAACTATGGAGGGTGGCCTGGAAGCACCTAGCCCTTGTAAGAGTCAGAAGACACCGAACACCTGTTTCTGAAGCGACATCACTATCAATCATTTGCACCTAGGATGTTCTATTAGGATGCATGTTTAGTAGATTTAATAGAGAATTTTCAATTCATCCTGCATGTACCTCACAATGTGAAAATGGGTCATTTACCAATATTTGTCAGATGAAAAGAAACTAAAATGAGGCAAAGGTTATTTTCCAGTCTTTAAAGTCACCTGGGGATCTGTAGTATATATAGGGCACAGAGATTAATAAGCATGTACCATTAGTAAACAGCAGAGCAGCATTTATTGAATCCCATGCAGAAATTCTCCTTACTAATCCCCCAACTTTCTCTCTGTAGGTGAGAATAAGCTGGCCACAATGGGCAGCCACCCATAGCAACACCCAGGGAGCTGGGGGTTAAGGACCTTGCTCAAGGACCTGCCGATGTACCAAGACTGGACTTGAACCAATGACCTTCATAATCACAGGCACAGAGGGTTAGCCCACTGAGCCATACACTACTTCCCTGAACTACTTCCCCCTGAAATTTCCCTTGAATGGAAACATTTTGCATATGAAGCTATTTATATGGCCACAGTGTGGCAGGGTGTGGGTTGGGAATCTACCACACAGACAGAGGAACATAATTCAAACAGGTAAAAGGAACAAATCAAAAAGGGGTTTAAGGAATAAATCAGCCCAAATAAAAGTACCAACCAACCAAACCAAAACAGCCATCAGATTAGTCCTTATAAAAGCTGCAAGCAGTTTTATTTAGGTGTATGACACACAATGCATTCAGGTAGAAAAGCAAATGGGATTGTTATGGAATTTATAAGATTCAACCCAGTTTGGCCATAAGTCTGTTTTTTATTTGTGCGAATGTATCTTCTGGAAATTAACAGTAGTGTCAGGTAGTGGTCTTTAGTGTTTCTGGTTCTGTAAGGGATTTGGAATAAATGCATGATTAAAAAAAGGCATTTTACATAATGTATAGTTGTAGTAGGCACCTGTCATATTGGATGGCCACTCCCACCATCTATTTGCCTCAATAGGTGCATGTTCGTCTATCTCACCTTCTCACATACGTAGACTGATCCTGCAGCTCTGCACAGGTACACCTCGATACTGTACTCCAGTGATGGAGAAGGAGCAGATTTTTACTGATGCCAGTGAGCTTGTCTCTCAGATCACCTGGAAGTGTGGGAGCGACATCCCTGACAGTAAGGCCTGCACCCCTGATCTGCTGCCATGTTTCTGAGCAAAACTCCAATGGAATCTAACAATGACTGGAGTAGTTTTTAGTTTGAAATTTTGACACGCATTTGTCAGACTGCTTATATTAAGGTTTAATAAAGCTGTATTTATAAAGTACAGCAATTGGTATCTAGGGTGGTGGACAAGAAGTCAGCAATCTAGTTTCCGCTGTACTAGGTAATGCGATTCAGAATGAAATGGAAATACTACTTGTAATTTTTACTGCGAATTGAAATATCTGTTCAGTCTGCTATACCTGTGTTTCTCATATTGAAAGGGTCCAGCTCCAGTTTCTTGGAAATCCTAGTTCTTGGGAATTGTAACTTTTCGATCGAATTTAATCAGTTTAACAGAACATTTTAAGTACAAACAACTTGACTTTAAGTGCATTTCGCTTAAAATTTTTATGTAGTTATTTTGTAACATAGTTTTCGTAACTTTGGATAGGTATAATAGACATGAATCAGATATAATTATTTTTTACATCAAATTATGCCATATCCATAGCCAAGACTGTCCTGAAAACAAAACCATAAAACATATGTGGTGAACTTATGTACATAAAATCAAAGGCATAGAAAAATGCTCAAAATGGATAGGGTTCAAGGAGTAAACACAGTACTGTGATTGGGTGTAAAACATCCTCCCATGGACACATGAGAAAAAATGTCCATGGTTCAAATTATACTGGGACAAAAATTTTAGGCCATATTGCCTAACCCCAAGATGGTACCTACCCATATAGCAAAATTCTTCTGGTCCAGATCCAGCCCACACAACCCACTCTCCTCTGGCCCAGATACCACAAAGAATGACGGCCCTGTAGTGGCCCAGATCTGGCTATCCAGATGTGGGCCATAACAGGCCCAATGACGGCCCAGACACGTTTTTCCAGATATGAGCCATGACAGGTCCAATGATGGTCTAGACATGGTATTCAGATTTGGGCCACAACGGGTCCCGTGATGGCTCTGACATGGTTTTCCACATTCAGGCTTAACAGGCCGCATATGGTTTTGTAGTTATAGGCAAAACCAGGCCTGGTAATGGTCACCAGCTGGCTTTCTAGACCTCTAGTAGTTCTCAATCCTGTTCCTGGAGGATCCCCTGCCAGGATGTTTTCATTCCAACCCACACTGCTTTCAACATGCCACATTCATTATTAGCTAGTCTATTAAGGATCACCTGAGCCTGATTAAGGTAGGGTTAGAATAAAAACATTCTGACTGGTGGGTCATGCAGGAACAGGATTGTGACTCAATATGATTCAAATCCCACTAGCAGAATAAGCACAAGGCTACCTACACAATTGCCAAAATATCAACTTCAATAAAACTTTATTAGCTATTTTATTAGAAACAGGTCAAAATAGCCTAAAACGGGTCCACATTGCAAACAAGTATTCAAACAATGGACATTTTCTTCATTCGTTCTTTTCTCCCTTCATCCCTGTCAGG
>JAAGVU020000045.1:8634756-8685363 GCA_011763525.2 Mormyrus iriodes | reverse complement strand
AACAACAGGGGGGCCTATCCCACTTAAGAGGAAAGGAAGGAGAGCATGCTGGGAGAAAAAAATGCAAATTGGACTCTGGCTAGAAGAGTAGCTCAGACCCAAACCTTCCGGAGATTACTGTGAGTTCCCTCAAATTCTTATGGCTTTTTTGTAACTGGAAAGCTAAAAATATAATCCTTTTGAAGGTGCCCTTAGGTTACAATGGTGTTAAATTCCAGACAGGCCATGAGACGGCAACAGTCTTGTTATTTGGGCAGGGCTACTAATGAACGATAACAGCGACCCGCTTTGTGCCAGTACAATGCTGGGCTGGCATCACAGCGGGTTTTGCTCTGTTCGCAGGTTCCCGCTGCCCACTTACGACGCGGCCTGACCCCACGAGCCTCAGACATCTCACATTCCTCACCCGCTTTCAAGCAGTGCAATAACTTCCTGGAATTCTTGGCGTCCCGGCAGTGGAGCCAAGGCACTTCCTGTTGTCCTTGAGTTCTTCCGGTGTGGGTAGCGGTCAAATTGCCATTGCTGCCATAGCCACTGGGGGACCCCTGAATACAACTCTCATGTGTGTGCCCCTGCCAGCACTGACTTTATGTCTCTCAACCCACATCCCCTGACCTGTACTTCACATGGTCATCACGTTCCATCTCAGCCTGTAGACAGACACCCTTTTTTCTGAATGCTGATTGGACAAAGAAAGGATTCAGCATTCCTCACCACTCCTGGGTGGCTTTTTTCAGGAAATAGCAGCTAATGAATGAATTTGTATTCCTTTGAGATGCGGTGGTCTCCTGATAATTTCCTATTGTTTAGCAGCAAGATTTTTTAACATTGTTTTTCCAGTTACATAACAAGATAAACAGAGTGGATTAGAGCAGTGTAATGGAATGTTTTTAATACCCAAGACTTTGTAATTGACATGTATTCCAGAAATTACTGTAATGGTTAAATGCATTTCGCTGAAATAAAAATAGTGGGTAATGCTTTGCATTTACTGCACCTTCATCATGTTTTTTAATACTACATTAATAATGCATTCATAGCAAGTATATTCCTAAGTAGCATGTACGTATACCATAACATGCTAACATACCTTGACAGCTTAAATGTACATTAATAACAAACATTATATGATAATAGAGATAAGGGGCATGCATTGCTACAGCATGGTGCTGCACCCACCACACAACAAACCACCTCAGGAATGAGAACCTGAGTGCAGCCATGTGGTGGGTAACACCTCAGCACCACATTAGTTCAGATAGAATGGAACACTGTGAATTTTTTTTCCAGTGGCTGGAGTGCCAATCCTGACACCAACCCCCAAATTTTCCCTGGAAGTTGGAGGACCTGCTTGCAGGGCTACATGTAAATTAATGTCATACCCAGCACGAGGCAATTGCAGGTTAAGGGCTTTGCTCAAGGACCCAAAGAATTAGAGTTACTCCTCGCCTTTACAGGATTTGAACCAGCAACCTTCCAATTCCTAGCATAGAGCCTTAGCCTCAGAGCCACCTGTGTGATGACATATTATCCTATATCACGAAGGTGCTGTTAATGTAAAGTTTTATGCTTATGGTCCCAAGTAAATATGCTCTTCTAGGGCTTTTGCCTGAGTTTAGATTGTTCCTCTTTGCTGAAATGATGTCTTTTGGTTGTTACAGCTTATTTGGTCATCGTTGGTGTCATCCTCCATAGTTTGGCCTGCTGAAGCAAAACAGCACTGTGCCAGACCCCCGACTCTGTGTATAGTGAATGTTTCCTGTGCAGGGTTCATCACTAATGAAGTCTGCAGGCTCCATTACTTCGCACTCAGCAGGAAATGGCTGGCTGTGGTTCACGGCCCTGTCAAGTCCCTCACCTTACGCAACGATCTGGGAATGTTCTCGCCCTCGGGATCACATTTTTGTGCTGGGTGCTTGTGTGAAGTGATGGCATGGCTCCTTTCACAGACTATCCCTTGTGACCGCACCTCCTTGCCTGCTTCAACTCCACGCTTTGAACCAAGCGGTCTAGCTCCCCCCAGATATGTGTGAGTGCAGAGGGCAGCCATCTTTAGCTGGTACCATGTTCTTTATGCACTGCAGTATAGCTCAGACAATGACAGTGGCATTGAGCAAGGAACATTATTTTCCTTTTCCAAATAAGCCTTAAGATTGGTGACTTTTAAAAGTGTTGTCTTTAGTGGTTTGGAAAACATGAAGCTGAAAAAATAGATTTATGTCTTCAGCTGGTGAGGATGGATGATAATGAGAGCCATGAATCTGAGCCATGGTCCTTGGGTGAAAAGGAATGAAATCAGAGGTGAATAGTTCAGGTCCAAAAAGTAAAAATCCAGACCAAGATTTTGTTTCAACCAACCAGTTGGATACTCTGTAACTGTGACTTTTTATACTCACTGGCTGGTTGAAACAAAATCTTGGTCTGGGTTTTCACTTTCTGAACCTGAACTATCCACCTTTGAATGAAATGAAGCTTTATTTGCCATTTGTATGAGTATATTGGAATGTTTTTGATTCTCAGCACGTGTCCCCTGGCATGTACTTCACATTTCACATATCCCAGCATGCTCTCCTTTTTTAAGACCTACACACATACAGTACAATGCAAAAGTCAAAGGAAATGTCTAAATGATCTACAAGTCAGTGTAAAACTATGATATTATGCCTGTCAAAGTGTGTCAGCTTAGCCATTTAAAACCTCTCCAAAAATTACCGCAGCATTTGTAGTAACCTTTTTGGCTAAGCAATATCTCATTCACTTTTTAAAAAACTAATTTAATTAACTAAGTGAGCTGGTGGTGATATTTAACAATTATATGGAATGGCTGAGGTGCCCCTGAGGAGAAGTTTGGGGACCGAAGCAGTGTTCATGTAGCCGTCCAACAAGATATCAGTAACTTTTTGGAGATCAGAAGAAATTCTTGCTAGATTTAATGGTGTTATTGTTAATAATTTGCACATGTTCTATTGTTGAATTGTATTTTTTTGGTTCTGAGCACATTACGCTTACTGCCCAGATAAATAGCTTTAAATATTTTCTTCGACTGTCTAAAGTCAGGACTGTGTTTGTGCATCCACACGTGTAAACCGGACATGGAACTGTGCATACTTCTGCAGTCATGCTCACACAATTCGCACTTGACAAACATGCGTAGTGTGTGAAGACCTGCGCAGTCAGTGGCTGCACAGACACAAAATCTTGATGAACTGGCCTTAAGCCTTTTGCATGGTAGGTGAGGGTGAAGCTTGGGGTCTTAGCGGAGGGCCAACCATCCTTCTAGCGCCCCAGAAACATTTTTTTTGCGAGGTTAAGGATTTTGCTCAAGGGCCCAATGGCAATGCGACTTCTGCCAAGCATCGGTGCAAAGACCTAACCCACAGATAACGACGTTGACAGAATGAGGTGCAGTGATGCCAGTTGAACCTCACTGGATGAGGGAGAAATGTCCAGAGCCCCTTTGTCTATATCATATGGTGTTATGAGAAGGGTTTGGTCCTGCACTGTGACAGGCAGAGACAGACTCCTGTCCTGGATGAGATTCCTCCCCCATGCCGGCCTGCTTGTGTTTGCCATGGAGCTGCTTCTCATCAGTAAACATGCTGGCCCGCTCTGACAGATGGACTTGCACATCTGTGCAGGTACATTATAACTCCTCCTGCTTATTTGTTTAATGAACTTCAGTGGATTTACATGCTCTTACATTAAACAGCTCAGAAAACTGTAGCTTCTCTCAGTGACCCTGGTGAAATAGTCTCCTCATACATTCATAGTTCAAATATGTATTTTTTTTTAAGTACCGGATCTATGTGGTGGCTTTATGAGCAACAGTATGCTACAAGGACAGAAGAAAATCCATAAAGGTCCGTGTGAAATTCGAACAGAAGAGGCTCAGTGAGGAAGAATGTGGTAGGAGAGTAGGAGCAGTTCTGCGAGGAACATTGTCTTAGGAGAACAGGAGAGGTTCTATGAGGAACACTGTAGTAGGAGAACAGAAAAGGCTTCAGAATGAACAGTGTGGTAAGAGACCAGGAGAGGCTCTGATAGGAATAGTGTGGTAGGAGAACAGGAGAGACACCAAAGCTCCACGAATAACAGCGTTCTTGTACAGGCATCAGAAAGTCAAACCAGCATGTGGAGACCATGAGGGTGTTTGTGACTGTTCCAGCGTCAGAACCCCCATTTCATCTAGTCATGGTAGGAGACTTCAATGCTAAATATGTCAGCAGCATCACACGCTAACCAGATACATAACCGTCAATGGCGTGCAAAGAGGATGTTGGCTTGATGCCCAATAAGATAGAAATTAGCTGATAAGACTAAATTCTTTGCTATGCTGATCATGTATATCAGTGACGTAATCAGTGAGGAATAATTAAAGGATTTCATATTCAACATTATTATTTCCTACAGCGCAGGACTTTAAGTGGCTTCTGAGTGACATTGCCAAAAAACACTCTTCCCTATGTATAGTTTTTGAGCTCTTTTTTAATTTTGAAGCTTCAATTTGCATTTGTATGAGTACGGATACATTGGAATGCTTGAGTTATTGCCCATCCCATCATGCTCTCCATTTTCTACAGAAAAATAAACATACACAGGTGCAAGAGAAGCTTGGGGTCAGATGTTTTCCCAGCACCCCTAAAATATTTTTGCAGGGGGTTAAGGGTCTTAATCTAGGGCGAAACAAAGTCAGGATTCGAACCGGTGATTTCCCAACCACTGTTGAGCTATACACCGCCAGTTGAGAACAGCAGGTGATAAATATATTTATTCGTCCATTGTTGGAGGATTTGTGTCAGCTAACTTAGTTCAGGGCTGGTTGTGTGACTTTCAGGCATCGTATGTGTTTATTGTACAGAGATTACTGAAATGTTTGCAAAAAGCATAAGGCTTGACAGAGGCTCTATCTGGGTGAGGCTGAGTTCAGCTTCCACTGAAGTCACCTAACCTTTAAGGATCACGATCTTTGCGGAGAGACTCCTCGGATGTGGTTCCTCTGCCTGCTGGTGTCATTAAAAGCTCAGGTGAAACAAAGGCAAACAAATTATTTCTAGAAAATACTTCCTTAGCCTGTTTTAGCTATGGATTCAGAAGGCAGATTATCTTCCTGTTCGTCTTCTTCCATGAACAACAACAATGAATGCCACTTTCCTAAATTTTTCCAGTTCTCATTGTTCCGATTAAATGGCAAATGACAATGGCAAACTGTCTGTCCTAATTTGGAATTTTTGAAACCATGCAGCATTCAAGCACAGTAACCTCTCCTGTCCGTTAACAGCCTCTGTGATACACTTGCTAGTTTGAACATCATCAGTGGGACAGGCAGCTCATGCGTGTCCACGCATCAGTATTTATAACCATTAATCTGAATGCGTGCTTACTGTGAGGCCATGCACTCTGTGAGACATGTGTGTGCATAGCACTGATTTGTTTATGCCAGATACGTTTCAACAGTTCTAATCGGCCTCATACCTGCGGACGTTCTTGGTAACCACGGCGACCAGTGTCAATACAGAGTGCTGCGCCTATAAGTAAGTCAAGAAATCTTTGGCAGCCTTGCTGAATCACTCGGGATCCAAAGCAAACGGGAAATTATTATGACTGGCAGTGATTCTGAGTTCCCTGCTTGCCCACCTCTTCCCACCACAGGCAATGGGAGACTATTACAATCTGCTGTTTTTTTAAACCCTCACAAGAATTTCCATCATCTTTGGCCCTGGAAACTAATAGATGTACACTCAAAGAATACTCCAAGATTTCTTGCAACAACATGGGAAAAACGTGATAAATTGTTGCATGATTGAATAAGGTACTGCATTAATATTTTAGTGTTTTATATGCACTATTTTGGCTGCAATAAAACTACTACATTTCCAAGAGTTTCAAAGTCTGCCTAATACCATATGCATTATACCCAGTAAGCAAGTAAGCACTCCATCCCCCAAAGACCTCCAAGTATGAATATAGACCTCTCGAGGGGATGTTCTTCACTGACTGAGAGTCTTTTTCCTGGTGCAAGGGTGGACACTGTGTTACACTTTTAATTATTTCTTTTTAAAATCTGTCCATTCTATTGTTAAGGTTTGAAAGCATGAATCAGTCCTTCTACCAATCGTTACATTTTTGGGGGGATTTTACTGGAAGACCAGCATCATACAGCAAGCCTTATCAGGCTGCCTGCAGTGTTTGTGCTGGAGTTCCTGTTATTGTGATTTCACAGCACTGACTGCGAGCGCTGTGGAGTTGGACGTCCAGCTTGGATTTGCTGGAATCTCAGTGTTTTTCCCACTGTGGTGGAAGCAACCATATCAAACAGTATTGTTTGCAGGTACAGAGCTGGTCGTCAGCGGCCTTTGCGTGCAGCGCTTTGGATTTTGAAACAATCCGGGTGGAGTTAGAGTCTCAGGGCCTCTGTGGGTCTTCCCAGAATGTCAGGAAAGCAGCTGGTAAACCCTAGTTTGGTCCAAGTCCTTTCCAGAAAAATGTGCTTCTCATAGCAAATCAAATAGCTTACCAGTCTGGGCGATGAACACCGGTAAAAGCTTGTACTAATTATGATGAGGAACTGCTTTTTTTAGACTTAAATATGACCAGCTGATAGTGGACAGGATAAATATTGCTGTCATCTGCAGCGTGAATCAACTGTGAATGGTAAAACGGCAGTATCAGTGAATTCTGATGGGGCCGGCAAAGACTGACAGTGCTGAAAAATCATTTGAGGTGAGAGGCTTTCTAACCAGGTTTACCTTTTTGCGTGAGCTGGGGAGGGGGGGTAGAGGGCGATTTGTGGCTTTGTTTGGTAAGTCTGTGGAATAACATTGGCCCAATGCGGTTTCCATACACTCCACAAAGAGCCGCTGTGAAACTGTCCGTGTCTCCATGGACTGTCTTTGTTTATTGTTTTGGGTGACACGCGAGGACGGCGCGTGCTCATCCCGGAAGCGGCTTATCAGCGGCCCCTGGCTCAGACGCCGGCTCGCTCCTGCAGGAACTTCAAGCCGCAGTGAGCCACAGGGACTCCTGTTCCTGTCAGTTATCCCGTGAATTCCTTGCTGACGCCTCTGGCTCACTCCACACAGTGACTAGATAACATACCAGTGTCTGGGTGCTTTTACTATGTGCAGTGGGTGGGGCGGAGATTACATTCGAGTAGGGACCCCCAGTTCCGGTCCTGGGGGGCCTGAATCCAGCACAGTTTGCTGACTTCCCTGCTCAAACACATCCTTAATCATCTAATTACCAGGTTCAATAGGTGTGTTTAAACAGGGAAATCTGCAAACTGTGTTGGATTCTGGCGCTCCAGGACTGGAATAGGGGAAACACGCAGCAGGGCAATGCAGCAGGGCAATGCAGCAGGGATAACATAAATAACAAATACATCATTTCAGTTTTGTATTTGCCTTTTTTCCGGCTCATTGCCATTTTGTCCATTTTAATCGACAATTCAGCGCATAAATAATTAGTTCCCATACATTGCTATCTTTATGTATGACATGAAATACAGTCTGTGGCATATTAATGTTTTACTGTTGTTTTGTATTGAGTTCTATTTATGTGGCCTGGGTTGGTCATGCAACTAAATTGCCCTTCTAGGATAAATAAAGTTATCTGAATACTGAATAAATATTTTATAGAGGTGAGGCAGTTGCTTTAATGACCCCAATTTCTAACTATGTTAGAATTTTTTTTATTTTAAGAAGCGTAACTTTTAACATTCTGGTTTCACAACTTGAGGGAATAAGGAAGAACCTAACTATTCCACTTTTTAATAGTGAGCTCCTGTGTTGAAGCAAGATTTTGTCACTCAATTTCTATCGCTTTGACCTTCCTTTGACCTTTGACCCCTGCAAAGCACCTCCAGGTGTTCTTCCTTGGGTTTTGTACCTGCACGCTTCCTGGGGAGCCAAGAGGGGGCGTTCACACTTCGTTCGCTTCACCCAGCTATAAGCAATCCTCCGCCTCAGTGAATGTAATATGTGTTTCTTACCCGGAGGACTAGACAATGCCTTTGTGAGACCCACTGTGATGAACAGCTGAAGGAAAGTTTGTCAGATGGTGTAAAAGTCAAACTGAAATCTGACCGAAGGATGATGGATCAAAAGGGAAGGAATCACTTGCGGCCTTACTGCAGCTCTGACGGTGGAATGTACAGCCCAGTGGGGAGTTCTGTACAGAGCGGAAGGTCACCGAGGGTCATCCTGATAGAGGGCAGACCCCACTGGCTGTATTTTGTTGTCCGGCCGCTTCTGAGAGGTGAAACAAGCCCCTGTGTGAGCACTGTTGCTCAGACCAGCGGCTGAACGGTGTCTGTCATCCCCCATCTCCCTGGGCTCCTGCACCGGCCCACCCATCTGTCAGCCGGCCTCCCGCCCATCAACATCCAGATTACTGCCGTAAAGCCCTGTCTGTCAGCACCGTGCGCTCCGGGCCGGGCGTAATTGAGCTGTTAATCGTGTTTGGGGCTTGCGCGGCGGGCACAGGAGGGCCGGCCAGGGCTCGCGTGAGATGCGGAATGGAGGGAATGCAGCTGCTTCACCTCTTTACCTGTGCGGGGAATATTCCCGACACATCGCAGTGTCATGTCCAATTGGGGGGGCAGGGGGTGTGCGTGCGGCACATACATGGCCTTTAACGGGGCAGCTGCAAGGCTACCAGCTCTGTCTTTAGTTCGGGATTAAGCCCCCATACGTCAATCGTTTTGGTTGAATGTTTTATTAACAATAGGAGGGTGAAAAGTGGAGGCAGATTTTGGTGGTTCTTGTTGAAAGCGGACTTCACCGTGCAGTGAGGTTAATCTTCAGATTAAGCAGTTTCTCCATCAGTAGATGTACTTTGCCTGTACTACCTGGTCTGGGTGTTTGTCTCTCAGTTATTAGAGGTTTCTAGCACCTGAATTTCCTCTTGACTTTTTAAGTGCACTAGAAACCTTATGGAAGAGTTTAACAGGAAGCGATGCATATCATTATGATTCTCAATGTTATCTGTCCCTAAACTATGTTAACCCCTTCCTTCCCATGACCATCACCAATCATGTGTTAGTCTGTGTTTGTACTTAAATGAATTTTTTGTGATTTTTGTCCCACATGCGTTATAGAAATAATTACGGCCAATTTCGCAATTAATAAGACATCAGTGGTGAAGAACAAGCTTTTAACTTTTAAAAAGTGTGGCAGAAATGGTGGGTGCTAAGCCTTAACTACAGGATCTGGATGTCCCTGAAGTTTGTACTGTATCCACCAGAACAAAAAAATCGATCAAGATCGCCGCTGGGGTCTTTTTTTTTTGTGACTGGGATTTGTCTGGCAAAAACACGATGACGCTTGTCCAGTGGCTCTTTAATGGTAATCTGGGTGTTCCATGTTACTCCCCTTAATGCACAACTCCACCATCCGTCTTTGGCCATCCAAATTTAAAATACAGGTTGTTTAGAAGTAACCTTGCTTGCTCTTTAATTGACCTCCCCAGGGTGTCATGTGATTCACCTGCCAGTCCCGATCTCATCCATCAGGAAGTTAATGTGCCTCCTATCGTCTTAGGCAAACAGGAGTAATTGTTTACTATAATGCGTTTATCATAAAATGTCTATTATTCTTGGCTTTTGACCTTTTCTTGTTTTAGACTTTAGTGTGCATGTGCGTGTGTGTGAGTGCTTGCCAATGAAGGCCCTGTGTTTGTTTGTTCCTTAACCTTTGACCTTGTCTCCCCCTATTATCCTCTTTGTCTGCTGGTTCCTTTTCACGTTTGGGGCATCTTCGGATCACAGAAGCACAGAAACGCAAACAGAGGCCTCTCTCCCTGCGACTGTGGCCATTCCTGATCTCCTACTGCAGGCTGAGAGATTGATTATCCAAGACAAGGAAACAGGATCCAGAACACGGCTCACTCTTAAGTGAAATGTTTTCTTAGGCCTTGTGTGCTTGTTCTTGCTGGACCTGTGGGTCTCCTGTGCCGAGAGGAAGGTGCGAGAGGCTCTGTGTGTGGCACAACCCCTGGTCTGCTGCACCAGCACTGAATTTGTCAACTCAGTGGGCCAATGATTAAAATCACATTGGAGCATCTTGTTGAAATCCTACATTAAAGATAAATGAGGGCCTACCAATGGCAGCGGTATAATGCTTAATGTTATTTCTTTATAAATAGCAGTGTTTGTTGATGCAGAACCTTCAAACTGATTTACAGGGTTTGACTCCAAATTGGCTTATTGTCATCAGTTTTCCTAATTCAAGCTCAAACATTTAATTTTAATGCAACATTCCACAAAAACAGGTAACCAGGTCAGGTTACGTTCTGGGAGCCGACACCGTTAATTCGGTCCTCGAGAGCAGGCCAGCTCTGGCAGCACTGGGGCTTTCATAGCACCTCTGGAAGGCTTTTTCGGGGGGTGACTTTCAGGCTGGGGGTTGGGGGGGGTGCTGACAGCTTATGCCCCTGAGAGACACCCCCAGCCTGAGGAGTCCGACATGCGATAGCTCTGTAGCAATCCTACAGGGAACAGCCCACGGCTACTCAGGGGGCCGGGCCCCTATTGCTGATATGAAACGCGCATTTCCGACAATAGGTTTGGAAACGTAAACACAGTGGGGAGAAGACAGGAAGTGTGGCAGCCAGTGGCGTCGCGCTGTCTCTGCGCCCTCTGTGGACACGCGCCGCCCAGCAGCAGGCGACGCCGAGCCCTTTTGAAGTCAAATCGCAAATTTACACGCAACGGAATGAAGAAAGTGAACCTCAGCATCCAGGCTGTGATTCTTCATGAATCTTCATTTAGAAAAGGTTTAGGCTAGGGATGTAGGAACCGGGGGACAGGGGGACATGTACCCACAATATTTAATTTGGATTCATTCATCTCCCCCAATAAATAGACCTTTGAATTTAAATTGTGTCCCCCCAGTAACAAACTCTGTCCTATGCCGCTGGTTTAGGGGTTTGACAGAAACCTTCAGCACAGGCTCAGCCTGACCAGAGCCTGGATCGTGCCAGAATCCAAATGGACAAACACTTAACCTTCTTCACACCGAGTGCTGACCTACGCCTCCCTCCTGCAAACTCACCCAGAGAGAAAACCTCAGGTTTAATGTTTACACAATTTAGACCAAGGAGCCCAGGTCAATATTTTTAAAAAAGAAGCTAATAATCATCTTTAGTGGAAATATATGCCACCTGGTGTCAGGTGGAGCACTGTCATCCACTGAATTCTGATTTGTTCATCTCTTCCTTCACGGTGTCACCAACCTGCCCTTGAGCTTCTCAGTTTCTGAAAGACAGAACAAGAGCTGTAGCCCTGCAGGATTTTCCCAGAAGCGTCTCACTCTAGCTTTGATTAGATCACCGCAAGCACTCACACTAAGCAGAGAAGGAGGCTCATGAAAGAGACCGGGGAATATTTAGAAAATCAAGTGATCAGATATACAATAACTGATAAAACCACACTGAGTGTGGATGCTCAAATAAGTTAAACTAGATGCATTTTCAGGAACATTTAAGTGCAAACTTGTCCGCAAACCCCACTGAAGTTGTTTCATATAGTATAAATCATTAGTCGCATATGGCTACAGTCTTATGCTGTTATCATAATGCCCTATTACATCACATACAGTAGCACTGAGGGACTAGATAAATACGGGCAGGGGATAAATGGCATGTTTTTAACGCTGCGTGTCTGTGGACAAATCGTTGTGCAAACTTGATGTATCTTTGGCTCTGAGACACTAGAGGGAGCATTCCGGACTACTTCGTATAATATTGTGCACAACCAACATTTATATTTATATTTTATTGTACTTACTGTGTTTGTGTATAAGTCATTTACACCTTGTATTTGTACTCATCACAATGGCAATAAAGTTATAATCTAATCTAATCTAATCTAATACAGGACTCCAAAATGGCTGAAACAGGTTGTAACACAAAAGCAGGAGGGATCACCAAGGTGCCTGTTCATTGTGGGTGTAGATATGGGTGGAGTGCCATGCCTCTTTTTGTGCCCTCTTCTGTTTGTAATGTCATTGTGTTTTGTCCAAGTATACCACAGATGTTGTATAAACATATACGTGTGAGTGGATGATTGCAGCAGAAAAAATCATGCTGAAGTGTAAAAGGCTGAAACTGCAGGCCCTCAAAGTTAACCTTGGTGCCAGCTGGTTCAGACCAGTTGCTGATTGCGTTGCTCTGTAAAACCTCAAACAATGCAAAGGAAGTTGGCTAATCCACAGCTGCACGAACCCAGCAAAGTGTCAGACATATATCACTGACGGAATGTCCCAGACTGGATTTTTTTTTTTTGAGTCTCCTGGTCCTTGTCATGCTGACAGTGAGGTCACCGTCCATCTTGATGACGTGGGATGTGGTGGCCTTTAGTACTTTCAAAATCCTCAATACAGCATTTTTGGAAACCATGATGCAGTACAGCACACACCCTGCAATGCAGTGCAACATGCAGGCATTCTGATGCAGTGCAGCACAAACACTAGGACAGTGCAACATGCAGACATTGTGATGCAGTGCAGTACAGACACTGGGACACAGTACGACATGCAGACACACCATGCTACATGCAGATAGACAGAACACAGTATTGCAGCATTTCTCAAACTATGGACCACAGACAGACACAGACTTGCCAGTCTGCAGCACAGTGACATAAAGAATGCATTGCAAATAAAGCACATAACTGGCTCCTTTTCTGCTTGTTTGCAGCTAAAGGTGGGCAATAAATCATTTTAGCGATGAATTTTATTTTTTGCTTTAGGACGACATGTAAAAATGAAAACCTCTATTGATTGCAGTTCTCTGTCCGACCGCCCTGCTCCTCTAGACACAAAGACACAATAGCAAGATGGCAGCACATACGTCTCTAAAACTGACAGTGTCTCCTGGGTCATTTGGAAGTGGTTTAGTTATGGAAAGTCCGACGTCATACAAACCACTGATTGTTGCAAAGTCTGTGATTTTAAAAGGTAACAGTATGAGAAACATTATTCCAGTATCTCTGACATTGGCACGCAGCCAAGCAGGAGAGGAGTGTGGCACTGCGAAGTGAGCAGGCTAGCAGCAGCCGCTAAACGCAGCCTGCTAAAAAAGCAGGTAACAATGAAAATGGGCCCCAGTGGAAAAAGACTGCAGACGCGAGGACGTTTCATATCGCCAAACGTGCCCAAATATACAGTGGAAAACCCTGGGTTCAAGAAATGTGTATGCTATTTTTAAACATTTTGTTTGTTGATATTGTTAAAGCTGAATGTCTTTCTTTTTTGTGTTTGTTTTTTAGGGAAAAAATGATTAAAATTACACACACACATACAGAGTTGGCATGTCCATAAAGTAAAAATCCAGACCAAGATTTTGTTTCGACCAACCAGCTGAGTATGAAAAGTTACAGTCACAGAGTACTCAACTGGTCGGTTGTAAGAAAACCTTGATCTGGAGTTGTACTTTCTGGACCTGAACTATCCACCTCTGCACACACGTATTTCTTTGGGGGGATTAGCCTTGGAAGCTGAGGCTCCAAGGCTACACCTTCACCTGTAGTGCGGCACAGATACCGGGACACACAGGGTGCAGCATGTAGGCATTAATCACTAAGCTCTGTGGCTTCATTCGCTTTTGGGGAGTGCATTGCAGTGTGTAGCCCGCTCATAGTGACACATGCAGCCAATCACAGTATCCTGTTCACTCTGCCACTCACATTGCTTTGCCACGCAAAGGTTGAGCACAGAACTAAAAGCAGGGGAATCCTTTGAGCATCCCTCCCGCACTGGTATAAAGGCCTCTTAGACAGGAGGCCTCTTATTTTTCTCCTGGATTTGGTCTAATGGCTGGTGTTGGGGCCACTGGAGGGCATGCCCTTCTGTGAGGACTGAGAGATTTTCTGTGAAGGCTTCTTGGCTGCTGTCACTCTGTTTCCTGCTACACAGAAAGGGGTAGGGGGAGTCACATTCATTGGATGCTTAACTTCACATCTCCTGTGCAGCCCTGCCCCGTGCGGGCGGTGAGGTCAGCACCACTGATTTATCACGTGGGCTTGTTGATGCGGGCACCTAGAAGGGGAAACAGAAACGCTCATATTCCAAGCGTGATAAAGGGGAAAAAACAAGCCTATCTGCCAGCTTACATTCTCCTGTGAATTGCAGTCACAGTTTTTGTTTTTGTATGTAGATTCATGATTAATTTTTTTAAAACTGGTTCTTAACTGTCTGGGTCTCATAAATGCAGGATAAACAAGCTGTATAGTGTCTTTTGACTTTAGTCCACGTTTTCCAACATTAATCATTATTTACAATTTTTGATTTTTCTGCTGATGTCTATCCATCTATCCCCCTTCCAACTGATCAGCCAAGACTGAAGTCTATCCCAAGCATGAGGATGCCCTTACAGTCACACCATGGGGACGCCATTACAGTGACACTATGTGGACGCCGCTGCAATGATACCATGGGGCTGCCCTTATTGCGACACCATGGTGATGTCCTTACAATGACACCATGGGGACACCCTTACAATCACACCTTAGGGACACCGTTACAATGGCACCATGGGGACACCCTTACAATCACACCTTAGGGACACCGTTACAATGGCACTATGGGGACACCATGAACAGGACACCAGTCCGTTGCAAGGCATGCACCCAGTCACGCTCTGTGGACAATTTAGAGACTTCATTTCACGTACTACACATCTTCAGGAATCTTGCTTACCCACAGGAAACCTGTGAAACACAGAGAGAACATGCAAACTCCACACACGCACACACACACACACACACGCACAGATTAGGTATTCATATCTTTATGGGAAATCTCCATTCATTTCTATGGGCATAACCCAAAACCCAAAAATGAAAAAAATGACCCCACAAGGTAAAAATAACAGGTTTTTACCATTTGGTCCCCACAATGCAATATATGCGTGACCGCACAAAGCAACATGGGTGGGATTCAAAGCCCCAAACCTTGGTGTAAGACGATAGTGCCCCCCACTGGGTTAGCATGGCACTCTTCACCCCAACGCCTCCTCAGTATTTAGTCTTTACCACAAACCAGCTTCAGCAGAGCTGATCTCCAGGCTTTAACAAAAAAGGAGAAGTACAGAGTGGCAGGGAGGAGCCGCCTGTGGCCAAGCGGCAGAGCCCTTCAGAGACACTGCTCCAAGGGGGAAAAATGTCCAGCGCAGCAGCCGATACCAATGCAAAATAAAGCCAACATTTTGCTAAACTGCAACATCTATATCCTGCATGTTTTAGAGGCTGCTGTTAGATGATTAAGTCATAAAAATCTGAGGTTGGATTGTTGTACAGGTTTACTCAAACATGGGACTGACTCAGGAAAGTCGGTCTCATTTTACATTGCAGAATCTGTGAAAAATTCTTTTTAGCCTTAATGTGCAGCCCGTACTGTGTGCAGATGGGACAGTGTTATATCTGCAATAAATAAAGGTCCTCTGCTGATAACTGCATTAATCCTCAGGCCGAAACCGTGGAGACAGGGCTAAACTGGTTTTGACACACCCCTGATCAACTAGGAGGGGTTAAGTATCTTTAGGAATTCCTCTTGGAAAAGCAGTATGAGGCATTATTTCTTCCCCTGGATGGAGTGATGCAGACACACACCTTGTTTTGTTCTCCTCCGGGTCTGAGGTATGTGATGTCAAGTGGGAAACGGGCCCTTTGGGATGGAGGAATGACAGGCTGCCTGTAGGACAACACGGAGAAATAGAGAGAAAATGCCCCCTTTTCTCTTTGAAAATACTACTGCTCTGTTTGAGGTATCAGCCAGGACTTGCAGTCATGTTTTGTGTATCTTCTGGGAATGAAGGCCACGGGCAGTTTGGGGTTAATAGCACAGAGGCCTGTAACATCCTTCACTTCAATGGAGTCATCTTATTGTTTTTACCCCTTCATTGCTAAGTAACCAGTCAGGATACTTGCTCCTGATTATAGCACGATAATATAAATTACATTGTTCTGAGCTACATTCCAGTGAATACAGTGCTCATTTGCTGGCCAGCATGAAGCTAGTACCTTATCAGTGTACTTCACAGACATTTAATTATGTTTTAAAGTTAAGTTGATTCCTCCTGCCTAGGCACAATTGCTAAAGCAACATATATAAAAATAAAATTGAATATCATTCCAGCCCCCTGTAACAATGACCAGGATAAATGACTGGAAGACACATTAAATCAGCCAGTTATAGTTTTAAACACTGATTTTTACAATTGAAGTGCCTTTAGCTGTATGAATGCAAATGATGGATTTACCAAAGATGTTCATGAGTCACAAAATGGAAGTCTGAGTCAAGTCTGACATCTCTGAGTTACAGAATTTCAAGTCAGAAGTTTCTGAGAGATGAGTCTGAGTGAAATTTAAAGTCTTTGAATTAGAGTCCAAGTCAACTCTCAAGTCTCTGCTTCCAATTTAATATGTACTCCATGAGCTTTTTCGTCTTTTGAATTGTACCAAATGCAATCGCAAATAACGAAATCCTGGAGGTAGTGGTTAAAGATGTAAAAAAAAAAGTCTTTTCTCCTGAATGTTCAGTTCCTCATTAAATTATGGAAGACTCTTAATGTTCATAAGTCTTAATCCTTGAATTCAAGTCAAGTCTGAAGTTAGTTAGGAAAAAGTTGCAAATCAAGTTCGAAGTTTATTCATGTATGACTGGAGTGCAACTTGAATAGAAATCACAAACTTGAGTGCCCATGTATCTCTAGGATTTCCCTAAAGCATAAGCTCCAGATTTGTATCCATAGATTGATCTCCAAGGTCTCCATAAAGAGGAAGTCAAGATTCATGGTGAGCCTTGCCTATAAAACAAATGCAGGCTCTATTTGGCCCTGGAGAACCGTAACGCAATGGGATACCTCAATTACTGCGGCCACTGTCAATTAGCTCAGAGTCCTCATTCCCATAGGGTTGTACAGTGCAACAGCAATGTATTCAAATGTCAATGTTTTGGAATGAAATAACAGACTGGTCACTATGAATAGCCCTAAAGACAAGGCATAATGAATTCCAATTAACACCCATCTCTCAGTCAACACAGTACACCCAACTCAAAGTCCAGTCATGTATGATACACAGGAAAACACCCATTCTCAGTGAAACCCCATATGAAACAGTCCCAATTCATCCTCACCCGACTGCCCCATTAAAAGCTAATAACGTGATAAACGAAAAGGAGGCTGTATAAGTCAATGGCACAGGATGAAGCACAGGGAGTCAGTGCCTTGAGTGCATGATGAAAGTCATTAAGCCATTGTCTCTACAGAAGGTTGAAACCCAACAAATTCACCCTTGAACTTATGGATGTAGCAAAATTTAAATCAATTGCAATAATTTGTAGAGCTATATTAAGTTGGTCGATGTTCCTAAAGCTAATTGCTGCAATCACACTGACTAATTGTTGCTAACGCTAAGTGTACCGCCTGACCAGTGACCTGCCCTCACAGTGTTTTCTTCTGGTTTCAAATGACGTTAGACAAAACAAAGGCATTTTCAAAGAGAATCGGATCCCTGTTTCTATGGGTGTGTCTCCTCAGTATTGTGTCGCGATAGCCCCAGTTGGTGTACCCACTTGACATTGCATACCTTGGTCCCAGAGAAGAACAAAACAAAAGGTGTGTCATTCTCCCTTGGAGCGCTGTTTCTTTCATTTCACGATAGTTTCTATTAAGGAAACTTATGTTGCTTTTTCTATTTCACACCGCCTGAGTCCTTTTGTGTCTCTGCCCAACTCTTAGTCCCTCTCTGTATCCCCCTCGTCTCACCATTTCCCGTTCTATCTTTTACATATGTTATACTGCGGCATTTGCAGCAATTGGTGTTATGAGTCCTTCAGGGTAAGACCTTCCCAGAACGGATACGAGAATGTTTGTCCCATCTTTGTGGCAAAGGAAATGAAGATCTGTCTAGTTTAAGGAGCTACTGTTGACCAGCGATCTTTTCTTCTTGCCAGCGCGTAAGCAGCACCTGACTTGAATTGACGGTCTTGGCAACTCCGGGCTGAAGATTTTTTGTTAGCAAGCCACTTCAAAGTAGCTTCTACGATATGCTTCCATTCATTCTCCCTGTCCCAGGTTTTCTTGAAGGCTGTAGCAGTTTCCCTCCCATCTTCTGCACCATACATTTTGGCATCTCTTTTCAGAAAACTTCATACTTCACATTAGCGATAGCTTTCTCCAGAGGGCATTAGCTCCTTGGCAAACATAGTGCTAAGCAGAATATCCAGTTTATTTTTCATCTGTCCATGATGTCTTCTTCGAATTGGCACCGGAGTGTCACATGAACATAGGTGGATTGGAAACAAAAGGCAGCCTGGGAATTTGCCAGTTGACTGGGGGATGGGGAATACCCCCTTGATATATTTTACTGATCGCAATCAACCGGTTGGCCAACAGTGAAATAAATCATTAGCCATAAATCTTCTCACCTGGAAACACTCCAAGTAACGTGTTAGCCACTCCTTCTTCATAAGCTGCATAAGGTAATGCTGTGGTAGGGGAAGAAAGACTGGCCATCACACGACTGGCCCACCAGGAAAATTCCCAAACTTCCCGATGGTCAGTTCACACCTGCACATTGTAAGCATGGATAGCCACCCACACGCACCACATCTTTCACTTACCTGAGCTATTGTTCATTCACGAAAAGTGTCTCTCCTTTCAGCCATGGACAACCATAACTTCTTGGCTCTTGTTGCCCTCTCTCATAATTCCCCCCCCCCCATAGTCACTTTCCAAGGGTGACGTGTCCTAGGCTGACTCACCATTCTCGGATTTATTATGATGTTGGCGGCGCTCGTTTGATAGCTGTGCTTCAGGGGATCTACACTGTCTTTACATTCATCATCCCCTGTTCGGTGCGCTCAAGAACCGTATCCCGCATTAGCTTTCAATATCCCTTTGTCACTAACAGACTACAGCATCACCCAGAGACTGGCATCTTTAATGTAAAATTCTGTCGACGTCTAAACTGCACACAGGTAAACTCCATGTAAACGATCACATAACTTTTGAAGACAGAGCGCGAGAGATTTTCTGAGCAAGATACAGGCAGTCCCCAAGTTATGAATGAGATCCGTTCTCTATGTCTGTCTTTATTTCAAATTTGTAGGTAAGCTGGAAAAATAATAAAACAATGCATCTTAAAAATCATTATTATTATTGTTGTTGTTTTTGTTATTGTTATTTTAGAGTAATAATAGAAACCTATGGTACTGCACTGTACTGTACCTTGAACTGCCAAACTACTGAAGCCGCACAATGTTTTCAAGAGCTTCACAAAGTAACGCCTTAATTTTGTTATTACAAATCATCGTATTTATCCTGCATGTCATTATATAATAGGCTTTATGGCAGTCCGTTCGTAAGTATGAGTTGTCCATAAGTCATTCTTAACCCAGGGGCTGCTTGTGTAAGAAAACAGTTTAATACTTATCCTGTCAGTTCTGTTTCTGGTGTTGGAGTCAGTAGGTAGTGCTGTCGCCTCAGACCCCCATTTCTGGGGATTTGAGTCCCAGCCCAGCAGTGTGTGCGTGAGCGGGGGGTCATATGCTCTCTCTGTGGTGTGCAGATTTTACGTGCTTCAGTTACGTAAAACATGCCGTTACGTGACCCTAAATTGCCCTGCGATGGACTGTCATCCTACCCTGCACTGCTTGGTATAGTCTTTAGCTCTGTCACTCTTTACCAGATAAATGGTTGGAAGATGGATGGATGCACCAGAAATCAGAGTGGGATAATCTTTGTGAATACCAGGTCAATTCCAAGCTAAACAACAAAATCCAAACCAGGTTTTTGTAGTAATTGCATTCTATATGTGAGTGTAATAGCGCATCATTTCTATATCTACATAAACAGAAACGCTTATTAACTTCTAAGATATGTGGCAAATCAGAAAATTCTTGGACGTTTACTTGTTTTCTGTTGTTCTACAGTTATGCACCACTTTGAGTGCTAAATATTAATGGAAAAATGTGCTCTGTCCTTTCTGGGGTACAAAGCGACCGTTTTAACTCGGAGTTGCAGGGTACCTGGGTGAGGCTGTCACCCCCATGCCACAGGGGGTCCCCGTGTGGTGGGTGTGGCCCCTGAGGTCCCAAATCCTGCTGTCATGTCATATTGGTGCAGTTTCCAGTCGCGTAGCAACTCCTCTGCCTTTCCGTCCCGAATACCTGAGCGTGTAGAGACACCGCCAGGTGACGGGGATTGGTGTGTATCCATTCCTGACGTTCTTCCACAATACTTCTCCCACCTCCGTTAGTTATGGCCACATTCCTGAGGACATTTTTCACAGTGCGTCGAGCCATTGTGCTCACACTGGCCTTCGGCACAAATGGGATTACCTCACGAGATTTCCAAGCAGAGCAGGACGTTAATGAAAAGAAGCTGCCAATCAAATTTTATGCCCTTGTAAGGAGTCTCTCACCAATGTGGTTTCAGTAAAACTGTGATTTATTGGGCTGCAAAATTATTTATAAACATATGCAGTGCAGATATGCACCGAGTATTGAAAGGCAGCACCTCCCCAACAAAATCCTGTGTATAGGTAGTGTGGGTGAATACAGGGTGAATTCCTGGGGGGTAATGACCCTGACGCAAGGGCAGAATGGTGACTTACCGCCGTGCAGTGAGCAACTGGCCAGTTGTCCAATAAATGCTAATTCGTTCTCTTCTTTCATTACCTTTATAATTTAAAAATTTGTTTTTAGTAACTGAGGTGTCTGTAATCAATTAACACCTGCTTATGTCACCTGCTCCATGGCCAATGACTATTGCTGGGAATTGAGGTATCAGGGGAAACCCCCTACGGGTGTTGCATGTGTCTGCAAGCTTTGAGGGCTACACCTGCCTCACTGCTTAACATTTATGTGGCGTCCAATAGCTCTGATGGACTGCGTTTCACTTTCATTTGAGTCAATGAACTTTTCAGTTATGTCAGAATGTTCTGGAAGATTATGATTTTCAGGTTCTAGCTCTGGAATTACTTCAGGTATATACTGGTATTGCCACCTGCCAATCAAAAATTTAGAAAGGCTAATTTGTTCTTTAACAACACTGCCTACTGGCAGTCGCATTCCACATTCTGTGATAATGAAATACTGATTTACCGACCTATCAGGTTATCCTGATATTTTTAAAGGATGCATTGTGCTGCAATCTAAACTACTACAATTAGTAGAAAAGACACCAGGGTTTTTAGAGCTCAATAGTTTTATTTGATATTTGTCCTGCCTGTTTGAGTGGCATCAGCTTGATCGGTTATTTCAAAGAATTGAAACAGAAAATTTCATTGACCAATGTGGCCGAAATAGAATGCATGCCTAACATGGATAAACATGGCTACACTACTATAAAACAGATGATGTCTTATACTAAGCCTTGCACAGTAAATAAATGATTCAGTATATTTCAGAATACTGAGCAAAAATACTTATACTCATCTTCTGTTTCAATAATGACAAAAAACATTATTAGCCAAAAACCAAACAGTATCTAGCTAAAAGCCTTCTTTGTTGGGGGGTGGGGGGTGATCCAAAATTTTTGATTTCTTTGGACCATCATTTATTAAGATCATGTGCTCTTTCTTGGTGTGAGACAGTCACCATTCCTCTCCCCAGCACTGCAGAAGCTACAGAAAGCCAACAGGAAGTCCAAGTCCAAGGCCAAAGACCAACATTCCTGAGGAACAGGAAAATGAGAAGAGGTAGCCATGGTGTTTGTGGTTGAGCCTGGCAATTGCTACGTGTTCCTGGCTGGATGAGCTCTTTATCCACACTGCTGACCATCCCAAGTCCAGTCCAGCTTTGCAGCCTCCAGCGTTTTTGTCTTCTAGGAACAAAGTGACTTCTCATTTGACAGAAATAAACGATGGCCAACCTCGTGTCAGTAGAGTTCTCTCCCCAACCCAAAGGGGGCATTCTAGGAAACCATGGCGCAGCAACAGGCAGGGGACCATCGTTGAGCCCCGTGTCGCTGGTGGTCCCTATTGTCATTGGCCCCTAGCAGTAATCCTACAGAGGGCAAAACAGAGTAATGACCAAAGAATACTTTTTACCCTTTAAAAAAGAAAACTGTTCAACATAAACATTAATCTGAAACAATCTTTTTCTGTTGTTTTTTATTGGTTGTTCCAGAATATTCCTTCCTACCTTGTATTTGTCCTCTCTGGGTGCCATGATCTCCTAAATCTTTGGGATTGTCCTGGGTGCCTCTGAAGTTTAATGGTAGACAGGCTCAAAGCAAGGGACCCCCTACGCACGTGTCTAAAAACAAGCAAATAAATTACCTGGTTTTCAACAAATGTACTGGTTTGGAAAAGTACATTTGACATTTAACATACTCATTCGTATGGACTTGTTTTCACAAGCCCGCCCTGCTAACTGCTGACTATAGTGGATCCCTTCTCCCCAGGGGCCTTTGTGATGTGAGGAAAACATGCGGCGAAGGAGCAACACGCAATGAACTCATATTTACGTCTCTGATCGTCATATACGACATACACTATAGACTATCATAGCCCCTTTGTTGTCAGCTAAGGCTTACTTGATATTCCGGGAGAAATCCTCTTACCTGGACTGGCTTTCACTGTGGCAGAACGTCGCGCACTTGCTGTCTTCCCTACTGGCGCACTTGCAGCGCGCTTTCTCCTCTCTGCGCTGGTCCGAGGACGCGGCGGCTGAGCGCTTGTGCCTCGGAGCGCTTCCCAGTCCGTAAGACACGGTGCGCCTGGACAGAAAGCAACGTGAATACAGTCGATCGGCATGCTTAGAGCTGTAATATCATTTTAGACATTTTAGAATTCTATGAAAACGTACTCTGGCGTGTTGACCCAGATGATGTCGAGATGACAGAAGTAGACGCACTCCTTGTCTAGGAAACTTGCGCACGAGCATCGCTTCGTCCGGCTGTGGTGTTCCAGGTGCCTGGTGCTAACTGCTGGCTCCTTAGTGAATGAAGCCGGCGCCACTGAGAAGCAGTAAAAAAGTACGACGCCGATCTCAGTATATACGCTTTAACACCCAAGCCACACACATAACACACTTACGCTAGTTCTTAACTTTTTGCTCAGTTGCCTTTTAAAGTATAATATATTTCAGTAAATAATTATCTGCACTAAGTAATAAACAAGTATTACCTGCACTTTACAATATATTTCGTGACATCCTTTAGTTTCTATTAAGTTTTAAAAGATTTTCAAAATATCCGTAACGTACCTGGGTGTAAAAATCCAAAAGACATCATCGAGAACACTGAGAAAAAAAATAGATGCAATTCCATTTTGGTGTTAAATAAGATATTAAGAAATTGCCAGCAAAACTGTTAAACTGCGTAAAATTTCCCTACAACGCTGCGATATAAAGCGCAGGTAACTTTTCCCGTTTGCGCCTTTTGCTGATGCCTCGGACTGCTGTCTTAGCCCTTATATAGTCTCTAAGACCCCCCTCCTCCCCGCTCAAACGCGTGTAAACACGCTTGTTCTCTGACTTATTAGTAGACAAAGCTTTTTTTCTAGAAGGTGCCGAAACGCGACTTGTAGATTTAGATAAGACATTTGCACTTGTACTTTCTGAGTGATGGAGGGACTGAGGGCGGCGCGACAGGAGGCTTGGCAAACATCTGGATGTGAATGGAGGTATTTTTTCTCTCAGCACAGCAGATGGCGACACAGCACCGTAAATATGTGGGCCGCTGCATACAGTTCAAATGTATCGACAAATTAAAATTAACACTGTCTAAATTTTTCATAATGCCAATATGAGAAGAAGGTATGCTAAATGAATGTAATGCTTAATAAAAATGCAGGGCTTTTTAAAGAATCTTTAATAGATGCATTTTAGCGTTAGTCTTAAATGGCTTCATTGTATGATTAAAAAGACTGATAGGCATTGAGACTAATGCCATGATCATATAATTGAATGCAAAGAGGATCACGAAAAATCTCGCCTGCTTAGCTCACTTAACATTCGATGCACAGCGCAACTGTGTTGAGAAATTTTAAGCATAGATAGACTGTTTTTTCAAGGAATGGGGAAAATGAAACAGTGTCTTCTGAATAGCGTCTCAAGAAAAATATTTAGCTGTTTCCTCTGGGTGCTCCAGTTTCTTCCTGCAGTCAAAAGACATGCAGTTATGTGGATCAGTGTCCCTAAACTCCCCAGTGTGTGAGTGTGTGTGTGCCCTGTTATGGACTGGAATCCTGCCCAGGATGTACCCCAGTCCTATGCTGTTTGTGATAAGCTTCAGCCAAACCCCCCCCCCTGCATTTTGAAGGATGGTTGGGTGAATTCCAACTGAATTCTGGAAATTGTTCTTTAAGAAAGCACTGGCTAGAAGTCCATCCTGTGCATGTTTACCAATATTGGGGAATGTAGAAATGTCATCAGTAATCAGTAGATTACTACACATGCAGAATGCTGAGGATGGTACAAAAGCATCACAACCAATGATCTGAAAGACTTGAAGTACAAAATAGTGTTTGAGCTTCTAAAGTGCCATCGTGTGCATTGTTTTTATTAGGGACATGCAGTCATCATCACATAACACATAGCACAATGGTCAAATTATTAATTACAATTCCCCACAGTTCTTCAAGGAATTTGAATAACTGTTGAACAAACAATATCAAACGAGAGTGAGAAATGACAGCAAAAGTAAGAATAACTGTTGGTCCTCCTCAGGGAATCATATCCCCCTAATTTTCAGCAGGTACATAAAGCTACATCCATCTTCTGGCTCTGTATGGTCAATGTTATTCAATTTGACACAACCCCTACTGTTACCATTACTGAAGGCAGCACATGGATGGAGAACTCAGTGAGGTAGTGGCTTGGATTTTGCCCTGGTTGTTCAAAGCTGACTGTGGGGTCAAGGAAAGAGCCCGACGATGCCACAGACCAAAGGAGTCTTGGCCCAGATGCAGGCACCGTTCTGGAACGACCCTTCCATCTATAGGGTCCATCTCCCATACAAGCAACTGGTTTGTTTGCTCATTTTGATGAATGTTTTTAGAGAAAAGAGCAATCTATTTGTAGCAGTCATTAAATGCACTGAAAAGCAGCTGAAAGCAATTATTGAAACATGCGGCGCGACTCCCAGCATGCAAAGCAAAGACCAGCTCTCTGCCCACCCTCAGAGGAGGGTGTTAATCATTGTCCCTGCTCATAAAACCATCCCCTAAACCAAGCATGATTCATGAGCATTTTGCCCCCCACCACAACAAAGACAGCTACATTGTTAAAGTACTGTTTTGCAGGTCTTCAAACCATTTTGCTCAGTGGGCTTGGTTGCTTGGCAACATTCCAAATGTCCACTCCTTGCAACCAAGGTCGTTGCAGTAATGCCTCATGTCCTCCAGGGGGCCGCATTGGAGTGCAGAAGGGTTGGCATTCTTATGGTTTAACACTGCTAGGCACTCGCTGGACAGAGGAATGCGGGCTTTTATATTCCGCTGAAAGGATACACATGGTCTCTGCTGGAAAGATGGTGTCTTTATCTTGCTGGAAGATAAACACACACACACACAGGATAGCAGAAGCTTTCTGAATGTGTGCCATTCTCAGCCTGCTGGCGTCTGCCACTAGCTAGGATATGTCACACTGTCTGCATGTTTGATTGACAGAACTTAAAGAAACACACACACCACACAGACAGCTCTTACACGTTTGTAAACAAAGCTTTACTGATACAGATCATAAGATAGATACCGCAATGTGAAGCTACAGTTACACAGACCAGTGGGCCTGGAGGTCCTTGGTCAGCCGATGGAACACAATAAATAGGTTCAACTCCACCATCTGCACTCAGAGACGCTGCCCCAAAGCCATAGAAATGGACATTCATCAGTGCAACATATAGAGTTTAGTTTTCCATAAATCTATTACATAAAACTTTTCAAAATATTTTTCCACTTCCATTTTATCCTATTTTTTTTTCTTTTTTACATCTAGTTTCTCTGAACAAACACGACTACTGGATTTGCAGTGGATTATATACAGGTCCATACACAAGGCACAACTGTCTATACAACATGTACAAAAAAGAAAAACGTCCAGAGGTGACAAAAAAAAAGTACAGGTGAAAGTAAAAAGATTGGTCATCATCATTTATGATTGCACATACATGTCAAAAAATGTGCTTTGACAGAGGGACAAATTTCAGAGATTCTGACCCCTTAAGTGTTGTCAGTTTTACAAATTGACCAGCATAAAAGGACAAAAAAGTGACTTGTTAGCGGGGGCTTTCAGGTGGCAATGACGAGTCTGTCCTCGTCGTCACTCGAGGCATCGTTGTAGTCGACCGACACCTGCTGCTTCAGAGTGTGCTCCTTAATGCCCCCTGTTGAAATGCCCTGTGCCACTTTTTCACAACCATTCATGGGCTGGCAAGAATCAGGCAATGATGTGGTGCCTTCTTTTTGGGCAGCATCGCCTGCACCTGTGCTGGATCTGCCGACTGAGGTCACTTCCTGTTGGAGCTGGGCGGCAGGGGAGGTCACCACTGTGGCACCACCAGACAGTGGGAACTCTGCCTCTCTGTGGCTGGAGAGAGTGCTGGCACTCTCAATGGTCCCTTGAGGCTCCGGCGGTGGCGGAAGTGGGCTGAGGGAGGGGATGATGGCAGGGAGGGTGAAGTTGAGGATTTGCAGACTGGGCAGGTGCGTCTGGGGGCTGGGACTCCCTTGGGGGGCAGGGCTGCCTTGGGGAATAGGGCTAGCAGCCAGGACCTGCAGACCAACAGCATTGATCGCAAGGCTTGGTTGGGGTAATAGCTGTGCAGGGGAGCCACCAGTGTTTGCAAGACCCATCAACCCGAGGGCGTCGAGACCCAGGGGCTGCAATGCTTGGGGTGGCCCTAGGGTCTGCAGTCCAGCCACGCCTACTTGGCCTATGGGCAAACAGGGCAAGACACCAGAGGGCTCTGGTGCAGCCTCAGCTTGCGAAAGGCCATCTGGCCCTGGGCCTGAAAGGGGGCCGCTGCCCCGGTGGATGACACTCACAGCTGGGATGGTAAGTTGTACACGACCAGCCTGAACAGGCACAAAGGTGGAGTATGCAGCCAGGCCGGCTGGGACCAGCTGGATGCCACCCACAGGCACCATGCTGTAGGGGGTACGAGCGGGCTGCTGGGAATGCAAAGGCAGGTGGCTGAATAGGTGTGCCGTCCCACCGGCCCCGCCCTCGGGAATCTGGCTCTGGGGCAGGAAGTGAAGAGGCCCTTGGTGGGCGTAGGTGGAGCAAGGCGGGAGGCTAGTCTGGGTGCCACGGTCAACTGGAACACCTGCCTCCCCAGTCTGAGACGGGGTGTTCAGAACGTCCTGAGAAAAGGACAAGAGAGAGTTACTCACTACCGCCCATCCTATGACTTATAAGCTTGATATGAGCAGAGGTGGAAAGTTCAGGTCCAGAAAGTAAAAATCCAGACCAAGGTTTTGTTTCAACCAATTAGCTGAGTACTCTGTGACTGTGACTCTTTATGCTCAACCGGTTGGCTGAAACAAAACCTTGGTCTGGATTTGTGGACCTGAATTTCTGGACCTGAAATTTCCACCTCTGCATATGAATGTGAAAAGAAGCCATTGGCCTCACCTGGCTGGGCTTCAACGAGGCGTCGCTCGGGGGGCTCACAGGGACCTCCGAATCTGGGTAATCAATGGACATTTGTCTGCAGGGTGAGATGGGACTCATCATGGTCACGGACTCAGTGTCAGAGATCTGGGAATCGGTAGTTGGGGCTGCTGGGGGGGGCGGGCTGTTCGAGAGAGACATCTGGGCTAGCAAGGCGCTGGGTGGGACGCTGGACGGGGCAGACAGCATGTGCTGCGGGCTAGCGGAGACGGATGGAGTGGCTGAAAGACTGGACTCGGCCTGGCTGTCTTCTTCCTCTTCCTCCTCCGCATCATTGTCCTCATCATCGGGTCCATCAGACTCATCCCCATCAGAGCCAGGCCGATCTATTGGCACCATCCGGGCTCTGTCTCCTGAAAGAACATAGTTGAACATGGGTTTTGAGCCAGTTGCCAAATTGCCTTTTAAGTCCTGCCCTGTGTAACAGGACGTCTTTGAGCACCTCTGGCCAATGAGGCAGTAGCTATGGAAGTTTTACATTAGCATTGCGAAGGTACTTAGCAATATGCATGTCAAAAAATGGCATGGTCTTTTCTTTACCTATGAAACTGAGCAAAAAATGAATGTTTAATGACATTTTATCCATAACATTTATGTAATGTTTTCATTCGAGCTCGGAAACCAGCAGTAGGTAGTACAGAAACATAACTAGCTTCATTACCAAAAGGTTACAGGCTCCCAGTAAGAGTCCTGCAATAATGACAGTGATTATTATGACAAAGTGATTGGATGAGACGGGGCTGTGGACACAGGAAGTGTCCCACACACGCCTACAGACTCAGCCTCAGGACAGGATGAAATAAACACTCCTCCAGCAACAGGGAGCCCAGAGCCCCCAGCATCTTTGCTAATATTAGAAGCTGCAATTTCCTCTTTCCACACGCTGTACATGCCGCCCACATGCACTCTGGGATAGGAGAGGAGAGCTGCATTCGGCATAGACAATTAGACTGTGGCGCAGGCATCGATTACCGCAGCTGCACGGCAAAACAAACACAATCCGCTGTTAGCGCTCGTTGCCACTATTGTTATGAACACAAAGCAAGGTGCTCCTGTTGTCAGAATCCACAGGTCCTCAATCAGTGGTTGGCAAATTTGCGTGCGGCTTTTACTTGCGCTTGCTTTATGTATGTGACGCATTAATATGCAATGCATTAACTGCGATGCGTTGTTCTGATACCGACTTATATTTTGCCATTTCTAAAAAGACGTTTCCATTAAGGTACTTCTATTACAAATAGTAACATTTTTGAGTACAGGCTAGAATTATGGCCCATTGAAAATAAGATTCTGATTGGCTAATAGGTGACATCATCTGCAATGGCAACAGAGACCTTAAGCAGTAGCCTAGTACACCACCTAAAATAAAGATTAGGATTAAAAGTGGAGCTTTACCTGAATCCTCTGTGTCGGCATCTTCGATCGGGCTCACCGACACCCCCATCTCCATGCACTTCTTACTATGGGCCTTGGACTTCATATGCTTGGTGAGATTTCCTATGGAGTAAGAGGACTCGATTAGGCTCCGTTCGAGGCTATCCTGACCGGGTGAATGAGACCAAATCTACCTTTGCATGATCAGCAGTCTTACAGATAAAGATCGCTTGCTCTGCAGTGGGAGTTTTGCTTACGCATTTTTCTTAACTTCGGTGATCATCTGACATGAAAAGCGTCAATCCCCTGAGTCTGTTCTTCCTCCGCCATCGAAAAAAATACGTCACATTGTCACATTGTTACAGCCACTATGGGTTCTGCTTCAGCACCTGCCAGTTATTTTCACGCACCCTCCCCCACACAAACACACACGCACATATGTACATGCGGGGCTTGTATATGTAGATTGTGCCTCTGGCTCTGCCTGGCTGTGTCTATCATCCAACTCAAGGAAGAAGTTCTAAAAGGGTGCAGGCATCATTTGTCCTCTGATCACTTCCACAGTCGTGTGTGGGCAGACCAGTTAAGTTAGTGAGTCACATTTGGCTCTTGTTGAAGTTGAGCAGCAGTAATTCTTGGAAAAACAAAAAAGTGAGCAAATTTATTTTCTCTGAAAATACAAACTGCATTAAACAAATTTCAAGGCCTCTTAAAATGTGGATGAAAAAAGTGAAGGATTTAGACCAATGGTCGCTGGTTGCTCGCAGGGGGCAATGGAGTAGCCTATATAACAGTTACTAGAGAACTGACATTTTAGTGTATAAAGACATTTGTTACATTTTTAACCCCATCTGCTTCCCCCCCCATGGTAGCTCCACGAAAACACTGGAGACCCTTTAATTTAATCTGAGCAAAACTAATAAGCAAAGGAACTGGGCTGCCCTGGTTAAGCTGGTACAACTAACCACTTTTTAATCTGCTGGAATTCTCCATAGCTGCACCAAAATTTGGCTCCAGCAACTACCGTGAATCTCAGGATCTAGAAATATTCCTTATTGTCCATGTGTCAGTGATCCTCCACACAGAAAAGCTCATCAGCAGGGCTCACCTTTGGTCTTGAAGGAGAAGTTGCAGTCCACACAGTGGTACGGCCGGACATCACTGTGCGTTCGAATGTGTTTCCGAAGCATGCTGGGTTTCTTGCAGCGGATGCCACACTCTTCGCAGATGTATTTCCCCCGGCCTCGTCCACGCACATACACATACTCTTCGTTGGACTTGTATCTACCACCGGAAAGGAAGGGGTCAATGTTTACATTTAATACTAATACTACGACCATTGCTTTGACCGCCAATTTTGACATACCCGCCATCAAATATTTTCACTCGTCTTGGCTCGGTCTTGGAAGAAGATGATTCCCTGTCTGACTCATTACTCTGTTGAGCGTCTGACTTGATTTTACTGGTGCTCTCCTTAGGTTTGGATGTTTGAGAGGTTAAGACCTATCAATAACAAGTACTGTAAGTAGATAGCAATGATGCAACTATGAAAATATAAAGATACCAATATAAACGACTCAAAGTTTAAAAGAAAGTATTTACCTTAGGCAAGCTGTCTTTTAGCTTGCTGGAATACGTCAAGATGTCAGACTTCAGACTTGTGGTTATGGCTTGTGTGTAGTGCATTTTCTTAGTTGTCTGTTTGGAATCGAATAAAGACATGACCACTTTGGTAGGCAGACCCAGTGGGTTTGGGTTGTTTTTGCTGATGGCCCAGGAAGAGTATGCTGATATCCTCTGGTCAGTCTGGGGAATGTGGAGAGGCTTCCTCTTCATAAGGTAACACCAAGTGAAAGATGTTGTGGTTTTCAGACTGGGGAAGGACAGGCGGTGGCTGTCTCTGGTGTTGACCACTGACACAGAAGAGACAAGTTTCACCTGTCCATGGAAGGTTGCTGGCCTCAAAGGAGATTTTCCAGGGGACTTCCGCTCCTCGCTCTTACCTAGCGACTTCAGTGTGGAGTTAGCTGGCAGACTGGAAGACGCTTGGTTGCCTGGACTTTGGAATGCGGGACTGGACACCTGATATGTTGCATCTCTGGTGGTTTCAGTCTCAGGTACTGATCTTGTTGCTTCAAGTACCTTGGAAGTGCTGGATGGTTGACAGCCTACAGACTGGACTTTTTCTTCTTCTGGTTTCTCTTGATCCAGCTGAGTAATTTCAGAACTGACTGGGCTATCCACTGACTCAGTGGTACAGACTTGTCGAACTAGAATCAGTTTTCGTTGCCTGGTCACTTCTGCCATCTTGGAGTTCAGGTAACTGAATGATCTGCCATCAGTGAGACAGGCAGCGCTGTGGTCATCTTTCACCCGTTTCTGATGTTTCTCCATTGCAATGTCCAGGCTGTTAGCAGGAGAAAGCATACGTTTGCTAGAGGCTGTAGGTTCCTGCTGTGGGCACAGGGCCATTTTCTGAGAGTACTGCAGGCCACCAGGTGTAGTTCCCTGATGGATGTCACTTACAGTATTTTGGTTTTCTGGAACTGAGCCAGAGTTTATGTGACTAGCAGAGGCTAGAGGCCTATCTGTTTGAATGTGTGTTAAATTGTCAACATCACTGTCCATGGATTGAGAGGGTTGGCTATGGCAAGCTTTTGTGGAAGTGTTCAGTTGCTCATGGGTGACTAGAATTTGGGGCAAAGGAGTGACACCTGTCCTGCTGAATGAGGACAGATTACCTTGAAGACAAATCGGCAGGACAATGGGTGCTGCTACCTGGTGATTCTGTGGAATCACACATACATTCTGAATTCCTTCTGTTGGCTTAGACACACTAACAATTTCATTAGCAACAGGAAGGCTAGTGACAGGCAGGCTGATCTGCATGACCTGCGTGCTTGGGATTGAATATGTTTGGCTTGTTTTTATGGCAGAATACTGCAACTGGTATTTGGGCACAAAGTGTTTATCCTGCGAGTTAGGAGAATTGCTCTGAAAATCCTTCAAACTTGATGCATCGTGGACTGAAAGCTGTTGTACACTTTGGCACATTACCCTGGTGGATTGGTGCCAGGGATGTGGAAGGCCATGAACTGTAGGGTGTTGAGTCTGGCTTCCTAAGTTGATGCTCTGAACTGTGGGTCCAGTTGGGTGCTGAAGAGATTCTACAGGACTTACTTGGTGGGGAATAAGAGGCTGTGCAATAACAGGTCTTGTAGCAGTCCTATGTGGAGGAACAGTCGCTGCATTAGCTGATGGATTTCTATGTAAAACCTGCTTCCCTACCTGCTGCTGACTCTCTGGTCCAATTTTTAGGGACATCTGACGAACAAGAGGCCCCCTTCTCCTTTCAAGGAGAGGCACTTGGACCCCTGAAGGAGCTTGTGGACTCTTTGGCAAGACTTTTTCTAGCGGTGACAATGATCTGGTAGGTGATATAGTTCCACAATCAAAAGACTTACTACGATAGTCTGTGTCAATCTCCCCTGACGGCTGAGAACAGCTAATCTGTTCTGACGCAGCTCGTCTCATTACTTTAGAGTCAGGAACACCCAAAGTATTGTTAACTAAAGACAACCCTTGAAACTCTGCAAGTTTGATAGCACACTCCACCCTCACTGGGCTCTCAGACCGGGGCAGTTCATCTCGATCGAATGATGCAGAAATACTGGAACCTCGAGACAAACTACTGTCTCTGCTAAGACTGCGGGACAACGTAGACTCAAAGCTGGATTCTCCAGAGGAGTGCTCCATTTGAGCTAGCCGAATCCTCTTCTTTTTAGGGGGAAGCTTCTCTGTGGGCAACTTAGAAAGGCTTTCACTTCTCTGGGGCCAGTTGAATGTTTCCAAATGTTTCTCTGGCTCATGCCCCAGGCTTTCCTGCTCTCTGTCAGGTTCCTCTGTCACAAGAATTTCTGGCACCTGGATGTTGTTTTGGCGTACCAGACGTGACTGCTGCACAGGCACACAGTTTTCAGGTGGCACTGATGCTACGTGGTCAACATGCTGGTCCACACTGGGTCTTTCTATACTAGCACATTTATTTAATGGCGTTGACTCAGGGTGACTTTCTCGTGCAGTACTTGATGAATTTCCAGTTACAGTTTTAGTCATGCTCTGGGCTTCTCTGTCCGTAATATCAACAGGAGAGGATTTGTCAATGGACTCAGATGTTTCAAAAGAATTAGGCCTACTAAGAGAATTTGTGTGTCGAATAACAGATGTCCCACTACCTTGCCTCTGTACTTCTCTCTCTTTACTACAGATATTAATCTGAGTTTCCCTAATTGGAGATAATCTTGACTCTGAAGTTTCAGTGCTTCTTGCAATTAATTGCATGTGAGGGACCTGTGACAAATTGCTGGCCGATTGCAAATCCAGTAAGACGGAATGCTGAGAAAAGATTCCAGTCCGAACATCTTTGGACATTTGGCAGGAATCAAAACTTCCAGAGCAAGGGGGGTTCGTGTCTGTTGGGGACTGGTCATCATCATCACCAACACTTTTCATTTTTCTTCTTTTTCTCACTGCTGAAACTTGTTCCATCAAACCAGGCACACCCACTGTCCCCTGGAACACCTGGGATTGCTGCACATTTCTAAGACACTGGTCTGGATCGGTCTCTCGGACAGGGACAGACTTATTTTTCGGTCCATGAAGCTCAGAGCAGTAAAACTTCTTGTGATTTTCAAAGTTTTCAAGTTTCCTGTATCGATTGCGACATGTCTCACATTCGTACATAGTGCCTTTGTTTTGTTGGGGCTTTTTGCTTCGTTCAGGTGCAGGCCCTTGTTCGAAGGACTTGCTTCTCTGCAGAACCTCATTGTATATATTAGGCCCACGGTAGCCCTCATCCATGGACCGGGCAGAAGAAAGGCTGTGTCCTTCATTTGAAGAATCTTCAATTGCAATCTGTCTTACAAGTGTGCGAGGATGCATTGCTGGATTAGGAGTAGGAGGGGCCGATATGAACACATCATCATTACTAGAACCAATTTTGTCATCGAACGACTGACAGACTCTCAATGGGTGGGGTTGAGGAGCAGCCTTAATGGGGATAGCTGAATATCCTGGTGTTGTAGGCATTGAATTGCTCCTTGTTATTGGCAAACAGTCCATTGATGGATACTGAGAAGGGACAGATAAGAGAAACACTTGCTTAGATTTGTCGGTGGGTGTAAATGGGGATTTGGGTATGTCAGAACTGGAGCTTGATCTTCTGCCCATTGGCTTGAGGTCAAACTGAAAAGAATCCTTGAATATGTACGATTTGGGGGAGTCTATGCTTCCACGTCTTGACAAAGAAGTCCTTCGTGGCTTTACACTGTCCAGCTGTTTGTCATCCACGACTGCTTCGTTATCTGATATTAACTTTGAAATGTGTTCTTCAAGCGAGAGTGCTTTAGTCTCTAGTGGTGGACGAATCTGTCGCTGTAAAGCAGGGGGCTTCTCAACACAGCTGGCCTGCATGACTGTTGCCACAACTGTAGCAGAACTAGGTAACATATTTTTGGACACATCCATGTCTGTTGGTGGTATAATCTTGACAAATGGGCTAGGGGGACTCATTGCTTGATCAGCACTTTCAGAACGTGAGAAGTACCCAGAGTCTGTGCTGCCCAAGCTGCGGGGGCTCAGCAAACATTTTCCCTGCTGTTGTTGAGAGAAGTCAGTTGCCTGCTGCCTTTGTAGCTGTGCATGGCCCCCACCTGGGGGTGACTTGCAAACCTGGTCCTCAACCTCACTTACAGCCTCTTGTGGGGGACTGGTGCAGTCCACCTCTTTCAAAGAAGACAGGACCTTGATGGTGGGTCGTACACTCATTGCCTGAAACTCTCTTTGCCTTTGAGCTGTGGCTAGCTCTGGGGTGGAATCTCCAGCTCTCGGACTGTCTGCTCGCAAAGGGGAGACATTGACAGGATGAACAACTACTTTTGGCAAAGTTGCTTTAGGCTCAGAGGGTTTCTGGTTGTTCACAGATTTCAGAGTCTCAAGGACAGTAGGCAGCTCAACCTCACCCTGTCTGTCTTGTGTGGCACAAGCACTCTGCAAACTGCTCTCGGACAAAGCTCTGGTGCTGCTCTGTGAACTGTCTGGGTCTAAGTCAGCAACACTTTCCTTGTCGCTCTCAGCACTCTCTTCCACATCAGAGTGTGTGCCAAGACCTTTGTCTGAATCTTGAGACAAGCCTCTGCTTCCAGAATCAGACCGTACCACCTTGCCCAGTTTTATAGCATGCGCATGGGATTTCTTATGCTTATACAAGTTACTCTTTGTTTTGAACGAGAAATCACAGGTGACACAAGGATAGGGCCGTTCACCGGTATGGGACCGTTTGTGCTTGAGCAGGACACTAGGTTTAGCACATGCCCGGTTGCAGTATTCACATACATACTTCCCCTGCTTCTTGGGCTTTTGATCCTTGCCAGATATACTAGACACTTGCTCCAGACCTGGGTTAACAATTGTGGCTATTTGAACCTGGTTGTATCCAGGTGTGACTGGGACCTGAATTGTACTGGGCACACTGGCTGACACAGACTGACAGGTGTACACGACTGGCTGGCTCTGAGGCAGGGCCTTCTGACTAGGGGGAACTGGTGTGTGAGTCAGGGAGGCTGCAGGCACTGCACCATACAACTGCTGAAGGTCGTGCTTCTCTCGAGGGTGGTTGGCAGCTGAGGGTGAAAACTTCACGGCGTTGTGCCGTGAGTTTGTCTGGTTGCTCTGCGTTGGCACCTCAAGTGGCTGGAATTGCAGGGGCGCGACTTGTCCGGCAACATCGCCACTCGCCAACACCACCTGAGGGCTAGGGTAGTAATGCGCTGGTATTGGCTGTGAAGGAATTCCATAGTTGACAGCTGGTATAGCTGCAGAACCTTGTCCAGTGGACTGTGCAGCTGGAACCGGGTCCACTTTCCCAATTGAAGCCCCAGCAAAGGAGCTCTTCTGTCTCGTTAGGGAACTAAGATCTGGCTCCATAGCCTTGAGCAAAACCTCAAGAGGAGCACTGGAGTGCGAGGGCAACCCACTGTCAGCCTGGCTCATCCAGTCCTCTTTCAGCTGAGTACCCTCAGCATCCTTCCCTCCTTTAGACAGTGCGCGTGATGTTGGCTGGCTGTGGGTTACCTCAGTCTGTATTAGCCTCTCGCAGGCAGCTGGGCTGGGTGTGGCCTCCCCCTTTAACCTCTCAGAAGTCTGTGACCGCACCTGCAGAATGCTGTCTGCATCTCCATTTTTGTTGGAAGGATCAGTTATATTTTGGGAAGAACGCCTGGAAAAGGAACAGGAGGCCGTCGGCTCCCTGGATTCCCGGAAGGTCCCTGCCTCAGAGGGCTTGGACTGTGGAGGCTTTTTCACAGGAGACTTCGGGACCTTCTTCAGCTGATTCTCCCCGATAACTTTTTTCCTCTTCAAGCCCTTAACTTCTGCATGTCTTCGGCCACTTTCACCAAGACCTACAATAAATAAGGAAAAAAAGAACATCACATAAAAGCTGTTAATCATTCATTCATCCATTGCCAGTACTCTATATGCATATCATCCATTTTGCAACATGCGTCGTTTTAGTAAAACACATACGTTACTCGGAGGAGGTTTGGCGTTTAGATCTCACCTCTGCTCTGCTGTATGCAGAGTTTGCATGTTCTCCCCATCATGTCGGTTTCCTCCCAGTATATAACTTGGCATCTCTAAATTGCACATAGCGTATAACTGTGTGTGCGTGTGTGTGCCCTGTAGTGAACTGGAATCCTGTCAAGGGTGTACCCTAGCCTTGTGCCCTGTGTTGCCTGGGACGAACTCCAGGTCCCCTGCGACCCTGTCCAGCATAAGCAGTTGGAAGATGTATGGATGGTCACACTCAGCTTAGAACATTTACACAGTTAAACAAGTGGCTAACTATTGATAATTAAGGTTCACTTTCTAAGAATTTCTATTCAATGATCTGGCAAAGGACCACTAATACGTCTTTTCAGTGTTAGGTGTTAACCATCTTCCTACCTGGACGCAATAAGCGTTATTTCTGTATAGGCTGTATAAATTTATTAACAGCACAGTGCAGTTAAAAGCTCAATTAAATAAACGTAAATTAAGTCAACTAATTAAGAGTTAATCACAACAAATGCCAGCATACACAATGTGCCCCTGGCCCACGCCATCAGGACGCAGTGAAGCGTGCAGCCGCATGTGCAGTTTTTCCTCGTTCACGAAAACCCCACACTGAGCCACAGGGCCTCCTGACAACCTTCCAGTGTTTAAGGCTGTTACAGCATCTTCGCATCGCGAGTGAAGATGCATCAGTAGCTAAAAGTGGCAAATGAGGTAATCCCTGTCCTGATTCCCAGTGCAGCTCAAATCTGGCATCCACCTACCAGGTACCCACACAGCGTACCCAGGTCTTACGTCAATCTGCACCGTTTCTAGTCTCCCCTGCCCAGCACACTCATGCGCTGGCAGATACCGGGACGATGGCTTCAGTGACGCTCCGATCGATGTGCGAGCCGTGCCGGGACAGCTGAAGGTGCGTTACCATGGCGAGGACTCTGCACGGGGGCAACATGTGAGGCACCCTAATCAACCTTGGAATGCTACATCTGTGCCTGCTGGATAGCTTTACTGAGCTCACTCACGTATAGCTGGCGGGGAGGATCCAGACAAGAGTCACATGTATGAGCTGTTTCTGACTAAAATCCTATTATTCAGTAAAAAACAAAAAATATATGGAGGGGAAAGGCCCTCTTTCAATGCTGAGTTAGATTTTAGGCAGTGACCTTGCTGTCTGTCGGAGATGTCAGTCATGCTGTATTCAGGCAATTTCTGCTATCACCAAAGCAGTAAATCATGGCATTCGTTTCAGAAGCAGGGGTTTTCAGCCTGGGCTGAGGGACCGCAGAAGTGTTTCGTAAGACTTGACAAGATGCATCTCATGCGTTCTACATAGCCATCAGCAACCATCACTCCTCCCCCAACTCCACCCCTGCACCTTAGTTCTTATTTATAAAGTCACACATCAGTGATGGAGTCCCTAGCCCGGGATTTTTTTCATTCAGTGGTCCCTGGTTTCAGAGAGGTTGAAAACCCCTGCCAGAAAGAACCACTAAAATGACAGTCATCAGAATCAAATTTATTCTCACCTTTCTGTGTAATGTTGGGGTCTTTCAGTTCTTTCTGTGCCTCTTCTATCTTATCTGCGGGAACAAGAGAAGCAGCGTAAGCGGATACTGTATGCACAGGCATCCACACGCAGCGAGGGCGGAGGAGCTCCCAGGGGACGGCGGAACGGCGGGCATCGTCACAATCCATCTTTGCTCAGAAAAGAACCCCTTATTTGTGTTTAAAGGTAAACGAATATATATCTGAGTGTGTTTGAGTGAGTGAGGGTCTGAATCGCATCTCTTGGTCTCAGCACATTCTGCCACAGCTGCCGGAAAACCATGGAATTCGTAGCGTCCTTTGACTATGGAGGAAACAGATCTCATCACCGACGGCGACCTATGACCCATCTTGCTGACCTACGATCCAACCCCTTCTCAGGTTCTGGTCAGGCGTGGCACAATAGTTCACACTGCACCCCCCAAACATACCCCATAATACCTAAACGGGCTCATCTTCATGACCACATGACCACAGTCCTTATCAACAGAAGCGAACTCCATTAGAGTTACATGTAAACGAAGGCTTCCCGTGATTTTTACACTTCAGACTGGAAAACATTATTCATATGGACTCAGAAAGCCGTTGCTGGTAGTAGGGTGACTGATTCACACGTGAGTCACACACCCGTGGGACTACACCCACTGCTCGCTGTACGGCCGGCGGCAGCAGGGCGGGGGCACGTGGGCACTGAGTGGCAGGCAGGCAGGCCGCAGGTCACGGCAAAGCTTGAGATGAACAAACAGCTGGGCAGAGCGAGGGCCCACATTGCGTTTGGTATGCTAGCGGTTGCTCGACCCAGTGTTTACGCTTTCATAATGCCTAGTCTAATATTTTAACTATACTGCAGGTGCACTACAGGTCTTCTCCCAGAATTCCTCAGAAACACAAGAAAGAGGGGGCTACTTCCTGGAATTTCAGGATGCTCCTGGTAAGTGCCTAACTAACAACATACAACGTAAAGATACATGGTTTGATGGCTGTCATGGCTATAAATGTCCAAGTTGAATGGAGGAAGGTTCCCGTGGCCTAACCCCCATGCCAATCCAATCGATACTGCCAGCAACTCTGGACAAATATTGTGCCCTCGTACAGGAAAATGCTTGACCCTTGGAGTCCTGATTCATTTGTAGTTCCCTGAGCCAATATAGACAGGCCTGGTCCCATAAAGGGCTTTGAAAAGCAAACAGCATAAAAACGCACTGAAAAGTGAAAGTACCAGTGCAGTTTACGCACACCCCACAAAAGCACTCCTCAACCAGACTGACCTTATGACATGGAAACTTTCAGTGTGCCTCCATCATGCTCCAGTTCAGTGTGGCGATGCTCAGGGCAGACAATCCATTGATATCCATTTCACTTCAGACGCAGCCTGTCCAGAGCCTAGCGAGGCAGCTCGAATCCTGCCCGCCTGTACTGAACCACATTCCTGAAGATAAACCTGTCAGAGCTGCAGTCAAGCCACACCCTGCCACCCGGGGCCCCATGTAACTCAGCAGCCTATCACCGGGGCCCGTCACTCTTTAAACCACCAATCAGGCGGGGAGTCCTGCTCCCCTAAGGTCTTCCTTGGGTTTCACTTTCTCTGAGCTGAGAAGTCAATAGTTAGACTGCTGTCGATAAAATAATATAACCTTTCTTCACAAAAGCGTGATATAGCTGCCTTTAGTTGGTCTTCTGACGCTGGTCCACTGCTTCCTGTCTCCCAAATTCTCATCATATTCATTCTTTTTGGGTTTCTACCTTGCTCTTTTGCAGACCGCGTTAATGTACTATACACATTATTTATTGCCTGATAGAGTAGAGCGTAGTACATACATACCGTAATGGGAAGAGCCAAACAACAACAGGTCCCAAATTCTACAAGAGGAGCCACTCACCAGTAGATAGAGGCTCATACATTCTAACAGCAGGAGCTAAACTTCCATGATGAGCTCAAAACCTCGACACCAGGGTTTCTCATCGTAATGTTATGGGGCAAACCCTAAGGGAAACCTCCCACAGCAATACACTTTGAAGAGGATAACCCCATTGAGCTGCATAATCCCAGACCTGCCTGTTACATAAAACCCCTATATATTTATGTTGTAAATTAGCATCTTACAATGAGAGCTTTCCTGCCCATGCAGAAGAACACTTAGGTACCGACCAATCACACGGCACCTCCCACTTCATCAGGGGATGGTTGTCAAGCTGGTTAGTCAAGAAGGACAGCGTTGCTCACAGAAACTAATTTTAACTGTTGCTACCAGCAGGTAATTGCATATCCATCAAAGCCTACTTACAGTTTTCTCTGAGTGCTACAGTTATCAGAGTAGATTTAAGGGGCAGATTTACCTAAAAAATAAATAAGTACCACCGTCTGTGGTCTTATTGTGGAATTATTTAATCTAGCCATAAAAGCAGCAATCACACAAAAGCACACCCAGACAGCAAATGCAGAGGCAACCTGCTAGATGCTGGACTAAGGGGGCCTGAAGTCAAGTACCTGAAGAAGGACGCTCCAAGTCTGCCCATCGACCTGGAGTTCACTGAAGTGTCAGAACTGGTGAGGCAGGCCCTGACGGACCTCCAAGGGCCCAGTGAACATTGCTTGCTGTAGCTAGCATGCTCTATCGAGTGTAAAACCACACGTGGCCATCCCGGGAGGCCGCATCTGCTGTTCCTCTCTGCGGCCTCAGTGCCATCTTGCTTCGCAGAGGGGGTCTCCCCCACCCCCCCACACGCACACACACAGACGGGGCTGCAGATTCATGCTCTTCTCTCTGCCAGCCCACATGGCCACAGCTTTACGAGACACTCGTTTGCACTCGAGCGAGTGAGAGAGACAGAGAGAGCGAGAGAGGGGACTCCCACAAGCCCCGAAAGTGCCAGAAATCACCACTAAGCAGAGGAAAGCAAGTGGGGGGGGGGGGCAGGGTGAGCCTGGAGCCAAACGCAGACCCAGCTGTACCCCCCTGTCAGTGACAGCAAGGCCCCACCGACCGCAGAGCACCACGACACAAGAGCCGTGATGGGTAAGGAAAAGCTACAAGTGACACAGACCCAAAGCTGCTGGATAGTCACAGGCCAAAGAAGGCAGAGAGAGCAAGCATACTCTGCCATTACCACACGCCTCCGAAAAAAACACAGACAATTAACTTCCTTCCATCTAAACTGTGCCTGTTGCTATTGACGGTGATGCAGTCAGTGTAGCTACTTAAAATTTAACTTCCCCAAACTGCGTCTCCCGGCGTGTCCAGAGCAAACAGAAGCAGCCATGAAACTACAAACTAGCTACGTACTTATTAATAAGATTCACTGTTTACATAACAGGAAGACGGGGGAAAAGTAAAGAACATATTAAAGTATATAACAAGCGTGGCTGCAAGCAGCAGGGTGGAAAGTCTGAGAGACACTCAGCCAGAGCCCGAGCAGCGTGGCAGCGATTATGCAGATTAGCACTGTCACGGCTGCATGCAGAAGGACTGGCAAAATGGCATTGCTGTGGCAGACCAATTATACTTGCCGGCCCGTCCACTATGCAAATGAGCTACACTCTGGTTGGGTGGCCAGAGCGGATGGGAGGCGGACCCCGGTGGCCCACTATTATGTAACAGGGAGACTCGTCACGCTGCCCGGTAACCCCTGTTATACACGGCGCGTTTGGGTGGGGTCGTGAACCCTTACTCCACCCTGAGCAACAGGTCTAAATTGGGACTAGATCCATCTTTAGAAGAGTGGAACAAACACACGGACACTGTGTTTCACAGACTACTCAACGCGCTCCTTGGAGGCGAACAGGTACGTGCTACAGAAAACCGCATGCACACACACAGCCCGGTGAATTAAGCAAGCAGGTGAGGGGCAAGTGAGAGACTCCATGATCGTGCCCCCAGGCTGGTGCTCGCTCCACAGAGTCGGGACGTTCAGCTCTCAACGCCGAATGGCGTTAAGGTGAAGGGAGAGACCAACGAAGCAAGACAGGAATGCATTCGCCACCGTCCTGCTAAATCCCGACACGCTTTGCACGCACGCTGCCCGTCTCGCACACTCACAGGCGCATGCCATCCTACCTGCTGCCCTGTGAGCTCTGCTGCTGTCCCTCCAGAGAACCCTGGAGGAAAGGAAGGGGGGGCGGGGGGGTCCCTCTCGCCAGATCAGCCCGCTGCTAGGAGCTCAGTGAAGAGGCAGTCAGAGTGTCAACACAGGCTTAGCTGCTAACCCAGCCTCCCCCACCCCCAAGCCGCTGCGCACACGCACATACTGCGAGCGTGCAGGCTGCGTTTACCTCTGCCGGCGCAGCTGCCTCTGTGGTTTCTGAGGCGCAACGCCTCGCAGAGCAATAAATTTATAGAGGAAAACACGCACATGGACCTCACACAGAGCAGTCAGTGGCCTGACATGGAAATCACATGCAGGGTGACACGGTTACACAGCAAGACCCGCGAGGTCACATGCGAGGTCTGGGTGGGGGGGTCAGCTGGGGGCCACGTGCGCGCAGGACAGACCCATCATGGCCCGGCAGCCCACAAGCTCAGCCCCAGAATACACCCCCGCCACATCTCCATGGCAACAGTGGCTGGAGGAAAAGATGGCCCACGTTATGCAAGAGCATGAGACGCTGCCAGCGGGACGGCCCGCCTCGCTCGCCCTCTTGCATGTGCGAGTGTGCATGTGCACGCACCACTTTCGAACAGGAAATCAGAGCGACATACTGCACATGCAGTGGGAGGCGAACGCAGTGACAGGGCCAACTAGGGGCATCCTCCCCATCCCCCCTGGGGCTGGGCCATTCCAGCAGGCGGCCTCCAGGAAGCCGGACACTCCAACTCAACGAGATTCCTCTGTACTAAAGCCCCCAGCCCTCTAAGGGTGGGGGGTGCCTTGCAAGAAGTCACACACGCCTGTAAGTGCTTGTCCCCAGGCGTGGGCTCCTGGGCGTGCCCCACCCCCCCGTGTTTGTGTCCACGTGCGGGTATGTATTTACGTCTGGCCGTGGCTTCCTTCCGGCCTTGCTTAGCTAAAAACCTCCATTTTCTGCTGCCCCCCCCCCCCTTTTTAGGAGGAGACTCCAGCAGTAGGACGCGGTGAACTGCACCTGCACACAAAGCTCATGCTGCTCCGTCTCCCTGGCAACCGCTACAGTACATCGAGTTCCACTTATACAAGCGTAGCTCCAGCATCCTCCTTTCCACACGCACACACATTCGGGTCTGATCAGGGCCCCTTTCCGCCAACATTCCAGAGGGGGGTCCGCATCTCAGCGAGGGGGAACATGCAAAGGGACTGCCCAGGAGGCACGGGTCACAGGGAGCACCCGATCATGCAATGCGCCTGTCCCAAACACGTGCGTGTGTTTGCCGCCAAGCGCAGAAACACGACGTGGCACCATTACTGCACGCACTGACGCTCCTACACATGGACTGTGGCATGGTTTCGCAAAAAAGCCCAACAACAAACAAAACCTGCCCGCTAAACAGACAGCACATGCTGCTCTCGCTCCCTATTGTTTCTGGGCCTCTTAGAGAAGGTTGAGAATAAAAAAGACCGCATCGTCCCAGCCCTTCAGCCCTTTTGTTGCTAAAGTGAAAGTTTCATTGAGGCTAACAGCACGTTAGCCAGATGTTCCGGGACTGGTTTCAGTTGCTCTGTTGTAGTTACTGTTGCTAAAACCCTAAGCTTTCATGGCACAGGGAAAGAGGTTCCCTAGGTACCCATCACGCTGGCTCTGTAAACTCTAATTTGAGTGCGCAGTAAGGAAATACCGGTTTGGCTTCATTAGTCAGAAACATGTAAAGTCCCTGCGGTACCCTGTGGCAGCCTGTTAACCCCTGTGCTGCCCTGACACTCCACTCACAGAAGAGAGCGGATTTATCCTGAGTTCATAACACAAAGGGGGGGTGAAGGGGGGGATTCCGGCTGGAACGACAGACAGTGCCGGTAATTATTCTGATGACATCGTGTTTGTTTATTTACTACTGAGAAAACAGAAACGGGACTCTGAGCGACTCCCTCACTGCCTCTGGAGAATGCACTGGGCTGCGTCACTGCGGGTTAACGTCTCTGTCAAGGTTCGGGCTGGGGTACTGGGCTGCGGTGAGATTGGGGGCCATGGCCGAAAGCAAAACAGCAAAACAGGAGCTGCCAGATGTCATGTTTGGGTGGGACCTTCTAACCTCCTGTCTGCACCCCGGACAGAATCATACTGTCACAGATACAGTATAGGCTGCAGCTGACATCACAGGCCACGCCCCATCCCCCCGCCCCCCCCACCAGATAAAGTGCAGGGACATTGAAATCGCCAAAAAACCCTCTATCCTGTCTGTCTTCAGGGGGGATTTCAAGATACAAAAAAATGGCAACAGGATGGGAATAGTGACCCCTGATCTAGAAAATAGCCAAAGAGCTGGAATTGGGACAAAGAGACAAGAAGTAAGAAAGCAAGAGAGAGAGAGAGGGAGGGAGGGAGGGAGAGCAAGAGAGAGAGAGAGAGAGAATTCCCTGTGAGAAACACTGCACTTGGTGACCAAACAGGAAGCAAGCAAGCCGTCATTCACAAACATGTGTTGACAAGTAGCACATTTCCTGTCTGACCTGAATTCCCCCGAAGTCAGGTGAAACAGCGACTCTTCACCATCTTTACTGCATGTTGTTTTTACAGGTACAACAACACACCATCTACACAAGCTGACTCCCTGCCCGTGGCTCAGAAATATTGCTTGCTATGCCCCCCCCCCCACCCCAATCCACAGTGGAAATTTTCTGGAAAATGCTTCGAAAAGAAAAGGAAAAAAAAAAAAAAAACTTTCCAAAACGTGAAATGCTACAAAAAATTCCCTGTAGTCCCCTAAAAGGGCATCAGTGAAATAAACCATAAAGGAACAGCAGCAATAACAAAAGCAGTACAGCGCAGTTTTAACTGTCAAAGAAATCAATGCTTTGCAAATAAATGTAAAGGAGCAAACACTTAATTACACAGCAGCACTGCTCATAACAACAACAAAATTAACTGTCACACAGTTTCACTGCACCACCCCGACGAACAGGGGGGAGAGAGAGGAGGTTGTGGTCGGGGAAACGTTATTATGCCGTTGATGGACAACAAGCAGTTATTAAACTAAATTATTTATGCCGTTTTGACAAGTTAACCCAAAGCTGGCGGTATGCTATTCCTTCCAGATTATAAACAAACAGGAATGGTGCTATTTGGGCAGTACACACCAACAGAAGTTCTCCCGCACACACCTCACAATCTCGCCCTCTAACACTTTACACGCTTCTCTTATATGTTTAATCCAAAGCGACTCATAAGTCAGGAAAGCTTGGGGTCAGCCAGAATCCTGGGTTAAGGGCTTTACACTGCCACCGATGAGATTTGAACCAGCAAACCCCTGGATAAAGATCACTAAGCTGAGCTCACAGCCTGGGGTCACATGACAAAGCAGCACGGCGCAGAAGACCCAAATCGAGGCCGAGCACTCGGGTCATCAAATGTCTGATGCTGGCCCTGATGACCTAAAACGAACCCAATGGGTCAAAACGGCCCGGAACCTGACCCACATTGCAGGCCACCTGAGCCCAGGTATTAGATAAAAAGGTGGAATCTCACCTTTCAAGTTCTTCGGATGGTTCTGCTTTGTGCGCGGCATCTTCTCCCACTGCTCAGAGGCTCATGGCTGAACGCGGCTCTGGGGGTCGGTGTCCTGGGGGTGGGGGGCACGATGCGAAACCAGGGAACTTCGTCCGCTCATCTGCAGCAGGAAAACCGGAGAGCAGAACCCGGAGTCAGAATGACAGTGCCCGGTGAGGCTGACATCATTTCGCCCCGTCTTAAATCAAAAAGGGGATCTATCATTCATCGGGAGGCCATTAAAAAAATGCTCTGAGAAGCGAGTGGGAAGCCTGAGCACAGCGCCCGGGTCTTTGTGAGTCACAGAAGCAGCTGAAGGATGTTCAGAAACATCTGCAGCCGAGGCTTGTGTCGGTGGAGGAGCCAACTCTTTGCAAACAACGGCTTGAGTGACACGTAACATGTGTCATAAACAGCCCTCGCGCCTCTGGTTTGACAAAACCTGGGTGAAGCCACAGGGGAGGGCGACACTGTGCAGGGTAAGTGTGAGGTCAAAGGTGGCTCGGCAAACGTCCGAATAAAGGGAGCCTCACGGTTCATCAGCAAGAACGCCAGGCAGTTTTGACCGTAACGTCTTACAAACAGCCCTTTTTGGGGATTCAACGCAAAGGATCGCTGCTTTCTTCACCCACTCACAGTTTCACCTAAAGCTTCCCATTAACATGCATTGTATGAAGCAAGCATCACTGGACATACAGCCCATCACCATACCTGCAGCAACGCTGAGGTTTGACCGGTGGCAACAAATAAACAAACAGAAATAATTTAATTAATAAATGAATGAAGGCTTGAGCGTGAAGAGCTAAGCGTCTGCTACCATCAACAACACAACAGCGACATGTAAACACATAACCTGTCAAACTTCAAAATGATTATTATTTTCTCCCCTTATTCCCGACAACATTATGTCATCGCCCACCTCTCGTCAGCTCGTACTAGCACTATAGGATTTGTCTCCCTTGCGGTGGTACATGTGCGCCTTATGGCAATGACATCACCGCATTGTGGACTGGCACCAATAAAGAGAAGAGCATGAATCACGGCTCAAGGGGACAATGACAAACACTCTGCGATCGACACACGGGCCGAAATAAAAACGTTTCACCCCACAAAGGCACACGTGTTAACATGCATCCTCTGTTTCATGCTTTCCGGTCAATGCAAGAACCACCCGAAAATCAATTGCTTGGGACGATACAGCTAACGAGCAAAAAAAAAACACCGCATGCTTAATAAGGCATCTAACGCCAGCTAGCTATGGAAAAAATACCTGTATGAATCCATATATTACAATCTTTCGCTTAGCCAGCTACAAAAAAACGAGCATTTACAACGCAACAACAACAATAGGATGAAGACAGCCCAAGACCCAAAAGCATGCCCTGTCGACAAATATGCTTTCATTACAACAGGGACATGAGGATGTACAATGTATTCCGGAATTGCATGCCATACTTCTCTATAGCCCCGAGCCTTCAAGCGTCTACGACAGCCAAAAGGTTTTGTTTTTAATCGGCCGTTGAAATATGTCGTTAATTGAAAAGAGAAGGAAAAGGAGATCAACAAGAGGGTGCGAGGTACGCGGTGATAATATTTTGCATGTGTAATCACATGAAGCGCGGCTACGAGAGGGAGGAGCCAGGGAAAACCCCCTTTGCAGGACGACGCGAAAGAGGCACTTCCCATCTGGGTGAATCATGCAACAACTTCCATCAATTAGACGCACCTCAGTTTTACCGACTGTGATATTACACCAATGTCCCCCGGCAGCAGCTATTAAACTGCTGCGCTCGGGCACGTCCAAGGCGACAATATTGTGCACGCCGCTTTTAAAATATCAAACTTAACCTGAGAAACACCATTACTGCAGGCGTCAGAAAAACCCGAAACGATGTTCTGCGAATTATGAGGACGGGGGACTGTTTAGCTAGCCCGTACAGCGGTCCCTTTACGATTTATCCGCGTTGAATTTTTCCTCCGTACCCAGAATCCCCGAAACGTTACGCAACGAACCAAATAACACGTTTAGTTACACGCAGTGAAAGCAACTTTTCGCCCGATCGCAACAAGATAAAAGGGAGCACTGTGAGGCATGTAGCTACTTAGCGAGCTAAAAAACACCACACACACTCATGCACCCGAGGATGGCCGTAACTTCTGCAAAATGTGAACGTTTAGAAACCTTAAATATATATACTTACAGGTGTACTCGCAACTGTTGTATGTTTTTTTCTATTATGACAGACCTTTACAGTCAATGGGGAAGAGTGTTTTTTCTCTTTACCCTCTCTCACTTTCTATTGCAGGAAACAGGCAGGCCCACTGACGTCAACGGGGGTCCCGTCCCGCCCCTAAACCGCTTGAAAAGGAATGTAGGGAGGTACGCGACAGCCGACAAGCAAAATATCAAACGGGTGTAACAATTACGGGATTTAGACTTATAAACTCATGAAGTTTTCTGGTTTCGATAAGACACACATAGTAGAAAACACGATAGCAAAGGGCGTTTTAAAGGAGTTAGTTTCATTGTTCCGCAAACTCTCGTCCGTCGTGGTCCTACTTAGGTACCTCCCCATTGCACATAGTTTAGCACTGACGGTGTTCCCGGAGGTTCCTTGTTGTCAGGTCACGTTGTGCCCCTTCACTACCGCCTGGGCTTTCCCTTGCAGATATTCCCGAGCTTTAATCCCTTCCAGCGCGCAGTTACGCCCGTGTTCAGCACTTGTCCATGCGATTTCTTCTGCAATGGCAGAACACTGGCTTCGAGGAAAGCGCTGAACGGAGATAAATTCCTCCAGAAAACGGAACTAAAATCTTAATCGAGCTGCAAACTTAATCTGTGGTACTGTGGTGTCGAGTTTCAAGAATCTAGCTGGTCTAAGGACGTCAGCTGTTTTTTTCTTTAAAAATGGCATTGACTGTGTGTTGGCCAGATCCTGTCCGCGGTTTCGCTTGATAAATAGCTAGCAACAGGTTGATATTTCATTGATCATTGGTATCTTGGATAAATAAAGTATTAATAGCGCTCAAAATGACAAGTCTAATTTTCTGCTAGTCACTGTTGGTTCAACGAATGAAGGAAAGTATGCTGGAAAAAATATCGATGCCATAAGTTTATGTGACCGATTGGTGGTGACAGGTTTTCCGTCAGACTGCAATTAGAGCTTTGAAAATTACATATATCCAGAAATGTATTGTTTTTCTCCACAAGCTAGAATTTGTAGCATTAGTAGAGACATTCCCTTTTAGTTAATGTAAGAAATTAATTGTAATCATATTGAAACTAAGAATAATAAAAAGCGCGCAATATTGTTTATTTCACACTCACAGTGAATCATATATGTATTTCACGCAAGCATCCGTTAATATAAACCTAACTGATAACATTAATATGTAGTCCACAATGAGCTCTTGGCGCAGTTTTAGAAGCGCAAAGACGTAATGCTGTTTATTGTTATTATTATTATTTTGCGTGGTTATAATGATGGCATACTAATGGTATCTATCTGTCTAGCCATCTTGATCCCGACGGCGTGACTGCAAAGCAAGTGTGTTGTATGAAGGCCGCGTGACTTGTGTTCCCTGTGTTCCGCACCTCCTGCAGCTCACTGTAAGACATACTACGCTGTAAGACACAAAATGGCAACCTGCTCATTCCAGTTTTCATTGTGTGTTTCATGCCACACTTGAGTCATCAGCTGCTTTGCGTCACTGGACTGTAAACATCCTCTGAGTCCCTCAGGGTTTCCACGCAGAGTATTTAACACGACTGGCTATTGTCTCATTGTGGGGGAGGGACTGGAGACACTCCGCAAAGTTACTGTTTAAAATCTATCTTTTAAGAAAGTGTTGAAATATGTACCTTTCAACAGTGTGTTACCGACATGAATTCCATAAGCACTATGTCTTCAGGCAGAAGAACTGTCACATTGAATTCATGAGATGAACAAGTACCCTGAACTGGACTCTTTAAAGCTGTGAGATGTGCAGTGCTGCTGTTTATAGACATAGTTTTTTGCTCTTTCTGTATGACTGTTGTTCAGCCCTGAAACATCACCTAATTATAAAAAGGCAGCAATTTCAGTTAGTCAAACCTGCACCATTTGCTTATGAGCCTCGAATGACTCAGAATGATCTATACATAAGGGTCACGCAAACACATATTCACATATAAACACAAGCCTGATACAGACAGCAAACAGAAGCAGAGGGCACCCATCCACCAATCGCTCATCTACATCGGGGTCACTGTGAAGCTGGAGTCTTTCCCAGATAGCAAAGGGCACGATGCTGGGGATGCTGGTCCATCGTTGGGGCACATACTTGCATACTCACTGACACTATGGGCAATACAGAGGCTCACTTTCACCTAAGTCAGATGTTTTTGGAGGAAAGTGGAGATCAAACATTGGGAGATCATGCAACACCACAGACTTAGAACTGGAGGCTGGAATCAAAACCACAGCCCTGGAGGTGTGAGGTATTAGTGCTGCGTACTGTACGACAGGCATAGGGAATTAGAGCCTAATAGGGCCGATTTTGACTGATGTGTTTGTGATTGGACATTTTAGGTCACACTGGTTCAAGGTAGCCAGTTAACACTGACATCAAATTATCATTCGGTGACTTGGCTATCCACAATGTTGTAATGTACTAAGAAAAAGATAGCATTCATAGGTCCCTCCAGTAATAGTATTTCTTCCCAAAAAGAATATAAGAACATAAGAAATTTACAAACGAGAAGAGGCCATTCGGCCCATCAAGCTCGTTTGGGGAGAACTTAACTAATAGCTCAGAGTTGTTAAAATCTTATCTAGCTCTGATTTAAAGGAACCCAGGGTTTTA
>JAAGVU020000045.1:8608561-8627566 GCA_011763525.2 Mormyrus iriodes | reverse complement strand
GGTGGTTCAGCAGGCTAAGTCTCTGTACCTATGATAGGAAGATCACCAGTTTGGTCCCTGACCTTGGCAGAACTGTCATGTTTCTGTGGGCCCTTGAGCAGGACCCTTAACCCCCCCCCAGCTGCAGGGGGGGACTGCACATTATCTGACCTTGTGCTGTGCCCCCCCCCAAATCTATGGAGAGCAAGATGGGGTTGGTGAGGAGAAGCATTCCAATGTACTTGAGTTCATGCAACTGGCAAATAAAGGACTTATCATTTATCTAATGTAATCGAAACCAAACCCGTTCTTAGATCTTACAGGATGTCGGCCTCTTCCGGTCCGGCCAGGGCCTGCTTCTGCTCCATGAGCCTGGGCTGAAGCGTGGTTTCTTCAGTGTCCTCCCCCGAAGACAATGACTGTATAAGCTACATGGTGTCGGCTCATACAGAATCAGCAGCACAGCCCTGACTGGCTCGGCTCTGTGCTGCCCTTGTGGGAAAGGGGCAGGTGGGAGTTAGTGCTCAGGGATGGGGGGGGCCAGAGTCTCCACAGAGCCCCCCGACACAGGCAGAAGGTCAGTAGGGGACCCCGAGGTCTTGGGGAAATCACGAAAGAAGTAAAGGTGCCGAGTCCATCCAGCACAGCTTTAGGAGCCCCTGTCTCTCGCTCTTCTATGATTTGTCTCTCCATTAGTGCTCAGTATGAAAGTTGCACCTTGGCGAGATGCTAATTTAATGGAAAATGCAGGCATCAGGTGGGGGCTGGCTGTGAGCTTCAGGGTCACCAGTAAATTCTGGTGTTTATGAGGATCGACTCCCCCCCCCCCCCCCACCCGCACTGTATGGTGAGAGTGAACCTTCTATCAGGCTGGTCCGCGGAATCCTGAAACAGGAAACGAAAGGACGCATTTCTGTGATATCGCTTCCTCCAGATCCGCAGCTGACACTAAAGCCGCTCACATGCACCCGTCAGGTTGAGGAGAACCTCGATGCGAGGGATTCTGTGTGCAGTCCTTCAGTTTAACAGCAGGATTGGCTGAAGAAGATAATTATTGTGCTGATGTACCATTGATTTAAGGGCTACGGACACATTCCTGAACAGAATTACCAGACACCAGAGTAATCAGGTGGAAGCCTTCTGACAAGACAGGTATCTATTATGTGTGTGAAGGCTCTGATAATGAGTGAAGATCCAAACCATTATTGCAAAGGCAGAGTATCTTGATGAGAAGTGGACCCGCATCTAGACTCACTTAGCCAGAGCAAAAGCTCCGTTAAACCCAAGATGAGCCAATTACCTTGCAATGACAGCCACGTGTCGTACCTGCTCCGCCTGCCACTCCTGATGAATGGAGCGGCTGTGCCGCGTGTGGTAAACAGAGTATTTTAAGCTGTGTTTACAGAGCATATGTCATGATTCTAAAACCAGCTAGAATATAGTGTTGCCATGGAAACAGTCGGACAGTATGCCCCCTGGTGGCCGTTCCCTGTGTAAAAGCACAGACCGTACTGGACTCGCCTTGCTATCTGCAGTGGAAAGTGATTAGACTCTGGTTACGCTGTCATACCAAATGTTGACTTGCTTGTATGTGAAACTGTACAGATACGGTCATGCATGCAGTTGTACATGGGCATGTACACTGATAAGATCAATACCTAGGTCATATCGCAGACTGACAGTCCTAAATATGTCCTGGAAATGTCACTCTTTTACAGTTTAAAGAGCCACAGCAATTAGGGCTATGCAGCTCCTGCCAGAAATCATGTGGACAGCAGATGATCCCTATTGGCTCACAAGCTGTGGCAAAAGCGAGCTGTTAGTTCATTGATAAAAACTGGGAATTGCAAGGAATAAACAGAACACGGTCTGCTGTGAAATCCCACACACAGAGTTCTCAGCTCTCTAGTGCTCCCTGTGGCCTCTGAGCAGAACACACCTTCTCTGTGGCAGCAAATGTGATAAAAGCTCGTTTTAACACTTTAACAATTGTGACCACTGTCTATTAAGGCGTTTGGCAATACAGCATATCGGAAGAATTTTACCAGACCTTCCTGTTTTTTTGTTTTGCCTGTAAATAATAATTCTGGACATCCCCTTTTTAAAATGTACCACAGCTGTAATGTAGTGTAAAATGGACAACAGACCAAACAGTCATTACCAGCCCCTGGCTGGAAAGTGCCTCAGTGGGGTGAACTGTACCCTCACACTTGAATCTCATCATCGCTTTGTGCCGGGGGGGCAGGGGGAGGGGGTTGCATGTTACCCATGAGTCATGGAGATTTCCTTCTGCAGTCCATAGTGAATGATTTTGTGTATGTGCACATGTGCACAGCAATAGGCTGCCATCCCATAGTGCGTATATCCCTGAGTGCCCTGTACAGTCTGGTACAGTTTCCAGATCACTCCCCCCTACCACCCTTTTTGTGTATCGTAAGCCATATCCCCTACCCTGCCATGGGTCAGGGTCATGCCACAGAATGCCTTTCAGTTCACTGAAATGTTGGCACAGAACCCGTCTGTCTGATCCAAAGGTGGTAACACAACCTAGGGGCAAAAAAAACCCTGGAAATCGAACAGAAAGAGATGGTCTCATTGGCAGATGGGGTGGGTCTGCTGCCCTCTGGATGTAGACATGTGCTATTACATCATCATTTGCTGTCACACTGAAACTGGTTTCTGGCTCTCTGTCTTCATTGCCCATTTCAGCCTTAGGGGGGCACTATTCCCAACAGGCTTAGCTTCCATTTCACATTTAAAGCTACAAGTTGTTATATCAGTCAATTTAAAACTCAGAAATTGTTCTTTACTTTTTCCCCTTTGCTGTGAGACTAGATCTGAAAAAGTTCAACATGTTAGAATATTTGCTTATTTTGTGGTTCATTAAGCCCAAGACTGGAATCATTTCCATTGCAGACACTTTTTTATCTACAAATAGCATAACAGACTAGCCAGACCATATAAATAAGATGCTGACGAACTGAACTAGCCATACAAATTCAGTTCAGTTCAGGTTATCTTTATATAGCACCTTTGACACACAGATTCCCCGAGGCATTTAAAAAGAGTGTGAGGCAATACACACAATATAGACACAAGGAAAAGGAAGGAGGGAAAATGCCAGAAGACAACAGACACAGAGTCCATTTGGAGTAAACCCATAGTATGATTATTATTAAGCACACAAACAAAGTGTGTGATAACAAGCCACATGTGCACACACAGACAGACATGGTATGACTCACAGACACACAGTATCTCTCCCAGTAACACTCACACTCACTGTGCTGCACACACTGCCCAATTAACAGAGCCGGGTGCCCGCAGGCCTTCAACCTCTGGAGGGCGATGCTGAGCTCCCCAGGGGGAAGCTTTGGTCGCAGTGCGAATCTGGCAGCCATAGCGGACAGAGCAACCAAACAGCGCAGGTGGAGGATACCATTATTCTCACCTATAAATAGTGTCCTGACCACCAGCGTGTCGGGGAGCAGCTACTACAGCCTGCAGGGGAAACCACAGACCTCACGCCTGGCAACATAACATGCCACAGCAGCGGACAACAACGCAGGTGTCTTCAGCGAGCAAAACAAGTATGTGCTTGTGAACAAAAGCAGATCAGATTCAGGTGTGGTTAGTTTAACACAACACGTATACATATTTCTGTGGAGAAGTTGCCTCAGCGTCATCAGGAGAACGGTAGACAGGAAACAGGGATGTCTCCACACAAATTTCCACAGGAGACGGCACTCTATTAGGCCTTGTAGTGTGTCCATTTTGCATGTTAATAATGATGGACAGCACAGATTACATTTATTTACTTTTCAATTACAGCTAGTGGGAACTAGCACACCGACTGCTGGACAGTGATATAGTGACTGTCACAGGACCTGCCTGGCTCAAATGATCAGATGTTTTAGCAGAAACTGCAATCAATAAAATTCAATAAGAGTCTTCATACAAGAAAATGCACAAATAACAATGTTATTTTAAAATATTGTCTTAGTGAAATGTAGCTTAATCTCACATAATTTACATGCTGAAAAGTCTTTCTACTACCCCTACTATGATTATTATAAAAATAATAATGATGACGCTTAGGACGATATATAGCCTCACTTCATACTCTCTTCTAAAATAAATAAAAATCATATGTTGTATGTGTCGGGTCAAATAGGCTTTTCTGTGAAGAATGCCTGAGTTAACAGTATTATAGATTTATTATTTTGAGGCTTATTCACAGTTCACTTTAGGAGATGTATTAGGTAAAACAGGACTTCATTGGAACCTGCACCAGTAACTTTTGGGTGATTGATCTATGTCGTTATACCAATGCCCCACCTGCCGGATGATTATGTGAACATGACACCATTACTGTGAGGTGGGGTGCAGATTCGCCCTGTCTTAAATGTCAGTTAGAAGGTCAGGGGTCACTTCCTGTTCTGTGTTTTCTGCACTCCTCGAGCAGGGTCCTATGCTTGACATGCAATGACAGGCACACGCAGCAGAGCTGCTAATGTTACAAAAAACATCTTTTATTTCAAATCACTACGGTTTCTCTGCAGGACAGTGTTGGTACATAAACAGACGAGTTGTAAACAACTGCTGCTGGCTGGTACAAAACTAAAAAAATGTATGATACACTATTTACAGCTAGGACAACAGTCCTAGAGATTTAGAATACAGTAACCTTACACGCAGTGGCCCGAAAAACAGATCTCTTCCATGTACTGTACTGTCTATAAGCAGTGACCACAATAAAACAGTCCTTGACCAAGCTAACCGAAAAAAACTCCTACAAACTACTCAAAGGATACGGATGTGTCTTTCTGTCACTCGATGCATGTATTTCGATGGAAAAATTGACTGTACAAGTGGTATCTGTGCGGACACCCCGAAAACTCTGTAAATCTTAACAACCAGCAGATGTGCGGTTTACTGTGATTCACATACAGAGCTTTACTTACACTGACCAATGAGCAGTGGGCATATTGTTCATGTGCAGTCAGCAAGCACCAATAGTTCTATATATAGAACTATATTGTGGTAAGATACTATGGATACATGAGTGTGCATAAACTACAGCTCTTGCCATTTACATATTACTATATTATCTTTATTTTACATTATACGGTATATTGTGTATAGTAAAATGTGCTCGATGCAATGGGAATACATGTAAAGAATTTGGTCATTTATATATTTCTAGTGAATATCTTGTTTTTTTTTTATTTTACAGCATACTGGCAAGTATTACTTTATATAAAGATAAAGCAATAATCAAAATTGCCCAAATAAATAGACAAACAAACAAAATATAAGGCAGTAATTATATACCCATTCTTGGCTGGGGAAATTAGCAGGACTGACCAGAGATCTTAAAGGTTAGAAATTCACTGCTTCAAATGTTGCAATTATATAAACACACTAACACAAGGTGTTTTTTATTCAGTGGTTATGTTTCACTGCAATAGGTGCCCCCCCACCCTCGAGGTGTGATTCACACTGGGTACTTTGATAGGACAGTGGTTTCCTGTGCCATTTGAGCACATCAACACCGAGGGTCCACAGTAAGTGTTGATACTGAGTGTTAATTGTAGTTTGTGTTGGATCTATACCCCCATCCCAGAATCATCAGAGAGGCTGAATGTTCACCGCTCTCACATGTAGTGAACTCTAATGCCCCCGTGTGGACTGTTCTGGTACTGAAGGGTAGTAAACCTGCCCTAGCTTTAGTAAGACGATATGTATCCACCACCCCCATTTGTAATGGTTTGCATCCTGGCCTGTTCTGTTCTGAGGGGGTCATAGCTCTGAACTCACATGACTAAGGAACCACATATTTACTATGCAATAGAAATATTGTTTCTAAACAGTAAACAATTACACAAATAAAGTACGTATATCATGTTTCTCACAAAACATAGGACGGAAACTTTGGCTTCAAAACCCTCTGCTGTAGCAGGTGTACAGAGAAATTACCATAGTCCTTTCTTAAATCACAGGACAGTCATTTCTTTTTTGTTTTGGAATACTGTCAGCACAAGGACGGCCATTAGGGGGCAGTACTCACACAAACTTTCAGTGTAGACTCCATGTAAAACACAAGGTAGGCAGGCCATTAAAGGCAGGTCAGTGCAATTTGTAGTCACATTTAAAGAATTATGACAAATTAATTACAAAAAATACAAATAAAAACACCATAATTGACACAGACTGGCGTGCAGACTGCTGAGGTTGGACTCATGTGCATCTCAGAGGTCAAATGGAGAGTCCTAGACATGTGTTGTATTTCATACTGATACCTGAACAGCCACCGCACCTGGATAACCATCTTAAGACGGCAGGATAACAACTCCATTGCGGGCCCTTGCACTTCTCAGACAGAAGTGTGACAGTGGGACCAAGCGTGGAAAATTCCACACCACCTGATCTCTCAGGCGTCTCTGATCTCCCTTCTGCAAAGCACATTAGAAAAGACCAAGTAGAACAGCTGTGGTTTTTAACACAGCTCAGGAAGTCTTCCCCCACACTGGAAATAATCTATATAAAAATTCTGTGCTGATGGTAATGCCTCATGTTAAGTACCTCTGTTGATAAAGATCTAGAATATTCTTCCCAGATTCACCATTAAATAAAGACGCTGAATTAAAGAATCAGCCTTTTTAAGCAACCTTTTAAGTGTTGAAAAATGATTTTCCCATAATGCAACTGTGACCCCTGCATTGTCTGTATGAGCTTTCCTTTGGTAGCAGAGCAACCTGGGAAATTGGGCCCCCTTAGGCACGCTGGAGCCAGATGTATTTCCACCTTTGTCTGTGCCCACCTGGGCATTGCTCTGCGGTCAGTCAGTGGTCATGCTCTGAGGAGTGTTAGGATCAAGGTGCTCTTCTTCTTGTACATCTGCTTTAGCTATGTGCTAAGGCTTGCCCTTGGAGCGCTGCAGCTCACCCATTCAACCAGCAGAGGGCAACTATAAATCAGGACCACAATCCGGAGCCATCGTTCCTGCAAACCTTGGCGAATCCCTTCGCAGCCAGTCAGCAAGGCTGCCGTCCATCCGCGTAAGCTCTCTTTCCTGTGATTGGCTCGGCTTCTCCATAGCTTTTCGCACACCCCCCCCCCCTTTTCCGTGTCCATCTGTCAGTCCTCAGAGTGTGGCGAGGATTCGCGAGAGGGAGATGATGACTGTGAGGGCTGTCTGTCCCACGCCGAACACAAGCGCCTCCAAGGGGGCCATGTCCTTCCCTGCCACACGGTACACCCCTGCCACTGCGGCACCTGCGGTGCGCTCAAGCACACGCAGACACGCAAACGCAAACATACACACATGAGAACACAGAACCGATGACAGCTGATGACAACAACTGATCATTCTGCCCAAACTGGGATGATCATTTTGCAAAATTCAGAGTATATTTATTGCCAACAGACATGTCAGGAACCTTTCAGTGACAAACCCTTTCAGTAAGGAGAAAAAAAATACAGTTTAAAAGTACTTTCTAGTTCCAAAGGCCCTCTTGTTCTGTTAAGAGCACTGCCTAAGAAAAGAAATGCCTATAAATGTTAAAACCCTAAGTTTTAAAGCACACAGGCACACACAGATCCGTGGTGGCAACAGCGTATGAGATGCTTACCATTCATGCAAAGGCAGATGACCAATCTAAGCCAGCCTCAAATGCCACTCTGAGAACAGGCCTTCCAGTACTAATTCTACACAGATTATTTCAAAACAACAGAATGCTAACTTTCCCCAGAAGGCATAGTTGTTGGTTTCTTTAGCCTAAAATATTTGTGTCTGGCAGCCAGAAGGGCAGAGACAGGGAAACAGACAGACAGGCAGCTGATCAGTCAGACAGATAACGAGACAAACGGGAGGCTGGACAGTCAGGCAGAGAAATCGACAGACATGTGGCAGGCCAGCCAGACTGGGAGACAGACACACGGCTGGCCAGATAGACGGGGAAACAGACAGACAGTCAGCTGGCCGGCCAGATGTAGGAACAGACAGACAGGTGGCTGGTCAGAGAGATGGAGAAACAGACAGACAGGAGGCTGGACAGCCAGACTGGGAAACAGACAGACAGGTGAGTAGCCAGCCAAGTGGAGGAAGAGGCAGATAGGTGACTGGCCAGACAGAGAAGCAAATAGACAGGCAACTGGCCAGACAAACAGGCAGACCGGCGGCTAGCCACCTAGATCAGGTAACAGACAGACAGCTGGCTGGCCAGACAGATGGAGAATCAAACAGACAGGTAACAGACTGGCCAAATACAAATATTTACCGACAGGTGCACCAAAGCTACTGATGGTATAATGGGCGGTTGTACCTGGATTTGTGGCAGAAAGGTTGAGGTTTCTTAGTCTGCTGCTGTATGCAGAGAACGGTGCTTAACCCTAAATTTGGCAAAACCAAATGCAAACTGCAAAAACCCAGGCACAGCAAACCCAGGGACTGAGAGAGAGCAAAACAGGCAGGCAGACAGACGTGTGGAACGGCGCGGGGGAGGAGTGACTGACTGGTGATGACAGCTCCGCTGAGGGAGGCCAGGAATCCCACGCTGACCAGCAGCAGGGTGATGAGGCGGCCCCTCCGGTGTCTCTGCAGTGCCACCAACATCAGCAGGCCCACCGCACCGTGGAGCAGCAGCGATGAGAAGAGGCACCAGAGGAAGACCCAGTACCACATCTCTGCAAGAACACACGCCATTACCACATCACACATAAATACCAGTACACACACCCACTAAACCCAGAGCCATGCTCACAAAACCACTGCATCCCATTCCACAAACACTATCCCCTTGTACCCAGTACAACTGACACAAAACCATTACAACCAGTAACAAAGACAAAACTAACCAACCTAATTACCTTTAAATTTCAGCTGTATTGTACTTGATAGTTAAAGCGGAACTTGTATTTTTAGTAGTCAAGGTAGACTGTTCCAGGTTACGGGGTCTTTTTAAGAGCCAGATGTGGCTACATGTAAACACTGCCATCCCACAAGCCCTGTTTATTAAGCCCCGATAAGCCAACAGTGCACATTCGGCACATCCCAAAGCTCTCACAGCTCTCCATGGGCGAGTCTCTTCACTCGAGGCCAAACGGGGAGGGTACTGAATTGTGGATCCAGTGGGGACACCCAGGAAGAGTAATTCCGTTCTTTTTTCACAAGCAGAGGCCCTCGCTTTGCCCTCTTGTTCCATTAACTTCCATTTAATTTCTCTGGCACTGTCTGCAGCCAACCTCCTGCCACAATTAACCAGATCAGCATGTGCAGTAGTACTTAGAACATGGTAATTTATATATCTACTAATCATCCTGAATGTGGTACAGCATCGGATGACTGAGAAAGGCCAGGTCAAGCTCCTTTTCAGACAGCAAAAGGATGGAGACAGAGGCAAAGAATTGGGCTTTGTTGTCAAAGCCTGCCTGCATCTTGCCAGTTTCACCCAGCCCCATCACTGCACATGCTGAAAAGAAAATTAAATAAATCAAATAGTAAAACCAGAACACGGAATACAGTGCCCTCAGTTATAAACAGCATGCATATATGTGTGCAGAAATTATGTTTTTATACATATGCGGTGCTGTAGGGGCTTGGTCATGTAGAGCCGTAGGGCAGGTGCTTATCTAGGGCCGTGGTTCCTAACATCGCCTTCGGAAGGACGAGCACAGCGATCGCCGACCTCCCTGCTGTCCACGCCGGCGGCCAAACCGCGAAAGCCCGAGCCGCCGACATACTGTACCGGTGAAATGCTGGAGCGTCGGCACCGTGCCCTGCACCCACAGGCTCAGCACCTGCTGTACGGACAGGTTAATCGAGTAGTCCTTGTTCATGCTTCTGCCGCTCCCCTTGGTCAAGCTGCCGAGCGAGGGTCCTCATTCAGGCATGGAGGAGAGCGGCCGGACCGGCGTTTACGAGGCTTTCCCCAGCGATCTTTATCTGCGCCGCTGGAACATCAATCCGGCCGGGTCCGCATAAGGGAAGCAAGAGCCGCCGCCTCGCCTGCGCTCCCCCTGTCCAGGATGCGACAGACGCAGGTTGGGGGCCATGATGATCGGCCGCACGATGCTCCGGTGTCGGTCTGCCTCGGCACCGATCGCTTAAAGGGGGTGATCTCTTAAAGGGGAAGCCGTACGGAGCCGCTTCTCGGGGGGGGGCAGAGAGCGGGGAGAGACAATGGACGTCGTCGGACAGCGAGTTTCAGGCGATGTCGCGAAGACTCTGGTTTCTGTCCATGGTCCTGCTGCCGAGAGATAAACAAACACAACAAAACACGCACACAAAATGACAGCACTTCTAAATGTTTAAATATGTTAAGAGCTGATATTCTATGCTTATAATAGGTTAGGTTTAATGCAGTTATTATAGCCTATTAACTGGCCTGAAGTGACTAGCTATGTGATGAAGATAGTGCTCGGGTCATTTCCGGTTTTGTCTTTCGTTGTTTTTACAATCACCGATTCTGCAAGTCTGTAATCCTGAGCCGTTAAAAGTTGCCCCCGTCAATAATGTAAAGTTCTACCAGTCTTGCCCAAATGGTTTGTCTTTGCCATCTGACCTAAAGTAAAAATCCAGATGTTCCCTCAATTGTCAGTGCTTGTGTGACAATGAGTGTTGGAGCTTACTGCCACATGGGGGAAGCTGCTGGCTCATTTTTGGGAAGTTTCCTTGAATCATCCCCAGTAACAGTAGACTGTCACACACTAGCATGATGTAATGCGATAACAGGAGCGATTCAAAAGTGACTCATTTCAGGATCAGCGTGGGCACCAGGCCTAGGTCAGGTTTGGGGTGGGAGGCCAGGCCCACACCCTATGACTTCATTCCTGTGACGTGATGCTGCCAGCTTTGCTGATGTAATCTATCCACAGTTGTAGTATTTTGGTTACCAGTCAGTAATGACCTTCCAGAAACATATTGCTTAAAGATCTGGCTTGTGGAAGACATTCGTGTGGTTGTTCCCGTCAGTGTAATTGCTGCAGTTGTTAATGTGTTTAATTTAAAATCATGCTGTTGTTTTAGTTAAGTGTCAGTTTATGGAGGTGGGTAAGACTTTTTGTGCTATGCTTTATGCAAAGGTAGGGGGCGCTCTATGTCCAGATAAACCGAGATTAGAGTTAGCGGACAGAAATGTGAAGCATGCTGAAAATATTTAAACACAGAGTTTTGTCATAAAAAGCTTGAACTTTGAAGACTTTCCCATGTTTATTTTGTTGCCCGTTTATTCTGAAGACAAATCATAGTGCACAGATTTCCCCCCCCCTCACAAGATTTTCAGCCTGCATTTTGGTGAAGATGTTCGTTCTGGAGGAAAATCCCATCGTTTGAGTATTACAGCTCTTCGGTCCAAACGGAGACTGGATGGAACAAAACCTCAGTTGCCTGGAAAATCAAAGTGCAGGAATGCATGACTGCTTTTGGGCACCACAGAACCGGCCCAGAAGGCAGAACCCGTTCAGAAAGTAAACACTCCCCCTTTTCAGTGCCAATAATTTGTCCACCCCCCTCCTCAGAAAGGGGCCTTTGGCTGAATCTGCATTTTTGGCTTCTGTTCTTGCATACACTGAACCCCGATGCATGCGACTCAGGCTCACCGCTGCACCCTGGTATAAATATCCTGACAGACACATCAAAACAGCCAGACATACATGCACAGAAGTATGGGATCGCACACTCACAACGACACACGCATAGACGCACACAGACGCACTGACCCAAGATCTTACAGACGAAGCTCATTATAGCAAATGCTCAGTAACAATTAGCGATCGCACATCCTCTTCCTGCAGGAGTAGCGCCCCCTGTCATCCAGCTGCCTTTGTGTTTGTGGCTGTGTGCCACTGCCTAGGCAGACTGTTCTCACAAGGGTCCCTAATATACATATTCCACTGCCCCCTGCCTCCCCCCTCCGTGCCTCCGGACTGCAGAAAGACATGGAATCTGTATGACCCCAAAAATGACATTTTGTATGGCCTGTAACTCGTTCAACAGCGCATCGGAAGTGAGAGGCCGCCAGTTCAGAGCCGTGTTTTTTTCGTAGCTATCTTTATTCCGCCGCATCACATAGCCCCCTCCCAGCCTGAAACCCCTTGCCCACACTGAAACCTCACATCTCTGCTTGACATCTGCTAAAAAAAATCAGCACACTGCTCAACCTACTAAGAGCGTTATCTGTGTGGCTTTTATTTTTTTCGTAATAAAGCCAGTTTAACTTGATTTGGTTAGCTAAGAAAAGTGTCTGAAAACTCAACGGATTGTAACAACATTATACAAGCGATCTGTCTATACACTTGTGATATATGAGCCATGGGGGATTTCTTTCCCTGATAGAATTTTTCACAGGTTACCTTCTATGGCAGTGCCCTTAACAAAGGCTTCAGAAGCCATTGGACATGTCACTGTGACAAAGAGACTCTTCGTCGAGCTAAGCTCATGTTCAAAGCTGCAGCTGCGCCCAGACGTGCTGTTTGTGCTGTGTTTGATGTCTTTGTTAAGAGCGGCATAGTAGAAAGAGCCAGGATAGCTGCCCGAATTCACCTGCAGGCTATTCATTTGTGACCCCCCACCCCCAAGGGTGTCCCAAACTGCCTGATCCACAGCCCGGAGGCAAACTCCCTCAGAAGCTTCAAGAACACTAGCCACAGTCTAATTTGTAATCCAGTTTTGTTTTGTTTCTCCTGTTTACATGCTTGACCCATGCGCCCAGCATGATTGACAGCCTCTACAAGACCCTAAGGCAGTGTTTTCCAATCTCGTTCTCGGGGACCTGCAGACAGTCCACGCTTTTGCACCAACCAAGAGCTGGTAAGGAGCAAAAATGTGGACTGTCTGACAGTAAGCTGGGAGGGAGCAAAAATGTTGACCGTCTATAGGTCCCTGAGGACCAGGTTGGGAAACACTGCCCTAAGGCAGGCGGACACTGATATATACATACACACACATACACACACACAGACTCACAGGTGCACATGAGTGTCCGTGTAATGTAAACATGATCAGAAGTTGAACCATAGATGACTGAGGAACTGAGAAAGGCACAGCTACTGCTGCCCATATCTGTGGGTTGGATAACACATGAGGCAGTTGTGTATTTTCCAGTAACTGTCATTTAAATACTGGGACCACAGCAACATTCCAGGAAACACATTCTTACAAATTCACTTTCTGAGTCATGGACATGCATGAGCATCCCCCCCCAACTCATATGTGTTTTACTAAATGAGTCACATGACAAGGCTGTCGCTTGACAACATACTACTTTAACAGCTAGTCCAGTCAGAGCAGACTTTCCACCTTTCCTTAAATAATCCCATATGACACAACCCTGGGTGCAGACCGGTGCCATCAGATTCCAAAGAGAAACCTGTGACATGTCATTAGTGGAAATGCACGTCAGAAAGTTGACACCACGGTTGGATGAACTGGGGAAACCGAGATGCCTGCCCCTGCACTTTAGATGTACTGCATATACGGATCGGGACGCCTGCAAAAGTTCTTATCAGCCCTGCAGCTCTGAGCCATGGTTCCCAGCCAGAAAACACTGTGAGTGTCGTTTATTGTCCAGATGCCTGATGTCATCCTGCGCTCATAGCCTGTCTCACTGCTTCCGTTCCCCTTACAATTCACATCACGAGATCCCCATTCAGTTTCCCATGCATCACACTACACAGAGCATCATACACAAGCGTAAACACGTCCATCTATCACATACATCCTGTGGGCAAGAGGACAGAGGCTCTGCTGAGGGTTTTCTGTGTAGTTGCTGGCTAGGAGTTTGTCATAAGCCAGCAGTTTCCTACCATCCCACTTAGCTGTGCGACACAAGCCCACCTACACGGCGAGTACAAACCATTCTCTCATTTTCCACAATGCAACCTGTGTACAATCTACCCCCCTCGCTTCATGTGAGGTCCCATGAGTGCCCCCCCCAACCTTCCCCAGACATTTCCTGGGCCCCCACATTTGGGTCCCTGCCAGCTACCAGCCGGAAGTTTCGCATAAGAAATTATTCACTTTACAAAGCTGTGTCTAGTAAAACAGCAAAGCGTAAATAGTGAATCTCAAATTTCAGAGAAATCTACAGAATAAACAGCAATAGATTCAAACCAGAATAGACATTCCGGTGAATCTTCAGGCAAATAATTATCATTTCAACTTGGATCTGTGGTGAGGCCAGGAGAGCCAAGATCTCGTAGGAACCTCATCCAAAGGTGCCCCAAGATGCCAAAGGTGCAATGTGAGCCGAAGCAACAAAGGGTCGTCATTGTGTCGTGCCGATTTCAGTTTTATCTACCAAGAACAGAATGGAAAAAGCAGCGATCTCGCCACATTTTTTCCTTCCCTTCGAGACTGTACTGGTTTCCATGGATAACTCGAACGCTTCAGGGGCTTCACAAAGGCCCATTGGCTCAGTAGAGAGGCTCGGTATGGGTTAGGGGGAGTGCAGTGATTGATGGGCTGAGGATGGGGCTACAAAGGGAGCAGGGATCAAACAATTTAGAGCTGTACCCAGTTACACTCCAAAAGACTGTAAGAGATGCTACTGGATCTGTTTGAAAACACTGTATCTTTGTCTTGCTTTTTTAAGATCCTGTCTCAAAGGTCCAGTTATAACTGCCTGAATGTCCAGTATCAGCGCATCCTGCCTGTAGTGGAGTGCCAGCCAAGTACATGTGCCAGACCAGCAAACTCTGCCCACTGTGTATCACTCTGCATCACTCCTCACGTCTCCTCATTCACATAAATGGGGAGCTGGGCAGATTCATGCTTCATTTATTCTGGGGGCATTTACAAGGAGTTACAGCAGCAACAAAAAAAGCACATGGTGCAATATAGAGCCATAAGGCCGTGAGACAACAGCAAGTGCAGGGTGCAAATATACAGTTTAGATAAGTAGTACGTCACAGTTCAATCCAGATTGGGTGAGAAGGCAGGGTTTCCCAACTGGCGGCCCATGGGCCACATTTGGCCCATGAGAGCCAAATTTTTGGCCCACATGCTCGATCCATTCCTCCCCTCCCTTTGTGTCGCTGGAATTTGGCCCTCTGGGAAAAATAATTGGGGATTCCTGCAGTGAGAGGTGAAGAGGAAGAAATGTTAAGTCTGATAGCCAATTGCCAAAAGTAGCAGCACATTACGATGATGCTATTGTAATCACCTCATCCTCCCACTGTCCATAACCTCATCCTCTCTCTATCACCTCATTCTTTCACTGCCCATTGCCTCATCTCCTTATTGTCCATCATCTCATCTCCTCATGTATTAGAATATAGATTTCATAGATGTCATTTCATATACTTTGCCTTATTTACAAAACTGTATTCCAAATTATTTAAATAAGATCATATATAGCATCTATGAGCTAAGGGAATGGTTTAACTAAACACACGCCCACAGACCTCCGGGTGAACAGCTGCATATTGTAATGCTCTGCAGTGCAGAAGTTTAAGCTTCGGAAAAAGGACTGTTTGTGCCCAAGATTCAATCCAATGTTTTTTGCGGCAGAGGAGGCTCGTTGGAAGCCTGAACATTTATAGTTTACGTGCAACCAAATGGAAAGAAGAAGAAACAAGAGAACGTGGGAAAATGCCTCTTTATTCCACCCTAAGTCTGATTTCTATGGGTTGGTCAGTGGCAACAAAGGCAAAGGAAAAGAAAACCAACAGCATATTCTTCAGCTTCATTATGCAACGAAGCTCATAAGTTCCCTCCAAGGCTGAATGACATTTACTCCAGGCGGGAGAGAAATGGCTCTACACTAACCAGAAACACAGGCAAACACACCCACCTGGGCTATTGCCATGCAGCCTGCTTAACGATGCTGTAATGCTAGCTCCAGAACTGCCCCACAGTTTCACTGCTTTTGTACAACCTGGCAGTGCTGTGTACTTGCTGGTCGTGGACCTGTTGTGTCGCTCCTGACGGAGGATTGTCATTGTTATCTAGCAACTCGCTGCACGACTGAGGTGTCACCGTGTGAGTTCTCGCAGGCGTCTGCCTTGGCAGGGTCGCTGCAAGGAGACTAGACGAGGTCAGACCAGACGAGGGCAAACCGGTTCCTGAGCCGCACAGGAACATGGGTGGAGTCTCCTCGAATGAGAGTGTAGAGCTCAGCAGGACCTCAGCCTTCTCTCCATTCAGCACGAGAGGCTGCTTACTGACATGCCCTGCGATGGATTGGTGCCCCATCTTCATTCTTTGCCTTATGCCCATCGGCTCTGGAGCCCCCCCAGCCACACAACCCAGGGTACAACAGGAATGAATGGATATATATTATTTATTGTATTTGTATATGTTTTATTGCACCTGGTTAGATGCTAACTGCATTTCATTGGCTCTGTACCTGTATTCAGCACAATGACAATAAAGTTGAATCTAATCTAATCTAAACAGAATAAATGATCCAGAAGCGATTTGAATGCTGTTTTGCACAGCTCTAATTAAGCTATAGCACATTATAAATGGGGGGGGGGGCATTTGAAGAACACAGGCCCCGTCTATACCCCTGTCTACGGCTCCCCTCCCACATAAAACGGGATAAAAGGCTAAAGCGTATCAGTTGTGTCTTCGAGCAGAATTCTCCGCCTGATGGCTTTCCCATGCGCACTGCAGCTCCGTCTACGCTGCTCCCTGCAGGTTTCACAGTAGATATATTTACCAGCGCAGCTGGGAGAACCTGCTGGAAAACTCAGGGTGATATTGGGGACAGCGACTCGAGCAGGAGGGAAGGAAAAGCGAAGGATAAGAAAAGTCGTCCTCATCCCCGCTGCAGAAACACTACCGCCTGGCGTATATACAGCACATGACAGTAAATAAACGCCAGGTCACGGTGTATAAAAAACACAGTGCAGTGAATAAGCACCGTGTCTCGCCATCTTACAGCAGTCAACAAACGCTGCATTGATGAGGTGTCATATTACTACCGCTTTGGATAATCATATTTGTTTTTTTAGGAAATATACAACTGTAAGAGCTCCTTCTGACAGCAAAACCACATCTTCTGGCATTGCTACAGGTGGAAGGCTAAGATTATTGATAAACATAGCATTGTGAGCCATACATGGGTGGTACCCTGGTAACGTCGGGCACTCTTGGTTCAAACGCCCCTCTTTCATTTACAGAATGACTATGAAAGCGTCGCTAACTCCCATTGTCTGTCACTGAAGCATGACAGATCTCTGACTGGGCCTTTGTGTCTGGTTTGGGTACTCTCCCACGTGTGGAAAAAGTGAGGTTCGTTTGTGGTGCCCAAACCTTGCTGATAAAGAGCGCCAAGGCTGTCATCAAGAGCTGGCAACTGGCACACAAGAAGACTTTGACTTTCAGAGATGTGTAAGCGTGAAGAATTACAGGAAGTCAGCACAGGCTGTTTCTGTTTAAACATCATTAACAGAAAACAACCAAACTCTGTCTAGTTTGGCCTTGCACTTTCCTATTTCCGAGAGGAAAATGGAAATCCCAAACTCATTTAAACATAGAATATGGCTCTCAAAGATGTTGTGCTACTCAATGAATACAAATTATTAGTGTCTAGACCTGTTCTTACAATATTTGTATTACTTTTTCACAAATTAAGCACCTAGACGTTTCGAGCCTTTCTCAGATTGCTGCAGTTGACTGAAATAGCCAAGGAGAGTATTGTCAAAGGACACTTTCCAAGGACAATAGTCAGTTCAACAAAAAATCAGGGAAGTAGAGACCACTGAATTTCTTTACTACCACAGATATTATACAAACTAGGGCTGGTAAGAATCACCAATTCTTATCCGTACATGTGATTGCCCCAATTAAAAAAGTGCTCACCGGATACAATTTGGGATGAACTCGAGATGCATCATTTCTAGTATATTTTAGTATCTAGTATCTTTTTTCTGTAAAATCCGATTTATGAATTTATAATTATTAGTAGAGGCCCAATGCCTTTAATATTTAGAAATATGACCAGTAATTTTATATTTTAAATGACTCCCCCTCTCTAATCTGTTTCTGTATCTGTACCATATTGAATTGCATAGCACTGTATTCTTTTGCATCGCATTGTATTGCGTTGAATGGCACTGCATCACAATAGGGGTGAATTATATTGTATCACGTTAGTAGTTCCTTCATACATATCTTTAATGTATGGGACCGTTGGCAATGCATGGAGATGTGTATTGCATTGGCCTCAGTGATGGAGATGCACATCGCTAGTACAATCTGAATGCTGTATCAGCAAGCATTGACTGAATAATGAGCATTTCCCAAAAAATATATGTTAATTCTTTCAGACTGGTTTGCTATTGTGACAAATGATGGAACTAGACAAAATAGCAGAGAAAATGTATTACTGATGTAGTTAAAGCAGGTAAGTCAGCCTTATTCACATTTTATTCATTTGGCAGATGCTTTTATCTATAGTCACATACCTTTTTGAGAGATCAGGGTCAGACAGTCCCTAGGGCCATTGGGGGTTAAGGGTCTTGCTTAGGGGCCCAATTATTCTGCTGAGTCTGGGATTTGAAGCAGCGCCCAGGTCTTACATGTGAGGAAGCGTGGCAGGCTGATTGTGGGTGGAGGTATCTAGGTCCCATCTCTCTTATTCTTGTCTTTCCATAGCACACCACCAGACCACAGTATTCCTGAGGTCACTGAGGTTACAATACGAAAGTAGGATTACTAAAGTATTAAGTAGATAATACAGGCTGGTGCTACACTACATATGATTATGTGCTCCAGCAGTATAGTTTGTATATGGTATGTTATATATCCAATTATGATCAAGAGGATTCACTAATTGCTGTTCGTAGACTTCAGCTCAGCATTCAACACCATCATCCCCCCAAAAGGTCATAGGGAAGTTGAGTCTGCTGGTCTTCAATACTTCATTGAGCAACTGGATCCTGGAATTCCTGACAGAGAGACCCCAGACAGTCTGCATTGGCAGCAGGGTCTCTGGCACCACCACACTGAGCACCGGCGCTCCCCAGGGCTATGTGCTCAGCCCACATCTGTTTAGCTTCTAGACTCATGACTGCAGG
>JAAGVU020000045.1:8584589-8608461 GCA_011763525.2 Mormyrus iriodes | reverse complement strand
ACCCTCAACACCACCTCTTTAGCCAAGGTGGCACAGGAGTGTCTCCATTTCCTTAGGCGGCTGAGGAGGGAAAGTCTGGTTTGAGAACTACAATGTTTCTGACTGCAAAACCCCAGGACAGATAGTGAATGCAGCTAGAAATATTATTGAGACTCCTGTACCCTCCGTTGAGGAGGTCTTCCTTGAGCACTGCATTCGCCAGACCTCCAGCATTGTGGAGTACCCCTCCCATTTTTCACATTCTCTCTCTGTCCCTCTCTCATCTGGCAGAAGATACAGGAGCATCCAAGCTCCTCTGCCAGGTTCTGCAACAGCTTCTTCCCCAAAGCTGTTAGAACTCTGAACTCTTTGCCGGTCCATAAACCTGGCTTACTACCAGCACTGGCCACTGTATCCAATATATCGTGTTTACAGTCTCTGCACTTTATGTATATACACTGCACTACAGTCCTGGGGAACGTTATTTCATGCCTCTGTATGCTGTGGATTGTATATAGATGGCATGACAATAAATACCCACTTGACCACTTGACTTGACAACTAAGCCAATGTGCCAACAAGCTTCAGAAATCCAAATGAGCTCTTTGCATGCAACATTCATGTTCCTGGTGGTTTCTCACACAATATTAACATGACAGAGCCACTCATACTCACTTGGTTAGTGGTGATAGAAATGGCATTGAAATTCAATCTCCTACCTCCTTCAAACTCCTTTGAGCTCTGTTCAGACTTCATCCAAGGTCCTTCCAGTCACACAAGGTTGACCAGAGAAACGTTGGCGTGACTTTAATGACCATGTGACCTTTCTTTCACAGTCTTCACCGTCCATTACAACAGCAACCTCTAACAGAAGTGAAACAGAACTTCAAGGTGAGCTGCCTCATGGCAGGCTAATAGACTGCTGTAGGGCCATGAATGTCAGTGTACAACATCGTGAAGTGGAACATTTGACCTTAACCCCCCCTCCACCCCCCATTGTCTGGTTTCCTCAAGTCTTTAAGCAGAACTCGACTCTGAAGATGATGTGAGACCTCAGCTTCTCCGCACTTTTTCCTGCTTTCATCTTGACAGTCAACCCTCGTGAAGACTCACACAGTTGGCGTGAACATGGAGTCACTTAACGGGAAAGCAAAGAACATTTAAACACAAAATATGCAAAATTCATTCATTCTCATTTTCAGATATTCATTTTCCTGTTTACATACCATCTTTGTACTTGTTTTCTGCAACTATACACAACATACATGAATATAGAAACAATATGCTGATGATATTTTGTTGGCGAATAGTTTTTTTCTTCTTGTTCCTGCCAACATTCTTGACCCAGAGTTGGCATGAGTTATCTTTATCTTTAAGATATCATCGGGCAACATTGCTTGGTCCTCTGCTCCTCAGCACAGCAAGAACATTTAGAAGTTCTCACTTTTTTGCTGTTCATAGAGAATCAGCACTTGTTAAGTCTCAGGCCCAAGCGCCCAGTTAGAAGAAGAATAGTCATTCCTGTTGTTGTTATTTCCCCCATAAACTAGAACACTTTAATTTTTTTCTTGCTAGAACATGGCTACCGCGGCCTGTGTTTTTCTCATTAGCACTGACTCTGTGGGGAGCACGGCCAGGCTGCCGCAGACTGTGAACAGGGTACATTTAAACTGCTGCCTCACGTCAAGACAACAGATCCATGCCCTGCAACTCATTATGTAAATGACAGTAAAGCAGTAACGTTTTCTAAATTATGTTAGCAAAGAAAATAACATTAAGACTTTTAAACGTTATGGACTGCAACGGCTGATTACATCTTTAGTTTTTTTTTTCTCATCAGCCTTAATTCAGTGAAAGGAAATGACTGGGCTATATCTGTAACCTGTCGATTTAAAAACAAACCCAGGGTTAAAATTGTGATGGCCAGCTCCTGAAATGCAAAAGATCAGACGCTCTTACATGGGTGGGGCAGAGGAAGAGACACAGCAGGGCACTGGAGTGCACACGGCACTCTACACTGGGTGTGTCTACATTTGCTGTACATCACCGTGCCAACCAGTCAACTGATAGAAACAACGGTGCAGTTGGCACACTTCCCTCACGGGGATCTGTTGCAGTGTTTGGTTCCTAATCTGTTTACCAGTAATAATTCATATTCATATCATATCCATCATCATACGAACTTGAGTAGTTCAGGCATCAGATCTGTATGGTTGTGTTTTTTCTGTTCATTAGTTTTTGTTCTGTCGTGAGGCGACTCTCAGTCCCATGTGTTGCTGTGCAGGCTGGCTTCTGTGCTAACCATTATCAAAGAAGCAGTTAAGCTGTAAATGTGAGAAACCATAACAACAGATAATTTGCTGAAGCAGGAGCAGGGTCTTACAGTTTGCAGAAGTTCCTCATGTTGTGCAGGAATGTTGCCTCAGACGGTACTTTGCCTCAGCGGATATGTTTAATTAATGAAGGACCTGCTGCATGTTTGCACACACACACAGACACACAGACACAGACAAACAGACACACACACAGACAAACAGACACACACATACACACACAGGCACACGTGTGCATGCCTGCAACACATTCAGCAATAAAGCTGTTGCATCAAGCTCTCCACTCACATCCTGCTTGCTCAATCTAACCCTCAGTCCCCAGTGAGCCTGAAGCAGATTCTGGACCACAACCTACTGGCTGCAGGAATAATTCTGACCCTGGTGGGTTTGAGAGGGGGATGAATACATCATCAAAGTGTGATAAAGTCAGCACAATAATTATAATTATGAAATATTTCCTGAAACTCTTTATTTCAATCAAAATTCAAACTGAAATACTCCACAATGAATAAACATAGATAGACCCCAAGAAGAGTATAAGGTACTTCAGAAAGAGAATGTTTTACGAAATATAAACAGGATAGTACAGGATAGATTGCACATGACGCAGTAAAAGCTGTTTATTTTCTTACGTTACGCTCTATAATTAAATATTTTACTTTAGGCATGACACAGATCATAAAAGAAAACTTTGTCCGTCAGCGTGGTTACGTCACGGGATGGAGGCGGGATCTAGAAGCGCTCCGACCAATCGCGAAACGGACATGTAAATGAACCTGGAGTGTACGCATTCCTTTACAGCAAGAACAAGAACTAGTCCAGCGTTCTGGGATCGCGACTTCAGGAGTACTTTTGCTGGAGGAAGCGTCTCCATGCAGGGCATGATAAGGGGCTGAACTTTCCAGCTCAGTTTTTAGTGACACACCACGTCACCTTCAGATGCTTTCTCAGAAACGAGCGGATATCGGATCTAGACTCGCTGACAGCATCAAACGCAGGCGCTCAAAATGAAGTATGAAGTAAGTCCCCCTGTGGAGTTATCGCTTTTTATCGGTTTGTATGCGTGATGTGGCGTCCAAGGTTTAATGGGGCTTTGTGCTCTACGCATTCAGACTGTGCACCATAGAAACTGCTGCTTTTTGGTGTTCCAGTGTAAACGAGGTCACTATGGTGGTGAAGAAACAGGTTAAGTGTCTCGTGTGTGTGACGTGCCGATCGCAGAAAGTGATGTGGATTAACATTAACAATAGGTAACTCGTTTTAGTTGGGAAAGGTTATTGTCGATTACTAACGGGTGGAAGTCGAACTTGACCTGCCAGCAATGCCTGCTTGGAAGGATGCTCTAACTTGTATAAACAAACCATTAAACGGTCCTTCTGCGTCCGGTTTGTTGATCACTGCGAAAGATCATTAATCAGACCATATACGCGAAAATGGAAACAGATTTGTTTTCTTCTCGCACGGCAATGTGAATTGGTTGATTGAATTTGTTAATGAGCGAGAAAGATTTAGTTTGGAAAAAACAGTGCAGTCGCCGTGCATCGTGACATCAGCTTCATTAATCCTTAATGAATAAGCACTTAGTAACAAACGGCAGTGCGCTTTTTCGCACTTGATGGCATAGTTAAACATTCGCATAATCGGCTGCGTGCATTAAGGATTAAGGAGCGATGGATAATAATACAACTTCTTCGTATATTTTGCGCCGATTATCTAAAATGTCTGTTTTTTGTCAATTTCTCGTTGCACTGTGCAGAGAAATTGCCTGTCAAAAAGAGCAATGTTAGTGCCCTCGAGGGAAACCAGTAATAAGTTGCGTCGTCATTAATATTCTGATAAATAAAATTATATTGCGATTACCTTCCTACTATGGCAGGCGTCTGAATGCCTTTGTCTGTCCGTGCACTATCCGAAGAATGCGGGCCAGCTGGCACCAAATCCTGGGGTGTCTTAAACTCTCTGGGCTGGGGTTGCACCCTGAGTGTGAATGGGTCGCACCGGGGCTTATAAATCATCCTCAAAAAGGTCGCTGCGCAGCAGGAGCCGGGCCTATGCCCGGGACCGGTGTCAGCCAGACATGCCAGTTTATCAGGCTTTTTATTGCCGTTGTTCATGGAGTGTTTATTATAAGGAAATCTGTAACCCATGATTTTAGGGTTAAAGGACACCTTCACCATGATAATCTTCCACAAATTTGTAAATTATATCTACCAAGCAGCTAATTATTTTTTTTAAGAGGGCGTACTTTTCTTTGATTAAATTTTGTACATCTGCAATCTATTGGGATACAAAAATGGATAGTCGAGGGTCTGCTTGGGATAAGAGGAATGTAACACTCGGCGGAGAACAGAGCTGTGTGTGACTGGCTGTCTTTTTTGACTATTTGTAGCTGTACTTGCCACAATTTTCTTGCTAGGTGAAACCAGCAATTGTCAAGCATTCACATCATAGCACGGTGTAATGGCACAGATGGCTAATGTTGTCCATAAGTGACAATTTAAGAAAGAAGTACTTGTAGTTGTCTGCACACCATTGACGTACCCTATGTAGGTCGAAAATGACAGGCTAATCGTCTTCTATAGTGTAGCCTTTATTATTTAAGGATCACTTTTTCTGAAGGTCACACTGTATGATTACCATGGCAGTGCATGGTGAAATTCCAACTTTGTCATAAACTTCACCTTGTCTGAAGGTCACACTGCATAATGCAAGTTACACTGTGTCATGAACGTGGCACTACATGGTGAAGGCCACACTGTATAATGAACAAGGTACTGCATGGTGAAGGCCACAGTGCATAATGAACCAGGTACTGCATGGTGAAGGCTACATTGTATCATGAACATGGCACTGCATGGTGAAGGCTACACTGCATCATGAACATGGCACTGCATGGTGAAGGCCACACTATATAATGAAGTTTGTTCTGCCTAACATTTTTGCTGTTTCATGGTGCATGCTGGCTCTAGCAGTGGCTGAGCTAAGCACAACCTGTTCAGGTGGTCTCTCTTCAGACCCTGTTGCTACCTGATCCACGTCCCCCCTTGCAGCACAGCTAAACCCACCATCCTCCTGCTGTAAGTCGGGATTCTTAGTCTTCCTGCTAGTGTAGTGCAACCTAAAACCCTGGGTTCCTTTAAATCAGAGCTAGATAAGATTTTAACAACTTTATTAGTTAAGTTCTCCCCAAACGAGCTTGATGGGCCGAATGGCCTCCTCTTGTTTGTAAATTTCTTATGTTCTTATTCTTATGATGATGAGTAGACGTGATTAGCTTCACTTTCCCTACTCCTCTGTGGGGTTCAATTCCCACTTTATTCCATTAGCATATTGCAACCAGGGAGTTGTTTAAAGGGCCAACCATTAGTTATTTTTATGTGTGCCATCATGTGTAGACTTTCCTAATGCGACCAGTAAATCTACCCATATATATTTGTTTCCTCACTGGAACCAGTATACTGGAAAGTCTGGGACAAGCTGGGCCATTTTTAACATGCTGCAAAGCCTTTCTGGGTCTGACATTTCAAGTAGGGGTTGTGATTCAGTTGCTTAAGATGTCTTTGTTGTTTCAAAATGGTTTTTACTTTGTAAGAAACGTTTCTTCTCCTGCTCATGCTTAAGTGGAAGCAAAATATGCCCTTTTTGGAGAGAGCTGCTGAGTCATGACTGCCAACCAGGACAGTGGGAGACTGCAGGGAGGGGACAGGAAATAAGCACCTGAGTGTAATGTGTGCTTACGGGCCGATGAGAGACAGGCCCTGCTCTGTATGTGAGACCCACGCACGGGGTGGTGGGGGAGGAGAGCTGCCAGAGGCTCGCTTCCAAGAAGCCTCACAGTGGCTGTAGGGTATTTGGGCACAGAGACGTTGAGCGGAATCGAACGCACGTTTTCTGTGAAATCCCCCTCCTCGGGCATTGAGTCAGTCATCATGATGACTCGCCCCTAGGTGTGTCTGCCCCTAGGTGTGTAGGCGAGCACATACGGTCAGAGATTTACGGCTTTTTTTATACACTCTGCTCAGCCCTCTTTGTGTTAGCTGTCTCTCCGTACCATGCAAAGCCTGTCTGTTTGCGTGCTTTGGTCAGTCATACAGACTCAAAAGCGGTTTCCTTTTTTCACAGCAGGAGGATGAATGCTCTGCTAACAGCGTCTGCTACAAAATCTTTATCTCTTTATAGCTTCATCTTTCTAATATGCTGTTATAACCAGTCTGCAACTTTGAGACGCAAATCCAGTGGCAGCCAAGTTTTAAAATCACCCAGGAAACGGATGCTGCTGCAATACTTTAGTGTTGCGAATGATTCTGGTTTTGACAGGCTGTGCCCCAAATAGAAATGCAAACTCTTTTTATCTTAAACTAAGCAGCTCTTATACAGAATCCCCCAGACATAGCTACAGTCAGCAGCATTACTTTGGTGTGTATTTTAAATATGAACAAACAGAGCACTGGTTCACCAAAGGGCCTCATGGTGCTTGGCGTAAGCTTTCTAGTAAAGTGGGAGGCACAGTGTTTACATTTATGTGTCAGCAGAAGATAAAATGTCAGCCAGCATTTTGCTGTCCAGCCAGGCAGTGTGGCCTGATTGGCCGGAGATGGTCACCTGCACTACCCCTGGTGGCAAATGTCATTTGCATCGTGTCACAAAGCGTCTCACTGAGGCGTGTGTTTGCTAACACGTTGACACTTTGTATGACACTTGACGTGTGACTGTGAGGTGCGAGAGAGTGTATCTCTTCGCTTGGGCTGTGGAGCAGTGTGTTGGAGTAGAGCTGTTTGGCCATGTTTCAGCGGGCAGCCCCTTGGTGGGCAGTACAGGAGAAGCAAGCATGGAAATGAATGGATAGAGGCTTTGATACATGGGGAAGAACACAGAGATAACAGAGTCTCCTCTGAAGGGATTAATGTAACCAAAGCCATCATAAATCCAGTGTTTCTGTTAGCTGAGCACATTAGAGCAGCCCTCCGATTGGGCCCTGTTGGACATAGATTGCATGTTGATGCTCATCTCTGATAACATGTTTCTGTCCTGCTCCTCCTCAGGGCCTCATGGCCAGAGCCCTTTACGACAATGTCCCCGAGTCCCCAGAGGAGCTGGCCTTCCGCAAGGGTGACATCCTCACCGTCCTGGAGCAGAACACGGGCGGCGTGGAGGGCTGGTGGCTGTGTTCGCTCCACGGCCGGCAGGGCATCGCACCTGGCAACCGACTCAAGCTGCTTGTGGGACCCACGCTGGGGATGGCGCATTCGGACCCTGCCGGCCATCCGAAGGGCCCGGTGAGGCAGGAGGGACTATACCAGGTGCCTCTAGGGCAGGACGTGTACCAGGTACCCCAGTGCAGTGGACGGGCTGCCGCGGGGTTACCCGGGAAGGTAAGAAGTGCAAATGGGCTGCTGTAAAATGCCATTGAGAGTTTGTGTGTGCAGATGTCTGTGTACGTTCACAGGGGGTTGTGTAAATTCTGGGGATTACCTGTGGTGGGACTAATGGATACATCATTACCCTGAAATATATATGTATATATATTTTTTTACATTATCCGTCTTGATCTGATAATAGATAGTAGGTAGAGAGAACCAAAGTTTTACGAGGAGCTGAGTGGCACAGCCAGCCAGAGCTGGCACTGGCACAGGCACAGTCGGTGCCGTCAGGGCGAGAGGCACGCAGAGGGCAGCGTGGCTGTCAGCTTTGACGCGGTGATGTCGCTGCCCCTCCGTAACCATGGTAATTGGCTGTTGACTTTAGCAGCATACTGAGGGATTCTCAGTTTGCTGATGCTTGGCTATAAAGGCTTGCTATTCAGCAGCGTGGTGTTATTCATCCGTGGCAAACAAGCCTCGTGGTCCCCTGGGAGTGGTACTCAGAACCTCCTTTCCATTCCAAGATTCAGACCTCAGGCCTGCTTTCCCTGTGGTCCAGTTTAAGCAAGTTTTGTTGCCATTTGGGTTCAGGCATGAACATGACCACAGGATCCTGCGACCCTGGAGCACATGGTTGGTCCATGAAGGTGTCAGTCAAGAAGAGATGGGCAGGACTAGGGGGGTCTCTGAGTAATGATTCTCTGATATCAGAGACCTTCTAGTGAGATCTAAACTTTAGGGCTGTGTTCAGGATATTCGAACCTCAAACACCACACAGGAAACCCTTGTTTGTCTGCTTTCCCTTTGACTTGGGGACAACACCCATTGTATTTGCAGAGTTCTTGGGTTTATGATTAACTCAGATTTCTTAGGAACAATCAAAAATCTATTCTTACGTTCATTGGTACATTGTTGTGATTACCAAGTTGAACCTGTTCACATTGCACAGTGAGTTCTTTAATCTAGGGTCCAGTGACGTACAACTGACCTGCACAGCCTTGGGTTGTCTCAAGAGGAACAGCCACAGTGATAATGTTATTTTACACTCCTGCTACATTTGTATTACTAAGCTGGAGATGGAAGATCTTCTCTATATAACTAATCAGCTACAAAGCATGAAGCTACTAGGAACCAACTTGTATGAGCTGTTTATGGAAACTCACTTCCACCCCATTTCCTCCTGCTTCCTCTGGCCCATATTCACCTGCTTCCCTCATTGCTGCCCTGATTAACAACCTTATCATTTGTTTCTATGAACATCTACCTTTCGGATGGTGATGTTGACGATGATGATACTATTGATGATGATGTTGATTATGATGGTGAATAATCTTGCTCAGAGACACAGTAGAGCCCCTGGAAACCTCACCAATCTTGTTGGCTCACATCCATCACATTGGCTTAGGTAAAAAGTCCAGGAGTAACCCAAGTTATTTTGTGGCAGAAGTTTAAGCTTGTTAAGTTTGTGCTCTTAGCTGCAGTGTTGGCCATGAGATGATGTCCTCAGGCATAAGGTTACAAAGGACTGCTCAGATTTATTTATCTGACTATTAGGACATTACAGAGTCTGGTTTGCACAACATGAGAGAGAAATACACAAAGAACAGGGTCAACGTCACAGTTCTGTGCTCATATGACCTTTTTATAAGGGTTTTTTCCCTCCAGACTGATTTTGTGTTTTAAAGCTACAGGAAAAATGAGTCTTTGAAGCCTGCAGTGGCTAGAACTAGCTATGTCTGTAAGAGACTACCTGATTTAACTTTATGAGAATAAGTGTAGCACCTGGGAACTTGGTGTGAACTTGTCAATGACCACATGAAATCCAAACCCAGCCCAACCTACTTTCAAAACTTTTGTTCAGCAGTCACAACTCTTTCATCCTGGAAATGCCAAAAGACAGCATAAAAAATGGAGAAAAATTGTATACCCTTAATGGGGAATATATATGTTTTTGGGACCGATCTACCACAATTGCTGCTATCACCACAGACACTTGAACTCGTGAGCGTGATAACTGAAATAGTATTTGATGGATCTTTTTAAAATTTTGCAGACACATCGTGTGGGATCTCGAACTGGTCCACATATAATTTTTAGACAAATTGCACCAAAAACGTAGCAGCGCCACATAGTGGTAGCACATCAAATACAGCCACAGACACCTATCTAATGTACCTGAGTGCATTGTTACAAGTCACACAAAGTTTTAGGGCTTGTAATGAAGATTTTTTTGGAGAGGTGGGGAGTGTGTGGAGGGAGGCTAGAGACAAAGGTTGGGGACTACGGGAAGAGTAGGGATTAGATGGAGGAGAGTGTGCTGGGGTTGTCAGGAGAATATATTGTCATTCCGACAGCATTTAGTCATATATGAAGGAGGATAAGGCGAATGCTCCAGGTCTCGACATTTCCACATGTGCTAAAGTTCTTCTTGTCCTCTTTTCTGCGGTGCGAGCAGGTTGTGACGCCCCAGCGAATTGGCCAGTCTTATGCCTACCAGCCATCTCAGCAAGTGCAGAGAGACTTCTATGATGTGCCGCCCATTCGAGCCCAGGGGGTGAGTGCCTCAGCCAAGCAGATCAGCCTTGTGATGCCACTGGATCTTTGTACCTGCATCTCACTTGGTTAAAGCATTTATTGAAAATAACTGGGTGATGTTCTGGGTTGAGGTACAGGCTCTATGGCCTCACTGAGGAAGTGCTTGCTGTTTTCAGGTGTATGACATTCCCCCGGGGAAGCAGATGGGACCTGCTTACCCTGGACAACACAGGGATCCTCAACCACAAGGCTTGTATGACATTCCTTCAACAATGCAAGGGGTATGTGATCCTAGGGCAAGCATCAATCATGGTTAATATCACAAGCACTCTACTGTGTGACAAGGCAACACTGTAGAAAGGGACAACTATCCGTGTGGTTTTGGTAAAGAAGTGATGACTCCAGATGTGCCTGTTCCCAGCACAGCCTGGTCATCACCACCCAGTTTGAGAAATGCCTGAAGAATGTGGGGCGCTGTTAATATTGCCATACGTCAGTCGCACTACCTCGCTGTGAGGAAAGGTGTCTCAGGGGTGGTAGGGGGGCACAGCACTGTAAATAGCGTGACTTGGAGGGGAGCTACTATGAAAGACTGCGTTTCAGGTCAGCCAGCTGTAAGATCTCCCAGAGGGCCCTGTAAGGCAGCTCATCTTGGTTTGGTGGGGGAGGGGAGGGGGGACTTGTCAAGGCCTTGCTGAAACCACTGCCTCTGAGCCCACTGTTACTGTTTTCGTTTTTACGGCGCACAGTGTGCACGTCAGAATCCTTATTATAGGTTTGAAATCAATGCCCACCAAACTGGTTTTCGTAACTCGCATGTTTGGACAGAAAGTCCATCCAAGGCTGAGTGGAAATCCATCACACCACAAACTGCAGCCTGCAGACAAGTCAAGTAAGGCAGGGGGAAACTGTGTGCCAGGGTTGGATCTTATGTAATGGGGGATACAGTGTGTCTGTGCTTGTGTGTAACAGTTTCTCTCCTCAGCAGGTATACTCTATACCACCATGCAAGAACAACCTCATTCCTCAAGAGGGCAGCTACGACTTTCCCCAACCACACAAGCAAAAGCCTGAGGATGTGTACGACGTTCCACCCCCTACAGGAGCACAACCCTTTGCACCAAGCTACCCTGTTCTCGCCGCTGTGAGGAGTAGCAACAGCGTCTATGACATACCCCCTACGCATCAGCAGTTCGCCAACAGCCAAAAGGACGTATATGACATTCCGCGTGGGGCGCCACCTTCACGCTCATGGGATGTGACAGATGGCATGCAGTGTCTTTCTCTGTCCAGCAGAGGGCCCCCTCACAGTGCACCACAGGGCAGGGTGGACAACCAGTTGGTTAAGGAGGGTCATAGCCTCAGCACTGTGAACCATGCCCATGCCCCCAATCTGGACCTGGACTCAACCCGTCCTTTCCCTGTATCTTTGGTCCTGGAACAGGAGAAAGATGACTTTGGCGCCACCCAGGAACACTGTGTGAAGAGCTGGATGGAGGATTATGACTATGTCCACCTTCAGGTGGGGAGTTGTGTATACCATTACTGGGCCATACCATTATTGCCATACACTTTATATTATATATCCTGACCTTTTATGTGGCCCTGGTGGAGACTGTGAGTAAGCCTGGTGGTGTTCAAACAAGCAAGCAAGCAAACAAACAAACAAACAAACAAATAAATAAAGTTTATGCATCTGACCAATTTGGAAAATCGTCAGATCCTCAGATAGAGCAGAAAGCTAGGAGTGTGGTGAAGAACAAAGATAGAACAGTTTTGAGGCCCAACCAGGTCATGCTCTTGCCTTGTGCTAGTTAATTTATAATGATTTATACCAATTTTTACAATAAAAATAGCTAATTGTCCGAAATACCTTGAGCAGTGAATAGATTCTATGATAACACTGTACTTGACAGGGCACAAATATTACAGTATTATGCAATTGCTTATGTATCAATTAACCACAGACTAAGTCTTATTTACATACTGATCTCATGTTAATTCATCATTAATGAATCATGACACATATTTTATGCCAAGCAGTGACTATATTTGTAACTAAGTCTGTTAATCCTGTAAGCCTCTGTGAACTACTGAAGGAACAAGTAATAACACAAGTGAAATACTGATCTCGTGTTTGTTCATATAGGTAGGGTAGGGTTGAATTCTAATAAATGGATATGAGAGTGAGGTAGTTAAAGGCTAATTCTCCACAAGGTGGACAGTAGTTGGCCCAGAAAGCCTTGTTTAATCCTTCTCCTTTGACAGGGCAAAGAGGAGTTCGAACAGCAGCAACAGGCACTGCTACAGAAGGAGAACATCATGAAACAGGGGAGGATCCAGCTGGAGAAGGAGCAGGTGGGCCAGCTCAGGTTTTAAAAACCCACAATGTACTGTGCTTGTATATCGAAACCGATGGCTTGGTGGTCAATAGCTAGTGAAATTGCAGCAATCTGTCAAAACTGAAATCAGCCAGTAGGTGGGGTTTCATACCCTCTACACAGCCTCAAAGGCTCTCAATCTATCAGTTTAAAACCGAGAGTGATGAAGGTCCCTCTTATCCTCACAGCTCAAGCAGTTCAAGAAGTTGGAGCAAGAGGTGATCAAACCGGTGGAGGTGACTAAACCAGTGGAGAATGAGATTGGCCAGCAGACAACTTTACCCAACTCTGTGGCTGATCCCGCCTCCATGATGGGTGGGGCCACAATGTGTGTGCGGGACCGGCAGCTCCTGCGCTTCTATTCAGAGCAGTGCGGGACACACTTTGACACACTTCTTAGCGCGGTGGACGCATTCTTCGCCTGCGTGCGTGAAGGCCAGCCACCACGGGTCTTCGTGGCACACAGCAAGCTGGTGATCCTCAGCGCCCACAAGCTGGTCTTCATCGGGGACACGCTGTCACGGCAGGTGGCCACACCAGAGGTGGCTCAGCGTGCGCTGGATGGCAGCAACGCACTCTGCCAGATGCTGAAGGCGGTCGTGGGGGCCACTAAGATGGCCGCCCTCCGTTACCCCAACACGGCCCCCCTCCAGGAAATGGTGGACCGCGTCGCTGTCCTATCGCACGTCGCCCAGCAGTTCCAGGCACAGCTCCTCCACATGGCTGAATCGTGAAGCGCGCCACCTGTCCATTCCTGTGTCTCACATCAACATGCTTTTGTACATGGCTCTGATTTGTAAATAGGATTTTTTTTTAGTAATCAACATTATATAGATGTAAATTCTCTTTTTAAGGCAGCTTTTTGTACAACATTCCTGTTTTAGTCCAATTTTAAGCACCTTATAAGGCCCCTTTGCCAGTTTCTAATAACTATCTGTCCATCCATCCATCCATCTTGTAACTGCTTATACTGGTCTGGGTTGTGGGCCAGTGTAAATAATTGCTCTCCCTCTAGTAATTAAGAGAGTAAAGGACTGATTTAACCTTAAGTGTGTTTATTTTGATACACGGGGTTGCACATATACTTGGGTTAGGGCACTGAAGCCTGGTCATCCAGCTAAACAGCTGGATGCTTAACCAGTATCATGGATTATCATCGTTTATGCTTTCTGGCCCGATGGAAACATATAAATGAGAAACACAGGTGAGTATAAGTTGCACCTGCCTGTGGAGACGGTCCTGCAGGGCCACTCTGGTCCCGTCTGAAGCAAAGCTAATGCTGCAGAGACTTTCTATTAAAAGAGCCTTAAAAGTAGCAACAAGATGATGTCATTTCCTTGGCTTACCACAGCTATTTCCTGTTAGGCATGAGTGGGTTCCATTTTCAGTTCTGTGGAAGGCTTCTAACTCTTCATCCTCACAGCTGCAGGCTCCATAAGTGCCACGGCCGCCCACACATACATGCACACACACACGCAATGGCACATGCTCTCCTCTGCTTAAACCAGCTAGGACCCACACTGCCAGCATCATGGCCTCACCATACAGTAATGTACACAGCCATGTGGCTGACGGTGAAATACTGAGCTATCTCGTGAAACACACTGAGACAGTTAACCAATGTGCTGGCTGGTATATGTAGTATGACAACACTGCCACCACCTGGTAAGTCTCTAATACAGCATCACATAAAACCTTAGGAGGATCTGTATTATGAAATATGCATTTTTTTGACACTTGTTCATGTGTGTGGCTAGATGGTCACATGTCATCATGCACACTACTCTGGTAAACCCTGTCACAACAGCAAGGATTTCTAGGAAACTACCAGAAACACCATAAACTTATATGTTTAATCTAAACAAAAGTCCCTCTGCAATTTTAAAGGGAACATTTGAAAATATCCTCAGGATGTAAATTTTCTTTGGGTATGTAAGACATTTGGATGAGAAAAATAATATTTTTAATAGCTTTGTTTATTGGGTTTTGAAGTAATCAACATTTATGAAATAATTGCACTTGTAATTATATGAATTGGATGAGAAATTAATTGTAGCAAGTCAGTATATACCAAGGGCTCCACCATGTTCGTGTAAATAAAATTGATACAGTTTGTAACAAATATATTTATTATGATGGCCAATTAAAACTACACTGAAAATAAAATAAAGCACCCAACCACATGTAAACTCAGCTATTTAGAAGGCTTTAACCAGACGCCATGTAATGAAGACCTACATGAGCCACCCACAGAGGTCCCCCTAAGGGCCATGGGCCATGTCAGTCAACTGTAGGGAAAAGGACCCCTCAGGACCACACCCATGTAGGCAGGTAACAGGACACCACAGGGGGCCTGCCTCACTGCTGAGGCCCATCCAATTCAATGGCAGCCAACTGTTGTAGAACATTGCCTCTCAGCAGAGAATTGCATTTTTTTACATTGCACTTTTGAATAACCAGAGAAATCAACAAACAAATTCATTAAACAAAACATTACTTAACCTTTAACTTCAGTTTTTTGTACCTTTGTATGCCTTTTCTGCCAGAACATTACCTAAGGGACCACGATTCTCCGTTACTCTGCATCAAGCTAAGCCACAGGCACACACACATGTACTGTGACAGCCAATCACCTCACAGGCTGCAAGAGCTATGGAGCCAATGAGAGATTGGCTCACAAAGCGAGATATACCAACATGGGGCTGGCCACACTGGGTAGTGCACAGAACGTTTCCCATCACCTGACAGCCTGTTTCAATAGTGGGTGGAGTCAGCTTATGGGTAAGACTTGGGTGAGGAGGATGAGGCTTGTCTGTAGTGAGGAAGGTCAGTCTAGCTGGCCTCCTCCAGAGGGACGACTCTGTGACGGGTAGTTTTGGGCCGATGGCGAGGTGTGGAAGGTCGGTCCACTTCTGGCTGGGATGGCTCGGAGCTGCCAAGGGAGGGTCCAGCGTCGCCCACAAGCTCACGCAGGAATTTGAACTTGGACAGGAAGAGCTGCCAAACCACATACCAGCCTACAAGGAATATGGAAGCAGGGAATTGGAGGCATTACAGAATTAAAACAGATTAAAACACTGTTTTTCAAACTCAGCTATAAGTAAAGTTTTTTAAATTAGTTTAAGAAAACTTAGGTGTCTTTTAAGGAAACCGTCCACCTTTACAGCTTTGGGTCTGTAAGTGTGTCCATATTACAAGTTCTCTCTTACAGTTTTGTACCATTGTATTTGGGTAAGATATTTCAAACATGACTAACATTACAAGTTTCCAGAAACGTGCGTCCACAAATCAGTGCAGACCGGTTACTTCCAAGATCAGAATCACTTCAGTTTAACTCACACAGCTTAATCAAGCACAAACAGCGAATAGAGAATATATATAAATAAAACAGGATCCGACTATTTGAATTCGCGCTTATCCGGCTTAATGTGACTTACTCACCGAACAGCATGAAGAGTAACACGCATACCAGGGTGGCCACGATAACCAACAGCGTGAGACCCACATTTTGCCACATCTTGTCGCTTCTTCTCTTCCAGCAAACGTGCACTAGCTACTGAATTGCCTACCTGTGCAGCTGCCTGCCCATTTAACAAGACAGTACTCAGATCCACGGCTTAACCCGGCGACGCAAAGGAGGTTTTAAGGAGTCAGGTTTGTAGGAGCATTTACCTAGCTAACTCCCTAGCTAATCGGGCCAGAAAACAAGTGCACAGCTATTACTCAGGTCCACAGCTGGCGTACTAGACAACCGTAGGCGGCTGTCTGTGTTCACAGCCCAAGGGACGGAAAGCAGGCAAAAGTGTCATTATGAGGTTAACTTAAAATCACTTTGACCTAAGCTCATTACTGCAACATAAAAGCATATTTTACGCCCTGACTATGGGCTTGTCTGTTGTTACACACATACGTCCAGAGTTCGGCAAATGTCTTCGTACTGAGCATGCGCCCTATAGGCGTGTTGGTTTCTGGGTATCGTAGTTACAGGCGGGAGATTATCAATGAGACCAACCTGAAAAGAAACACCTTTCCCACAAGTCTCGGCGACTAAATCTGGCAGCTGCTTGTCACCGAAATAGGTTTTTGTTTGGTAAATTGACGTACAGCATGAGTTGCATTAAAAAAACACTTGCATACATGCATAACATGTGCATTATATGTACAGCGACATTTATTCATTCTCACTGATGTTCCTTCCCCGTGAGTTCATCTCAGCGATCAGGTTCCTTTTTTTAACTCCAGCCAGCATCCAGGTTTGAACCTACAGTTTAAACAAGGTAATCCATCTGAAGCCAAGGAGGTTTGGGCTTGGCCTGTACTTGAACGGGAGACCAACTAGGAAAGGTGGGTTGCTGATGGAAGAGGCACTGGTGTGCTCTACCTTGTGGTCTGTGTGGATCCCAATGCCCCAGTGCAGTGACGGAGACACTGTGCTATAAAGATGGTGCTGTCCTTCGGATGAGATGTAAAACCAAGATCCTGACTCTCTGAAGTCATAAAAGATCCCTGGGCATCTTATGAAAAAGTAAGGATAGTACCCTGATGTCCTGGCTAAAATTGCCCTCTGTGGCCCTTTCAAATCTTGCCTCCTAACCATCCCCTGTATCTAACTGGTGGATTCTCTCGTGCCCCTTCACCACCTTACCTACTGTGTGGTGAGTGTACTGGTGCAGAATGGCTGCCATTGCATGATCCAGGTGGGTGCTGCACAGTGGCAGCGGTTGAAGTGGCTTTCCACTGGTTCTGTAAAGCGCTTTTGGTGTCTTGAAAAACACTTTATAAATGTAACTTTCATTCATTCACACTATGACTATCCAGACTTCAATAAATTATCTAAGGTTAAAAAAGTTGCCAAAGATGATTGCTAAGAAAATATAATCATATTTTTATACTTCTTGTTTACTTACCTTCAAGATATTTGATTTTTTCTTAATGACATGGTGTTTTACCTGTGACCTTTCACCGTGATTCTACTAGAGTGTTTATGAATGATATAGGAGATTGCTGTAGTACATTTTTAACACAATTTTTACGTCAGTTACACCAGACAAACTTTCAGCTGTAAAAATTATAATACACTCTTGATAAACGTGCCAGCTAAGTACCAAAATTCAAAAGCTTCTGTAAATTAGTGTTTCTCTGCTAGACCTGAAACCAACAAATGGTGGATCATGAGGGCCAGAGATGAGAAACACTACTGTGTAAATTATTTCACTATTTAGTGTGATGCAAATAATCCATTTTACCCATTTATATAGCTAAATGAGTGCATACATACCAATATAGTAAATATATGACATTAGTCATGCCTGTTATCTGTAGAATGTGAGTACTCCGTGTATAGCCAAGACTTATGGTTTGAAGGTACATCAGGCCTGGTTGTGGAACAGTGGGCCAATATAGCTGCATGAGAGGTAATGGAAATATGCAAACTCAGTCCATATGTGCTTTGTGGACATGGAGAAGGTGTATGACTGCACGACCCGGCACATCCAGCGGGAGGCACTGCAGAAATATGGGTTACTGGGCCTATCACTACCTGCTATTTAATCCCTACATGAGTGCAGTCAGAGTTGTGTATATACCCTTGGCACAAATTCAAAGCCATTTAGGGTGATGGCCTTCAGCAAAGGTCGTCTCCACTCACATTCATGGTTCTCATGGATTAAAATAGCAAAAGCTAAAAAAATACAGTGCTATAGGGCACCTGATTACTCCTCTTGACAGTTAAAATGTAATTCTTTCTGTTCTTAAACTGATAAAATTAAACACATAATAGATCATGCATTTGCACTTGTAGTCTGTGTGCTTTTTATGACTGGTTAGGTAAATACATCCATTACCACTTCAGATATGCCAGGCACACTCTCATCTCATCAGATTTTCAATGAAACATCTCAAGCTCAGGATAACAGACAACGTAACAAAGACTAATGCAAGTCTATAATATAGTCCATATAAACAGAAGATGAATCCTGTTCATACTAGATTAAAATAGCAAAGAATACCTAACCCTGTCATCAAAAAGGTCCAAAGCATTTTATTGTTACAACAAACATTTTTAAATGTTTTTGCAAAACATTCTTAAACACAAAGAGGCAGTTTATTCAGACAGTAGATGAAGGATCTCAGAGGGCAGGCAGTTCTGCTTTCAGTAAATTCAGTTTTTACCCCCACACCATTTCAGCTGCTCTGTTAACAGCATGAAGCTGTGCGTTTAACTGAAAAAACACAGAATTTATAGTCATAATAATCTGACTGATTCATGTGGAAAAAGTCAAGTCAACCCCCAAACCAAAGCGAGAGTCCCAGAGTGTCAGCTGCTTTTCTTCGCATATTCCTTCCTGCCCCCGTGCGAACTTCCAAAGTTGCGAACGCGCTGGATCTTCTGCAGCTGAGCCTGGATGGTCTCCATGATGTCCACGTGGTCGGGAATGTGGACGTACCGGACATTCCTGCCGGTGATAAACAGCTCTGCCACCTTACTGGGTCGACCACGCCGGTCCAAGTACTCCACCTCCTCCAGACGCACATTCATGAAAGCATCGACGTTGACCAGACGGCCGCGCGCTGAGCTCTCGTCCCGCAGTTCAACCGTGGTCACATGACCCTGTAGGCCTTGCAGAAGTATGACCAGGCTGTTTTCAGCAATGGTGCGCTCACGGATGGAGTGGGTCACCTCCATGACGTCTGGGACAGATACAAAAAGAGAAAAGATCATTCAGTAGATCTTGCTTTTTAGACCGTCTGCACGTTTTGTGGTTTTTTATTTACATTTTCTTTCAATGCATTAAATGTCCATTTTAACGACTACATGGGGTCTCATTGCAAATTGTACAACGCATTTATAACTTTACTTGAGTATTTTAATAACTTTTACAATTAGTCACATACACGTATAGTAACCTACCACTTGTTAGTTTGACGACTTCACCATAAAAGGTAGGTTTGTTTTCTGTCGGTGGCGTTGCTCGAAACAATCGTGCTTATTCTCCAGAGCGGGGGTAAAAGTTAAATTAATGACACCGCGAAGAAAAAACCTTAAATTTTAGTTAATACAAACGAAGACGACCGATGACAGGTATTTTCAAGTAACTCCCCAATGCTAACATCAAATATATAACTTCCTGGTGCAAATTACAAAATTATTAGACCCAGAACTTTTCTTAAAAATCTCGATAAATTTGATAGTAAACATTATAACAATCGCCACAAAGCAGCAGCGAGCTTTCCCATTCTTTTGCAGGCTGATGACGTATTGCAAAACCGGGCTCCAGCTTTATACGTCATCCGAGAAACCATAACGTTCCCCACCGTGCCTTCTAGTGATCAGTTGTAGAACAAAACAATTTTGTTCTACGCTTCCACTGAAACCCAGTCTCCAACAGAATTTGAAATCATGATTATTCTCTTATAATTAAGCTCCTGAAAGATGTCTGATACATATTTATTACATATTATACTCAAAGCTGAAGTAGATTATACTAACCATACCGACTTTTCAGAGTTTTTACATCGTTACACCAGTGGGTGGCGAAAGAGAGCGCTTCGCTCCCCATCTAATTCACCGATCACACTCGCGAACCGAAATGCAGGAACTGATCCAATCGGCTCGCTGACCAAGATAATTTCGTTCCCATAAAAGATTGAAAAAGAACAACAACGCAAGTGAAATATCCATATAAACGTTATTTTTAATGTTGGTAGTTCAACAAAATTAAAATATTATATAGACTATAAATGTAAATTAAATTGATATATATATGTAGTGTTCCTCCTTTTATAGCAGATCAAGGTAGTCAATACATCACAAAGCCTGGTATATAGTATTCCACAATAGGTGGCACAGTAGCATTAAAATAGCGGGTTAGTAGCCCCCCCCCCAAAAAAAATGTTTTTGCTACTTGCCAGACAGATAACTAGGAATTCTGAGATTGACCACCCCCATTGAACATTTGTTCAGCCCCCCCGTCAACAAAATGTACTGAAGTGGACGACTCCTCTTGACTGGCAAAATTTATAGAGAGGGACCTATCGGTTGAATTGCTGGACCCCCACAAAATTTAGTCCTGGTTATGGACCTGCTGAAGTGCCTGTGAGTTTTTGTGCATGTGGAGTCAGCATGTCGTACTTGTATCACATACATTTCCTCCTGATGTTCGAAGACGGACAGTTAGGTTGAACTTTAGCTCTAAATGGTCCATAGTGTGTGCCCCGCAATGAACTGGAGTCCTGTCCGAGATGTACCCCTGCCTTTGGCCCTGTGCTACTTCATATCGCTACACAAATGAATAATGAGAACAGGAATCAAAATCATTAAGCTATGTGGGGTCTGCAGGTTTCCCTGAGTAATACCTCATCATATCAGCTTCTCCCCTGCAGAGGATCCCTCCTGCTGGCAGCCTGCTCCCGTTCCTTTTATTAACACAATACATCTGACTGTTCATTAAAAAAAGTTCCTTCTACAAGAGATGCCTCACAAACCACCTATCATAGAAGCATCATCTGTTATGAGGCAGTCCCCCTTTTGCAGTGTTTTACAGCCCATCCAACGTGGCGGGGAAGTCATCCTCTTTGCTGGGAGGACCCTGAGACTGCTATCCTTCTTCTGCAAACTCCCCCATGACCCAAGATAACTCCGCATTAGCCTGGAAACCAACCAGAAGAGCATGCTTTGTAGGTTGGAACATTAATTTGCAGATTCTCATTTTACAACTTGACCACCTTGCATCTGATTGAAGTTGGTTTACCCTCAGAATTTTCAGGCACCTCTACCTGCCATGTGCAATAATAACAAATGCAATATTTAAACTAGTGTAAGTAATAGGTAACCATACCACATATAGCACAGCCGTACAAAAATACAACAGTATATATTCAGAAGGTACTGAGTTAAGCTCATTCAGCCACTCACAGCACTGGATTGTTTTATTTTCAGAGTCTCATACTCAGTGTTACACTCATATTCCACAATTGTCATAAATGCTCCCGTTTAAGCATTTAAACTGTACCATTATTGCCTGGATATTAATGACTTCAGATGAAAGGACCTCGGAATGTGACAGCACAGCATCTCTGTGGAGACAAATGACCCCCAAATGTTTCAAGAGCCTGCAATCAGACCGGAGCACTGTGGGCTTGGAAGACCACAGCCCGTGCAGCCCGGACCTGAAACGGGGCATCTGACTTGGCCACATCCTGCTCCTCCAGGCTCCCCATCAAGCAGGCCAGCAGGTTCAGCTCCTCCATGGCCAGTGGGTAAGGGGCTGTGCTCACCTGTGGCACCCAGAACTGGGACACATTAGGTACAGTTAGGGCCAGCCCAAGGCAAAAGCAGGGCTGTTTAGAACCCAGCGTGCACCAGGGGGCCCCCATTAGCCTGTCAGAATGGAAAGGAACTAGGTCAATCATATTTGGTTTAGGGCCCCAAAAAGAGTTGGGCTGGCCCTAAGTTTAGGTTTTACAAAAACTGACATTCATTCTATTCAACTTCCATAAACCTACACATTAATATTCCAGTCTGACTTTGTGCATGCAGTAAGAAGTCATGCACCATTCAGTAACTATAACCCATAGGTCTATAACTACACCCACAAATGTTGCTATTTAGTGTGGATGAAGCTCAAGTGGCATGCACAAGTCATATAATGTCCATAACACCATGATAAAAAAGGTCATTTGCAGCTAGAGACAGTTCAGAACTGTTTCCCAAGAGTGGCCATCTGGCCAGATTCTCTATAGCTCTTGACTCTATGATGAAGCTCCTATGATTTTCAAAGAGCACCAAGGTCACACCAGAAGATTCCAAAGATGTCCCCCAGTTGTACAGGCCGCCTGTTCTACTGCATGTAACCCAGCAGTGTTCCAGTGATGCTCCTCACCTTGTTACGCTCTGCACAGCTCTGGGTGCCGGAGACTCACATCCCCATCAGGTGACTGGAGCTATACCTGCCAATCATGTGATAGAAGAGAAGCTGGTAATACATTACTTGAGGGGGCACAAATAATGTAATAGCAGACTCTTACTTCATGTATTAATTAACCAGAAACTAAGTGCTAGTTACATACTGATCCCATGTTTGTTCATCATTAATCAATCATAAGTTCATATATTTCGTGCCAATTACTGTATTGGTTAATGATTTGTACTTTACTAGTAACTGAGTAAGTCACTTGTGCCCCCTCAAGTAAAGTGTTACTGAGAAGCTTTCTGCTTCAGTTTAAGGGTTTCAACATAAACATCCACCCATGTTCGGTAACCACTTGTCCTATTCAATGATTCCGGGGCCTATCCTAGAAACAATGGGTGCCAGGCAGGACATTGCAGGACAAACTCACATACCAGGCAACAGTGCTAACCACCCCCAACGTAAACATAATAATTAATTTGCAATAAGAAAAAACATGATTTGCTGACACGATCAATGGATGGTAAGTATTGACTGAGAATTACAGATGATCTCACATATTTGTGCCCAAGGTAATGCCTCTGTCTCCAGACAACTGGAAGGAACTTTCTGGAAGGGCATTGGAGTAATTGCCTCCACTGGGGAAAAGTCTTCGCACCTTGCCTCGTCTGGGCCGAAAGAGCCTGGGGAAGTGGGAGACACCAGACCAGAGAAATGCACATAAGAAAAGCCTGAATGCTGAATGGCATGTGAGTATAGTCCTGTGTGAGATCTATGCCTTGTAATCATAGACATGTACGTGAGTGCCACCTGATGTCACCTGGGACCTCAGCCCCAGCCGGCAATCAACTTCGTCTTTTATAAATTGCTTTTATTAGTGCTGCCTTCCTCTCTTGTACCATTGATCCTTCCCAGCTTTGGTCAGTGAGGTAAGGAGTTTTACTTCCCTTCTCAGCCTTGACTAGTTTCTTTCCCCACCTTGGACCAGGAGTACCATTTTATCTTAACCTATGCCCAAATGCAATAACAAGAGATAGAATGTTCTGCAAAGTCTTAAATAGTACTACCTCTGCATTATGCAGTAAGCTGACCCCTCCGGAAGGCCCTGTAATTACCCTAAGAAATCATTCATCTGTGCTCGGTGCCTCGAGACTTGTCGATGTGCATGCTGGCCCTGTTCAAACAGTCAAGGGGAGATTGTATGCAGCGCTGAATTATTGTAGCTTCATAGTCCAAGGAGAAAATAAAACATTCTCTTTGTATAAGAACCAAGTCTCCGGTGAAAATATCTACAACAGATGAACATACACTCACCTAAAGGATTATTAGGAACACCTGTTCAATTTCTCATTAATGCAATTATCTAATCAACCAAT
>JAAGVU020000045.1:8536336-8584489 GCA_011763525.2 Mormyrus iriodes | reverse complement strand
TATGGTGTTCCTAATAATCCTTTAGGTGAGTGTATATACAGGTCCCGGTTAAACTTACCCGCACATGCATGTCTTGAAGAAACATGAGGATTGTTGGTCTGATGAGCTGCACTGTGGAGGAATGTAGGTCTACAAGGAGAGAAGATAAAATGAAGGGAGACTGAAACACTACATCCCTGATAGAGGCTCCTGATTCTTGATCACCTGTCAATGCTGGGTGGAGTGGACTTTGGTTGAAGTATGAGCTGCTCAACTGGCATGTATCCTTTTGCTGACAAATGTCTTGTATACGTATGTGTTTGTGTGTGTGTGTGTGTGTGTGTGTGTGTGTGCACGCATACAGAAAAGTGCAGGCAATCCTCGACGAGCTTCCGGACCCTGGTTCAGGATCCCCAGGACGTCCCTCACAAAGGCCTGTATGGCGTCCATGTGGTTGAAGGTCACTAGAAACAGGTCTCTGGGACGACGGCAGAACAGGACGTGGTATTTGACGGCTGTGGCAATGAGTTCATACAGCCAAAGTGTGTAAGCCAGACATAACAGTGTCAGTTTCATACCGAACGGTATGAAATATCCAGGCACACCTTTACATTAGATTATTACACTACTCACAAGTAATGAAATTGCCAGCAACAAGAATAACACACTCAGTAATATCATCTTACCTGACACAGACATTGACGTGTCAGTGAAAAACATAGCGTGATTTACACAGAATGTGATCATGGATATAAATATTCAATATGATCTGCAAATACAAAGGGCCGCCAGAAATATATCCTTTGCAGATACAGCACAGGATTCCGAAATAACCAACACTGGTTTAGCAAGTTCTGGTCACATCACTTGGCTTAGCATGTGTTAAGCTGGTTCACTGCCACTTGATTTAAGCTGTGCTGGCTTGGCACAGCACACCTTAGCCTTTGCTGTGCCAATATTCACTCACCAAAAAACAAAATCGAAATATGGAGCATTTCATTCTGTCAACCAGAGCTACCCAACCTGTCGATCAGTCAACCATGGCATGTCTCCAAGCTCTTTGCCAGATGATTAATGGGTCATGCTCATGATGTGCAAAATGTGCCAATGGTGACCCCCTCCCCCTTCTCGACTGGCAAAATATTACCCCATAGCCACCCCAGTAAAATCGTTGGGTCTAGTCTGGCCACCCGCTGTACAAACTGGTTCTGCCGCTGACAGTACCTTGTCCATGCTGGCTGGGTTTAGCCTTATGATGGAGGAGTGAGCCAGTCTTTGTAGCACTGCCCTCACGGTGCATTTGGAGTACAGCGCCTGGGGCTGAAACAGCTCCTCCATATAGGCCTTGTTGAACAGCGCACTTATGACATCATTAACAACTGCAGGGCAGGGGGGGGTTGTGGAGGATGGAAGAATAGGGTAGGATGAGAAGACAAAGGGTCTGATGGATGTCAGTTTCCAGGAGCTATTCCAAACATGCTATGACCAGAGACTAAGGTGCTACAGGTGGCTTCCCAGCTCAGGATGTTAAAGCCACAAACCAGTATATGTGTTGTGCAGTTACAGACATGAAAAAAACACATGCAAACTCCACATGCATGTAGCCAGGATACAAACCCTCCATCCTGGAGAATGAGGCTCCGGTGCTATGCAGAGGTTGAGATTTCTGATCCAGAAAGTAAAAATCCAGACCAAGATTTTGTTTCAACCAGCTACTTCAGTACTCTGCTACTGCAACACTTCATACTGAACTGGGAGGTTGAAACAAAATTTTGTGGATTTTTACTTTCTGGACCAGAAATCTCCATCTCTGGTGCTTAGCCACCATTCAGCCTATAGTTCTTTAAAAGTACTGAAATATTTTCAGATCAACAGACCTGACTTAAGTTTTATTGTAAAACAAGCTACGTGTGGTGTTAGGACAATACCTCTTCTCCTCTCATCACCAGCCCAAGCAGCTGATCATTTATAAAATGGAGGATGGCTCGTAAAAAATGCCAGGTTGATTATTATAGTAGTGAAATATGAGAGCTACACGAACTAGTGCAGCCAGTGGTGAATCTTTAGGCATCAGTGAACTTAAAAAGTATTTCAGAGTGCCGACATGAGAATTTCAATCAAATAGCGCTTGTTAAGTACAGGGGAATGTGAAGAGGTCCTTTGTGCTGTTATGTCCGGTTTTATTTCCCACAGCGGTTTTTTTTTTCACATTAGATCAGATGCCGCTTCCGTGACTGAAACATCGACAGCAAAGCGCGTTTAAGCAGAAGTGAATATTTCGCTAAATTATTATGCGTCTACAGTTAAAATTTACCTTTATCGGCTCTTTCGATCGGGATATCCTGAGCTTGCAGACGCTGATCCAAAACGTACAACATTTCGCCGCCGAGACTGATAAACGTTAAAGGAAGCCTTCTCAGCGACATTGTAACGAATATGTCATAAGGATGTCAAGATAGTACACGGTGGACTGTAGTTCATAGATTGATTTCTTGTGGTTTTAATAATTAGCTATTTGTTTTTGCCAGAGACGCTATTTTAACTTCCAGGTTAATTGAAATGCACTTGGTAGGACAGGATAAACGGGTGAACAGAGGGATCAAGGGATCCGCGAGAAGTACACAAGAACCAATCAAAACGCGGCTTAGCGAAGGCGACCTGAAGGACACTGCCACCCTAGAAATACCACATTAGCTGGGAGGGAACAGCCGAGGTTATTAAACGATGTTTTAAAAACAGAATAAAGCAGATAAAAGGACAACGTGCTTTATGAATGTGGCCGAAGGATAAGTCATCTAGCTGAATTCACAATATAGGCCTATATTTAGTTATTAATATATTTAACCAAGTAGTTCAAGGTCTTACTGCAGCGTTTTGTTCTATATCCACTTCAACAGTATATGAAAGCATGGACAAGTGGGGGAAATTGAATTTGGATATTTATATTTTTATTTCTGGAAAAAAAATCGCGAGAGACGATTTTCCTGTTTTTCCATATGTTATTTTTTAATTCTTTGCAATACAGCGATTTAGCATATTGTTTCATTTTCTTTATAAATTCTAAGCTCATCACGACCCTATAGTTAATAAAGTTATGCAAAATGGATAGATGTCACATATAATTAAGCTCTAATTATCTAATGTAAAGCATTACACCATGTTGCGTAGAGGCTTGTGAAAAACTAGAGGGAGCATACGATTTTAAAATGAAATCGTCCATTAACCTTTTTTTTTTTTTTTTATACCTTTTATTGTATTCAATCTTGTCCGTAGCTGTTACTGAGTGCGTAAATGGTGAATGTACCCTGCGATGGGTTGGCTCCCCGTCCGGGGGTATTCCCTGCGCCAGTAGCTTCCGGCTGCAGACCCACGCGACCCTGAATAGGACAAGGGGGCACATCTTACGCCTGAGCGTGTCTTTTGTCTGCTCCACCGGCGTTGACCAAGCATACAGAGACGTATTGGCGAATTAAACTCGTTTTTTGTATACCACGCTACAGGTCAGTACTGAACCAGTTTACCACTATGAAGATATGTTACTGACCGACTTCACAGTGATGAGACGTGTCCTGCAAGTGAAGCCTATCAAATAATGCTCGCTTGGGATTACGTAAGGAAAAGACACACATACATGTACGTAATAGCAAATCTATTTGGGATAAAACACACGAGAGTTCTACTGAATAGGGAGGTTCTGCTGAGTTACTTTGTATTTTAACTGACCATTGGGGGGGAGGGCAGTGGGTTAGGACTCAGTTTCTATTTCATTAATACAATCTAACAATTGCATAAGCAATAAAATACCAAACATCACAAATGAAATCCAATTACATGTAATGAACACATGAACACTGAAATTTCTTCAGGAATTCAGTGATTTATTAAAAGAAAATCAATTTTTGTTGACAAAAGATGGAACAGTAAGAAGAATTCCAATCATTCGAAGAGCACTGTGAACATAAAATGTGAGCTGCATTAAAGTAACGTCTGAATGAACTATATTCAGTGGAACACAGCATTAGATGTTAAAGTAACCATGAACACATTTCACAGAATTTTGTATAACAACCTGTCAAGTGGTTAGATGTCAATGAGTAACACACCAAGAAAAGGTTTAAGGGGGAAAGCTCTTTGAACAGAGAACAGAACTGCCCTGAAAGCAGCTGGATGGGGCCTTTAGATTACAGTCTTGTCCAATGATGTGTCACAGAACAACCACAGTAAACAAAGAAGTTAGAGAACAGAGGGAAGAGAAAAAAGAAAAAGAAAAAAAAAAAAACAACAAAAAACTTATGAACTTAAAATCAAGCAGAAGCAAAAATTTCCCAGCCTGCCTCCCATCCCCAGAACAAACCCAATGTAAAATCCCAAAGGACAAATCTGGCACTTTTTATTGACGCAAACTTGCATGCAAGGTAATATAGAAAATGCAACCGCATTTCACTAAAACTGAGAGACTGATCAGGATTGGGCCCGCTGGCCCATTAATATTTTTATTAACAATTAATAAATTGCTGCTTCAATTTAAATTGAATTATCCTGTTATGACTCATATGAACATGTATAAACTGCTTGTTTTTGGTTAAACACCGGTTAAATAGAAGCCAATATGCACTTCTGTATGCTGCCATTAACATTGTAGTTTAATGTGCAACAGTCATTCATCAATCTGTCTTCTGTACCCGCTTGTCCTAAGTAGGGTTGCGGGGGTGCGTAGCCTATCCCCAAAGCTATGGGCGCAAGGCAGGGAAGACAATTGCACACACACTGTGCAAGTATCTAACAAAGATAAACCAATAAATTTCTATTGCATGCATATATAACCATGTCATATGGCAACATACTGCTAGGATCATTCCTATAAAATACAGGTTCTTTAGTACATCAAATATCCAAAACATTTTTTTTGGTTTGTGGCATCTTAAAATTAATTACATATTAAGGAAACAAAAAATGGTCTTGCTTTGCTCCTTTCCCATTTACATTCACCAGGGAACAGTGATTGGCTGACATTTGTGCAGGGGAGCATGGGGGGCAAGCTTGTGATTGGGCAGGCCTGGCCATGGACCCTCCATAGCCTAGAGACAAAAATGACCACTGCTAATCTTACATTGGGTGTTAGCAAAGCTCTAGATAGGACAGGTCAGAGGTTATCCTGCCTCCAATGCATGTCACCTACAAAGTGTCCTATCTGCAGTCCATCATGTCAAATCAAAAGCACAAAAACAAAAATGCTTTTTGTAACACTGTCAATCAGCCCATTTTTGTCCTCAAATTGTTTTCAGTATTTAAGGAATTTTTGTTTGGTTACTAATTCTCATTACTACGGGGTTCGGAGGATAATGGACACTGTAACAATCTGGTCACTTACTGTCCTACCCTTTAAATCACCTATTTGTTTGGATACTACCATCATACTCAGCCTCCACTGCACTGGAACATATAAAGAACTGCCTACATTTTCTTTTAATTATTAACAGCTGACTGGGAGAGAGCAAACAGAAAGCTTCATTCAAAAGTAACCATGAGAACTTGGAGCCTTATGGACACCAGTTCTTTCTAGAACCTCTACGATACAGGGGTGATACACTTTGAAATGAGCACACGTGTCCAGTTCATTAATAAGGATCTTCAGGCTGCAGACAGGCCAGAACTAGGTTCTGAGTGATCGTAAGCTATTCTGGTCCACACGCAAGACGGACAAATTTTGCCAAGGCTGACTTAACAAATAGATACGGCCAAGATACATAAGCAGTTACTTTAGGATGTAAGCCTGTGGTAAAAGATTACAACACCCACCACACAAGGAGCATGCTCCTTCATAGTAAAGGTCATTGCAGTGAGTACTGAGCAGCTTCAAGTGTAAAACTCACACTCTGCTCACCATTTCCAGTGCTTGAAGAAGAAGAAGAAGGAGGGAAAAAAAGTGTTTGGGGTCGACATCCACAGATTTTCCCTCATCATTTCCACATGAAGCTAAATCGGGGCAGATCATCTGGCATGCACTGCAGGGAAGGGTTGGAGCAACTCTACTTTGACTGGATTATCTGGGGTAGCATTAGTGTCACCTATGCCCAGGCCCCTATCACAACACAGCTGCTTATTTTCAATGCCACATCCACATGTCCACAGCTGATTCTTACTAGGTGAACATGAATACTAAAATGAAAGCAATGCCTTTGTTTATAGACTGTCTTACATTACAGTGGTGAAACGTAGTTTCTGTTTTATATATGACATAGGAATGACAGTAGTCCTCTGGATCAGCTTAGAAGGTCACACTCTCACACGGATCAGTGTTAGACACTGGAAGCTAAAGACAATCAAAAGCTTACAAATCACTTACAGCAGACAGTATGGTGAGCTGAACATTATAAAACCCCTATGTCAATGAGAAGCATCACAATGGCTTCATACTAACAAAACAGAAGGTAAATTGTATCACGTATTCTCCACACTGGAACAAACAGAAGTCACCATGAATCATTACAAAATAAATTCAAATCCAATTTTTTTTCTTAGGGGAAGCTCATGACTAAGTACAGCCCACAATGTTACTTCCAGCACATGGTTGTATTTTCACTGCTATATTCCGAATGTATTTGTGCCTGCTGGTATTTCATAGTGTCACTGTGACACTAGGGCACACACTATTTCTCTTTGATGCTGTAAACGGTGTCATCTGCATGACTGATTGCAAACAGGCTACCTGCCTCACTGCGGAGAAGGGAGCCGTGGGCACCGGATGTGGTGGGGCAGTCCGGCAGTGAGTTATCTTTTCTCTCGTTAAAATGTGCCGCACCTGGCCTGCCCCTCGTGAGACAGACACTGCCGAGGCTGGGCTGCTCAGGCAGCGTGCAGCTACATCTTGGCCGTCATGCCTCCCAGCTCCTGCGAGCCCAGCTCCCCGTCCTCCTCCCGTAGCTCTCCTTCTTCTTCACCACTCTGAAATTTGTCGTGGGTCCACTTGGGGCTGCCTTTTGGGTACAGGAATCCCCCCCGTGCTCCTGGGTACTGCCCCCGTGCATGAGGGAAGGATCCGCGGCCATGAGCCCCTGGGTTCAGCCACTTCCTGTCCCCACCCCGGTCATCATGCTAAAAAGCATTTTCAGACATCAAAGTAAATAAATCTATGACTTCCAGCTGTCTTTCATAATCACTTTGCTAGCAAGGGTTGCAGTATTAATCATTTTAGAGAACATATTTATACAGAATATATAAGTCTGTTCCCTCATTATTAGCCATGCATGTCATGTTCTACCTAGTGGAATCCTATCATTTGCATTCTATTTGCCCATTTACTGGAGCCTAATTGGACTCCACCAAACAAAACAAAAGGGCCCCTAGGGATCCAATCTGGCAATTTTAAATCCCTGTCTTTGAAAATAGTAGCTGCCTACTGACTCATCGCTGCACCTAGAGCAAGATCTGTAATTAAAAGGTGAAGTGGATCACCAGCAGGGAGCTTGAGGATAGGCATCAACACTGTGTTCCGGTCCGACTGGAGAGCACTCACCAGGTAGTACCTCCTGCTCTTCGGTGTGTATTCTGGGTCCCACTCCTCCTCAGGGGGGTGCCCTTCCGTGTTCGGAGGGTTCCCATTCCTTGAGTAAGTCCCCCTGTTCCACCCACGGCCTCTGATTCTGAAGTGCTAAAATGAAGAGCGCAAGCAGAGAAAGGTCACGAGATAGATGAGGAAGAGAGCAAATTACATGAAAAATGCAACGATAAAGATCACAGGAAGACGACAACATATAGCATAACTGAGGGTTCAGGGAAGTCAGAACAGGAACCAGACCAATCTGAGGATCTTAGATTTTCTGCATATGTAGACCAATTAAAAATTTAAAGCTTTGTGCAATATTTATGTAACTTTCAATATAACAAACTAGTACTAGCAAAGCAACAACCACTGTGGAGAAGCATGAATAAAGATACTGCAAAAATTAAATATTGCTGATTCCTGGTAGTAACATTTCAAATACTTCTTTAGGAAATTTATTTATATCAGTCCATTATAAGAACTTGTCAGTACATCAAGATCATTTAAGACTGCAAAGAGCATTAGAAACAAGACTGACTTGGGTTTGATTAATTTTAGATTCAACAAAACCCACAATTTTTACCAGAAATTACCCAGCTAAATACAAACTATGCAAAATGTATAAGCTGATAAAACATTGATCCATTGTTATGCGTTCATTATATTGGGAATACAAGAAATGTTTGCAGAATATTTGCACAGTATAACAGGCAGTACATGAATCATCAGTGCCATTGGTTTTGTTGCACAGTAACTGTCAACAAACGGGGTGTCTGCAGCAGAAACGGCAAGTCATGAGTAGAAGTGGTGCTCAGGGACATGAGGGGAGGGGTAGGGACACAAGGCACACTTACAAAGCCCCCAGGCTCGTGGCCTTTCTCCTCTGAGGGAGCAGCGTGCTCCAGAGGTGGCGGCGGGCAGCTGCGGCCGAATCCCTCTTCTCCTGGGTGACTGTCCTGTGCACCCTTTTCAGGAGCACGGTAGGAACGGGACGAAGAGGAGGATGAAGATGACGAGCGAGACCGCTTCTTCTTGCTTTTCCTGTGGGAAAAGAAAAATGAGGAAGGGCCTCCTGAACTCAGTGAGAAGCGGCGCCCAGCCACCCACATATGGCTCAATGAAATTCGGTAAGCAGGACGCACTTGGACTTCTTGCGATGCTTGGTGGGTTTCTCCGCAGAGCCCGGTGAGTCCCCGGGCTCCCTCCCCGCGGGCCGATGCTCCCGCTCCGTGTAGCTCACGCGCTGCGCAACGTCCAGCCACAGATCTGGCACGTCGCTTCGCACTTTCTTCCCCATATCCTAGAAAACCACAGTCACCTACATTAGCAACTATGAGGCTGCCCGTGCAAAGAGGCACATAAGCACATAGAATTAAAGTTAGATGTATCTTGAAGGCAAGAAAAAAAGACTGTCCTGGCTGAAAAGAAGAAATTCAGCAGTGACAGTGAAACAAGGGGGAATGAAGATCCAGGAAAGCAAAGTGCAGGCACAGTGTGTGTCCTGGAAAGGCAGGGCAGAAAAGAATGCATGGCTGTCGCTAACCAAGGTTTGTGAATACGACTGACAAACACGAAAAAGGCGCATCTGAAATGTGCTGTAAAACTAAGGCAATTCAAATGAGCTGCTGAATTTTTATAAGACAAAAATGCCACATCTGAAATAATGTCAGCAGACAGAAAGCAGGTCAAAGGTCCAGGCAATTGCTGAAGGGTAACTGTAGAAAAATCGTGTCATAGTCACATCATCACCTTGTAGCCGACTTCCTCATGTTTCACTTCTTCAAACTGGTGTGAGTACTTTTTAAACGCACTGGGGGAAATGTCAATCCTCCTGAGGAGAGAAACGAGAATTGCAGGACCGTCAGTGCTTCAGTATGAGGTCACCATGAGACCCGTTCAGCCCCGCACTCTGTGATACCTGTGGATTTCGGGGCTTTTTCGGGACCTCATCTCCTTCTCGGCAGCTCTGCGCTGGTACATGGAAAAACGCTCATTCAGCGTCATCTCTGGAGAGGGGAAGTGTTGCGCTGCGAAAAAACAAGCCACCACGCTACATGTCAAGATTCAAATGATCAGCCAAAAGGATGCTGCAAATGTAATCTTCCAATGTACAGTGCAGATTCATCATCGCAGATGCAACATGAAAGACTTTAAAAGACAAGTGGAGTGGGGTCACCTTTGATGTGGTGCACAATGGTGACAATGTGCTGAGCAAACAGCTCGGAGGGACTCCGTCGGAACTGGGATGCCTGGATGTGATGGAAGATGGAGCGGAATTCGCGGTTGTCTTTGCCCGGGTGGACCAGATCCCGAGAGATGCGGCGCTCTTTAGCCAGAACATCAGAGGAGCTACAAACAAGACGACATCATTTACCCAGGGCTCCAAACAGGAAAGGTCATGAGAAATGCCCACCCAAGGAGGGTGGTGTACTGCGACAGTAACTTACGTGGGCTGATCGTAATGACCGGAGCTCAAACTGAAACTGAGGTCTTCCTCCCCCCATCTTGCACGAGGGGGACTGTCCCCAGGCCGCTCCTTTCTCCTGCCCTTTGGCGGCCTGTCTGGGGAGGGCCCCTCCCGTTCCCTCCTGGCGGCAGCTGCCCGCTCCTGCTTACGACTCAAATACAGCTCTTCCTCCATGTCCTCCAGGTCATTGCACTCCTCCTCGGGCCGGGAGATGTCTTTGGCTGGGGCTAGGGGGGCCAGCTCTGCCCATTTTCCAATGCCCTCATCAAGTGACCCCCGACTCGGAGGAGCTGCTCTGCCCTTAGGCTTGGGCTCATCCTCTGCTTCGCGCTCTTTCATCCGGGGCCGAGACCTGGGCTCCTCCTTCTCCTCCTCATCAGGATACAGGAAAAGGGAAGACTTCTTGGTGCCTCCCTCAGCAGCACTGGGATCCCCTTCCCATTCCAACCCCTTTTTACTCTGGTGCTCTGCCAAGAACCTGGCCAATCAGAAAGAAGAGCAGCCTGAAGACTTGTTCACATTGCACGCTTTGCTAGGATCTTGTTTTACGCAAAAGCATTCAAAACAGAAAGCTTCAGATCTGCCACATGAAGAACATGCAGCTAATGACAGCCAAAAGACCTCTATCTCAGCACTTATCCAAGCATTACAGTCCAGGAATTACTACAACTCCCATGAAGTCTTTCTGCCCATATCACCGTGAGTCATCTGAGCAGCACACCAAACCTTTAAGTGCCACAGACAACAAATTACGACCAAAGACAGTTATCCAGCAACTGAAAAGAACCAACCACAATCATATAAAATGGGAATACTTACTTCTATTTTTACCCAGACATCTCTTAAATATTTGGATTGCATACAACTTCCTTTTAATGCACAGCAGAAGACAGAAAAGCCACAACTTTGGTTAATTAACTTGGGAGGGCGGCAATGGCTCCCATTTTAAATATTCTTCCCAGGATCTTTGAAGCTGAGCACAGACTAAACAAATTGAAACACAAATAATTATAACCCAGCACTGAGCAAGCATCTTAAATAGGAAAAGAGATCAGATAGAAAAAGAGGACATTTAAAGAGAGATGGGACATACTTCTTAAAGGCAGAGGAGATGGCAATCTTTTCTCCTGCCTTCTGATCCTCCTTTGAGAAGAACCCAAAACCAGAAACGCCAGCTATAGGCCCCGGCGGGCTCTTGCTGACTGGTGCAGGACCGATGCTTTTCCAAGAGGGGGCGCTGCTGCTAGAAGCCCCTGTTTGAGAGCCCGATGGCAGTCCCTGGCTGACAACCACAGCGGAGCGCAGCTGTGGGCTGGCATAGTCTGACACTGCAGGCCCCTTCTCCTCAGCGGCTCCCTCTTTTGGCTCCTTGGCATTGCGCTTGGCCGGAGGAGAGGAGGAGCGTGAAGAAGGGGAAGAGGAGGAGCGACGGGAACGGACTGATGAAGAGCGGTCAGAGTAGCGAGACCTGCTGCGCGAGCAAGGGCTCCCTGAGCGCCTGCGGGGACTGCGTGAGTGAGAGCGGGAGCGCCCTCTCCTGGGGCTGTTCTGGTGCTGCTCATGTGACTGTTGACCCCGCTGGTTCTGCCAGTTGTTGGATCTGTACCCATTATAGCCATAGCCCCCACCTCTCTGGTAGCGGCCCCGTGGGAAAAAGCCGCGTCCACGCGGACGGTAGTAATAGGGCCTGCGGTATCCACGGTTGTAGCCGCGGTTGTAGCCACGGTTGTTTTGGTATTCTCTGGGATAGTTTCGGTCCCTTCCATGAGATGCAGACTGAGATCTGGAGCGAGATCGAGACCTAGAGCTTGAAATAAAAGAAAGCAACAGATCACTGACCGGGAACCAAGCTGCAAATTGCAAAACAGTAACAGCACAGATTGTAGCAAGGGCACACAAGGAGACTGATACCTGTAACGGTGTTTCCTGGACCGTGACCGGCTTCTGGAACGGGAATTAGACAAAGATCGAGATCTAGACCTGGACCCAGACTTCGACTTAGATCGAGAGGGTGACTTCGGAGCCTTTTTTTCAGACATGTCTGTAGTAGTTTCTTCAAATCTGACTTTGGGAGAGCACAGCGAAAAGTGCAAGGTTGGCATTTGGACTAAAATTACAGAGCAATATTTCACAATCATTTGAAAAACCTGATCTGGAACCATTTCCACTTGTAATAGGCCATGTAGCATTACTGCTACAGTTAACAAGTCACGCAACAACAGTTAAGGCCAGAATAACCTTCTCAAGTAATGGGAAAAAAAAAGAAAACTGAACAGGCGTTTCTACTACACTAGTAATATCATGCTAGTAGACTGTGTGTCTTGTTTCTGCATAGTTTTGTGTTGCATTCATACAAGTGGCAAATGGTGAACACTGAGCACTGCACAAGACTTCCTAAGACTATTAACAAAAACTTACTTTCACATTTGCATAACAAATTGCTGTAGACAGCAAGAACAGATGTATAATCACTTTAAGGCAGGCTTTCATACACATCCGGCAGGTCACACTGCATGTTTGTCTAGGGTAAAGCCAAACACCCTGTTTGCAGACCGCTATCAGTCCATGGCAGTATTCCACCAGGACATAGTTTATATTTTTTACAACCACTAATGTTTGCACGCTGTCCTCATCTGATAAAATGTAAATGAGTAAAATTAGGAAACTGCTGACTGATTCTGGATCACTCACAAACTAAGGCGGCCCAAATGCCAAATAGGAAGTATGCTTAAACAGCACATGATCAAAGGAGAAATGGATAGGATGCCTTTATTTATATCATTTACTATTTCTGAAGCAAACTGAAACTAATATTCCTGTTTTATTTCTTTGCAAAGCTGTTAGTAAGTTGCATTTTGAAATTGTGGTTAGGTGTTCTTCTGAATGACTTCACAAATCATCTGTAAAGTTGTCCTGCTCTTCTTATTTAGTTAGATGACGGAGTTCCATTTTACACCTACCAACAGTTTTATGGAAAAGATCACAAAGTCAAATGTGCTGAAGGACACACAGTCAAATGTGTGGTGAAGAAAAATGTTTAATGAAAACTAGCACAACTTATGAAAGATGCAGAGAAACCACAGTCTGACCACTTTCAGTCAAGCAGTCCCAGCAGAATGGGAAGGAAAAAAATTCAGTGTCTAGCAAGGAAATGTATTCCACTAACAGGAGGTTCATTTACGACATGGCAATAAAGCTGCAAAGAGCTAAAAGAGACATCGAGAAAATGCATTAGAAGACATCTGCGAGTGACTATAACTCTTCTTCTACTACCCCAAACTGGAAATCCCCTTCGAGGACTGATAATACAGAAACGGAAGTCAGTTCAGTCTCAGAATCGGCACTGAAACTGCAAGCCTGCAAGGTGCCAAAAGCCCCTCTCCTACAAAGCAGCACTAGATCTACACTGCCCACAGACCCAGACTACAAATGAAGGGCATCAACCTCCTGCATAAACACACTTATTTTCACGGCCAAGCATACACGTGTAACTCAGACACTCACTCACTCTCTCATATTTTTAAATTTTTTTTATATATGACACACATCTGCATATTCAGCAGTTTAGAGCTTCACCTGAACAGTACCCTACTACAGGCATGCAGACATGCAGTCCGGCTTGCAAGAGGCGCTGAAAGAACATCAGATTATATATAGAGATTATATGCACCTACTTGGATTTATGTTTCATGCCTTTGTTCTTTTATAATCGGCATTGCTTCGGGAAAGATGCCAAGTGTGAAATAAGCTCAATAATTACTGGGAGTGTCATATTACCAAAATTAATGTATACACAGCCCACAATGATCTTCGTAGCATAACACAGCATAAAAACGTGCATTTATACCAAAAACAGTTTTACTGGAATAACGTTAAACATATTGATATCGTTACAAATTAGCGTTTATCGAAAAGAATGACTTACTCCAAAGCACTGCATCTACTCGAACATAAGTCAGCTCTTCATACGCAATTGTAAGAAACGGGGCTGAGTGGTGGGCCTCTTCCTACAGGTTACCAAAAACCTCCGCTTTAAATAGCTAGGCGTGTTTATACACGGTACGACCGACCCGACACAGATCTTTTATTCAGTTTTAATACTAAGGGAATGAGTTAACTGCATCTCTTGAAAGCACAAGCGACGTACAACTTAGCCAAACAACCCTAAGCACCAGCACTAAAACTGCACTCAGAGTAACAACCTGAAAAATGACCAAGGGCAACAAAATCCAAGGATATTACTTGAGATTAAATAAACATATCAGTTTAGCTACACGGCTAAGTAAAGGTAAAACCGCACTCCGCTCGCTTGAGTTAGCTAGCTCAGGCAGCTAACCACGCAGCAATGAAACATGCATAATTGCAGGCATGCTAACAAAGCACGCGAAGACTTACGATAATACACATTTCCTTACAAAAGTAACTGACTAGGTAACTTTGCTAACCTATTTAATTCACTCACCACGTTCGAAAAAATGCGATAAATAAATACCTGGCTGCTTGTCTGGTTTTACGTCAGTGATCGGCGTAAACAGTTAGCTGCAGCTGCGCACTAGTGGAGCTGGAATTCGCTTACAAGCACACGGTCGAAATTCTTTCCTTGTTTGTTGTCGGAATCTTTTACAGTGAAACCATTTCTTCATATCTTGTTAAACAGGCACTAACTAACGTATACAACGACTGAATGAAGACATTAATCGTCGAAATGACATTGGTGGCGGAAAACTCAAATGTGGTTTAACGGCTGCCTGTCACTTCCGTCCGGATGTCGGGCGCACGCGCTGACTTTCTCGTGCAGTCAGCTCGCGCGACACTTACGTTCCGAAACGATGCAACGAAACGCTTTAAATGTACAAATACAGCTGTAATATCTAGTTTAACTGCAAAAATGTCTTGTCCAATAGGGGCATAAAAGGACTTGAAAATGTCAAAAGGTTAACGTATTGTTTAAGACAAGTGTATACCCCCAGGGTTATGATGGACGAGGATAAATAAGCACACTAAATAAAGATATGAAAGATTCCAGAAAGTCAAGGACCAGTTCTATTATCTGTACCATTTCTAGCAGTTCATTATTATTACATTGAAAGGGTTTGAGTCGTTCAGTCAAAACTGAAGCATTAAGACATGCGTCGCAGTTTTTAAAGTGCCTTGACATTTCGCTTCTTCCAAAAAGCATCAAAGTGTAAACGTGATGCCTACTGAGATATAAACAGGATTTTTGGCGGTGTATTAAATCTGTCAAGAAAACTGATTAGAAGGCCCCTTCAAACTGTTTTTCACGTTTATCTTTCAAGTTATCTATATTTAATAAATTCCAAAAGCTGACCACAAATAGGCGTAATAAAAAATAAAATAAAAACGACTTTTGAGCCTCCATCACATCAGAGCAGAAATTGTTGTGGTCGAGGACCGCATACTTGAACATATCCAGTCCAGAGGGATTTTACTATCAGTTACCTAACCTAAATTGCTCCAGTTGAATACCTAGCTATATGGAAATGGTAGAGAAATATCAGTTAAGCTGTTGTATATGGTACCATTTCTTGACCAATGTCAGACCACATTTGTGTACTATACAGGTAAATGTAAATAAAATCAAAAGCAGACATCAGAACCGAAGAAATACACTATATTTGCATAATCTTTTTTCACCACGGAGATTGTGCTGGCCCCCTGTATGGCTATTGCCTCACACCTGTAGAGCTCTGTTTTCAAATCCAACCCCTACTCTGTAATAATAAGGCTGTCTCCTAGCTGTGCTTCTGAATGTGTCTGCCTTGTAATGGGATGGCATCCTCTCTCTGGTGCTCCCCTTCCTTGTGCTCATTGCTTCATAGGGTAGGTGGTTGGTGATCTTGTCCCACATAACCAGTTGGCAGATGTGAGGAAGTTCAAAAAGATAATTCTCAGAAAATAAAGTCTAATCATGATTTCCAGTTAACTTTCACAGTTTTCACATTAATTTTTAATTATACAATTTCTGTTATTTGTGATTAAGCAACACAATATTTAAAAAAAGTATGAGTAAATTACTTTAACAAATACATTGCACATGCAGATCACTGGGTGAGACTTTTCATGTTGTCCTTAACCATAAGTTCAGCTAAAATTTTCATCCATAAAAGGCATTAAAAAGATGCATCTCTCATTCACCATGACAAGACTTCCCTGCATATGCCTTAATTACATTGACTCAAGGTGAAGGAGATGAAATGAAATCACACTATTCCTATACTGCACCTAGAATACCTTTCCTTTAAATAGCTAAAGCACTGGAGACTAAATGAAAAACACTTTGTTATCATCGTAACAGTAATCATGATTATTACAACAAGAATAATCCAATATCTGTGCATTTCCTCAGAGGTTATTAAATGCATTACGCTGTCTGTTTAATAAAGAAACACAATCTTCCACTGCAACGTTTATAAGGAAATTGGACATAGAACAATTCAGTGTGTTTTTTTTGTTCTACAAGTAATACTCCATGGAACTTTCTGTGAGAATCCAATTGTCTGTGAGTGAATCTGGAAGATCTCTCCTGTTCGGCCTGTCCGTCATTTTTGGGCTGGTGTTCTTCAAGGTCCATCTTCAATCCGCCTAGAGAACTTCTGGAGAAGTGACAAAGTTTGACAAGAGAGTAGGGGAGTGCATGCATGGATCCATGGATCACACCAAAGTGAAGATGCATATATATCCAAATTTCACCATTTCACACTTTCCTAATTCTACATCTGGTATCTATCACCTCATGACCATGTTTGAAAAAATTGGACCAGTCACCTGTCACATGCTGTGGCTGCATGGTGCTAGCTCTCATCAGGAAGGGAGCCCCACCCTTGAAGACTAATATCGGCTCGCTGTGGATGTCACTCTCCGACCTGTCTGGCCCCCTGCTGCTGGCGTTGCTGAGATTTGACAGATGGACGATCTCCTCAAGCTCCGAAGCAACAGCCGTGACGGAGAGTCCATTCTGATTGGCTGTCTGGATGCCATTCATCACAGCGGTCGAACCTCGGTTGGCGGGGCTGAGAAACAGAGTTATCATCAGCGCCCTCTATCTGCAGACACACAACCTGTCCTTAGGCCTGTGCCATTACAAAAGCCAAAATGATATGTTTAACATTATAAAGTAAATTTGACCTGGAATGAACTGGAAAAAAACTAGCACTAACCCTGTTACTACATTCAGTGCTTTTGCTGGTTGTTATATCAGCTATATTTAGAGTGATTTAGATGTACCCCTTAGAATCATTCAGTATAATATCTATTTCTATGAAAGGAAGAGAATGATAACTTATTTTTACCTGTATTGCAAGCTTTCCAGTGATTGGCCTATTTCTGGATCTTTGCCACCAATCGGGCCCTTCTGGTCACCTGCCAAAGCTGCAGACAGATCCCAATACATTTCATATTTTTGAAGACCAATACATCTGCCTTACAAGCATCTCTCGGATTTCATGCTTTTCACGCATCATGTAGCTCAGTGCATCCTGCTGCCTGTATTTCTCCTCCAGCCCGCTGCTGACTGACCTGTGCCGCTCTCCAGGATCACCTGCGCGTCCGCGCAGTCGGCCAGGGCCACCAACGAGTCCTCCGTCTGCAGCGGTGGAGAGTTAGGGGTTGCCTATCCAAAATAGCACACAAATCAGCAGGACAGGATGAGAGGATTCCTGTCCAAATCATTCGCTAATTCACTCAAGCGCAGCGGCATCAGCTGAAGCCATACCTTCTCCCCGCTATCAGGCTTGCGTGTCCGTTTCATGATCTCGTCGAGACGCTGCAATGCAGAGGAACAAGACATGAGTAGGACAGCGACAGCAGGGAGGCATAGCTACTCCACCTGTGGAGCATGGGGGGGGGGGGCGATTGTAGACGGCGTCAACCTTCTTTCTCTCCAGGCGTTCCTGTCCCTCCTTCTGGAAGTGCCTCTCTCGGACAAGTCGCCGTTCCTCAGCCGCAGCATCCTCCTGCTGACAGCAGCACAGACAGTTAGCCATGCCCGGCTGTGCTAAGCATACCGCTAACAGGAGCTAGCTTCTGTCTCTGTCAAACATGGCTCCCCTGTGCAGCACTCACCTGCCTCTGTTGCTGTGTCAGCTCCATCGCTGGCGTCTCCACTGACTGGGTTTCGGCCTGCATTTCTGGATCCCCCTCCTGCACCTCCTTCACCGCCAGCTCCTGACACTCTGGCCTAGACAGCGAACGCAGACCATCAGAGCCACACAAAGCAGGGCCGTCACATGCCGAACAAGCTGCTCGCCATCCCATGCCAGCGTGCGTCATCCACTGCTTTGCTAGGGGTCGTGTCTAAGCTAAGAGCAGCAGCCTTAATGATGCTCTGGCGGCTATGCCATGTGAGCTGACCGGCCTCGCTCCTTGTCCCGCCTCTCCCTCTGCTCACGGGCCTGCCGCCGTTTCTCTGCCAGGCTCCGCGCAGCTTCTTCTGGGTCTGTGGTTCCGGCACTGGATCTGCTACATGCGGCTGAGGCATGGGGGGGAGTGGACTCCGCTGAGGCCTGCTTGGAGCTGGGAGTTTGGACTGGTCGGCTCAGGGAGTGGGGGGTGGCCGAGGTAATGGTGGGCGGGGTTTGTTTCGGGTTGGGAGTTATGATTGGTGTACTCTGGGACAGTGTCTTTATCTGGATGGTGGTAGGTGGTCCCTGTTTAGAATCAGCAACTGTGATTGGTTTGACCATGGAATGAGGCTTAGGGACCGGTGAGGCCTGCTTTTGAGCAGCAGCTATAACCGGTGTGCTTTTCGAAAGGGGTGTGGCCAAGGCAGCAGACACGATGATGGAAGGAACTCCAGCTGAGCCTGTGAAAGAGACCAGAATTCAAAAATGATGAAGCCGTTGGGACATCTAGAGCAGATCAGAGTGAGATTAAATATTTAAACACCAGCAAGAGAAGTCAGCTAAAATTAATCAGAGCTGAGTGGGGAAAAGCGTGAAGCATAAAAGCTCAGAGATCAGAAATAATAACAGACGGGAGTTCCAGCATTTTAGTCATTCAGTGAGAGCAGCTGAGGCATGGCGCTCAGAGACACCCCCGCCTGCCTGTTCTCTCCTTCACATTATAAGATAGACATGGAAACACAATCGGTACCCCTGATTGGCCGACAGGGGGATCAACACGTTCCATCTGATCTTTTTTAAGATCATACTGCTGGAGGAGTCGTTATCTGATGGCCTGGCCTCCCCATTAACATACCTCTCTTCTCAGTAGCTACAGGCTGGCGTGACACTCTCGTTTTCCCGCCAGTGTCAGGGGAGGCCAGACTTAGTGGCACTCGAACGGGTGTCTTCGCTCTCCTGGGGTGCGTCTTGCAGCCAGCAGGGGTTTCTGATCCACTTGGTTTCGATGGGGTCCTGGGGGAGCTGGGGCTGTTTATGGAGGGTGATAGCGCATACAAGTTTTTGACAGACAGACAGAGACAGAAATTTTATTACTCCCAAAGGAAACTGAATGAGAAAATAAACATAAATGTCCTGTTTTTGTAAACATCAGCGAACACCACTTCTCTCTCAGCTAAAGACCCCCTGAGGGGCGTTTCTGTGAGACTCTTCACTGACAGATGGTGTCCTTGTTCACGTTTGTGTTCTGATTGGTCGGGTCTGTTCAGCGACAGGTTCTGTGCCAGCCGGTACCTGGGCTGAGTCTTGGGCTTTAAGCTGGGCATGGACTGTCTCATCTTTAGGCTCTGCTTTGAGAGTGCATTCTTCTCCTTCTCATTCTCTCTCTCTTTGTCTTTCTTTTCTTTACGTCTCCTTTCCATCTTTGAGATACAGAAAGCAAACAGGATAAAAAGGACATCGCGAAAAACCCAATACATACAGTACTGTGCAAAAGCCTTAGGCAGTCAAAAGTAACGTTTAAAGCTGTTTATCTGGGTAGTAAGTGCACATTTTCTTAGAACAAAAAACACCATTTAACATTAGAACATATGCAAATTAAGAATGACACAATAAAAATTAGTAAAAATTTCTTTGTTCTCCAAAAAGTTACTGATATCTAGTTGGATGGCTAGATGAACACCGCTTAAGTTCCCAAACCTCTCTTCAGGGGCACCCCAGCCTTTCCATTTATTAAATTTCACCACCAGCACACTTAATCAATTAATTGATTAATTAATTAGTTTAAAAAAGTCAATGACATATTGATTAGCCATTCAAGGTGTGCGAGTGGTCAAGTAAAAAAATACATGAGTGTATTGGATGACTGCTGGAAATAATGAGGTTTTGAAGTGGCTAAGCTAACACACTTTGACAGCATAGTTTTACACCAACATAAATATCATTTAATCGTCATTTTCTTTGGCTGCCTAAGACTTTTGCACAGTTCTGTAGCTCATGAGATCCCCTTCAGGTTTTCTACAGTGTGCTACCAGTAAATCAAGACCAGTACCTAATTCACCCCATAAGCTCCTCAACGCACAGCTAGGGTCTATTATAGCTGTTCACAGGGAGATGAGTTCAGGAGAACCGATGAGACAGAGACTCACTGAATCCTGCATGCGAGGGGCAATGTTAGGTGTGCTGGCTGACACCTGGAAACGCTCGGAACGCTGGTGGCCACAAGTTGATAATGGTGAATTGAATCCTGCAGATGAGTCTAGGTGGGAATCAAGAGATGTTAGACTCTATACACTTAAATACAAAAGTGGAGAGGAACAGGCCAAGGACTAGGAGACAGGAAGATAAACAATGGGAGGGCTAGGGACAGGCATGTTCAAGGATTAGCACCAAGGGTGGGACTTGGTGACTGTAGAGCAGGGCGAGTAAAGGGCATGTCCCTGAGACAGAGAGCAATTACTACTCACAGGCCCCCAGGGTGCTGCTCATCAGAGTGGTAGCACTACGACTCCGTGCCAGGAAAGACAGCGTTGGTCTCATCAGGCGCTCCACGATGCTGACCTCCCACGGGCTGAGTTGCCGACTGCGGGCTGACACAAGAGGGCGCTGTGAGTTCCGGCACACATTTGCATCCCACATCTGCTAAACAAATGAGTAAAGAGATCCACACGCTAGCCAGAGACAAACCCATACAGCACAAACAACACCCCTCTCACACCAGCTCCCACCAACACAGTGCATACAGCAACACCCCCCCTAGAATCATCCGCTTGGGGCTGGGAAATGGGATGTTAAATCTCTCTGGCTCCAATCCCCAACAGCATAGATCTGTTTCCTGTGTCGCTAACGACGACTGGCCTGCATCAGGCAAACCGTAAGGCACAACAACCGCTGCGCTCTCAGGAAGCTACATGATCCGCCTAAATGTACACAGGAGGGCACTCCACGTCGACTGAAGCGTGCGAATGCCACCGATGCCGTGCAAACAATATCCAGCATGCTGGCTGTTTAGCTGCCCCGAGGCTTTGACCTGGAGAGTAACGCCATTTCCATGTGCACCATCACCTCTACAGCCTATGCTGTGAGCTTTTAGCTCCCTGACCAATACACACCAGCTAGCCAGCGATTTCCCAGCATGCATCACCTCCAGTAGTCACTCCTCTCATATCGTCAAAGTGTTCTTTTTCCGGGGCCTTCATGAAGTGTACCCAGTTGAATTATCATCATCATCATCATCATCATCATCTTCTTCATCCGGATCTTCTGTGGTTGTAATGACGCCTAGACTTTGGGAAAGTCATTTGCATAGGTCTATACTGATCTGTTTCCATATTTACAAATCCCGGTGGATCCACTGTTTTTCAATTCATCATTTTTAGTTGAAACTGTGTTTCTTCTCATCAGGGATCATGGTCGAATTTTGGCTGGTGACTGTCTCTAAGCAGAGAAGCTCACCCAGCATGTCACCCAGCCTCACAATGGACTTGCAAAATTATGGGATGCTTCCCTGTTCTGTGGGATCTGCAGTTATGGTCCAACACTGATTAGACGTGCTGGTTTCCCTTCAAACAGCATCAGGCATCCAGCATCATGTAATCATGTTGGTCTCCACTGAAACTGCAAAAAAAGCTTCAGCATTGGTCAATCTGCAGTAATGGTCTAGCATTAATTAGCAATGCTGGTTTCTGCTGCTCTCGCAATAATGGCCCAGTCATTAAACCGTCTAATGAGCGCCAGCTGGATGTGTGAATGTCATTGTTGTCTTGCACTCCAAGTGGCCATGGGAGGCTCAGCAGGGGTTAGTGCAGCGCTGGTTAGCATCTAGGGAGTCCTATGCTTGCTCAGCAAAACACACAAACAGCCATCATGTCATTGGCTCCTCTTTCTACAAATTATAGCTATTAAACACTATGGGAGGCGTTTCCCAATGGTGGAAGGTTATGCTTTCATAACTGATTAAGAATTACATTGTACTTTTTAAAATTAAATTAGATAACATGAACTCAGTCCTGACTCCTAAACATTTCCCTAAATAAGCAGACTCAGTTAAAAAATATGAATTATTATTAAGTCTCGGAAATACTCAGTCACTCAATACTACTAAGTATCTTAGCTAAATTGCTAAGTATTTAATTAATAGATAATATATGATAATAGATGTTTCTACAATACTATTATTATGATGATATAACAATCTTATTTTATTGTCTACTTTCCATTAGCAGGGCAGAATAAGTTGAATAGACAATGCCAGCTTTAAATTTTTTGAGTTTATATCACAGGATTTCTCACTCTGATTGGTTCCCACGACAGCCAATCGTTTGAAGCCTACTCTCAGCTTGAGTACTACATCATGAAGGTCTCATATGTGACCGATCGAGCCCTGCTGTTTATTGCGGCTTATGATTATGCACGATTACCCTGAATGAGATTCATAATGAAAATTTAATCAAAGCTAGTTCATTAAAAGCTCAGCTATAATGAAGCCAGCACAGAGATTTGGCTGCCAAGATCAGGCAACTGGGAATCTCTTTGCCTAGGGAGTGTGCTAAGACTAATAATATTGCAGACATCTCTCAGTACATTTCCCTTATATCAAATGTGCATGTTTTGTATGCAACACACATATAAAGAAAAACATTTTTACTAACTGGTCTGTGTAGCCTCGCTATTTTCCACCTTAAAGGTAACCAGCTTTTTTTTCTGTGTATCTTGTATACTAATTTGTAGCTGTTTTTGAAGATTCCTAGTTCCCTACAATGATTTGAACCTACACATTGTTTCAGTGTGGGCTGCCCAGTACGTAGCCCCAGGTGTGGATTTGCTGACTTTTCACAAGCTCAATAGACACCCACAACCTCCTCAGCTCGGTACAGAGGGGTCAGGACGGTAAGATCAGCACGTGCAGTGGAGAAATGTAGACACGTGACAGTATGAAATCCAAAAACTTTCAGGGTAGGTCCAAATGCAAGGGTAGAAAATGAAACCATGATGGCCGGGAGGACAGGTGGGGTGGTGATTAGCAGGCGACTGCAAACGACAGGAAAACAGTGAGAGCTGGGAGAGGCCTGGGGGGCGGAGACATGACGAGGCTTATTGAGGGGGTGGGGCTTCTTACTTTGGCTGGGAGAGTTCCACAGGGTGGCAGAGGACTTCGACAGCCTCTTGCTAATAACTGAGTCCACCTGTTTCGTCAAGTTGACCATCGATGCTGAGCATCTACCTGCACCAGGGAGAACGAACATGGTTCAACATAGTTCACAAGGTGGGCCTTGCCTTTGAGGGGGCCAGGGACTGGGGTTTCCCTCCCAGGTCATCTGACATGGGGCTTTGGGCTAATGGACCCTCACAGCGGAGTAGTGTGTTTCCAAGGCAACGCAGTTTTTCAGACACAGTTCAGTAAGTTCGACACACAATCGCACACTCGACTCACCACCTGCTGACCAAGAGGCCCTACACACAACCACAGACCGAGAAGTCAAACGCCAATAGTGACCAGGAAGACCAAAAGACTGCAAAACCAACCTCATGCTGCATAAAGGCCAAAACACAATTAAAGACCAAAAACCCCAACAAACGAGGAGGTCTAACACACAACAACAGACTGAGAAGCCCAACGCACCATTACAGACTGAGAGGCCCTATCACAGACGAACACAACTACAGACTACAAGTTGCTAAATGAGCTACTGCTTCATAAAGCTGAGGACTAGGCAGTGGACGGGTGTGATTTCAACTAGGATGTACTGGAACAAGCTAAAGATCTGAGAGGTCTATCAAAGACACAATCACTCATCTTGAAGCCAAGGGATTATTCTTCATGGAAAATTAAACCAAACCCTGAATTTTTCTTTAATCTTCTTTACTTTAACACTCACATATTCCACACAGGCACTCCCCAGAGGAATGTGCTGATACACCAACACACCAGCTTCCAAATAAAACATAACGAGTAAGTACTGGGAAACCTGTCTGGACAGATGTATATGAAAGCTTGCCTTTTGCCACAGACCAACTATACAGACAGAAGAGGAACATACCATTGGCTGGTTTCATGGGGGTAGGAAGGGTTGGCCAATAACAAGCTGGACAGGTGACAGTGGGGCAATAGCATCAGGTAAAAGGTACAATATGACTGACCAGGGGAATACACCATTGATTGCTGGACAGGAGACAGTGGTATGTACCACTGAGTAGCGGCAGAGGGTTCAGACATTAACCAATGAACCAATGTGAAGTGTACCATAAATTAACAGTACAGGGTAAAGGTGGATACCATTGACTACTGGACTAGGGATAGCTGATTGTAGAAATGACTATCAGCAGCTGTGGTGGGACAGCTTTGAGGTGTTCTGAGTGGTTCTGAAAGCTGTACTGCTGTTCCAGGTCCAGCAGCAGCGAGCCCCTTTGTGCCGTTCCAGCTCCGGCACTGCTCTGGGACTCACTTTCCCTCCGAGAGTTCTGGTTCAGGCCTCCAGCCCAAGACCCCCTCTGCTGCCGGATCTCAGCCCAGGTCTTCTTCACGGACCTCTTCACTGCTGCTTCGTAGCGAGCCTGCAGGATGGGCCGAAAAAGAGGGAGTCACATGCAGCCACCATGTGCACTGAAAATCAATCACTCACCTAAGCTGGGGCTAACATCTCCAGTGGGCAGCATACATGTAGCTCAGTGCAAAGGGGTTTGCTTAACACCCCTATTTACATATGTAATTCAGCTGCTAGTGTCCAGTTATACTGCTGGTGTTTGGCTGCTGCTGGTTCAGATCCAAGCTCATTGAGAGGCCTGTGGTTCAGCAAACTCCCCCCACCTTTCCATTCAATCTACAGTACGACATCCAGCCAGCCGGACCCTGCTGCTGTCTCCCTGACACCTCCTCCACAGCTCCCTGACACCTCCTTCTCAGTTCCCTGACACCTCCTCATTGGCTCTATGACATCTCTTCCTCAGCTTCCTGACGCCTCCTTCTCAGCTCCCTAACACCTCTTCCTCGAGTCCCTAACACTCCATGACTCTGTGACACCTTCTCCTCATCTCTATGATACCTCCTCCTCAGCTCCCTGACACCTCCTCAGCTTCGTGACACCTCCTCCTCGGCTCTGTTACGCCGCCTCCACAGCTCTGTGACATCTCCTCCTCTGCTCCTTGACACCTCCTCCTCGGATCCCCCACCTTGTTCTTCTCCAGCTTCTCCCTCTGCTTCTCCTCCAACATGGCCCGTCGGTTCTCCGCCCGCAAACGCTGCTCCTCCAGCTTCCTCCTCCGCTCCTCCAGCTGCCGGTCCCTCAGGCGGCGCGCCTTCTCCTCCTTCTCCAGCCAGTGGGCTCTCTTGGCAGCTGTAGTGGGAGAGAAAGCAGGGCCGTTGCTTGTGCCTGTAGCACCACGACGTGCCTAGTTGTCTATGGATGGAGGGTGGAGTGAGCTTTACAGATAGAGAAATGGAAGCAGAATAAGCTTTTGAGCAGCCCTACAGCAGGTGTGCTGAACAAGTCAGGACTAATCAAACACAGACAGATAGACAGATAGATAGATAGATAGATAGATAGATAGATAGATAGATAGATAGATAGATAGATCAATTACAAATAAAAAAGTATAAAAAAACACAAAATGCATGAGAAAAACTACTGAGTAATCTGCAAACACCACTATGCTTCTTACCTTGTTGTTGGCTACGCTCCTCTGCAGACAGAGATAGGAGACACTGTCAATCATGCAAGTGGACCAATGGCAATGCAGGTAAGGCAGTCACATGGTAATGCAGGTAAGGAAGTCACACGGCAATGCAGGTTAGGCGTAGTAAGGGAGTCAAGAAGGGTTGCTTAGTAACATGTTTCCCAGCTGTAATTATTAGAGGGAAATAAGTAGAGAGGGTCACATTCACTGTCGATGGTGATTAATTAATTAGCATCCAGTTAACGATTGACATCAGCACTAAAAGCAGCCATTCCTCCCTTGTCATTAACTCACCCATGTGCTTGGCTCGTTCCTCTCTCCGCTGCCTGGCCAGCCTGTGTCTCTCTTCACCTTTCACGGCCTCTGCACAGAGAGATGATGCATCTCATTTGCAGGCCACGTTCATGGCTACATTTCCCAGCTCTGTTCACAGGGGTGGGTCTACGGTGTCTAAAGTGATCAATCAATTAGTGCCCTAACAGATCAATAAATGACTGACATCAGCCCCAGTGTTCTGCACACGGAACTTACAGGGTATGGCTTTTTTCTTTAATTATGTAGCTGTGTGATATATAAATGAACAGGGAAGGGTATTAATGTGAAGAAAGGGATGCAGTTTGAAGCCTGGCTGACCAATGATGATTTGTTTGCATGCAATCTAACAATGTCTACACACTACACTGATTTTTTTTTAGGGAGAAATTTTCTGTGAGTTTATATAGGTAAAGGAAAGAGGTTAGGGTGACTGTCATGGGCTGGGGGACCGTGAGCAGACGAACCTTTTCTTGCCGTGTGTGTGTCAGTAGTCACAGGAAGAGGCCCCACGTTTGGGGCTGAATCCACGTGTGGTTTGATGGTGTCTGTTTGAAGGGTGGGAGCTCCGTCCTTCTTGACTGAGTCCTTTTTTGCCATCTTGCCTTTGCTTGCAGAATAGTCCTTGGTCATATGACAATCCGACTGGGCTGGGGTGTTTGCATCCGAGCTCTCAGCTGTTTTTGGGAGGTCATGTGACTCTGCTTGCTTTTGCTTAGAGCTCATCTCCGGTCCAGATGGGAGGGCTGATGGGGGTAGAGTGAAAAACACTAAAGTGGAAGATAGAAGTGAAGCTGGCTCCTCCCTGTCTGCTTAAACAAAGCTTTCCGAGGCTTTGAAGCAGACGGCTGTTTGCTAGAGGACAAAAACCCTCAATCTAAAGTAAGTACCCCTCTGCCCCCCCCCCCCCCAAGGCAAACCCGTTATTTTATGTATATTGACAGTTGTCCCAAACCCATGCACTTCGCCGAGGTGCAGACACTCGACTGGGCCCTGCCATCTGGCTAGCTAGTGTAAGGCAGCGTGAAAGACACTGTAACGGGCACCGCGAGACACTGTGTGCGTGAGACACTGACGGCAACAGCATCACACGCCGAGCAAGAGTCTGCGTGAGTCACTGTAAGCGACAACGCAAAGCAGAGACAGAGAGTGACCCCCCCACCATGAGTCCAGGCTATAAATATAGCAGATTTTTCATATAAAGGACAAAAAGTGGAGACTAGATTTAATCCAGGTTTAAATGGATAAGTAGAAAATAGATTCAAATATGAGACTAAAGGGAGAAGAGATTAAACCCAGCGCAGTATGAAATAAACAGAAAGTAAATGGCCTTCAGGTATAAATGACCTTGCGCCCTTTGCTGGGAAAGTGATGTCACCACTGTGCCCATCAGCAAGATCCTTAACCCTAATTGCTGAAGGGACACTGGCCAACCCGGATCTCTAATCCTCACTTGTACATCGCTTTGGACAACAGCATCTGCTAAATACCGTAAATATGAAATTCAAACTTGGGTACATGGGGGACACCAGTGAGACTAAGGGGACTGAACTGGCATCTGACGGGAACTGGGTCAACCAGAAAGATAAAAAGCAGGTGAGCGGGCATGCGGTCTGCAGTAACAGGAAATGTGAGAGGAGAGAGCCGGTCCCAGTGCCACGGCAGAGAATACATGTCCAGCAGCCTCATAGACTGGTGGAAAGTAGGCCATACTAGACAAACCTAGAGACAGATGGGACCGCCTACTCTCATTCAAAGCGACAGTCAGGCTGTTTGTCATTGCCGAGCAGCTTGCCACTTGCCACAGGGTCAGTATCGCATGCTCCCTCTGAATTGTGCCGAACAAACATCATGTCTTAACATCTCAATTAGACTGCCTGCTTAGGTATTTGCTCCAGACTCCATAAACATATAGATGTAACATGACTTGTCATATTATTGTATTGATTGCTTTACTGGAGGAAAACTGGAGTACTGTCAGTCTGAGAATCCCTCCTTCACCCCTCCCCTTTTCTCTCTTTCACCAGAATCACCATCTCACCATCTTTCCCTGGGAAAAGACACTAAGTCTTTTTGTCCACCTTCTGGCCAAAACAAAGCTTAATGGAACCCTATTGTGCTCATTTTCGTTGTTCATCATTTTATTTTCGGTATTTACTTAAATAGATTTACATACTTTAATGTTCCAAAAACACATTATTTTTTACTATTGTATATCTCTATTCACCCTCTGTCTGAAACGCTCTGTTACAATTTTAAGCCCCACCCCCAATGAATCCAGTGTCTGCTGATTGATCAGCTTGTTTAATTGGTCAGATTGCCCTACACGTCCCTCCCCTATCTTGCAGTCTGCTGAGAGATCCTTGCAGGGAGACAGCCAATAAGGACTGTGTTACGAGCTGACCTCACCATGTCACAGAAGTAAGGGCTTGAATACCAACAAGGTGTTTCAGGCACGTTAGAGAAAAGAGGTTTCTGTGGTGAAAATAACTTCCTTTGGCATATACATTGCACCTTTAAGACTTTGCAGGCCATTTACCCACACACAAAGCTATTTAACACACTAAAAGTAAAGGGAAAAACATAATACAACCCCTTTAAAATTTTCTATAAAATCCCCTAGATAAAAACATTCCTACTGAACCGATACAAATAATTCACCCCTTCATTTTCGCTACATGCTGCTGTCGCTGTCTTTGCAAATCAAATTCATCAGTCGCGCAGGCTGGCTGGCTGTATTCTTGTATGTTCTTCTGTGCACAACATCAGTAGCATGCTTCCACTGATCCTAACACAGCATGGTTTCCTCTAGACCCTTTTGATTTGTCCATGTCCATTTAAAAGTCACCATTCAGACAAAAAGAGTCCTCGTGGATTCCAAAATACATATCTTCCTAGTTGCCATTTTTAGCCCATTATTGGAGGATCAAAGGACTGGTCTGCCTTTCCACAATCAATGTGGACTCTCCTACTTGAAAAATCAAAACAAAAATCTACCAATAACATGATCCAAGAGGAGAATGTGGACAGTGCAGAGACAGAGAGAACTTCCCGGTCTCCGTCAGCATCAATAATGGATATTTACACCCAAGGGCATAACTTTGGGTTGAGCACTGCAAGGGTTGAAGTATCCACCCATTTAAGGGGGTCCAGGGGGATGTATTGGCTGGTTTAGATTATTGGAGGGGGGGGGGGGTTAACCCCCCCCCCCCCCCCCCAGTGGTGAATAGGTAACGGGGCTACAGAGCTTTCCATTCGGTTAGTTTCCAAGGCCAAGAATATGGTTCTTGTGACAACCGTGCAGTAGTCTTTCAGTACCTTACCAGCCGTTTTCATAGTCTTGTAGTCCTGTTGTCTGATCTGCATATTTCCGGTGTTATAAGTAAATTGAGAAGTATGCATGAGGCGTCACCATCTTTAAACACTTCTGAAAAATGCAATTGTTCAGAGATGAATATGCATTGAAGTAACTGGGTCTTCCATGTCTCATGGAGCCTTGTCCATTGATTTTTCTTTCTTTGTTTTTGAAGTCTTTTTCAGAAAGTTTTATAACGTAATAAAGCTGGCCTTTTCCAGAAGTATTTATTTCATACTTCTCATGAACACTGTCTGCAAAATGTAATCGGACGGTACTTTTTTTCTGTGATCATTTACGTGTCCCCTCCACCGGGACACGTAAATGAGTTCATACTACGCAGGATCGGCCTCATTCACATTCTGCATTGATGAATCTTGGCCATCCAACACTGTTGGTTGATCATGGTTTTTTGCGCCTCGGGCCAGTGGGTCAGTGGGTACTCGCCACGGCTGATCTGAACTACCCCACAAGCCTTGTTGTTTCATAGATGCTCTGATCCAGTGATCTGGCCATAATGATTTGGTCCTTGTCAAAGTCATTCACATCTTTATCCCTGCCCATTTCTCCTGCTTTCAGCACGTTGACTACGAGTACTGAATTTTAGGTTAGTCTAATATCCCAGATCTTGACAGGCTCTGATAGTCAGCATTGTTCACATTACGTGCTGGTGGTCATAATGTTTTGGCTCACCTATCTATATGTATATTTCATATAAAAAACACAACGGTACACAGCAATGACTCTGTGCATATGTATTTATTATAGGTATATAAACCAGACCATGTGCCAGTTGTAGAAGCTGGTCACCTGGAGTAGCGCAGTCCTAATTTGGGCTGCTGCCATTGAGATCGTCTGTGATCATGTCAGTGCTGCTGAGGACCATTAGGTGTTAAAATATTTAGCACCAACATCTGTCACTCTGACTGTATCATTACATCCATTTTTGCAAGCAGTAAGCAACTTCATTCCTCTCTGATAACGAAATCACTGATGTCCTGTCGATCATCATAAAATCCGCTGCACTTGATGTTATCATTTTATAATGGTTTTTCTGCAACCTAACATGACTTCTGGTTGTTGCTTTGCTGCTGTGTGCAACAACACACTGATGTGAGTAAAAACATGGCTGTATTGAAGTAGCAGTAGTGTCTTGGACTATAAATGCCGTAAATTGGTGGAAACCTAGTCCAGTAATACTGCAAACTTATTGCGTTGCGTAATGTGCGTAATTAATTTCCGTCCACAACACCATCTGTCATCTCGTCCCCAAAGTACTGGTATTTCCCTTTTGATCATCCCTGCACCTGTCCATCTTCTATGCCCACGTATACAGTGCAGGGTCTTTGTGAGCTTTGTAGCCTTTATCAGGAAGGACAGAACATGATGTAGGGGACAAGCCCAAAGCCCATCCCAGGCAGCATGCAGTAAAAAAAAAAAAAACAGGCAATGCCCCAAATAGGATGCCGGTACCTCACAGGGCACACACACTTACGCAAATGGTTGCTTACGAACGAGTGTCTTCTGTTCTATGCATGATATTTACTGACATTTGACTCCAGTTGGCGCTGTGCTCACATGAGGAAGTACTCAGGAGAGTTAGGATTATGGGTACTGCTCCTGTCAGTTCAAGGGTGCAACTGAACCGAGCTCACTCAGGATCCAGTGAGCGATCTTGATGCCAGCATCTGTAGAATGCATCAGAGTTGTGGGACCCTGCTTGTGACAGTGTTCTTGTTAAGCGATGACAGATTTGCCAGCATGGTGGGGATTCACTGTTATCAGCAGCAACAGCTGGGACAGCTGAAATGCGACAAAGCTGTTGGTGGTCTTCCAGTCACGGCATGATTTGGGTGGGACCCGAGGCGTGTATTCTGGGGTGTATGATCAGTGGTGGCTGACCACAGGACCAACGTCACAGGCCAGCTTGTGTACTGCTGGCTACTACAGGTTGCTTTAGCCCGTCCCATTCAGCCAGAGGCCAGACTGGAAGTTCTGTTGGGTGAGGTCACCGAGTGACACAGACTGATTCACTTAGCGTTTTAAAAATAAAAAATTTTTATATATATTTGGTTTGCTCACGTCAATAACAATGGAATGCATCTGAATGAATGCTTACTCGGCTCCATATTTTTGAGATTACTTAAAAGGGATTTCATCTGGCTTATTTTTATGGTTTAAACAGGTTCCACTTTACAAATAGATTTCAAAAATAATGCATAGCAGTATTATAAATAAAATAAGCTAAAACCAGAGTTAGGGTGCCCATGAGCTGTGTTTTGTGTATGATTTTGAAGGGAAATGTATGTACTATCCATTCCGAACTGTTAACTCTGAACTCGCTGCTAATGTATAATAAAATGTTTTATTCTAATGGTAATAGAATACTGTCTTATGAAACCTACTGTATGGCAATCAGATGAGGGAATAAAGCTGAGTAGAATCTTTTTCAAGAGAGAAGTATCATTTGTGCTTGCAGTATCAAAATGGCACCTTCAAAGGGACCAACATGTTCACAAGTCAGCAGAGTCCCACTTGGGTTTTGCAGGAACACCCCCCTAGACATTTCCCACTGAGACTGTGACCTCTGATACTGTGCAAGCATGTGTGGTGAGCAGGGCCATCTTCCACTGGGGATCATGCTTTGAAACAATCTGTGAATGTCTGGACCCTAAACCCACCATCAATACCTGAACTTCATCTATGGTAGCAATGACGCCTTCAATAGGTACGGCATGCTGAATGTTGTTTTGTTGGCCCTGCCAGGATTCACTTTAATATTATTAAGTGATTATTAAGTGATTAAATGTTATCTTTTTCTGTTGATGATCTTGTGTTAAGCACGCTGTGATCTTACCAAGCACGCACAAAGAACATCCCAATGTCCTACTTATTGGTGCCTATTCGTCCTCTAAATGTTCTGCAAGACGAACGTGTAAAGAGCTATGTTTGGTGTGCCTCGTGTGTAAGAACGGGTCCACTTTGTGTCTGCTATCTTATTCTGTGTTACTGATTTGGGGCATAATTTATTTAGTCACACGTCAAAAGATCTGACATGAAACAGGCTCATCCCATGCAAAAACAATTATTGACTGGTATTAAGCAGAAAGGGGAAATGAATTCAACTTCTACAAATATGCCTTGCAGGGACACCACAGCTTAAATTCTTTACAAAATGAATTTCATATATTTGAAATGCTTTGGCTTTGCTGCATTTTCTGTAACCTTTCCCCTCTGACATGCTCATTTCTAAATGCAAAGAGAGCTTAAAATCAGTCCCAAACCTCGTTTATCATACAGACACTGATATGTAAACTCCTGTCTTGACACACTAGTTATCCAGTACAGTATTCTTTGTATGTAACTTAATGTATGTTTAATTCAAGGTGACTTACAGGGAAAACATTGTAACTAAACAAAAGTATAGATAAATTAAGAATTACTTATTATATAACAATTACAGAAAAGTATTTATAATATGAGTTTACGTTCTACTTTGAACTTCGATGCTTGGACTTGGATGAAGTGTAACCAATAAAGGTTTATGGACCATTACAGAAATAGAATTATGGAAGATATATCATTCTGTTTCTACTATCTAACTACCAACTTTTAGAGACATTTTACAGCCAAATTTTTTTCTGAGAAATTAAATCTCTCGTTCGGGAAGTTTTATAGATGTGTATAAAGTTTCTGGGAATCACTGGAGTATAGTGAAGGGTTTATGGTCCTGGGTCCATGTAACACAAAAGGATTCTGGCAGATGTCTCTGCTGCCCATAGCAGTGTCTTCAGTATAACAGCCCTGTCCCACTTTGAGTGTTCGCCGGAACCAAGCTGTTGACTGTCCCTCTGTTAAGCCTGGCTTAGTGCCACCCAACCTCAGCTCACAAACAGCTGTCGCGCCCTCCAGTAACGCCACCAAGCAACACTCTGCACCCGGCCTGAGGCAGAGCAGCCCCTGCCCCCACCAAAAGGAACGACTGTGGGAGAAGAGGCAAGCGGTGGGGGTTAGTCAGACCACAGCCTATGGTGACAGGGACATGTGGTGCCTTGGATCAGAAAGCAGTCTTCTCTAGAAATATGTGACCCATCAGATTTCCATGGGGAAGTTTTCCCCTATGGGAAAGATCATGGGTGAACTGCCAAAGCAGCGCAGTCTCTTCTCCAGAAACATCTCTCAGTATATCTTTTATAATTTGGGTTCTGTGAATGAAATATGTAAAATATTTAAACTAAAAATAGCAGATGATGGGGGGGGGGGGGAGATCACTCATCTGTTCAGATTGATGTTCAGGCTGCTTCATATTAACAGAAAGAAACACATTCAATCTTGTGCATGAAGTGTTAAAGAAAATCAGAATGCTCTTAAATGTGCTGGCCTGGAGCAGCATCAAAGTTCAGGGGAACCAAGGAATAACAGAAATGTTCTTTAGTGAATTTGGGAGTGACGCTTCTCTGGAGGTCTGTCGTGCACCCAGCTGCAAAGTTCTTCCAAAACACCCAACAAATGAAGGCATGGGGAAAAGTCCCACTGGTTGGAATTAAAGCAGGAGCATGAGCCAACAGGGTCGTGGATCAGAGCCAGGCAGCGCTGGGTTAAACCTTCTGCTGTGCCTTAAGAGCGCAGCTCCGCTCTAATCCCCCCTGGCTGGGCTCGCCGGGCCCCCTCCGTTCCGCGTCCCACTTCTGCAGAAGCGGGGCTGAAGGCGCGCTCGGCTGCCATGCCGCTGCTCTCAGCGTGCGCCCGTCCACGTCTCTCCTCCTTTGCCCTTCCCCTCCGTCGCCGTCGGTCCTCTTCCTCCTCTTCGCGCTCCTCCTCCTCTTCCTCTTCCACCTCCTCACCATCGTCCTCCACCCCCAGCCAGCTCAGGATGATATTTTGGTCCCGGCTTGGCTCGCATGGAGCTCAGAGCCCTTGGCCAGGGCGGGATTTTCACCGAGCTACAGAGGGTCTGCCAGTCCGGTCTGAGCAAATCAGGTACCATCGGCTCTGCTTAGGACACAAAGCCCTTTCAGACGATCAGCAGAGGTTCTTTGTGAATGTTCTGTGTGTGTGTGTGTGTGTCTGTGTCTGTGTCTGTGTGTGTGTGTTTGAATGTCATTAATGTTTTAAATGTTACTTTTTTTGAATTATCCTTATTTACAGGAAGTATTGGAAAATAGTTTATTGCATTAATTCTCACTGTTTCTTTTTTGACACTTGCATAGTGGTGTGATTGCAGCCCAGGCCATTAAGCCGCCTGTGTGTGTGCGGTGTGTTGTTGCATGTCATGTCCATGAGCTGTGAAAGGTGCCTTGCCCGGGGCAGCTACTCGCAGCCAGTTTGGAGAGCAACGAGCAACCATTGCTAGAAGTGCATGGATGCCTCCCCGTGTGTGTGCTATTAAGGCTATCCTAGTCTTCAGATCTCATCGCGGGCATCATCTTTGCAGCCTCCTAGTCTGTTTTCATTTTTGTTTTTCCAAATCTACCCCTACTATTAGCTGAATCGTTAAATCCAGAACGTAGTGTTTTTCATCTGAGTTTCATCTGCTAGTGACTCTGCGCAAGATCATTGGTGAACATGAAGGCTTCTCCTGGCCTCAACTGTCCATGTTACACAGTTTTGTAACTTATTGTTGCCAAGATATTATACAGAATACTTATCTTATATTTTGAGAATGTGGCAGCAGGCAGCAGGGGTCTCAGTGACCCATATGAAATGCTGTGTGGCAGGGTTGTCTGGCTGTGGGTCTTGCATGTCTTGGAGATGTTATCAGCGGGCAAGAGGGAGGCGGTCCTGCCATTCCGTAGGCATCTGTGGCGGGTTATGATGCGGGGGTGTTAGAGCCTGTTAGCAACATGGGTCTGTTTGCATTTTCAAATAACCCCCATTACTGTCAGCCACCTCAGGGCGATATTAATCATGGGTTTGTAGTAGAATACTCCTGACTAGTAATAATTCTTCATCTAAAAGTATGAAAAGCTAAAAACATGATTATTGGCATTAGATAAATGCACAAATACTGAGAAATAAATTTCAATAGTAACTAGCTCCTAGACCTTGGAATTAGAGATGGCATGATATAACTTTTTCTGGTCCGATAACAATATTAAGATGAATATCTGCCGATACTGGTCCGATTTTTGAATTTATTTTTACTTATGTTTATCAACCGCTAAGCATTAAATGAGATATTGGTATCAGTACATTCCAATGAACATGGCAGACTATATGCATTTAGTGTTGTAGCGGTATTGTTTGAGTATGTTAAGAATTGGATGATATAAAGGTCATGTTGTCATGAACAAAAGCTGCACCACTGTGCTACAGGAAGAAATCGGTGGTCAACAGGATTTACATGAGTCTGCTTCTTTGTTTTATTCAATATCTTTCACAACAATAAACAAATTTCAGTCTGTCGCCAAATATAATAATGAAATTGATCATAAAAATATCACTGTATACCCCAATTAACAATTTCTAGGCAAAAAGTGCATACCTGCTCCAGTACAAAATATGCAATGGAGCTCAGATTAAAAAATTTAAGTAGTAATTAACGAAACTTTAGAAGGAATGCAAGTCTGAAGACATCTGGATTTGTATGATTTTCACTTTTCAGACTTAAGAAAAATCAGAACTAGCTTTACATATATTGTTCTCTGTAGTTTTGCCTGTTTCTTCTCTGCCTGAGGAGAGATTTGGGAACTTTTCTAACCATCCAGGAAGATAATAGTAACTTTTTGGAGAACAGAAGAAATTCATGTTGGTTTTTCTTGAGTTAGATAACATGGCATGTTGTATGAGCGATGACCACCGTGTGTATAATATATATTAAACCTGCAATTTGTCCCGACCTTGGTTCTTTTAATGACCTGAAATTTAATGATGGTCATATTTTAGAGTTTATGGAATCTGTATTTCCCGTAGAAGCTTGTCTTATTAATTTGAACTTGTATAATATGAAGACAGATAGAGGTGACCAGTAAATGAAGAGGTTTATAGCAGCTTCAGATTGTAAACTCTGAAGAAAGACAGACTGAGTTATGGCCATCTCTTGTACAGAAAATGAATTACATCCGTTAGGGTCTTACTTTAAATGTAGCAGTAATAGAATATCTTATTTGTTCCCTTGTCTTGGCAGTATGTTCAGCGAGTTGGCTTATTTTGGACCTGTTTTTTTTCATATGTCTTGTGTATTTTTGTGTACTTGCTGAGTCATGTAAGTAGCATGAACTTGCTTGTGATGTGATTTCCCCCTGGTACAGACATGTCATTCTGCTGTTCTGTGGAATTTTTATAGAAGATCACTTCACTTGAAACTTGATCTGGGCCAACATGCATATGTACATTGCTTTAGATAAAAGCATCTGCTGAATAAGTAACGATTAAAGTCTGCCTTTTGAGAGCTATGCATTAGCCAGTTGGGAAGGAACAGGATAACTGCAGACTTTTGTGTGCGAGCCGTTTTGTGTAACGGTGGAAACAGCGACTCCGCGGTGGTTTGCTTTAATCATTGACAATGCAATGTTCTCATGCAAGTTCTGTAGGTGCATGAAAATGTCAGGATCAGAAAAGCCCTGCCCTGTATGAAAGAGTATGTCCCACTTTTGTATTCCAGAGTGGCGGCTTTGGGCGAGGGTATGGACCACCCTGCAAACAGAGGGGAGATGATGTCCGTTGGGCTGCACGACAGGTATTGTGCAATGTATGTCTTTTTTTTATCCCTCTTCTGCCCCAACCCCCAAATCCTTGTCTTTAGTGTAATGTACAGATGGTAATGCTCTGAGTTTGTCTGATGCACGCGAAGGTTTGCAGAAACAGAGCACACAGCCAGGGATGGAAGCCATTTCTATACACCTGCTATTATTTAATTTTTTTTGCCTTGTTTCCCTCTCAAACGGCAATAAATTGATATACACGTTATCACTTTCCCCTTAGGTTATGATAAAGTTTTCATTTCCTATGAAGAATTTTAACATGTATGTGAAGTGTTTTGTTTTAAAAGTACCACGCAGGTTTTAAAATTGTATTCCACCCCCCCCCCCCGGTCTATCAGTGGTTTTGCTATTGCTGAGTCATATAATTTTCAGCATTAATAATTCTAGTTGGCCCACATATAGGAACGCCCTAACCAATGCTTAAACCAATAACACAGCAGTGCTTAGTGAATGGTTTGTATGTATTCAAGTAAAGCTCAGTAATGAATATTCATGCTTACGGTAAGTCTTCTGTAGAAGGTGCCTTAAACAGTACTTTGTCCATTGCCGATAATGGGCACTGCTATTCCCTTTGACCAGTGATGCTCTTTGTGTGAACAGAATGCAAAACTGCATCAACCTTTCAAGCTACCAGCTGGCTTTTCCTAGCCAGTTTCCAGCTTGGTGTCTTCCTGACCAGCGCCTGCACCTGTATAGGTCAGGCATTGTCTTTCGGGATACCCTTTGGCCCATGTGACGCATTTAGGTGGATTTCCTTTAAATAACTGAAAAATGCAACTAGGGAAATTTTTAAAGTTTAAAAGTTATGATTAACAGTGTGAACATTGATACAATCACATGATTTCATAATATTAAGAACTGTGAACATTGTACAGGATTTCCTCCAGCCCAGAAAAAATCCAATATTAATTTATATCTGACATTAAGGGCATGTATGTGTGTATTGTGCAGTTATTAATATTGCTTTGTGACAAGTAATTATTTTGCTAATGAGGACAAATGGAAAAGTATGAGTGTCGATGGTGTGTGTGTTTTTTTTTTTTTTTTTTTTTCTTTTCTTTTCTTCAAATCCTGTCTCCAGATGTTTTCCATGCCAGCTCCAGCTCGCTTCTGTGCTTTTCACTGTCATTGCTCTTATGGTTTTGGTGAAGCAGTGTGCATTCGGCTTGGCACTTTCTTGTGGTTCTTTCTCACAAGGATCTCTCTTCAAGGGGAAGAATATCACAGTTCACGCACTGCAGTAACATGCCTCCCATTAACAGTACAAGAGACTCCTTCAATTAACAGGCATTTTAAAAAGTTTTGATGGATAAAAAAGGGGCCTTTACTGCCTGTACAGTATCCCAGTAGTATTTTGGTTTCAAGATATTTATCGTATTACTTTTACTGGTCACTGTGTTGGAGAGGCTTTCTAAGACCTGAGAAATGCAGGGAGGTTGAGATTTAGCTGTGGTTCAGTAACCTTTTTGTGCTTGGGCATTGAGCTGTGTTCCCATTTAGGCCGAGCTCTCCTAATCCACTTGACCACCACGGATTGTCATTGCATGGGATATTATCATTTTGTTTTGTTTTTTCTGAGCTGCTTTTTCTCTGATTTATATACCTTGACAGCTAGGAGTACCAGAGCCTCCTGTTCCTTGAGAGGCATTTGCTGCTCTGAATGAGCCTGCCGACAGGGCAACGATGGCTGCTCGGTCTGAGGTTTACCATTTGAACTTTGGGACTGACATGGTGCTGAATAGAAATCAAAACGTTTATGCATTCTACTCATTTTTAAGAAATAACAAATCGGTTATCCCTGCCACCATCTTTTTTTTTTTTAGCTAAAGTTAAAATGGTGCTTGCCACATATACACTAATTCACCTCTTAAATGTCTAAAAAATAAAGAAGTCTTTGAGTGCCATATAGCTTTTCCAGTGTTTGTTGAAATCTTGGAATGCTCTGCTCTGAAGGCCACACTTTGTTAAGCTACCTGCAGCACCGTCACTTGGAATTATAAACGGTAACAGGAATGGTGTGCCGGTTGCTAAGCAGTGTCTGTTCAATAGACGAGTGGTTAAGTGGAAAAACACTCTAAGACTGTAGGGGTTGCGTGTTTACAGCTAAATCCGTTATTGAAATTGTATTGTTGGCTGAGAAATCTGAATCAGCCCAATCTGAATGGAGCTTGACCGTAATCCGTGAGGATGTTGAGGTGAGTGTCTGAATCCATTTCTAAATTCGGATGTTTCAGAATGATAAAGTTCTTCATTGACTGTCATTTTTATGCATTATTGAATGAATGATTGAACGCAATTTTAATTTGGTGCTCAAAGGGGTAATATATTACGGAGGCAAAATCCACTTGGTATGTATACCAAGTTAAATATTCACACCAGTTGTCTGTCCAGCATTAGGCAGATTCTTTAAGTACCGAAGGAGATCATTCTGGCATGTTTTTGCGCTAATAATCCAGCTGTTTTCTTTCTGACACTCCCGCAGTCAGTGTTTGGATGATGGGCAGACTGTCTAAAGGTGTTCTCAAGCTGTTCACTTACTTGAAAGTACCATGACAATTATAAAAAGATAATTGAGTAATTTAGTAAAAGATATTGCTAATGCTGTTCTATAAGGCCCACAGTAAAAATACTTGTTTTCCTTCCTTTACATCCTTTTCAGTGTAGTTTTGGCAGATAATACCTTATGCTCACAGTGTTTAGAATATTTTAAAATGGCTTCGTGTGTGTCTGTGTCTGTGTACATACTCTTCATCCTCCCATGTAGATTCCATAATCACATACCTAGTACCGGTTTCTGGTGAACCTGGAACATTTCCCAGGATACAGCGGGCACAAAGCAGGGGAACATGATGGATGGGGTGCCATTCTGCTGCACTCACAATCACACATTAAGGGTCGTTTAGAGACCCTACCTGTTTTGGACTGCAGGAGGAAGCCAGAATACCTGGATGACACACAGACCCTGCACACACACAGTTGGCAGTGTGCATGTTTTAGACCCCCGATGGTTTATTTGTACTGGTTTTTTTTTTTTTTTTTTTACATGAAATGGTGCTTTTTTCTGTCATCACAGACTGGAAACCTTCATGGTCCAAATGAAAGGCTTCTCATAGGTCATGTAATCCACAGATCACTGGTTTTAAAAACCTCAGCTCCAGACTCATTTGTACAAGATATTTTCTGCACCTGGTTCTATTCCTGACTCTACCTTCTTGTAAAATCATCTACTGATGTTTGTTTATTACTGTCTTACTGGAAGTGTCCTTGCACCTAGATATGCCAGTGAAGGAGTATTCTATATAGCTGCTTAAAAGTATTTGAGCAAACAGGGTGGGAATGTTCCCTTTGACTTTGTATGTTTTTAGTTATAACTCCAGACCCTGAGAGTTAAATAAGCGCTCTCTCTCCCTTGTCTTGGAAAACACCAAACCACTTGAGTTTTAAAGTCTACCATAAATAACCCTATTTCGTACAATTGGAGCCACCTGCTGACTTTCCTTTATATTTCCTTTGAATAGAACTGGTTTTCCTCCTAAACCAAGCTTCCCCCCCCCCCCCTTTATTACGATGAGATGCATTGTTTGTTTGTTGGTTCTTGTATTTATTTTTGCTTAATACAGCATATAACGATAAAGCAGCTGGATTCAGAACGCAGATATGAACAGTTTTATTTCGCAGATGCACAGACTAAATGAATCTGAAGCCATGACCTGTGGTGCGTGGACCCACTGCGCTAGGGATGCCTGGAGATAAATCTTCAGGCTTTGCTCATAAGCCTCCCGCCAGGCGGCATGGCTGGCGCAGGTCCTCGATTTGTCACCGACGTATCATTAGAAGTGTGACGTAATCCCTGCGCCCGCTGGACATTCAGGCTTGTTTGCACAATCCCTCACACAAATGTGTTTTCCCTCCACGTTTTAACCACACTGAGCCGGGTATCGGGCTCCTTAAAGTGCATTTGTTGCTCTGGATGCACAGCGGCTCACCTCTATTTATAGACATCGTCAAGGAAACTTGATTTATTGCTATTTTTATTCTGCCCCCTTCAAGCTCCATATGTTAAATGAGTAGTTAAATAATGGCCGGCAGTTTCATGTATTGGGTTATTTTACATTTACAAGTCATTTCAATGAATTATTCCACTCCCTTTGGGAATGTAAACCTAACAGAAGGCTGAGGTACAGAACTGGGCTGGTGTGTATAAACTTTTCCAGTCACTTGTGCTTTGGAGATGTTCGCATCCTTTCGCGTTAACTCTGTATGTATCTTTGCTTGTGTTCTGTTAACTAGTTATCCACTGTGGGCTTCCAGCGTTATGTCCAAATGCACATTGTCTGCATTCATTGAAGTTATCAGTAAAAGTTATAAAGCTCTTTTACACAGTAACTAATTTGGTTCGCATTGTACATAGTTGTTCTCTTAGCTGAAAATGCACCTACAAATGACAGTCAGTGCTATCAGATATGTCTCCCTTGCCAGGCATATGTTGCTGGGGCATTAATTTGTTGCCTTGAAGAAATGCAGATTGGAAAAAGCTCATTTGTTCGTTCCATATTCATGTGCCTTTCCAGCTACCCTGCTGAGATTAGGTGTTTCCTGTGTCCTAACAATGACTTGAAACTCCGTTTTGAAGTTTAATTCATAAATCAGTGGTTGGCACAATACACTAGGCACAATTGCTATGATTTTATTTCCCCAAAATGTATAGTATTCACACATGTAAAACCTGTAACAGTTTAAATAACTGCCAATATACTCGTTCGCTTTTATTCTAAAGTGCTTCCAATGAATTTCAGTAACTTTCAATCCAATTTGAACTATGTGGTCTGTATAAAGAAATCAAATATCTCTCCACTAATGGCTTCCAGGCTATGCTGATTGGGGATCTTAAAAGCTTTAGTCTCAAATAATGAATCAAATTGCCTTTTTCCTGCAGTTTGAGAGTCTCGTCTGAGAGACTAACAGCATTATTAAAGTGTGAGAGCGATACGGCTGTGTTTTGACATTCGTGCCATTAGCATCTGTCCTTCATCAGGGAACCAATTTGTATTTTCGCCTTTTTAAAATGTATTTTTACCGTAATCTTCTGAGATTTTCTCAATCGTTTTTTTTAACCTGTATTCCGTTTTCAAATTGCCTCAGGTGTGGCTGGCAGATCCAAACCCAAGAAGGCCTACTTTTGAGTTCAGATCAAGCGCCTGCCAGAATAGCCAAGTGTTTGAATCTGTTTCATACCTGACAAAAAAGCTTGCATTCCTGAAACCTCCATGTAATGCGTATGAATTATTCAGCAGGAATGACTTCATCAGTGCATATTTCGTTGCAGTAGAAGCAGGTATTCGCCTTTGAAAGTGAGATTGCGGAAGATTCATCCACCACAAAATTAGAGCTGAGCTGAAGTCTGCTGAATTTGATGTTAGGCGTTCAGAAATTCTGCGCACATTTTCTCTATATGCTAGTTTTGTTGAAGCTCTGAAATTTTTAATAGCTAAGCTGAACTTTACAATGCACTTTACTGTGTTCTTTATTCTTGAGCAATTAGCAAAGCATTACATCTTCTGTGTGTTTTGTGTTCTGGAAAGTGCTGGACATTAGGCTGTAATAGATTCAGCTCTGTATAAATGAGTTCCCTTTTTTACATTAGTATTGCGTCTTATTTTGCATTTAAAAAGGAGTGCTTGGAATATTACAGAAGTGTCTCACCATGAAGGTAAATGGCTAAGCTGTGGACATAGTGTGAGCAAAATACTCTTAATGGTGGGTTTATTTCGTCTTGCTGTTAAAGAACATAATTAACCACCTGTCTGGGGTGGAGTCAGCAGCTACTATATCTTCCACTTGAAGAGTCTATTTATACCCTGTTACGGACAGTACCCACATTGTCCAGCAGATGGCATTCGTCAGCTACTCCACATTTTCTTGTTTTATTCGACATTCACCTTAAAAGTATTTGTGAAGGCAGCAAGAGCATTGGTATTGTGAGAGATTTCGCTTTGATGGTGCTGTATGATGTCTCATGTTGCAGAATCTCTTAGTCTAAAATACTTGGTTTCTGTGGTAAAATGTTCTCTAGGGCTTCCCGTTCGAAGCATACCCACTTTAATTTGATGCCCACTGTCCTCAGAAATCATTGATTGACCCATATTCTGTCAGGTGGGTTAGACAGCTGAACTCCTCTCTGAATAATATTGGACCATGCTCAAGTGCGCACTATTATCATTTAAATTTTGTTGTTTAAGCCTTATTCCTGGCAGCGTTCCGTGATTGAATATCAGGATGGTTCTGGAGGGGATATTTTATTTATTTATACATAATCTATTTTATTGTGTAAAGGCTCAGAGGAGGCCAGCAGTTAGGAGAGTTGGTGGGAGATGGTGATGAAAGTTGTGCTGGTATTTCATTGACATCAAAAATGACATGGCAGTAGCGCTGGAACTTCATTGATGCTTTTTTCTTATCTTTTTTTACACCTCTTGGATCTTGCAAAATTACTCCAAGCCTTTTTCATCTCGCTGGCATATTAAGCATCGACTGACTAATCCAGCCACATCACTCCCCTTGGTTCTGGGCCTGAAGATCTGTACTCCCGGCTCCTCACGGTTTTCTCAGTTACAGATAATTGGGGGAAGACAATGATTCTTGCATTTTACAGTGCACTGATAATGCTGTACCATTTGGCTGTAGGAGTTTATAAAAGCCATTTTTATTGTAGTGTACTTTTAGTTGTAGTGTGACAGGGTGGGAAATGTGAGGCTTTGAAGCCTGAACTGGTGGGAATTGATATGCTCTGTCTGCCTGCCTTGTTTAACAACATAGGCAGCTATTGAAAGGTAACAAGGGGGGTGGGGGGTAAATCTAACCAAGAACGACGGTGCACGACCGCTCAGAACCTGCTTCGCACACATCTTCCCAAAGCAAGCAGCTAGGTGATCTGATTGATCAGAGCAGCCAAGGGGATAATGTCTTCTCCAAATCCGGCCGGCTTCAAAGCAGGGCGAGGGTGTAATTTATTTATTTATTTTCCCCTGAAGCTGTCTTACAATTCACTTGTGGAGAGAATTATCAGAAGATGGGGCGAAATGAGTCAGTTATCCTCTAAAGTAGAACTCGAGCTGATTAGCCTAAGTGAAAAGCCCTGCTTGTGGCACAGATCCAACAAAAACACATCACCCAGGGGAGACCTTCCCTGCTGTGTAACGTCACACTATCGGGATCCTTCCCTTGAGCATCTTGAGGAATTTTCAGAGCGTAGACCTGCTCCAGCCTGCCTAAATCAGCCCTGGACCTCCTTTCGGTAGGAGAGAGGCCCATAGCAGTCGACCGGCCGACACCGGAGTGGCTTAAGAGATCACCTCTGTGAATCGGTCAAAGCTGGGATTTGAAACCAGCAGAAAAGTGAGGGACTTTCATCCCAAATCGGTGACTTGACAGCTGTTGGTTGTCGGCGCACTGCGGGGTGGCTTGGCTAAAACCGCTCTCGTACCTGTGTCCCTCTTTTGTCCCTTTCACAGACGTGCTAAGGAATGGCATCTCCAGGGAAGGAACCTTTTATGGTGCTTCCTGTAAACCTACACATGAAATTCAATGTGCAGTTTCTTTTTTCTTTCTTTCTTTTCTTCTATTCATTTCTGTTTTAAAAATCTGTGCATCACTTTTGCTTTCTTGAGTGGGAAATGTTGAATTAGCTTTACCAGCAAAGGGAATTACTGAATGACGTGAATGTTCTTGGTGCTAATTACAGCGCTGGCCCTTTTATAGGGCTGTGTGTAATCTAATAATAGAGAGGAGACAATCATGTATTTCAGACTAAAAATGACTCGGGCCTGTTCATCATAGTCTTTCAGAGATACTAAGGAACACTTAACTATATATTGTCCTCATTCTACCGCGCAGTTATAAAGGCATGTGCACATGAATCCATATTAGATGCTCAGAGGTGTTGCCTGAAGGAAAAAAAAAAAGGTCCTTTAATATGGTCCAAGACACGTCTAAAGCAGGAGGAGCAAAGTCCACGTTTTTTCTCTCGCCCAGCTCCCAAAACACACATACCAGGTATTCACTGTACTTGATTGGCTGGGAGTGAAGAGTTCCCTTTGATCCGGAGTGCCGCTTTTGAAGGATTCACTTGCCCTGATGTTAAGGGCTTTGCTAGAAACGTCACGCCCAGTCCCAACTGGCCCTTGATGTCTTGAGTACCAGTGGGATCTCAATGTTGTGTATCTTAATGTTTCTCTGGGATCCTTATTTGGTATTCAGGAGGGTGGAGCAGTGACCACTAGCATTCAGTTGGGAGAGCAGCTCTTGCTGGTGTAGTAACCCAGCAGGAAACGGTATATGGGAGAGATGAACACGCATCAGACGGTCTTTTTGCCTGTAATGAATTCTGTATATTTAGAAATTTTATATTCATGAGTATTTTCTTGCCAACCATTCCCCTGTATTTTATGTTTTTTTTTTTTTGTTGCTTTTTTTTCTTCCTAGCTTTAAGTATTTTGAGCAGGTGTTAAAACCTAGAGAATAAATTACCATCTCATTACCTGGACATGTGATTCTCCCGTGCTGGGAAAATTTAATGGAGGTGAAAAAAAGCTGTATAAAATTTTATTGCCCCCGATTTACATCGAATGTGTGCAAATTCATGTTGTGGTATTTAGTCATTAGATGTGCTTCACAGAAATTGCGGGTTAAGGTGTAGTGCTGTTTCCGGTGATTGGCTGCCGAAAGTGCTCATGTTCCAGGGAATGCGGCGACTCGAGGAAAACCGTGTAATTACGCTGAGAAGGCCTTATGTTCCAAGGTCACACCGTCCCCATGCAGGGCTTTTGCCGATTGGGTGCCGGAATGCAGGGATTCTATAGTATTTCCCTGGATGCGTCCCACTGTAGAGGCTGACTTTATATGCACAAGCTGTTCATAGAATTGTATTATGTTAAAATTGTTAAATGTATTTTGTGCAGTTTGCTATGTTTGATGCTGACAAGGTGGTGCTGAAATCAGGGGTGTCACTGGTATGGATATTCTGGCAAATACGGGGGGGAAGTAGCACTTTATAGGGTTCCCTGAATATGAGTATTTCTATGCCTGTCTTTCTTCAAATTGTTGTTGGGGGGGGGTTGGCTTTGTAGCTCTCTCACACACACCACCATTAAGGCGCACTCACCATACGTAACATTCTAGCGTTTTCTGTTTACCGCCTGTGCCTCTGTCCTGTCTGCTCCTGTAGCATTGCACACAGGGTGTCCACATGCTCTCCAGGTTCCGTGTTAGAGATGAAAGTGAGCGATAACAGAGTAATATGTCATGGTGTCAGGAGCTTTGAGGTTTGTGCAGGAGACTCTAATACTTTAGTGCACGTCAAAGAAATATTGTTACTTCTAGCCTAGGAGTAGTGTTGAATTTGGGAATAAACAACAGCACTCAAGTCGAACTTTACAAGGCTGGCTGAGTTATGGACAAAAAAGTAATGCAAGATTGACATAAAATAGATAAAAGATGTAGCAGGTGTATAGCAGAAATACTGTAATTTTGGTTTCTATTCATTTATTGTTTTTTTTACCTAGCCATTCGTGTGATGGGTGCTTCAGGGTTAGCTGCCTGACGTTTCATTCTGAACCGCTTAAGGCCACAACTGTGTGTGTAGCTGGGCTGAGGTGCCCATTCCATGTGAGGAAAACCGATCTTGCCTGTGTGGCATGGTTCTCGCCATAATTTTGAGAGAGAATGGAGGCGACCAGCATGTCAGTGTGTGGGAGGCAACCCTGAACCTTTAAAGTGCACATGAGACATCTGGTTGACCTGTCAGTCTCTGTAAATGTGCTCGTGGGGGGGCCGTGATGGCACATGAGAGGATTATTCATCATTTTCCTGCCCCATCATTTGAAGGGCTCTCCCCCCGGTTGAGGTTCCCATCATGGCATTCAGCACTGGTCCTCACGAAGGGGGGGTACTTCACTGCGAGGGCTTAGGCAACCGGGATGAAGAGAGAGAGAGAGAGAGAGAGAGAGAGAGAGAGAGAGTGAGGGATGGAGAGGGAGAAGCAGGGGGCGGGAGGCATCTGGGGCCAGACAGGGCTATTGTAAAATGCATGAGGGATTGCTTGTTGTACATGTGGGGGCAGGGGGTGGGGGGCTGAGGAAGCAGGAAAAAAGACCCACCCATTTAAGACAATAGAGGGAGGGAAATAAGCCCCTTGCAGAGAGAGAGGCGGCATGCGGCCGATTGGGTAATTTCAGACCGCTTGACATATTGCCTTTGGATGGGGAAGATGAGCCACTTTGAGTAATGGCACTGTTTTGTTTGGACGCAGCCTGAGCGCGTGGCCGGAATCGAGCGCTCGGTTCCCCGGTAGCTGGCAGCCTTGGGCTATGCTGCGGCTCATTTCCCATTTCTACTGTTGTAGCTCGCAAGAAGAGTGGACTGAGGATGGCAAGTGCATTCTCAATAGGTACGTCCAAAAGCCGTCTGGATCACGCCGCTTGTTTGGAGTCCATCTGTGCCAGTCGCTTCTCTCTCTCTCTCTCTCTCTCTCTCTCTCTCTCTCTCTCTCTCTCCCTCTCTCTCTCTCTCCTTTCCCCCATTCTGGAGCGAGTGTCACAGAGATTCTTTCCGCGGGGAGGCACACTGCTTTCGCTGGCCTCTTGCCTCTTGCTCGCCCTGTCACCTCGCTTTGATGGAACCTTCTCTCTGTGTGTAGAAACAAAGCTGCAGCACGCTCTGTGCCGCGCTACAGAGCTCAGAGCAGTGCCTTTGCTCCCCCCCACCCC
>JAAGVU020000045.1:8511784-8536236 GCA_011763525.2 Mormyrus iriodes | reverse complement strand
TGGGGTGGACACTGGCAAGGGTTAAAGTTTCCACCCTTTTAGGGGGGTCCAGGGGGATTTTTTGGTTGTTTTAGTTTTTGGGGGGGGGGGGGGGTTAAACCCCCCCCCACTCCCCCCCATAACTTACACCCATGTTTACACCCAAGCTGTAGCTGATGACCAGCTTGAAGCAGAGGGTCTTTTTCTATTGCCATGGGGAGGACCATAAGGAAAAGAGATCATATATTGCTAATATGTATACAGACATACAGTATAAAATAATGTTAATAATAAAATTAAAAGTAACTAAGAAGAAAAATAAGATTCTTAAAAAGTTGATACTTAGCTAGAACCTGTAAAAATACCATTGGCATGTTGCTGTTACGCAACCTGGGCTGATTTAGTAAATCTGCAAACATATGAATGGATTGGGGTAAACCAACTGAGATGCCAGGTCAGATAATATATAAATGATGTGAAATCCTTAAGACAGCGCTATTTGAATGAATACTGCCTCAACAGTGATAGCATGTGCCATTGATTTTGAGGGATATACAAAAAAAAGATGGAAATAATCCAAGGTTCCCCAATTCCAGTCCCAGGAGGCCAGAATCCAGCACTGTTTGCCGATTTCCCTGCTCAAACACATCTTCTTCAGCTAATTACAAGGTTTGGCAGGTGTATTTGAGCAGGGAAATCAGCAAACTGTGCTGGATTCTGACCTTCTAGGACCAGAATTGGAGAACCCTGCAATAAATTATCCTGAACTAGAGCAATAAAATATCGTTGCTACCCATTTATATTTTTATTTTATTTCTGACAAGATTCTTAACAACTGACACTCACTTGCATGTCAAGCTTACTACAGTAATCACAATGGTTGGTTCATGGTATTCAGTTTTAATGTTTTTCTACGAATTAGTGCATCGTTAACATCATGTGTAGACTGAGGTGAAGACTGGGGTAAATCGTACAGTAGGGTGACACAGATTTATCTATTTTCTGGGGGAACTGCGCCCGGCGCTACAAGCCGTTCTAGAATCAGAATGTTGGTCACGTGTCAGCTCTCTCTCTCCCGGTATCAGCGCCAGTCTGCTCGTTTTTGGCAGGTAAAAAGATGCCACAATACCAGGTTTTGGCTCAATATATCACAAATATTTACTGAATAGTGGCTATTGGCTTTTTTAATGATTTTTTTTATCACTGCAGCCATTCATAAGCAAATACATAACAAAGTATATTGGCTGTTTCTGAAATGGCGATCTTCTGCGTCCTGCGGTAATTTTAGACAGCCGGCTGTATTAGTCAGACTCCCACCTTTAACCGGTGCATCTCGATTCTAGATCTTGTTTAATCATAGTTGGTAAGATGCACACAAACACACGCAAAAACAAATAAATGCGTTTTACAGTCGTCGTCAATGTGAAATGATTTAGGCTATACAGATGTGGGAAACGTAGGATTAATCTTCAGGAGGTGTACTAACGGGTTAATAACAGGGTAATATTATTGAATAATAACGGAAATGTATTATTTCTGAAAAAGATAGACCTGTATTTCACTTTCCCTTTTCCGCATGGGGAAATCTGGTAGCCTACAGGCAAGAAAATTCTGCATACATCAATCTTTATGTTACAATAAAAAAGTAATTACAATAAAATATTATTGTGAACGAGTGAGCAAATGCTTTATTAAGTCGGGATACACTACAATTAAATGAATGGAAACGTTTGTAACGTTACTTCTGCACGCCATGTAAACGCCTCGCGTACATTTATTTGGGGACACGTCTGGTGAAAATTGCAACTACGCAGTCGGGTTAAAATCTTGAAAAAGCAAGGTTTCAGATAAAATACGAAGACACGTCAGTAATTCTATCCATACACGGGCTATAGATTTTACATAAATGTTCTCAGTGATTTCGTTGACATTGACATGCTGCGAAAGACGAAAGAGGTCATTCCGATTTAAATGATTTAATCAAGGACACTTCTTTCTTAGTAATGCATTCGGGAGAACAAATTCGCGACGGCGATGAAATGTATATTAAAGGTGAAACATAACTTACGATCCGCTGCCTTTTCAGAATTGTCTTGGAAAGCTGTGCAATCCATCTTTAAAATCATGCGTTTCTCAACTCCACGTTATCCAGCTGAAACATGCCTCCAACTCTGACTCGAAGAAACAGTCGCTTTAACCCCCCCGTATAAAACCAAATGCGCTGGACACCACTAAGACAATTAAAATATTAGAATATTAAAATATTGTTTTTTGTATTGATTATCACCTGAAAATTATAATCAGTAACCCTGGATTTCTGATTTTTCGAGAGCACAGCGTTAATAAACTTAGAGAAGATGCTGCCGTTGGTCCCCGATTCAGGGCAACAGCTGATGTTCGGTTTCCGAGCCTTAGGATTTTGGTCCTTAAGCAGGCTGAACCACCTGCATCAGCGGGGTAGCGGTCATATATTTGAAACTGAAATTTTACCCCAATATGAAAATAAATTCTAAATATACTTAATTTGTATATGTTGCATTGTATTTATAATATTGCATTTAGTTCTTGTATTTTAGCACCCTTATTTTATGCATAGCTATGATGGAATGCGATTGAACTCCCTGTTTTCCGGAATAGTTCTGTCCTCCAAAGAATCCCGTTGCTGCCTTGAAGTTAAATTAAAAGGCTGTCACCGAAAATATGTTAAAATGTCAGTCGTTACATGCTCCCAATTTGTTACATCTGAGATGGGTTATACAGATTATTAGATGATAGTTTTGTCCTCAGAACATATCACTTTATGCTTTGTTTTGCTGTTCATAGATAACATCTGAACAAATCTGTAGAAAGTTCCAGTAAATAGGTGCCATCAGGATGAACTACTATCAGGATCAATTACTGGCAGGTAAATAGATACCATTAAGGATAATTAAGATAATCCATGGCATAGCAGAATTTTGTGAAATAGGTAGTAAAACAGGTACTAGTACTTGAAATGTACTCAGTAATGCCCAGATTGTGACTTGATGAAGGTGGTGGAGGAGGTGGGTTAGATAATCCCTCTCCCCACTTGCCAAATAATGATGCTTTCATATTCATTGGCATACAGTGACTAGTAAACAAGTTCATTTGTGTATCCCAGAGGATATGATCTGTATCAGGTCTGTTCTGTAGATTATGTTTAAAAATACCTTACACTGGTCATAAGACACAGACCTCCGTTACTGCAGACCTCAGGATCTGCGTGTTGCGGTATCACGGTCCCCCAAGCAAAAAACTGTCTCTGTCTTCTCAGCAGGGAGCTTACAGCAGAGGCATGAAGGAGCTCTTTGTGAGATCAGATCTGTACCAGTGACACTCGTTTTGTCTCTCGCAGCATCCAGCCAGAAAGAGGAATTGTGTTACTGTACGGTTTCTGTTACTGCTGTGTTCCTAGACAGGCATACATCATTGAGTAGATGCACACAAACAATTGTATGGCCACTTCAGTCCGAAAGGTCTACAGCCAATCAGATTGTTTCACATCATAGCTGGAACAGCCTGAAGAGCTTAGTGTAATTGAAAGTTGCATGGAGACTGACTCGCAATGTCAGGTTTCACAATCAGGACACTGTCCATCCTGTTAAGCAAAGCTGGAATAGTGGAAAAACTGCAGCGCTCAAGGCACCGAGGACTCAGGGCAGCTGATAAGAGACAATCTGAGATTGGGATCTAACCTGAGCTGGGAAAGGATGGAAAACTAAGACAGAAGGCAGAGCAGTGAGCTGGGAGTGCAGCCAGGAGCATGCAGCTGCAAGGGTATTTGCTGAAACATTACAGCGAGCCAGGCAGGAGATGAAGACCGTAGCAAGGAATCATGACAGTAATACATAAACAATAGAAATGCTGAGCTCATGTGGTTTAAAAGGAGATTCTAATACTCAGCACAGTACTGACCCCTTTGGCAGCTTCAGTATTGCCTAGAAGCCTCCCTAAAGCAGGACCCAGCTACTCCATCCGTCGTCTAACTGTGACAAGGGGCCTGGAGGTGATTCCAGGCAGCATAGGGCACTGTGAGGTCTGGGGTATACCCTGGATGGGATGCCAGCACATCACAGGGTGCACATTCACTACGGATAATTTAGAGATGCCAATTAGCCTAACTACATGCCTTTGGACTGTGAGAGGAAACCAGAGTACCCAGACAAAACCTGTGTGACATGGAGAGAACACACAAACTCCACATAGACTGGAGGTGGGATTCAAACCCCACAACCCTAGAGACACAACACAGCACTGCTAGTCTGTGCCACCAGACAGAATTAAAAGTAAGAGTTACTTCCCTCTAGTGGACGGGAGGACAGTTCTTGTTATCTGGTAGCTGGCCAGTTGAGAAATGCTTTAGTTTATTCATAAATCATATTATAAACACTGGGTTTGATCTTTAGTGTAACCAATTTACTGGATGTCAGGTGTACATATTGTCTTCTTCTCTACCTTAAGTCACACAAAAACATACAGAAGGAGAAACTGGTCTTCATGCAGGGATCCATCTCTTGGAGTAATTGTACAGAAACGACTGCTTTGAAGGTATCCGAGGGTCGTAGAAACCTACAAAAAGGTGGGCATTTCATAGAGTCTTTAAATGAAATCAGTACTCATCACTAAGAGGATCCAGTAGCTACCGGCCAATAGCAGTAGTGCTAGATTTATTGTCTTGACTCTACCTGGCCCTGGAAGTCCATCTGTTTCTCTGACTGTTTCTCTGATCCATCGACTTGTGCCTGACATGAACACTGCAGTAGAAATGTAATGTCTACATGGGCCCTTGTAGTCCACGATGTTGTATTGGCCAGGCCCTGGGAGGGGCGGAGTCTTTGGCAAGGTCAAAGCCGGGGCAGCCAATCCCAGGTAGTGCTTCCTCCTAGGTTATATGTTAATGGTACAGAATTTTTTTTCTCCAAATATTTCAGTTACTACTTAAATCTAGATAAACTAGAATTACCACAGAACCACACATTCACATTTACTCTGCAAAATGCCAGGTGGCGCTGATTGGAAGAATAACCCTAAACGGTTCAGGAAAATAGTCCATTATTTTCTGTAGTTGGTGTGGCAATTCCACCTCTGTCCTCTATCGTTTTCTGTACCATGCAGCTTCTACACACAAAAATAATGTGTAATTCAGATGAAACATTTGTGAATATTATGTGATGATAGTGAAATATCGATTGGGGATGGGTCATACTGTGAATAAGGGTGAATTATACCCGGCAAAATGGCATTTGACCATACTGAGGAAATGTACAAATCTCACTTTTCAGAAAGGATGCATATATGTTCATGATATTTTGTATGAGTTGTAATAAATGGGCCACACAGTCAGGGCTGGTTTGCATAATTCCAAGGTCTGGAACAAAATTATTTCAATGGGGCCCCTGTATGAGGATCACTGTCTCTCCTGGGCAGACCCCCCAGTACCCCCACCCCATCCAGGCTGGGCCCAGGACAGCTTCCTTGATTGTAACCCCTAGACACCGGGCCTGCACACAATGAATCAGTGATCATACATTCAGGCCCCCAGGCAAATTCATACTGTTTTGTGCAGCTGTGATCAGTATCTCCCATCCCAATCAGGCCTTGATACATATGAGCCAAGGGGGACAACTCACAGGAAAATGGTTCTCTTAACAGGCTCGGGGGGCTGGTTGGGGTTATAGGTTCCTGGCCCCGGGGCTTGGCTAATCACTGGGGGCTGTATGCGGCTGGATCCAGACTTGAAGCAGGAGACGGGCACCTTAGTGGACATCTTGGTTAGGGCATCATTTACCATATAGTGACCTTAGAGAGGAGTAAACAGCAAAGCCCCTTCAGATATGCTTTTCAAAACAGCCTGTCCAACCACAAGCGTTCACAGCAGTCCCATGATTAATTACACATTAATTCCGAACATAATAGAACATAATGATTTGTGGATTCAGAAACCTTGGACTCCAAAAGGCAGATTCTGGATACAAAAGCCAGGAAGCATGTAAGTAACAGCTGGTCAACCATGCATCTCAAAACCAGTCACTTCTTCTACTGCACATACCAATTATATGGGGCTTCTGCATTGTTTATATCAGGGATGGACAACTGGCAGCCGGGGGGGCCATATCCAGGCCCCTTCGCTCTTTTTTCTGGCCCGCTCACTGTGCACAAATACTAAATGTATGTTTTATAAATTAACGAAATAACCACACTTTGAAATGAATTCACATCATGCTGCCTGACCACTAGGAGGAGCTGTAAACAGTTACCTAGAGAAACGTTAAACACTAGGGGAATATCTGGTTGAAATGAGTACCTGGTACAATTAGTTGTCTTTTTTCCGAAGCCAATTGTTCTGCAGTCTAACTACAGACAGCTAGGCACTTATAAAGATTCTGCATTAAAAAAATAAATGCAATTAAAAATTGTTGCACTACCATTTTAATTGCATTGCTAGCATGTGCTGAGCTACTGCCAGAGTTGCTAATCGGGGTATATATGGACCCTCCCCACACTTGATCAATTTTATCGTTGTGGCAGATCCCCCAGCTCAGCAAAACTGACTGGCCCCATCATAGCCGTTAATAGACTTTACGACCCAACTGAAGACTACATTTGCCCATCACTGATTCATACGACACACACACACAAAGCCTTCCTATATTGTGCAGACAGCACTAGTCTGTGTCTGTACATTATGCCACATAACTAGGCCATGTGGCCCTTATACAGCTCTGGAAAAAATTAAGCGACAACAGCAACATTTTTAGTTTCACTTGTTTCTCAATTTGCAGGTAGGCTTCTGTGTAAAATATATATTCTTTTGTAAACTTCAACCTTACTCTTCTCATTAATGAAGGGCTTCTTCCTTGCTTTATGCGACTTCAGTCCTGCTTCTAGGAGCCTGTTACAGACTGTCCTAGCAGTGCACTTCACACCACTTTATGTTTCCCATTCCTTTTGAAGGTCACTTGATGTCATCCTACGATTCATTCATCGGTGCATAAGTTGACGGTCATCTCTGGCATTAGGAAGTAGCTTCTGCCATTTACCTGGCTGGTTTCTGGTCATTCCTAGTGTCTCCTGCTTCACCTTTTTCTTATGTATTGCTGTCTTAGAAATTTTGAGCCTGGAAACAACCTGCTGCTCAACGTAGCCTCCTGCCAGCAGGACCACGATTAAACCAGGATTTAACAATGCAGATCTGTAAAAAATATAGAGTGGTCTCTTAATTTTCTCCAGAGCTGTACAGCCTTCACATACCACTCTCATGCCTCCTACACTGATAGCAGCAGTTCAGAAGGACTGTGTGCATGCAAGGTCATGTGATAAAGTGTGCCGAAGTGTCTTACATGGAGATGGACCTTCAATAGCGCGGTGCAGGCCGCTTCTGCCAGTCTTCGATACAAATGAAGACCGGGCAGATACAGTGCTGTTCCTCTCAACCTCACTGTAAGAAACCTAAAACTCCCGATAAACAACATCGAAAAGTTCATTCGTAGAATTTAACCAATATCAGCTAATGCTAGATTCCAAGCAATGATGCTGGAGCCAAGAACCAAAGTTGCTAAATCTCAGCAACATATACCTATGTGAACGAGCTTCAGTCACAAAGAAAACCATAGAAACTCATTACAGAGCTGGATCAATCTGATCTTGGGTGTAGAAATAACCAGCTCTTCACAGACTATGACATACACACATGGTATTGGTTAGGACCAGGCATCTGATTTTGCAGGTCCTCCATCTTCACGGCTATAGGCATACAGAAAACTCTGGAGCACCCCTTGGTGGAGTTGAACTTGGAAATTAGGGAAGCCTGAAGGTTGTAGGTGTTGGGCCCAGGGGTGCAACGACGGGGAGGATGAGGCATGCGAGTGGCCTAGAGGTGGAGAAAAAGCTTTCATGAAACACTTGCATCTATATTAGAGGTGGAAAGTTCAGGTCCACATGGTATAAATCCAGATCAAGATTTTGCTTCAACCAACTAGTTGAGTATAAAGAGGCACAGTCACAGAGTACTCAACTGGTTGGTTGAAACAAAATCTTGGTCAGGATTTTTACTTTCTGGACCTGAACTATCCACCCATAATCTATATTACTGCGCCATCAACCTTGTTCCATACCTAACATCTAAGACCTGTAAGCACCACTGCTTACAATCAAAGCCCTCAAAGAAGAAGAACTATCAATTCTTGCTTTTCTAAAGAAATCTAAAGTTGTAAATAACATCTAAGGCTGCTCGATTATGGCAAAAATCATTATCACAATTACTTTATACGATTACTCATCGACTTTGAAAATATTATGCATTTATTAAACTTTTAAAATAACCTGTCTCTGACAGTGGATTTCCTTAAACCCTAAATATAATTCAACTGAGAACAAAATAAAAAGGGGCTGGAAAGGGGTGCGCTGAATTATAACACAAGGAAAAATGAGACCATCATTGCAAAATGAAATGCGGCACAATAATTGTTTTATCTCAATTTTGTTTTGATAATCCGAAGCTAAAATTGTAATTGAAATTGAAATTAAAATTCACTTAATTGCCTAGCCCTAATAACATCAAGGTTTTTTGACAATGCTAATTCCTGTAGCTGTACCAGCCACGACTAATTTGGTCTTCTGATCCTCTCCTGAGTAACAGGGAGTCTTGGCTGCACATAGGCTTAGAAGATGACCTGTGATGCGAAACTGCCGGTGCCCTTCTTGGAGAATGAGGGGCTGATGAGGTCTGCGGACTGCTGGGAAATGTAGGAGCCTGGTCCTGGAGTGTCACTCTGCAGGACAGGCATCAGAGATCTGGTCACTGCCATGCTGGTACCTGAGTTACCACCACAGAGCTGTTTTTGTGCATGATGTCAGGCTAATATCATTTGTTTCTGTCACCAATAAGGGATTTATAAAAACTTTGTAGCCATGTAGCCACAGTGCCCATTTAGGTGAGCGTTCCAAAATAAACAAACAAATTCAGGGAAAGATTTTTGTTTCTGTGTGTTAGACACTTGAAACAAAGGCTTGCAGATCTACAGCTAACCTTTAAGCTACACACTGACGACTGGTGCTTTTGGTTTGCTTTGGAGAGTGCTTCGAGACACTTTTTTGAACAGCACCATCTAGTGGGGTCAAAAAATACAACAAACAGTTTATGAAGTGTCCTGTTAGCCATCACTACTGACGACTAAACGCCTCGTTAAAAGGGCATGTCTATTGGTTGGGTTTTTGTTGGACTAATTTTCACCTGGACATCCTCAGAAATGAACCTCTTGGTCTGTGAGGAGAAACCTTTCCTGTCTGTGTTACTTTTCACCACAGTCTGGTATTTTGTAGGGATTGAAGGAGTCTTAACCGCAGGTCTGGGGCCTAGGAAATACTTGTATATTATTATTCGTTAAAACATTGCCTGAAACAGCATTTTCGTCAGACAGCATGAATAACAGGTACACTCACCATCATTCACATCCATTTCAGATTTATTTTTTGTAAAGAATCTTCCTGGGAATGTCTTGGACCGGCCTGAATTAAGCGCTACACAGTTATCTTCCACGAAGCCTGTTAGATGTAAAAGACAGGTAGAATTTTAACTGTAAACAGTTATTTTTGGTAATAGATTGAATGCAGGCCAACATTTGGTCTGTTATGGTAAATAATTTCTGTTATAAACTGTGCAGATGTTTAGGTGGGTCATACAGTTTTGCAGATCATATACAGGGCTGCCAACTTTGGTCACCTGGCTGGAGTGAGATTTTTAGTTTGAGACCAGTTTACACGCACATGCACATGTATGTAACAGTTTTATTACCTTGTAGATAGTCTGTACGGTACCCAACGCTTTTGATAATTTAGCTTTATAATGGAATAATATAAATTTGCCGTAAGATTTCTTGTGAGAGCGCTAGAGTCTGAAAGCGTGAGTCGCTAGATGCGTGAGAGTTGGAAACTCCTGTATAAATCATTTTCACATTAAAACAACCTCTCATATTAAAATAACCAACGTCTGAAAAGTTAAAATATATAATAATATTAATTGCATGATTGAAGCTATTACATTTAAAACATATAATGCAATTACGATGACATCACAAATACAAATAATATCATTAGAATTTTTTACAAAATTTTCACCGATCTGAACAGCGGTTGTAACATGCGTAACTGCTTTCGTTACGTACGTCGGAAACTTGGAAAAGAAAGTCATCGTCGACGAATGGCTTTGCTCAGCACATATAAAATAAAACTCTGGACATAGGCCTACTTGTATACTCCAGCAGAATCAGGACAATAAACGCCCCTGGTGAGTATTAATATTTTAGTTGAACGGATTTTAAATGACCAGTTCCTCGAAAAGGATCATCATTTCCATCTCTTTCTGAATGACACGGGCGATGTCTTGATGGCGAGCCGTTTGCAAATTCCTGCACGTAAAATCTTTTAAAACTTTTAGACCCCTGTGCCATTTCCTCATTAGTGTCACATATACAGCGCCGAGAGTAACAAAAAACTTACCGGTTTATGAATCTTTTATTTCTGCTGACATTTGTGGGTCTGGCGTGCTTCCCATATATGCAATAATTTATCTGTCTGATAAAATACATACGAATAAAAATGTTAACTATTAGGAAATTGTCGTCTTAGCATTTTGAACTAGACGGACGCACAACCACAAGCCTAATGAGTCAGCTCCATTCATTGTAAAATTCGATGCGCTATTTACTTTTTTGAGCTAGTGCTATGTACTATTAAATCTGAGCATAAAGGCAAATTAAATAGAGAAGTCAATGTTCTCACCACTGTTTTGTTGTGCTAACGCACTTTACACAGTGTGATGGTTTGTTTGCGCACGTTGCCATAACAGCTGGGAAGCCGTTTGCACTATGGTAAGAAGAATTCACTTAACCAAGTATACTTTCTGAAGAAATAAATGGTTTCTGCAAGTGAAGGCGTACCATTTCTCACTCAGATGACAATTTAAAAAGTATTAAGTGGTATATATAGATTTTTGGGGGGGTGGGTGTTAATATTTGCTGCCATTTAGCTTCTGAATGTCAGAAAATATGTACACTACTCCTATAGTCTCTGTAAAGAATTTTTAAACTTTCCAACTGAGCCACAATTATTTATAAATGGTGTTAAGGTTACTGCAGGAATGAGTTCATTTTGGTTGCTCTTGTGTCTATTTCGAAAGTACAACTTCATGCAGCAACTTTTGAAAATAAGAATGCCAAGCAGAAGAGGAAAATGTACTTTTATTTCATAAATATACACAGTCTTAGGCACACAGTGACTGATTCACTAGTATGAAATTTATGAAAAACCAGACATACTTCTAAACAGAAAAAGAACAAGCCAAATATCATTCAGCCATTACTCAGAAAACAAGAACATTAGAAGTACAGGAATATACTGTTCATATAGAGGGAGAGTGAAATGATGAATGAATCAACATGACCCGAAGGTGATGGGTCACAAAATAAGTCACTTTGCTTTCCTTGTGCGTGAGAAGGTTTAGCACTAATGATCTACAACTTTGAGGCAGAAAGACATCTCAACACACACCAAGTTCTTAGAGATTGTGCTTCAAGGTAACATTTGGTTGGGTGCAGCTGAACTGTGGGTAGTAAGACTGCTGCATGGAATACGTTGGGTTATTAGTTTGCTTCCGAACAGATCCGATTGGTGCAGAAGTGGTTCAGGGGAGGGAGCCTTCACAGCTTAATGGTTTCCTATTGCAGTCACGACAGAGGATACGATCATTGGAGGAGTGAAAGCCGACACCCACCAGTGACACAGTGCAGAGTGAGCAAGTAAAACAGGCCTGGTGCCACTGACGCTCCCCGAAAGTGATGTACTTCACCTCCTCCTGACCTGCATAAGAGTAACACACCCTCAGTGCTCAGCACTACACAACAAACTTTGTGGATACTGGCAATATGACAACCTTCAATGTAAATGCAGTACAGGCAGTCCCCAAGATACGAACAAGTACCGTTCCCTAAGTCTGTCCAAGTCGAATTTGTACGCAAGTCAGAAAAATATGGTACATAATAATGATTATTACAATGTAATAATAAAACTACATACTGTACGTCGAGCCGACGAACAGCTGAAGCCACACAATGTTTTCACAAGCATCACAAAGTAGTGTGTGCGTTCATCATTATGAACTATTGAATTTAATTCTAAGAGGCTTTATGGCATTTCCTTCATACGTACAAGCTGTCCGTAAGTCAGACGTTCTTTACCTGGGGACTGTCTGTACCTTGATCAAAAGATAAGGGCTACCTTCACATGTGTTTCTGTGACAGACACCTACCTGTGATGGGCTCACCACATGCCTCACACTTATTGGCATACAGCCCGTTGAAGCAGGTCAGACAGTACGGTTTGTCCTGATGTGAGGTGAATTTCTGGTCCCCCAGTGAGGCATGACAGGAAGTGCAGAGTAAGCATTTCCTGTGCCAGAAGACGCCCTGGTAGATCATGCCACCCTCCAGGAGTGCCTATCAGGAAATACGGCGCTCAGAGCAGGAAGAATGCCATGCTACTTTTTGCTCCAAGACTAACCCTGTATTGGTTTCTACGCCAACAATGTCTATACATTGGTCCCTGCAATGTGGACCGTCTCACCTGCTTGCAGTGCTTACACCGGGGTGACAGCTTGGTCTCATAACATGCCACACAGAAGTACTGGCCTTTGTGTGGGAAGAATCCTTGGGATCCCATTGGCTTCTTACAGCTCTGGCAGATGAAGCAGGCCTCGTGCCATGTCACCCCGCCAAACTCCAGCCTCCGTGCTCCTGGAAAATGGAGATGAGAGTGCCTTATTCTGGAGAAATAATAATTTACAGTGATGGTCTCCTTGCAGGAAAGACACTAATGAAATGAGGTCAATAAGGGGGAACATTCTAGAAACTAACAACATACAGTGGTATGTCCAGTAGCAGAAGTGTCTTTTACCTGGCACAATGGGCATATTGCAGGCGTGGCACTGTGCAGCATACTCCCTACAGTGGCAGTCTCTACACAGCAGCGCACCCTCCTGGCTGATGAAAGCCTGGTCAGCCAGGGATCGACGGCAGTGGAAACAGCAGAGGCAGCGTTCATGGTAGTGCTTGTCCTCAAAGAAAAGCTCCTAGGTAAAGGAGGGTAAATGGTGAGAAAAGGTAACGATGAGAATCTCTGCGGACGATGGCCTATACCTGAGCGAGGTGGTGTTTTTAATCTGAGATTACGTTCCCTGAGTATTGGTTAAGTAAAACTAGTGCCAGGCTAAGAGTAAACAGGTACACACCGTGGAATCGTGTCCAATCGGCTGCCCACACTTTGCACAGGTCTTGGCGCACACTTTGTCATAACAGGGAACACAGTGCGGCTGTTCCTTCACCATGATGAACCTGCGGCCATACAGAGAGGTTCTGCAGCCGACACAGTAGAAGGGCTCACTCATGTCAGCCTGTAAAAGCCAGCCAGACAAAAGGAAGGGAGGTCAGCGCTGGAGTTTAAATGGACCGGTAGACAGTTGGTACACTGCAGGGTTTTAAATTTCCTATTTAAATTTGGCTGAATTCGGGAGTAATGTTGAGCCTGTGGGGGGGGGTCGCAGGGGAGGATAAGGTTGAGAGGAATGCCCTATCATGCTGTTCAGCAAATGAAAGAGTATCTCATTGTGCAGGTCAGCGAATGAATGAGTGCCTCATCGTGCAAGTCAGGGAATGAATTATCACCTCATTGTGTAGGTCAGCAAATAAACAAACACCTCATTGTGCAGGTTAGCGAATGTATGAACACCTCATCATTTACATTAGAGAAAGAATGAAGACCATTTCACTGTTCTGACATTTGCTTGAAAAGAGCACAGGGGTGGATTTCTGTGACTAACTGTCACACACCCAACCCTTTCGAAATTTGAACATAAGATATCAGTGGCACAAGACATAAGAAAACAATGTGATAACACATACAAAAAAACTACTGTCTAAAACAGGTTCACAGAAACATTCAGTTCACGCCAATGTCCCATGAAGTTCCTCCTCCAGGCGCTCACATCCACCTTGAGCTTCCAAATCCTCCCAACTCAAGCCCATTACTGGGATTTGATCTCTCTTTCCACACTCTACAAACAGATCAGGACACATGGTTGTGCCAAGCCAAGTCCTGAAAGGCACTCTGCTCTGGAATGTACAGGGGCTTGGCCTGGATGTATGTAGAGCACAAGTCTGATCTACTTGATCTAGCCACCTCATCTCTCTGTTCACATGTATGCACACCCACTCGCGGATAGCTTAGAGAAGGGTCCATAAGGTGAATTACTTCATCCTCAAAGAAATGCATGAAACGAGAAGTAGAGGGAGTCTTTTCCCACCACAAAATCATAATGAGTGACTTAAGTGGCAAAATTTCAGGAGCGTTACGGACGGGGTGCATGTTGCAGGTGGGAAAAGGCGATCCCCTTGTGGCTCCAAGAGACAACAGGGGTTTATCGGGGATAACCAAAATGAACACTGGGTAAAAGCACCAAAACAAAAGGGACCACAAGGGGTCAAAACAAACAAAGAAAAAAGCTACAGAACTAACCAAGACACTGAATTATACAGCCAAGGAAAGAGAAGTAACAACTGCAAGATACCAAAAGGAAATAAATTCAGGGAAGAAGGCAACACCAGGAACAAGAACAGGCAAGGGACCATAACATGAGTACAGGCACATAATACAGTGACTGACTAACAAACTGAGTGAGAGCAAGCACTTAAATACACAAACAACAAGGACTGACAAAAGGCAGGTGTGAATCATCAAGATAATTAACTAATGAGCACAGTACAGGGAAACAAGCCACAGGTGGAGAAACGTAACTAATAATTAACAAGCACAGAAACTAGGGAACTTTAACAAATATCAAAACTAGGAAACATTACATACTGGGAAATAAAGACTAGGAATACTGACACAAAACTGAGGGCTAACATTAGGAAAGAGTAGGAACACAAACAGAACAGAATTAAAATGGACAAACTAAAACAAGGAAACCAAACATTAGAAAAACAGAAAACCAATAAACAGGTGAGGCTGGCCTCGATCCCATGAATGCAGATTGTGCCACACGCGCAACTCACTGACCTTTGTGGCTGTCCGGGGAACAAGGAAAACACACTAGGGACTAGTATGAAGACAGGGGGAACTGGATGGCCAGCAACACCTGCTGGCCAAAACAGGGACCGATCACATAGGACAGGGATGGACGGACACCCACCCTGACACATGACAATTCTGTCAAGCCTAATATAAATATTTAAGGAAGAACATGCAGTCACAAAAACTGAAGATAAACATACAAGCTGCATCTATAGGTGTTGACATCCATTTTGATTAAAAATCGAGACAGACCTACGCTATTCATTTACTAATAAATGCAGTATATACACATTAACAAAGTGGATCACGAATTAGCCTGAAAGCTGTCTGTAACATCGTTACCGCTATCCTGCATTGATCCAATAATAACCTCCATCGTCAACAGCAACTATATTATTATTATTATTTATTATTATTATTAATGGCAGCACATAGAATGTAAATATGAACTTACCCAACGAAGTCTCAGCTTGTCGTTCTGTAGTAAGGGTTATAATTCACAGAAGCGCTACAGTCTGCGCTCACGCACCGTTTTCAGTCAATCCAGAGCATTTTATGATCGGATCAACCCACAGACAAGTTTCTTTAACGCCACCAAAACCGATAGTGAGACAGTGACTCGTCCGCCACACCTCCGCCGCACGCCTCAGGTCATCGTGGTACAGTGAGATTCACGTGCCTCCACTCCTACATGTTAGCATGTTAGATTCATCATAAAATCATTTGCTCTGACGAAATGCTATACCTTTAGAAACGGAACGTCTCGTTACCAGTTATTAAGTAATAAAAAAATTCTCTACGGTCTGACCTGTTAATTAGGCCCATTAAACAAGAAAATAAACGAAAAAAATATATTTTTGGCACGAAGTAAATGTTTTTCAAAGCCAAACGTAGGATTTAGTGTGCAAAGGTACTTTACCTTTCTAGCCATTTAATGCTATGGAATGGTGTCTGGCTGCATTTAGTGACTTGGCGAACAGTGAAATAACAATTGACAATGTCAAGTATTCTGCGTGGGAATTACATGCCTATGTGAAACCCGCAAAAGGTGTGACAGGAAATGTGCATACCACACAGATCTTTTCACATGGCTTTTTTAGTGAACTTTGCAGGAAGCACAGTTAAAGTAGAGGAATCACATCGGGACATGTCATTTCTACCGCTCCTTTTAAGGGCATGTGTTATCAAGATAGTGATTGACTGTGTTTCGTGTGAAGGCGGTGTCCCTGTGGCACCAAAAATAAAAAAGTACTTTTTGACTTTTTAATTTATATATTCCTACACAGATACACAGTCATTACAAAGTGACACAATACATGGAATTACTACAATATATATCAGGGCTATTCACTCACGGCCCTCGAGGTCTGTGTCCTGCTGATTTTCCAGCCTTCCTTCACCTGTGAGCCAGGAGCGAAGCCTCTGGCCCATCAGAATTATTAAACTGACTACCTGGAAGAACGGAAAACACGTCCTGGATTTGGGAATCCAGGTCCAGATTTGAAGAGCCCTGATATATATTAACCCTCAATTCTACGGAAGGATCTGAAGAAATCCGGGGTTTAGTCCGGAGACCAGGGGGAAGGAGCTGCTACTTTCAGTCTTCAAACTGATCTAGCTACAGCAATGTACCATAGCCGAGATAAAATTTTACCAGCCCTCAATGAAATTTGCAAGCATAAAGAACAACCAAAGGCCATCACATCTTATACTAATAAATTACCATGTAAAAAAAGTTATTTTCAGCGTATAGTTTATAAATTTCTATAGACAATTTATTCATTCAGAGCACCACACGGTAACAAGGTCGGTATAGCCAATCCCTACCAGTCATTTAGCTATCCAAATCATTTTTGATTCTCGCATCCTGATGATGGGCAGGTGGAAAGGATAGTGCTTCCAGCTGACAGGAACTCGTGGTTAAAGGTGATCTCACTTCCTGACCAGTTTGTTTTATCAATTACCAGTATCTCTTTTTTTTAAGCCATGTTCGCGTCATATTGGGAAAATCTGGTTATTCAAACCTATTTAACGCTTATGGGCTCTTGCCTGATTGTGAAAACGAATTACTTGTTGTGCTGTTTGCCGTTGCAGAACCGTATACCTATGAAGGTAAAGTGTGTTTAACAAGCTAGGTTTCCCGGATTTGTATTACTAATTAGTCGTGTTTCATTTTTTATACGTAGGCTATACATCGTTTCGAATAATAATAATAATGATGATAATAATAATTAATAATAGTTATAACCGCTCCTATCGAGACATAGGAGCTTCAAAAAGTAAAAAACAAAAAACATTAAAGATTGACAGCACATTCACGAGATGTGTTTGTAACAATCATACAGCTGAAAAAAAAATTAGTTTACATTCACAGTCGATGCAAATAAACCACTTGAGTCGGCTGGAAGACAGCGCACCCCTTGGCGTTTTCCTGCAGGCGTCGCGCGCGCATTTATCAAGCTTTTAAAAGCCCCCTTTGGAGGCGCTCATGTTCAGCTGCTCGTGGAGGACCTGCTCCATCTTAATGGCGCTGCACCGAGTAAGCCGAGCTGCTTTCCTTAGCTAAAACTGAAGCAGGCTCCAAAACGAATATTCAGTCCGGTTCCACCCTAGTGACGTTGAGATTCGGCAAGAAAATTGCTTAATTCATAAAGCTGGTGACGGGCAGTATAATGTATTTTTAGGAATGTGATACAGGCTTGCCAACTCTCATGCATCTGGCGTGACACGTTTTCAGACTATCACGCTCACGCAAGTAATCTAAAGGCAAATCTATATTATTCCATTATAAACCTAAAATTGGCTACATCAAAAGCGTTGGGGTGGTTTGCAAACCCTATACAGACTATTTGCAAAGTAATAAAACTGTTACATACATCTTGCATGTAAATGCGTGTGCATGTGTGTGCAGACTTATCTCGAATTTAAAATCTCACACCAGCCAACTGAGCAAAACTGGCAGTCGAGGTGATATGATTACGGGAGTATCTAGGTTGTTAATCAGAATGATACATTTATGTAGAGCCCACGGGGCATATGTCATTTTGTGCTAGATAAAAGGAATCAATGCATGGCTAATAAATTTGGTTTCAAACCGGAGGAATATTTACTGAGTTAGGACCAATATAAGGTCATTTTTTAGCCATTTCAAATCATTAGAGCCGATCACGTGGGTTTTTAAAAAGTTTACTAGTGGTGTCGTCACCCGGTCTTGTCTCCCCATTGTCGTCTTGATTTGTGCCCTGTGGTACCTGTGTGCGATTCTGTGATGTCGTCTCTGTTTACCTAATGCTTACATTTTTTCAGTGCATCGAATAGGAATTACTGTTTAACCTTACATACTGTACGAGATATATTAAAAAAAAAAATCCTGTTTCAGGTGTCAGAGTCCAAACGAGAGCAGTTTCGGAGGTATTTGGAAAAAAACAATGTCCTTGACTCCCTGACTAATGGTATGTACCCTTAAAATAGATGAAAACATGGGTTATTGGAATTGTTTTTGACCACTGAGCAATCCGATGGATAAGATACTTACTTCTCATTTACAGCGCTGGTCGCTTTGTACCAGGAGGAGGAGAAACCCCATGACGCTTTGCAGTATCCTTTGGAGACGTTATTGTTCTGCATATTCTCCTTTTCCTAATTTGCTTAATTATTATTCAGCGAAATTCGATACTGAAATTTAATGGTCCAAAAGAAGGGGATCGAGTTGCTTTAAGTAGGTTCAGACGTCAAATTCCAGGAATAAAATCACTAGCGTCGCCAGAGGTCAACAACAGAGTGAATTATGACGGACATTTTGATCAAAATGCAAATTTTACCACGGACATAGTATTTAAAAACTATATAGTACGTTTCTCCCATCAGTTAAAACGTTTTGTCACAGACCCCGTTGTCCGTGCACGGACAGGTTGACGTTCCCTAACCCTTGCTGTCTAAAATAATTTCCTGTTTTTATTTGTTGTTTTTAAACTGAACGCTGCATACAGTTGAATGTAGTATATCTGTCCCACTGTACGTGTTAGGACGCTGCGATACGCGGGGTAACAGCCTTAATGAGCGCCAGCTTTGTGCGGCAGCGCCTGGACACGTCTCGCGTGGCGAGTCCCGAGCCACAGACACTGTGCTTGGAGCTCACGGAGCTGCAGCGAAAGCACCAGCTTCTCCTTGAGGAAAACAAAGCCCTAAGAAACAGGGTGAGCACATCCACTCATAAACACACGCGCAAACGCTTTATATCAATAAAAAAAACCCTTTCCCTCGTTCCCAGCTCCTGCAGTATGAACTGGCTCCAGACGATGGTAGAGCCTGAAACTCGCTCTGGTCGTTGTGGCCAGGCTGACACTGGTGTCTTTGGACTAAAAATGTGGTGAATCGAATGTGATTCATTTCATATTTCAGTAAGCTGGGGTCGCTTAAAGGGTCTCATTTTTTTTTTCTATTGTTGATCTACAACTGATATTCAAAAAATAAATACCTTTTGCATCACTGATTCCGAGAATGTTTTATTACAGCTGCTTGTGGAAATGTGGCAAAATCCCTTCATGCTTAATGTAGAAAGCCTTCAGCTCTGCAAGCAGGTAGCAAATTTTAAAATAACATTCCAAAGGATATCCATACAGAGGTGATGGATATAATGTTATATGGAATCTGCTCTCTGCCCAGTACTGTATACAGGGTTGGACTGGTTATCTGGAATACCAGGCACTTTCCCAGTGGGCCACTGGGTATGTGGGCCTGCAAAATTTACCATGGAGGACCCCAAAGTCCAGGGCCAATTTTAAATTGCAGTGCTGACTGTATATAACTACCATGTCATGAAAAGCTGCACATTAGCATGTCTATAGCTGTGATACTGGGCTAGGTTGAAATCTTTACCAGTGTTTTGTCAGGCAATTACTGAGATTGTGAGGCAGTTCTTCACAGTGATGTCATTTTATTTTTTATGGCGGTAAAAACACAACACAGGTTCACAAAATAAGTACAGTAGTCTGGGAAATATGTTTGAAGTATACTTTACGATCAAATGTAAAGATCCTACTTTGACGAGCTTATTTTAAACCATTGCAATATTGGTGACTCCCAGTGTAATGAGGACCATTAATATTCTACAGTTACAAGTTAACTATAGAGACCATTATTATTATTAATTATTAATTTGTTATTAGTCTGAGTGTCATTATGTCTGCTAATTGTTTGCCGTGGGGTAGGATGGGATGAGGGGGATCATTTATAAGAAAAATGTTTGTATTCAAACCCCCAGCCCCTGTCCACTCCTGCCCGTGCTCGGGTACCCGCAGCTCCCCCGTCCACTCCTGCCCGTGCTCGGGTACCCCTAGCCCCCATCCACTTCTGCACGTGCCTGTGAAACACCCTGTTGCAAACTGCAAGAAAGCATTGGATTTGTTCACAGAAAAAATGTACAGAGATCCAATAGGACCGTACGTACATGACGCATTCTTTGGCATGCCTCTTGCCTCTGCTCATTCCTGCCAGGCCTCTGCACACACTCTTACTGGAGTTGTCATGTCTACAAATATTTTCCTCTCAACTTTATTCCAGTCCTGGAATCTGTTATCATGGTCAAATGATTATGGTTGGACAGTCACCCTAAATCATTTTTGTGACACATTTCATGGAAAAAAACATGTATTAGTTATAAAGACATAAAGCTTTTTCCGATATATATGCATGTACAGAGAACTTTCTATCCACTCGTGTCATGCAAAAGAGAGACTGCAAAAACCAGAAGAGTTAATTGTAGGGAAATGGAATGAAAAAGGAATATCAGTATTTTCACATTCGGCTGGCAAAACAGTAGCGAAAGCACCTGTGCTTTAGTATGAGCATTGAGGAGACATCTGACAGTTCCTATGACTACTAGAGAGTTCCAGATAAAAATGTGAATCAGTACAGTATGTAAACAAACAATAATAACCAACATGAATGAGTCCAGCAGGCACGTTTTGGAGGCAGGTGCTGGTTCCCACTGGATTATCAATCCTTTAAGAGACATCTGAAAGAGAGAGAACAGGTTTTTTACAGCACCATCTACACTGCAGTGGGTTAGGCCTCTGTGCCAGTGATCAGAAGGTGGCCGATTTCAATCCTGTGCTGGGCATAATCACATCACTACTGGGCCGTGATCAAGGCCCTTAACCCCCCAAAAAATGCCCCAGGGGTACTGGAAAAATGACTGACCCCAAGCTTTGCTGTCACCTGTACACACAGATGAACTAAAACATTATGACCCCTTCAACATTAAGTGTATAATGTTGATTACATTAGATAGAAAGCTAACATCTGGTACTTGTAGAAATGGCCAGGGGAAAAAATCTGAGTGACTTTGACAAGGACTAAATCATTAGTCAGATAACTGGGCCAGAGCATCTCCAAAACAGTGAGGCTTGTGGAGTGCTCATGGTCAGCTGTGGTGAGTACCTATTCAGAGTGGTCCGATGAGGGAAAAGCCATGAATCGCTGGCAGGGTGTTGGGCGGCCAAGATTTGTTGATGCGAGATGTGGAGAAGGCGATCCCATGGTCACTGCACTGTGTTCTGTGACACATTATTCCCAGGACCATGATAAAATTACACTATGGACAAAAGAATCAGGACACACCTCTTAACCACTGAATTCAGGTGTTTCATTCAGACCCACTACCACAGGTGTATAAAATTAAGCACCTAGTCATGCAGTCAGGTATAAAAACATTTGTGAAAGAATGGGTTGTTCTGAAGAGCTTAGTGAATTCAAGCCTGGTATTTTCATAGAATGCAACCTTTGCAATGAGTCAGTTCATGAAATTTCTTCCCTGCTAGATATTCCATGGTCAGCTGTAAGTGGTATTATTGCACAGTGGAAGTGTTTAAGAACAGAGAAACAGCCATGAAGTGGCAGACCATGTACAGTAACAGAGCGGGGTTGGTGAGTGCTGAGGCGCATAGTGCGTAAAAGTCGCTAATGCTCTGTTGACTCAGTAACTGCAGACTTCCAAACTTCCTCTGGCACTAACCCCAGCACGAGGAATGGGCTTCTACGGCCGAGCAGCTGCATGCAAGCCTCACATCACCAAGCGCGATGCCAAGTGTCAGATGAAGTCGTGTAAAGCATGCCGCCACCGGACTCAGCAATGGAAACATATTCTGTGGAGTGATGAATCACACTTCTCTGTCTGGCAGTCTGATTAACGTGTCAGGGTTTGGCAGATGCCAGGAGAATGTCACCTGCCTGGCTGCACTGTGCCAACTGTAAAGTTTGGTGGAGGAGGGATAATGGTATAGAATTGTTTTTCAGGAGCTGGGCTAGGCCCCTTAGTTCCAGTGAAGGAAATGTGATGGCCAGAGTGTGGCCGCACGTGAAGGAAATGCTTATTTGGTTCATACCTTAATTAGCCAGGTGAATCCCTGTGATGGCTGTGGGGATAATGGAGGTGGTCTTGGCCAAACCTTTTCTGCATTTCCATCCCTCTTTATGTTTGTAGAGAAGCTATTTAATTCTTTTTCAGTTTTTTTTTTCTTTGGAATATTGTACATTTGTTTCAGGGTCTGTTTATGTATGTGTTAACTGATGTTGGAGTTCCCCCTTTTTTGCTGTGAATGGTGCTGGCCACCAGTATAAATTGTCTGTTCTGTTAAAGGTTTTTTTTTTTTCCCCGTTCTTGGCCTGGTGTACGTGAGTGGGGCGGGACCTTGAGGCCTTAGCCCTGCTGCCCATTGTCCTCTCTCTGCTTTGTATAGATGCTTAGCAGGTTTTAAGTATTTTGGTTGATTTGATTTTCAGCTGACCATGAGCCCTCAACAAGCCTTATTTCAGAGATGCTCTAATCTAGTCATCTGACCATAATGATTTGGTCCTTGTCAGAACCAGTCAGATCTTTATCCCTGCCCAGTTCTTCTACATTCAACATGTCGCTTGATTGTTAGTCTAGTATATCGTAGACCTTGACATGCACCATTTTTACGAGTTTTTCAACATTCACTTCATGTGGGTGTCGTCAAGATGTGTTTGCTCATTGGTATATTTGTGTATGTCTTAAACTAGTGCATGATGGGATATGCAAAAAATAAAGCATTCCAATGTATCTGTACAAACGTGTACAGAATGGCAAATAAAGCATTTAATTTCACTAGAACCCCATCTTAATCAGTATATCATTTCTTTGCTTGTTTTCTCAAGAGGTCAGCTCAGTAACACTGACTAAGGTAAACAAAAGCACAAGGCTTACAGCCACATGACAGAACAGACACTCAGTCCTTGTGACGCCATTGGTTCTGTTCCCACCAGTACCCTTCATCAAAGAGGTACAGAGAAGTCCAGTTTCCCCGGGACATACAATTAATACTTACAACTGGCTGGCCGGCTTCCATATCGCTGTATGATCAGGTCTTGTGTGAATTTCACAAAGGATTCATACTGCTCTGAAACAGAATCATAATGTTACATTAAATGCCTTTGAGCAGTTCACCAGAAACACGTACTAAAAAAACATTTTATGGTTGACGTGGCTTACCCCACCAACAGAGGGCACTCCACTCTGCCCCTGACTCCAGGTGCCAGCCTGTCCCACATACCTGACAGCTTGGTATTCAGGATCTCCTCATATTCCTCACGGACCTTCAGCTCATGGTCATTGGCCAGCTGTTCACGCAGGTAGCCCACCTGACGCAAGGTGAAGGCGGGGGGGTCACTCCTTTCACATACGCCTGTGGGGAAGGTGACAAAAAATAAAATTTAATAAACCAACAGGCAAGAGGACAACATCCATTTCCTCATAAGACCAAGCCCATAATTAAAGGGTCTGTACCAAGGGGAGTGATTAATGGGCAATGATCAGCGGCCAAAGCAGGCTGAAGCACTGGGGAGACTGGGACTGGACTGGGACCACCACAGATGGCCGCATTTCACCCATATGAAGTCAGGGCGATTCTGCTCCTGTTACCCGCATTGCCTTTCCTTTGGCTTTGTGTTGCATTTATTTTCAATTTGATTTTCTGTTTTACCAGAAACGGCTTGAGTAACAAGCTTTCCTCTCTCCCGAATTGACCTTGGCTGCATTATTTCCATAGTTGTCCCAAAAATCCCTCCCCCGCAAACTGCTGCATAAAGGACAATACTCAATATGCTCTCTTATTGTCTATCTCAGGCCATCATTAATTTACATGACATGATAAAGTCCCAGGGGCGGCACGGTGGTGCGGTGGTTAGCACTGTTGCCTCACACCTCTGGGATCAGGGTTCACGTCTGTGCCTGGGTTCCATGTATGTGGAGTTTGCATGTTCTCCCCGTGTCGTCGTGGGGTTTCCTCCGGGTACTCCGGTTTCCCCCC
>JAAGVU020000045.1:8467973-8511684 GCA_011763525.2 Mormyrus iriodes | reverse complement strand
TTGGCGCCCCATCCTGGGTTGTTCCCTGCCTTGCGCCCGCAGCCTCCGGGATAGGCTCCGGACCCCCCGCGACCCAACATGGAATAAGCGGTTATAGAAAATGGATGGATGGATGGATAAAGTCCCACATATTTTTATTGGTTACATTATATTACACTATTTATGAGATTATTCTTGTTTCCAAGCTTTCCAAACAGGATCGTTTTTATTAGGAAAGCTATAACCTTGTCAGAATGGCAGTTTGTCTTGTAAAGCGTGTTTCACAATATGAATTAAAATGTTGGGATATTCTAAGCATTCTATTGGTCAGCTGGCTGTGCGAGACTTTCAGGACAGGGGCTTGGTGCCTGACTAGAGATTCCCTCCTGCTTTCATTGGTGCTAGAAGTGACTGAACTCGTGCTCGATGCTGTGGAAGATCTGCTCAGTAGATACGGGAGGACAAGGCGGCGATGAAGACTGGCGTAATCGACAGATGCGCTTAGGGCAGAAAGCGGAGGTTAGTAGCAAAGAGAATCGTGAGGGAGCCCCCTCACTCACTTTCGGGGCCCCAACACTTGCTGGATAACAAGGGAGCCTCCACGGGGACCTGTACCCCATTCCTAAAGACTCTGCCATAGCCTACCTGCCTGGTATCCTCACACCAATTCCACGTTTAGCAATCAATTACAGTCACATGGGGTGGACAAGCCTATTACAGACCGCTGGGCTTAAATGAGACACCCTCAATGGCATACGCCTTAGAGCCAGTCTGTTGGAAATAGCTCTTTTAGCACATGCACAGCGTGAGTGCTGCATAACTATCTCGAATGAAGTTTGAGATCACATTCTGAGCAGCAGCCCCAGACCGTGCCGCGGGACCACTTACTGGCTGCATTGCAGCATGTTCAATCCAAGATAACGATTTAAACTCCACAGATGGGCAAATGATTTCTTACTTCAGATGCAGGGATGCAGGTGCAGGGAGCAGGCTTTGGGCGTCCCAACCTGGTCACTTAATTTCGAGAGACAGCTACACTGGTAGGTAGTTAGATTAGGTAATACGAAGCAGTCATCTACCATGGGTTCATAAAAGTACGTTCATCTGCTACATTTTGCAAATAACCCTATAAACGAGTAATCAATCCCTCCATCGACACACCGAGCCTCCCAGCCAGGGTAAATCAGCTTGCGTTGGCTGCCAGTGGCATGATTGGAAAAAAGATGTATTATACGGCGTTTACTTAATTTTTCAAACCTGCAAAGTAGGATTCCTTACAGGTTAGCTGACGTATCTTTTATCGAGTTATGAGAAACATAAGTTAACAGATGCGGTCACGTGTTTAACATACGGGGGTCTCGGGACGTTTCAAACGAGTCGGGTATTATCAGGTCAGTTCAGCTCTACATAAAGCAATAACAAAATCAGGGTTAGTAAATATTACTAAATGTAGCTATAACTAAATGCAGTGTCGGTCAGTCTTACCTGGAGTCAGCCTCTGCTCTCCAGCCGGACGCGGCGGGCTGAAGGTGCACCTCTGCGGTGCAGCGGAGCCGGCAGCACCGGCCAGCGGGTCGCACCTCCGGCGCTTGGGGGACTGCGGACCGAGCAGAGCATCCAACTTCACAGGGCGTTTTAATGTGGCGCCGCACGCCATGGCTGAGCCAGCGGACAGCGCTGCGAGGACAGATCACCTTGTGCAAAGCGGGGTCCTTCCCTGATAGCGGTACCCTGTAGGGCGACCCGATGTGGTGCCACTACGGAGAGCCCCGAGCAGCCACCCCACACCGACCACATGTGTCATACGTCAGCGGGGAAAGGATTGCCGGTTCCGGGGACAGGGCGGCGCAAAGCACTAGCATCTGTTAGGCAAGTACGAATACTAACAAGGAATTGCACGCTACAACACTGCAAATTATACTTAACATAAATGTTATACGGTTTTTGACAGCGGACCCAGGGAGAGTCGGGCCAGAACTGCCAATCGCCTACATTTTGAATAATTATAAGATGCAACACTGGATCTCTGAGTATGGAGCCAATGCCTCAATCTTAAGGGTTGAGAGCATATTAAAATCCGACTTATAATACAAGGTATTGTACTGTATCTGTACGAAGCACAAACGGCGACAGTGTACCTAAACCTGCTCACTGCTGAACGCCACTTTAGTCGAAGATGATTTACCCTCCAGGCTTGTACTCGTTTCACGCACTTAACTCTTAAAACTCACAAAGCCAGTTTAAAGCTATTTGCAAACAGCTTAAAGTATTACGTCTCCTTGGGTGAGGTTAAAGCTAGTATTAAAAGATTAGTCAGTGGTTTGAAAGTTAAAAGGAGTTAACTTATTTTTCCAAACTTTACTCAGAAAAAACACATAACAGTGAATGTAACAAAGACTATGTACATGTTTATTTAAATGCAGTTTCAAATTTATGAAATTTTTGGCCATTTACAGCGAGCCAGGATTACAGATTCAGAATGAGACCATCTCTTCAATGAAAACTCATTGCCAACCGGGTGAAATTGTTACACAGCACAAAGGAAGGGGCCATCATCTTAAAACAAAATTTAAAAAGTCACTCCAACAAACGTCATCCACAAGTCAACCATGTCTTCAACCACTCTGAGCCAGTTCACTAAGTGCAGCAAACTGGTTTCAATTGAGCGACTTGTGGGAGATGGAGGGAACATCTGCGAAGTCACAGTAACCGTGGAAGACCATTAACTAGAAAAAGGAGATACAAAATGATGCACTGCAGTACAATTTAGGCTTTCTGCAACAAATATTACGGAAGGGGAAAAAAAAAAAACCCTATCAAATTTGCTTCCGAGACATTGATGTGTCAGCTTCTATAAGGCATTCCGTCAGTCACCTGTACAACATTGAAGTAAAATGCAGTAGAGTCCAAACTCAAAAGCTAAACCAGTAAGTTGCACTGTTTTGTGTACACATTAGAGGGGCCAGATCTGTGGACAGGGTGTCTTCACAAAATAAAAATTAAAAAAAAAAGCAAAACCCAAGACCTCAGTCCAAACCAGTCCCAGCTCAGACAAAATCCAGTACTGCAGCAATGAATGCAGAGAAGCTCAGGGGTGATGGGGGAGGCTAGTGCCCCCCTGACTTGCGTCCAGCCCAGGAGCGAGATCGCGATCGAGAGCGGGACCGAGACGCAGAGCGGGAGGGGGAACGCAGCCGCTCATCTTTCTGGGGCTCCTGAGAACTGGCACGTGCCGGAAACTCATCAGGAGGGAGACTTGGAGATTTAGACGTGGAGCGAGATCGGCCCCTGGACTCCCGCTTGGGCCGGGGGGGTGACTGCGACCTGGAGCGGGAAGGCATGTCAGGCTGGGGCCTGGAGTCCCGGTGCTGACCTTTGTGTCTGGGAGGGAGGGGTTGAAAAGAAGAAAAAAAAAAAAAAGGAATAGGCCACATCATAAATGCACACTATTGAACCAGAGCCCATATCTGGATTATACCAGTTTCAGTCTGTTAGCGCCACAGAGAAAAAGGAGAACTCACCGGTCATTGTCACGACTCCTGCTCCGTCGAGGCCGACCGTATGGACGACCACGGGACCTGGGAGGCAAGCATTTAATAGGACCAGTTATCCAAAAGGTAGAGATGTCCTTTAATGCCCAACGCTAAGCTAGTAGAACAAAACAACTGGTTCACTGCATTCTAACAGTTCTATAATATAACCTTCTCCATCCCAGCCCCTGATCACATTGAGGTGAGGGTCCCTTACTCCCGGGGGCTCTCGGACCGGCGCGGCCTCCGCTCATACGAGGGGCTGCGGGACCTGCGTCTGTCATAACTGCGACTGCGCGAGCGTCTCCGCCGGCTGTCCCGGTCGTAGTCGTCATAGCGGGAAAAGCTGCGGGGCGACCGTCTCTCCTTCATCTTCATCTGACTGGGTGCTGCAGAAACAAGATGACGTCAACGCACGCCATTCCAGCATCTTGTACACAGAAAAGACCGGAAACTTCTGGCCGTTTCATAGACAAGAAGCTCAAGTGAAGCTCAGCCTTACTCTTTCTGTCTCCTTGGGCGAACTGGATCTCGATCTGCCGCCCACACACCCACTTCCTGTCCAGGTTGTGGAGTGCATCTTCAGCATCACGCACATCTTCGAACGTGCTGGCTGTCAAGGCTTTTAAACTAGCTGTGTGGCTCAGGGCTCTACGTGCACATCAACATGGCCAGGACCCCCCCACACACACATAGTCCTCCAGCAGAACTGGCAAATCGTATTGCTAAGGGGCAGTACTTCTGAGTTCACCATAACAGCTAGTTGAACCCGTATTCATTTGCTGCTTACTCACTTTAAGTTGTACTAAAGCCCTCATGAGACATGACTGGCAGTCTTCCGATCATGGTGCTGCTCCCTTTACTATGCTAAATCCTTCTCCCACTAAACGTGACAAGAGGCAAAAAGGAGTTCTTCTGGACATTAAAGATCCACTGATGTGTTCTCAGACAGCTGTAGTCACCATGTTTGAGAAATAAATCACTTCCACTTGAATAATACAAGCAGAGAAACTAAAATTTTAGCATATTGTCCAGGTTTACTCTGTAATGTATGGTGTTTATGTTTTGGCAGGATACAAAAATCAGGCTTGTTACCTTAAACATGCTTGACTGACCTTCATCTTGACCTTTAAGATCTTTAACTGCATTCCAGAAGAACTTGGATTTCCTGCTTGTTTTCCCATAATCCCTCTTTTGCAGATATATTGATGCTTTGACGCCCAACTTGGTCCCCTTTTCAGTTTGGACTCTTCAAGCTGTACACTTTCTCTCACCCTCTCGAGGCCTGATATCCTTATGGTCTGTGCAGCTTGGCTTAATTCCTGGACTCTACTCTACTCAGGTCTCTGACTGTGAGGCCTCCACAGCCAAGGACTTTATATATTCTAGGGCAACAATAGAAGAATGAGTTAGGAGGAAAATGCATCTCCATAATTCACTGTCCAAAGGAGGACCTTCTATAAGCATATGCCATGCACCGTCCATCCTCCCAGATACTACCATCTCAAATCCCCCCCCCCGTTAAATGTAGAATACCATTCTGAAAAAGGAAGTGTGATGAAAGGATATTGAATATATGCAAATCCTCTTGCTCGACGTGTATAGAAGTCAACAGGAATGTAGACATCTACTATGGGGCCGTAACGACCAAACTCGCGACGTAAATCCTCGGGCCTGAAGCACCGCAAAACAATTTCATTTATAATTATATGCAATCCTTTGTTTGCGTCACCCAGCCTCTAAACGTCAAGATCCCGGATATTATAATTGTAGTGATTAGTACAGAGACTATTTTAGCAAGCAAAATCAGTTCAGTTCAGATGCTTCACATAGGAACACAGGGCTTTCTGGTGCAAGTTAATCCGACAGTTGGCTGCGTTCAAACTTTCAGATCTCATCCTGCGCAAAGGACGCACAAATCAGAAATGAAAAAGTGAAACGCGGCTCGCCGTCATGGAGCAGCACTGTTCGCTGATAATCAAAACCAGCAGCCTCTCTGATCAAGTTACAGGGAATAAAATCTGGCGAAATGCCTACCGTAGCTCAGACTGTACTTTAAATGTAGTCAATAGGACCGCTCATGAACCTTTAATATCAGCGTCCAGAAGGAGCCCCCCGCGCCCCCCAAGGAAAATCAGGGCACACGCATGTAATGCCCGGGGGAGTGAAAACGTGGCCATTTGCTAAAACGAAACCACGGAGCCCGTCCACTCATTTTATCGGAGGTTTTCAAGCATGCTAACGAGTGAACTAGTTAAATTAAGTAAAAAATGAATGCAATCGTTTGGCAAAATTATTCTACGGATCACTTTGCAAGAAAAATCTAGGTCTTGTAACTAAGTGTATTTATTACCCCGAAGGCCCAAACCAACCCGCGTTTCATTTTCTAAACCAACATAAACGCAAAAATACCCCCATTCAAACGCTTCCTATCCATTAGGCCTGCTTACCTTGACTCATCAGAAATATTTCTGATGAACAGTGAAGTATTTGGGGGACGCAAATACCTTGCCATTTTTTAATAGATTCCACTTCTATAGGTTGACGCACTCAAACCCGCAGCGCCAAAAGCGAGGCGTTCAGCCTTATACCACGTGGAAAGGATAGTGCGCATGCGCAAGATTCTCCTTCTTAAAGGTGAAGTCCGTCCCGCCATAATTACGTCGGCACGTCACTGCCAGATTATGGACCGGAAACAATCAATAACAATACTGCTTGTCCAATACAAAACTATCAGTCAATGAGTTATGTAGTTGTCATAAAAGTACAAACTGCTAGACAAATACTAGATACTCTGTCAAAAGACTGAGTTTGACACACTAATAAGACTTGACTCTAATAAGATTAGGAATTCAAGAATCATAATTTTAATATGACAACATTAACAGAGTAGATGATTCAAGTTAAGTCAAGACAGAAATGGGTTTGATTTAGTCAATAAATAGAGGTAAATTAGAAGGTGAGGTATGATTTATTAACCATTAAACACTAAAAAATGTTACATATCACTCATTTAAACATTAAGAATTTTGATAAACAGGTGTGAGGGTTATATATGAATGAGTATGTAAAACTGAGTTATTATATTCCCACTAAAGCCATCCCATCAGAGGGAACAAGAATCACTTGCTGGAGAACCGAGTTCACCTCCACCAGAAATGTATCCACACTTCTCCCTGAAAACTACCTATGACAAATGGCTACCTATGGCTACCTCAGTAACCAAACAGTTCTGGGGCAGGTCTTTCTTCGGGGGAGTACAATATTTTTTCAAAATACAGCAGGTTGTAGTTTAGACACTCTTAATTTATAAACTCCGAGGAGCCAGCGCTCATGAAGAGCACAGACAGCTACTGCACCACGTTACGTGAGGAGGCGGAGCACACGGACTTTGAATGACGTCACACACACAGTGCTAATAAGCTCTTAATTACTTAAAAACATAACGATGCAATATTTTCTATTGACACATGTTAGTTACAACAAACTGCAAGACAGAGTTACCCCATTAGATGAGTTTAACGGTTCAGAAGGTAACCTCATCTATTTTTGCATCCAAAAAGTGGATTTTTCTGTGCATGTGGGGTGTGGTTTTTCCCTTTCAAATCAAAAGTCAGATAAGTAAAACATACTAATGTAGGCAAATATATGTAAAAAAAAATCAACCAGTTTTTAAAATATACATTTCTTTAGTTCAATTTGCATTTATTCCAAAGCTTTACTCAAATTAATTTTAAATGTAATTATACTGGGTGTAGTGTGTGAGGTGGCAGGGCGCAGACTGCTGAAGCAGAGGTCCCAGCACTGAGCTCTGCCACAGATTACGCCCTGCTCAGGACCCACACACTTTTAGTTCATACTTGGTCAACCAAAAAGTCAAAGAATAACTGAATTTGGAAATTCAGGAAGACATAGTCATTGTCTTTAACATGTGGCTTTTGTAGGAGACAATCTTTTGTTGTATTTTAAACTTGTTTTTGTCGGTGGAGTCGGGGCTCCTAATGACCCCCTTCCCCCTGTGCTGGGGCCTGGGTCAGAACGATGGCCTTTTCCTATGTCTGGGAACCTTCTCACGGGTGGGTGAATAGAGGGAACATCAGGACCGGCTCTGTGGAGGCAGGGACCCAGGCAGACATCGCAGCTACCAGTGAGAAATGGCTGCGTTCAGGGGCGAGAGATGTAGATCTGGGGAGCTGAGGAAGAGAGAGTGGGATGATGACTATTACAGTCTCCCTGCTGCACCCACATGTATGGCAAATAAAAAGCAGAAAAGCTGATTCTCCTTTAGCCCAAAACCTGACCACTCCACCCATTGGGAAAATATATCTCAGGGGGTTCAATATCACCATAGTCTATGGTTGTGGTATCTATGATTTAGAGCAGGGACCACCTGACCGGGCCATTGTAGCTTGGAATAAATACAAGTTTTCATTATCTAAGCACGTTAGTGTTTGTTTAAGAAAATTAACCTCAAAATTAGTTTAGCATTTCCTCCCTGCACCAGCATCTTCAACAGAGCACTGGGAATCTGGCACATACAGCAACCTGAGGGCCTGTAGTCTACAGTTAAAGGGGAGGAATGCTGCCTCATGCGGCTCACCTGACGCCAGCCTGGCTCTGCGCTGTGCAGGGGAGGCCTGCAGCTTGGCTGAATCAGCAAGGAAGACGCTTATCTGCACAGAAAGGGGAAGGGAAGCGAGCTCAGTTTCAGCACTCACAGTTCAGACAGAGAAGCAATACATCAACTGCCAGCGTCACGTCGCCTGGAGATGATTTCCTAAAACATAAATACATCTGGATTACTAATCTGGCGACATGTACAGCAGTACAGCCTGGACCTGCAGGCACTCTGAAGTCTACAGGTGCCCTCACCTTTCTCCCCAACTCTGCCTGCTTCCTTTGGAGGACCCGCAAATTCCAGGCTTCATCCTGGGCATGCTGGCTGTAGGAGTGAAGCTGGGGAGAAACCAGCAGACAGATCTTAGATTCCAGCACTGGGCAGCTTCCCTAAACATCCTGATCAGTCATTACATAAACTCACTTCTCAAAACGGTTTAAAAATTGTTTAGAAAATTATATATAGCGTAGATCAGTATTTCCCAATCCGGTCCTCCAGGACCCACAACAGTCCACATTTTTGCTGTACCGGGAGCTAGGAGGGAGCAAAAATGTGTACTGTCTGGCAGGGAGCTGGGAGGGAGCAAAAACGTACACCAACTGTGGGTCCCTGAGAACTGGGTTGAGAAACACTGGTATAGATATATAATTTAGCATAACCTGTTTTTAACTCAACAGCCCTAATACCACTGGAGGAGATTTTATTTTGAAAAATATTCACCTGTACAGGTGAGTTGTGCTGTACCGTATTAACTAAGCAAAGAAATCTATTTTCCCTCATTGAATTCCTATGTGAGTTCAACCTGATAAAGTAAGTGAAAAAATATTACACTCCGTGTGTTCCCAGGCATCTCCAATCAAGCTTAGGAAACACAGACCATCTCAGCGTCTCCACCTACGCCAGTGGCTCTACATGTTGCCCTTGGTATGCTGGGTCCCATTTCAAGTGAACCATTTATTAGTCAGCTATGTTATCCAACTGTTCTGTTATGTAAAGCTTATGTTTATCATGCACTGCATGGAACGGTGAAAAACAAAGAGGTTTCACAGCCAAAAGGAAACATTTTAATTAGCTTTATTGTCACAAACACCCTTCTAATGCAGCACAATTGCAAGTGCTGACATAATCCACTGAGACCATTAAATTAAAGGTGGGATCTTATGGCAGCCATAGCCAAGGATAAGAAATAGAGGCTCAGTGACACATTATTCATAGTGATAGACATAATACAAATCTCCGTAACTGTATACTGGATAAGTAGGAATATGGATGGATGGATTCAAATGCAGAGCTCATAGAAAGTCTTGGGATGCTCGCTCAATTCAATAAAAATTGGATTCATAACAAAAATCATTACTTTATTCATTTGTTTGCAAAAAATATTTCACATTAGAAACAACCAGTAGTTTTAAGTAAAACATTCATTTGAAATAGTTATAAATTGAAACCCAAATTATAGTTCGGAAAGTGCTGTTCTGAGTTAAAAAGTTCATTGACAAGTAGCATCATTGGGTGCTTTTTAATTAGTGACACCTTTGCAATAACATGAAACACCAAACATCTGTGTTTAGGATCTCTTTGGGAGCCAGTGATTACAATTACAATTAATAGCAAAATGGCAAGAACAGAACTGAATGAGTCAGTCAAACAAATTGGAACTTAATAAAAAAAAATGTCTGTGTGGAAGATATGGGCAGATACATATAACATTGCTTGTCAATGGACTTTTTTTATGAAACCAATAAATTTACAACATTTCTACAGAATTAAGCATGAATCTCAAGACTTTGTGTGAGCTCTGTAACTATGTACAAAAAAATTATCAGCCCCCAAAGGCGTTTCTGCCCCCTACCCTCTGCTCCGTTTTCTGCAGGGTCATACTCAGGATTCTTCTAATCTTCTCCTTCTGCTCTTTTGAGATCCTTGCCAGTGACTGGTCGTTCTCTTGGGTCTTAAACTTCAAGGTCCTAGGAAGCGTGCAAGCCTTGGGATAAACACCTGACACTGAGCTGGTCAGATAGAGCTCTGAGCAGGACAGCCATGATGTCACCATCTCTCCAAGGACAGTGACCGCCCAGGTCCAACTCCACTCCAATTAAGCCATAGTAAAATATACAGAGAAATTTCTCCTGGCAGAGTGTAGATAAGGCTTCAAGAGAATATTGGATCATAAATCATACCTATTAAGTGTACTGCCACTGGCTAGCTGGCTAATTATATAATAACAGCAGTACTTGTGTTGCTCTGGGATAGCTGAGGTAAGGGTACTCACTGCAAGGAGTTTGTGGATGGGCCAGCAGAGGGCAGCATATCACCCCCAGTCTCTAGCAGCTCTATAGCCTGTTTTACGGCCAGTGTTCTGTAGAAGGCGATAAGCTGAGGCTCCTCGGAGCGCTTGCCTGTGATCAGCCACTTCTTCACGTACTGCTTATTGAAGCGGGTTAATCTGCCAAAAAGCAAAAAGGTGGGCAGAGAGAAAGCGAAATGAGAATGACTAAGACCAAAAACAGGGGAGGAAGAGAGAAAGGTTTTCGAAATTACTGCTCTCTTTTTTCAGTTTGTTTTTGACCAATCCACAATACATTCAGTTGCAGAATCCTGGCATATGATGCTTTCAATATTATAAGCTGCTACCCAGAGACACCCCAGAGGGACACAGAGGAGAAAGTACCCACTTGTCCCTCCAGTGGTGATGCCTGTACTGCCCACAGACATGTGCAACACCTGTTAACAGATGGTCCAGAACCTGAAAGAAAATAGCACGAAAAACAACTCAAAAGAACAATGTTATAGGTCATACTAATGGCTGGTTATCAGTAAAACTTTACTAGTTTTAACTACCGGATGTCAAACTCATATCCCACTACAGAGTGGGCTGGGATTTTGTTTTAACTGTGTGTGCATGTTTATGTGCCTTGAGTAAGACTGGCATCCCATCTGGTTGAGCACCTGCTATGTGCCCTGTGTTGGTAAGGATAGCCTCCAGGACCACCCCATAACCCTGTGCTGGATGTGTGATTGGAAGATGGATGGATGGATGGACAGACAACTTTTTAGTTGAGGTATCCCTATAATGGCATACTGGTACGGAAACAGTTTCTAAAATGTAGGGGCTCCCAAGCTTTGGAATGCACTAAAGTTCTACATTAGGTCATCCCCTGATATTTCCACTTTTAAATCCCTTTCACGGACTTTCTTTTAAAACGCTCTGGTGCTATGTAACCAAAGACCTGCCTGTATGTATTTTATTTTGTTTTGAGTTCTTATTTTTATCATGTCTATATGCACTGTACAGCACTTTGGTGCAACAAGTAAATGTAAATGTGCTCTATAAATAAAATTGGTTTGACTTGACAAAAAATATTTCTGCCCTTTGAATAAGTGATTATTTTGATTTACAAACGCTAGTAAACTATGTTTTGTAATACATTATCTAAATGAAAGTTAGTCTGGTTTATTTTACCGTTAATAATTCTAAAATAAAAGGTACTGTATATTTTATGACGAAAAGTGCACTTCTGATCAGCACAGGCTTCATTATCTGCTCTGTGAACCAGGCCAGGATCCTTGAAACATACACATCACTGTCATGTGATCAGCGTGACAGTGACCTGGGTGTGGATCTCCTCATTGATAGAATGCTTCGAGCCCTGCTTCCGCTTCACTGCCAGAAGGTCTACCAGTGGCCGGATGGTCATGCCCTGAAAGAGGAGGACAGACAGACATAAAATGAGAAGATCACTATCTAAATACTCACTCTCAGCCTGACCATAAGAAAACCAGCTTATCTACTCTTTTCATATATAGACACTATACTTTCAAACTAATATAGTGACATATATCAAATATTAATATATAAAATAATAACATAATTGTTTTCTCACAAAAAACTATGCAATTATTAAATTAACCAGAGTACAATGGTCCCCATCAGTGTTTGCTAGTCGCAGCTATCAGTAGCTACACTATATAGACAAAAGTACTGGCACATCTGGCCATTCCACCTACAGGGACTTTTATGACATCCCATTCGAAATACATAGGCATCAATATGGAGCTGGTACCCCCTTTACAGCTATAACAGCTGCCACTCTTCTGGGAAGGCTTTCCACAACATTTTGGAGTGTGTCTATGTGAATTTTTGCCCATTCATCCAGAAGATCATTTGTGAGGTGAGGTACCACTCACTTGGCATGCTGCAGCATTAAGAGTTTCCTACACTGGAACTAAGGGGCCAAGCCCAGCTCCTGGAAAACAATCCTATACCATTATCCCTCCTCCCCCAAACTTTACAGTTGGCACAGTGCAGCCAGTAACATACTCCTGGCACCTGCCAAACCCACACTCATCCATCAGACTGCCAGACAGAGAAGTGTGATTCATCACTCCACAGAACACATTTCCACTGTTCCAGAGTCCAGTGGCAGCGTGCTTTACAGCACTTCATCTGACGCTTGACATTGTACTTGATGTGAAGCATGCATTCAGCTGCGCAGCCATAGAAGACCGTTCCATGAAGCTCCCAGCACACAGTTTTTGTGTGGGGTTAATGCCGGAGGAAGTTTGGAACTCTGCAGTTATTTAGTTAACAGAGTGTTGGCAACTTTTATGCACTATGCGCCTCAGCACTCATTGACCCTGCTCGTTACTTTACGTGGAAGTTTCTGTTGTACCTAAATGCTTCCACTTTGCAATAATTCCACTTACAGCTGACCATGGAATATTGAACTGGGAAGAAATTTCACGAACTTACTTATTGCAAAGGTTGCATTCTATGACAATACATGGCTTGAATTCACCGAGCTCTTCAGAACGACCCATTCTTTCACAAATGTTTGTAAACCTTATTGCATGACTAGGTGCTTGATTTTATAAACCTGTGGCAATGGATCTGAATGAAACACCTCAATTCAATGATTAAGAGGTGTGTCCCAATTCTTTTATCCATATAATGTAGCTCTGACTTATCCATATTCTTGTCAATGGCCTTCTACAACATGCCAGCACCTTTACTAAACGTGTCAGTGTCTTAAAACCATGATGAACCTTCCATTAACAGGCATACAGGCACACACACACATACCTGCACAAACACCGTGAAAAAGATCAGCGTGATAATGGCCGTCAGGAAAAGGTTCCTCATTGGAAAGTGCTCTTTCTTAAGCAAGAACCCCAGGGAGAAAGCGATTGCCCCCCTCAGGCCACCGTACGCCACAATGAACTGGTCCTTGGTGGTCAGCTTGATCACGCGAAACTTATTAATGATGTAAGTCAGGCCAACCACACCTGCAGCATGAACACGCAAGTGTAATATTTCTACACAGCTATCCACTTCAAGCAGGGTCAGCAAATCAACGTGGCATTAAACTGGTAAAACATTTTAGCGAGTAACATTTATGTTAGCGCCTAGCTGGTTGCCAAGGCAGGAAGAATGATCGACTAACCCAACACACGGGCCACGAGACAGAGGAGGATTGTGACGGTGACAAAGGTCCAGTTCCAGAGGTGCGGTCCGGCCACTGTGGACAGGCCGAGGAAGATGAAGATAAGCGTCTCACTCACGCTGCTCCACATCTTTAGGAAGTTCTTAATGGTGGTGTGAGACTTGTGAGACACGTTGGCTTCCACATAAGGGCGCATGGTTGCCCCACACGCAACCAGCCTGCATGGATATGGGTTTAAACACAAAAGGAACATGGATCTAACACAGGCCTTTAGCACTTCCAGCCGCCAATGGTAATTCAGCTACAGCACTGGGAGATTTCAAATAGCAATCAGGTCAACTGTTTGCTACAGAGCCCAATACAGATCTACGTCTTCACAGAACTGTAGGTGATGTGGGGCTGCAGAATATGTCGTTTCAACATTGTCATTGCAACGTGCACGTGTGCAATAATCATATCACAGTTGTCGGCACTGATTTGTGTCTGTTGACACAACTGATGGCAACACCATCAACTTATATGACACATTTTGTTGGTAGATAATAGCAAGCTCTATTTGGCTACAGTTTATTTCAGGTAATTTCCTCAACTTTTTTTGCTTTATAAATATCACAAAATTACTTGCAAAAATGTCACATATGCACATGTGCTACCGTGATGTGATACCATGCAGCCCTAATATATTGCAATCCTGATTTCCCTCCATGGGTCGATAAAGTACAATCTTTCAAGCTCCACTTATAAATCAACACAGAATGACAAATATGGACAGTTAGAGAACTGCATTTGGACTGATTCAAATAAGCAGGCTTGGATTGGTGGATGGGATTGAGAGATCTGAGGGAGACAGATACAGGAGCTCACTCACGCCATGATACCGCTCAGATGGAACACCTCAGCGGAGAGGTAGGCCATGTAGCTGTAGAGGAAGACGAAGAGCGGCTCGATGACGCGATTGTGCAGGGTGAAGCGGGAGGTGAAGGCAGCCATGACGCCAAAGATGGCACCGACCAGAACACCTCCCATTGACACCACCAGGAAGCTGAGCACGCCCAGGCCTATATCCTGCACGCTCACAGAGTCCACGCCCGCATACTCCTCAAGAAGGTGGTACAGAACCTGTGCAGATATGAACTCATGTGGCTCACAACATACACATATGTGACCCTCAAAAATCAGAATGACAAAAATGCAACTGGGGCAGAGTGGGAGTGCTGTGGGTGGTATGATAATGATGTTTTCTTGAATAATCCATTGATTAATAGAATTCAAAGGAAACATTTATCTTTCTTCCTTCTAATTTATGCTCCAGACCTGCCCTGGGTTTAACAACTTAGCCACGCAGCCAGTAGAGCCTCACCACAGTTACGGCATCATTCAACAGCGACTCTCCGAACACCAGAATGAACAGCAGCTCGTTGATGTGGATCTCCTCGAATACAGCCAGCACGGCCACTGGGTCCACAGCAGACACCATGGAGCCGAACAGCAGGCAGGCAAGCAGGTCCACACCGGCAAGGTGGGCGCGGTCCGCCAGGCATACAGCATACAGGAGCCCGCCCACAAAGAAGGCGTTCCACAGGGTGCCCAGAAGCGCGAACATCAAGATGGTGCCCAGATTCTCCATGAAGGGCCGCAAGGGCAGGAAATACCCGGCATCCAGGATGATGGGCGGCAGCAGACACAGGAAGAAGAACTCTGAATCCAACACCGGAGGCTCCTCCCCCACCACCTGGATAACCAGACCCACTACGAGCCCCACTACGATGAGCAGGCAGCTTTCAGGCACGATGCTGGACAGCCGTGGGATCAGCTGGAGGCCTGAGGAGAAACAAACACGCAAATGAACACCAAGTCCCTTGGGAGAACACACTGCACTGAGTCAGTTGACACACAGGGTCTGTATGACCTGGCACTAATCAGTGAGTAATTACCTTCATCAGTGTGATATAACATAGTGTCCTGCAGTAGAGGGCATAATTTACTTACTGTTAATTACTGCCTTACTTCTGAATGCTCTTACTTCACTGCCCTAACCTCTTCATTTTTATTCACCCTGCAGAGACCGCTCAGATGTTCTCTGTATCCCTTAAAATGAGCTGTTTTCCTCAGCAGCCACATCGCCTTCACATGGCTGACACCACTCGCTCCCACCCTGATAAACAGGACCCATCTGGCCACTTCCTGCATAACGCATGATCTATGCCAGGGGTGGGCAATCTTATCCAGAAAGGGCCATTGGGTATGCTGGTTTTCGCTTCAACTCCCTAATTAGATTACTAAGTAGAGGACAGATTGGCTGAAGAGTGCTCACGCCTGGGTTTGAACAGCTGACCTAAAGGTTAGCCAAAAAACCTGCACACACATTGGCCCTTTGCGGATATGATTGGCCACCCCTGATCTATGCAAAGCCTGATGATGAGGCAGTTTAGCCCAGAGATGCGCACTCGCTAGAGATTTGACCCCCACACGGGGCCCACGATTATGGGCCATCAGCTTTTCACAGAAATCTATAACAGTGCTGTTGCCGCCAGGTCTTATCTGGCCTGACACAGATGCTGAAATATTTCACCTGTCCCAAAAGATAAAGCGAGCCAGCAGACTGACACCAGTTCAACGCGAGCTTTACGTGTTTTTAAGACAGCTTTACGTAACAATATTTTCACGGTTACCTGTCTGCAGCAGCAAGCCGAGCAGAATATTGGCATAACAGAGACCGTATCTGCTTGGAGAACCAAGACGGAAACGACTTTACTCACCCAGTTTCATCAGGAAAGCCAGCAGGATCCACAGTGAGATCTGAAAGTGTGTCCGTACATGGTCGTAGTTGAAACTGAGGACAGGGAATGTCTTTTTGCTATTACTGGCATGACCATGTTGGAAAGGTGTCCTTTCGGTGCCATTCCACTGGCTTTGTGTCCCATTCTGGGCACCGGTCGCGGTGCCACCACCGCAAGCTGGCAGTGCGTTACTCATAACAATAAGTATTACTATTCCCACGTCCCACTGCCTCCGACACATACTTCTGAGACTACTAAACTGTTCGTGAAACCGGTATATAAGACAGATCCAAATTTATGCACCCCAAATTAGATCTTAAAACGCAATCTTCAATAACTGCGCCAGCGTAGGCGCCGGGACACTACTGCACCCACGCACACACAGAACAAGATGCCGCTGTCATTTGACAGCTAACTAACCAATTTAAAGTACTTACAATATATCCTTAGAAAACTGAAAGGAAAATTATTTTGTTGCATAAACGACATCCCTTCAAAACTTTGGCAAGTTGGTCTACGTTTCCATGACGGACTCTAAGTTTGTTACACAGAAGTTTATCAAGTATCCTACAGCCGCTTTTTTAAAATGCAGCGCCGGCGTGATGTGTATGATAGCAGGTGCACGGGGTTTCAGCGACACCTACAGGTATGGTAGCGCATTATACCACAGACATGCCGTTCGCTAAATAATTAAATACAATAAAAATAGGTGGATGGACGGATGGATGGATGGACGGAATTCCAGGCAGTTGTTCTTAATTGATTTCCGTATAACTTCAAAAAACATTAGTGTAAAAAATAATTTTCTCCAGAACCGATTATTTGGTGCCTGCGGTCTCACCCTACACGTTAAGATTTGTTCATTTTGCGGGTCATGTCGCTACTATATACAACATACTGTGTTGTTCATCCTATGTCCATACCGGCCACGAGTGTAGTTTAGCTTTCGTAATACGGCCAGGTTGTAATTAGATACAGACTTATTGTTCAAACACTCATCTCAGTTTTGACATTTTCAAATGCATTATTTTTGCCATAGATAGATAGATATGCAGATTTCCCTCTGCATACAGGGTTGCCAGCTCTCACGCATCTGGCGTGACACTCACGCGTTCAGACTCTCACACTCACGCAAGTAATCTAACGGCAAATCTATATTATTACATTATAAACCTAAAATTAGCGACATCAAAAGCTTTAGGGTAGTTTGCAAACCCTACGGACTGTTTACAATGTAATAAAACTGTTACATACATGTAAATGCGTGTGCATAAGTGTACTGACTTGTGTCGAATTGAAACTCTCACTCCAGCCAGCTGAGCAAAGTTTGCAAAACTGTGCATATGTGCTTTCATGATATGACTGACTGTATTTAAATCAATAAAGTAAACATATAACGTTTATAGCGTAAATTTACGTACCAATTGGCAGATTTGTTAGTATTTTGCGGTAGTATTTAATTATTAAGCTGCGATCGCAGCATTACTATTGGATGTATGCGTTACCTAGAAACGGCGTGTTTGCCTTACTAAAACAGTCCCTGCTGGAGTCTCCAGATAAGTGACACAATTTGGGCAGAAAAACTTTGGTAAGCTGATACATTACAGCGTCCATGAGTGTTTTGCGTATTATTATTTTTGTTCATCTTTGTCGATGCACAGTGGCCGTATTGAAGTTACGGAAACGTTATTTGGTAAACGAGCACGTGCAATCTGTCTGCTACAGGCCTATTTCTTTGCTAAAGGGGCCGGCTTGCCTTGTCAGCCTTGGGATCGCGGTCGGGATGGCCGCTCTCAACATGAAGCCGGGGCAGCGATGCAGCGTGGCGGAATGGGAGAGTAGCAACAAGCTGATGTCTGACAAGGCTGCCCAGAGCCGACAGACATCTCAGACGATCCGGCAGGAAGGAAGAGCTCTGCGAGATGAGACTGCTAATAAGGTAGACAAATAAAGTAATAAAGGAGGCTTGTGAACCAAACCATGGTATGAAGGGAAAGGAAGATATTTTTGCTTCCTATGAAGAGCATAGATGAGCATTAAGCATGACTGGTACAGGTGAGAGCGGCTAGACAAGGAGAACCACAAGCCATTGACAGCTACAGCTAGTCCATGAAGCTGTGGTTCCTGTATGATCTGGATAATATGCTTTTTAGACTCAGTGGGACAAGAGTGACAGCAGTCGCAGACTGAGCGAGCGGATCCGGGAGCTGTCAAACTGGAAGGACAAATTGGAGTCATGTGCACGTGATGTGCACCAGGAGATCGAGGTGCTTGCAAAGGTGAATCTGTCATGATTCATATTTCGAAAGCTGGCTATTATCTAACCTTCACTAGTTTGATGATGTCCATAGCGTTGTTAAATCAGCATATGAGTCAGGGCCGTGGAAGCTGCACTGGGGTTACTGTTAGATTGGAACCCTCTCACCGTCTCACCCCCAGATTAAGGAGGAAGCAGAACGGGCCTTGTCTGCCACAGCGGTGCCCCTGGATGTGAGCACAGAGTGCCTGACCATCAGGGAGCGGCGACGAGGCCGGGAGCTCCTCATCGATCCGGTGGAGGCCGAGCTGAGGAAGGAGGTGGAAGTGATCGGCAGGGCACAGCGGAGCCTGCAGCAACAGATCAGCAAGGCCTTCCAGCGGCTCTGGTGAGGGACTGGTGAGGGTGAGGCCGTGTAGATAGAAGGCTGTGTGCTTATTCTACAAGATAACAGCACAGACTCATCCCAACAGAGAGCCCTGCCCAATAACAAGTCATACTGGTGTATTTAACATGTGCAAGGGCATTACATTGGATTGACCATTGGAGGGGCTTAGGGCTCCACACATTTTGAGATTATTTGAGGATGGTTGTATTGGCCAGTTTTGATTACTAAGGGGACAACCACCCCCCCATAATGTATACCCATGAACATATGGGTTCCTTATCGGTAATAGATCAATATATCATCAGCTCACATCTTGTGAAATCCATGGTTTTATGGACGTTGTGTGAAAGTCCCTCAACACCCAGGGTAACAGCTATAAAACATCTCTGCTGGTAGCAATGCGTGGTTTAGCTGAACTTCCCTACCACAAGTTTAATGGCAGCAGGTGCCAAGGGTCAGGGGGCAGCAGCCTTTGCAGTGTGTGGAAAAACACACTTGCTTCACCGCATCCTTTCCATTCAATGAATGCAACCAAACATGACAGGTTACCTAGCAACAAACAACGCTTGCAACCAATGACGTCAGAGGAATATAACTGTGGCGTAACTCAGAGGCCTCATCCCACACACAGCGACCAAGGGCTACACAAACTGACCATATTTATCAAAGACTGACCTACACAGCTGACCATCCATCCATGTTTGGGGGGGGGCTGTAGCCTATCTCACATAAAACAGGGAACAAGCAAGGGGCACACCCTGGATGTTCTGCCAGTTTTAAACATCTTTTTCTTTTCTTCTATCACCATTATCCAAGCAAAGAGGTGAAGCCTGCCTTAGTAAAAGCAGTAAAAATGTAAGTGGTCACTCACTGGAAGCTCAGCCTAGCCACACCAATATGCATAATTGACAGCTGTGCGTTTATAATGTACTGTCTGCCTCACTGTGCTTTGAACAAAAATTCCAGCTAATTAAATATATGTGATGGGAGGTCATTACATGTTTTTTTTTTTTTTATTGATCTGTAAGCTTGTTGCAGGAGGCTCGACAGCAGGTTATATATGACCTGAACCACAAGACTGAGGCCCTGGATGTGGACAAAACTTGCCTGTCGCTCACAGTCACATCAGCTGACATCTCACTGAAGCCCAACCCTCTGCGTGTGCCTCCGGGGTAAGGCACAGGGCAGAATGTTCCTCTCTGCAGAGCAAAAGCTTACAAGGCACCAGCAGCTACTATAATATACACACACCACACAGATGTATGTAAATGTACAACTTGTGCTTTTCAATGTTATCTAGTCCAGTGTTTCCCAACCTGGTCCTCAGGGACCTGCAGGCAGTACATGTTTTTGCTCCTTCCCTACCGTGAGCTGGGAGGGAGCAAAAACATGGACTGTTTGTAGGTCCATGAAGACTGGGCTGGGAAAGGCTGTTCTAAATAATATAATCACTGTGTGTAATCCCTGGCAGTGTTTGGGAAGCTACTTTTAAACGGTAGCTTTTCAAGCTATAAGCTGCATATGATTAAAGCTACTCTTTTAATATAGTAGTTAGCTACACTACAAAATAAAAAGAAAAAGTAGTTAATTACATCGAAGCTATTTCATCTGGTAATCAGCGCTGGCAGTTGGCGCGGAAACCGTCACACATTGTGGGTGACACTCTGTGGCGGCCACATATCTGCGGTCTTGGAACGGTCTAAAGTCGATCAGTCATAAGTCGCATAGGTCATAAGTCAATGAAGACCTCTAGTAGTTTTTAACGATGTAGCGGTTTACCATGCTACATTGCTATTTGTGAAAAAAAAAAATACTGGAAAACTACAGCGTTTTAAAAGGAGCTACGTTACTGATAAGCTACTGAAAAAAGTAGTTACGTTAGTAGCGTCGCTAATTTTAGTTAGCTACTTCGCAACACTTGTTCCTTTGTATATCATATAGCATTGTGCTTGAGTATGCTATTCATTTTACTGCCGCTGTTTATTTAAGGGTTAAGCTAAAATAAGCTTTAATTTATTATGAAGTATTATTGTCATAAATTACATATTTAATTTTGTTTACATATAATATTATGATCTGCTATGGGTTGGCACCCCATCCTGGGTTATTCCCTGCTTTGCACCTGTAGATTGCAGAATAGACCACGGGGCCCCGTGACCCTGCATAGGACAAGTAGATATAAAAAATGGATGGATAGATGGGTGGAAGGATAATTTTATTATAATAAATCCACTGGAGGCCATCCCTGCACCAGAGAATATGCTTTCTGTGCTTAAAAAATTCATGCATAATGATATGTACCGTTTCCTGAAAAACTGTATATATTATTATGACTTTGTTTCTTTCTGTGGAATTTACTTCACAGCACTGATGATTGGACAGAATCTTCCAAGTTGGACAGAAATGTTTCTTTAATTTGTTAAGGCACAACTTCAAACTTGTTTAAAGCAATCAGTCACTAGGCCTGAACATGCACTTGGTTATGTGGTTCGCCTATATGTACTGTGAAGGCCAGCATGTTAAAAGTAGCCTTCGCGATTACTCAGGACACATCTTTGATTTCATAAGGAAATCTCTGCTGCAGGTCCACGAGTCCCCAGCAGTGGGAGCAGTTTAGCCGATACAATGTGAGCCGGGCGCAGGAGGAGATGCTGGCCTCGCTGCAGCTGAGGGAGGATATTATTCTGACCATCGCCCAGGTAAAGGGCCACCTGTTCCTGCCTTTACACTGGGTAGAGGAGCACATGGCTTTAACACTGATTCTGGGGATCTTTCAGTCAAACCTGATTAATTATTGTGAATATTGTTGAAGACCAGAGGGATTTGACAGTGATTGCAGGTTAGTTAGAGGAGACCCTCAGCAAAATCATGACTCATCATGACGGTAGATATATACTATGATTACTGTGAACTTGGTCCACTGGTACAGGGTGATGTCTGTGAGTATGGTCCTATGTTGTCTTCACTCTGTTGCTGTTTCCATCAGGTTCAGAATAAGCTCCAGGACCAGTACATCTCCACCAATTTTGCTCTGCGCAAACAAACTCACCGTCTGCAGCAAGCATACGACAAGTTGCTCTGGCAACAAAAGACTGTTAGTTCTGTGCATCTTCAACACCATCACCTTCCTCTTCACATGGTCTCCTTTGTTCTGTAATATGAGAGCCTAGATGAATGTCCATTGTTCCTGTGGGATGGGACAGGTGACTCTGTGCTTGTTTCATCTTGTCTGTCAGACCAAGGAAGAGATTACTGAGCTACAGCGTGACATCTGTGGGCTGGAAGAAGATCTTCGTGCAAAAGAAGCTCCTCTGAAGTTGGTCCATACTCGTTTGGAGAACAGAACCATGAGGCCAGGGGTTGACCTCTGCCAGGACCAGGTATATCCATCCATCCATTTATTTTCTGCTCGCTTACACAGGGCACAAAACAGGGGACACACTGGACAGGATGTCAACCCATTGTAGGGCACACACTTCCATTATGTTTCAGTGGGTTACTGTTGACTCTTATTGACTGTGTGGTTGTGTAGGTGCAGTACGGGCTGCTGGATGAGGCTAAACAGCTCGATGGCACAATCACATCTCTGAAGCAAAAACTTTCCCAAGCCCAGTAAGTCTCTGTTGATTACATTTTGTTATAAGTAAGAAAGTCAGGCTTCATCATGTTGATAAGATGTAATAGTTTGCCACATTGTTGGGGGATTGGCTTATATACATGTGACCTCAGCCCTCTTTAGGGATTGGCTTATATCCATGTGACCTCAGCCCTCATTAGGGATTGGCTTATATCCATGTGACCTCAGCCCTCTTTAGGGATTGGCTTATATCCATGTGACTCCAGCCCTCTTTGTGGATTGACTCTTGCTTATTTGACCGCGTCCTGTGCCCCATCTCCTCCCAGGCACTCCCTGCAGGTTCTGAAGCAGCACGAAACCTGCATGGAGGAGGACCTTTCATGTAAGTTGGACGCCCTCTCACTGGAACGGCAGAGCTTGGAAACTAGAAAACACCTGCAAAGGGTGGCTTCCACCACCATCGCCTCGCTCAGCAAACCCTCCAGGGATCGAGACCTTCAGCCCTGATCCTCCCTGATTTAATTCTACTCACTTTAAGCCCATTTTATTCTAGGATTTGAAATCTAATTCTAAGTAAATATGTACTGTCCACCAGATTGCTAAATAAGGTGGTAAGATGAGTTTAAATTTTGTTCAGAATGAATAAGTCCTTTTCTGAACCTTTTCTGAATACATATGATTGTTAAATGTGTGAAAGTTTAGTAAATGATTGGGGTAATTTGGGAGAATGTAGGTATGATAGGAGGAGTATTAAATGGGGTTACTGTTTGTTAAATCTTTGATGCTATTTTGCTGTTTGTGGTACTACTTTTAAAATCACCTGTTATTAAAGGGTTAACAGAGGGAAAAAAATTTTGATTGCAGAATGGAAAAGTTTATTAGGATATAGAGAGCGAGAACCTGCAATAAGCACTTCTCTGGATGGGATTTTATTGGTAATAAACCATTTAACTGGCTCACTGATTGCCTGAATGTCTTTCAAATTGTAAACAAGGACCAATGTGTTTGAGAAGATCTCATGAAAAGAAAACATAGGGAACTATTTCCAAAAAAAGACAGTATTGAACAGTATTGTAAAAAAATCGTTAAAAAAATTTTCATATTTGTCTAAATGAGATTTCATCAAGTTCCTTTAAAGCAAGGCTTCAGTTAACAGCACAGAAGAAGCATTTCATTTCCCTCCAGTTATGGAGTGCAGCCACACGCTACCAGTCCAAAATTTTTTGCACACCACAGGTTTTTACCACTTTTTCATCTGTTTCATAAAGTGCAGATTTTTAATTCCTAAGAATTGGAAAGTTGAGTGAACACATATCAATGAAAATATAAATGAAAGTCAAATAAAACAAGTTTCCTTTATTACGTGGAAAGAGTATGTAACAGTGCATGTCTGACATCCTGCTAACTGGTTATATGTTGATGGCATAGTCAAATTCTAGGCTGTCCTACACACTAGTTAACTCTTTCATCCTATGAAACATCCATCCATCCATTTTCCAGAACCGCTTAGTCCATTTCGGGTCGCGGGGGGTCCGGAGCCTATCCCGGAGGCTGCGGGCGCAAGGCAGGGAACAACCCAGGACGGGGCGCCAACCCATCGCTGGGCATCCTATGAAACAGAGCAGTATTTAATGTCCCTTGTGGAAAGAATTCCTCAAACCTTCTCTGCTGTTATAACTGCTAGAGGAGGTCACTTTGATGAATTAAAGATACCAAATATCTTTAGCTAATTAAAAAAAATATTGGCTAATAAAGGCACTTAAATAGTGAACATACCGTAAATGTATTTGTTAGCAAAGAATATTGAGAATGTTTTTAGTAAATGTTAAGTGAGTGACATGCAAATGTAGAAAAACTATGTGTGCAGAAAATATTGACTGGTCCCTACACAGAATACAATAGCTCTTTACTTACATCTTATAAAACATACTGTTCTTTATTGATCATTGGCAGATGTACTTTGGGATTGGGATTGCTGGGTGTAATTTTGTGGTTTTACAATGGTTAACTTTAAAGCGACTGAGCTCCGCCCTCAGATGGTGACAGGTGGCTTAGCCCCACCCACATAGCTACTGCTAAGCTGACCCTGTCCACAGAGCCAACAGCAGGAACCTTTATAGCCTAATTGCACGACCATAAGATTAATTTGTACGCGCTTGACTGAATACAGTCTGCACGTCTTCCTGAAGGTACATGTTATTTATTTACACTATTTGCGTAAAAAGCACAATTATTCTGACTCATTTCACTAAAGGACTCGGATACAGCCGCAGCTGCCGGCCAGGTGTCTGCTAAATGACATCTGGCGAGATCATTTCCGGCCGGATGCCCCCAGGTGGATTACTTCTGGGTGACTGCCCACCCCCCCCACCCCCAAGTCCATACTACGGGTCCTGCATTCCTTCCCTATCTCAGACCAACTGTGCATTGGTGGGGGAGAGGACCTGTCTCTCCGTCAGGATTAGAAGAACTTCAATCACCGTAATGTAGTGATGGTGTCTGACTGAGATTACGACTCCCAGTAATGAAGAGGTGAATGTTTTTTTGCCGAAGAACTGAAAGTGCACCTGTGGATGTTTAGAGGATCCCTTAGCGTTGTTGCTCCAGGCTTCAGTACCCAGACGCTAATGCTTCACTAGGAGGCAGTGGGATGCCTTGGAGCCCGACTGATTGCTGTGAGCGATGACCGCCAGCGTGGCCCCGCGTGACTGCATCTTTCTGGCCGTCTACTCTGTCACCTTCCTGCTGGGCCTCCCGGCCAACCTGCTGGTGCTGGCCGTCTTCGTGCGGAAGGCGCGCAAGCGTGGCACCACACCCAACGTGGTATATGCACTCAACTTGTGCGCCGCCAACCTGGTGCTGGTGTTGTGGCTGCCGGTAAAGGCCGCCGAGATCCTGCTGGAGACCTGGGCCCTGCCAGGGCTGCTCTGCCCCGTCTACAGCTTCTTCCTTTTCGCCTCTCTCTACGGCAGCTGCCTCATGCTGACCGCCATGTCAGTGGGCCGCTACCTCAGCATCGCCTTCCCCATCAGCTACAAGATGTACCGGCGAGCCCAGCTGTCCTGCTGCATCAGTGCTGGCCTCTGGGCCCTGGTCCTGCTGCACCTGAGTTTGGCCCTGGTCGCGGAGGAAAACTTATACTTTGTCTCCACCCGCCCCCATGACAACAGCTCGGCCTGCTACGAAAACTTCACCCCGGAGCAGCTGAAGGTGCTCCTGCCCCTACGTCTAGAGATGGCCGTCCTGCTTTTCTTGCTGCCGCTGGGCATCTCTGCCACCTGCACTCTGCGCTGCCTGGTGCTGGTCCGGCGGTCCTGCCTGTCTCCAGGCCGTAAGAAGCGTGTCCTCGGCGTAGCCCTGTCCACCTTTATGGTATTTGTGGTCTGCTACAGCCCCTACAACCTGTCCCACGTGGTGGGATTCGTGCAGGGCCGTAATGTGGGCTGGAGACAGGAGGCCATGCTCTCCAGCTCCTGTAATGTCTTCCTGCAGCCTGTCGTCATGCTCCTGCTGTCACCAGGACCCCCCAGGGGCCTGAGAGCCAGGCTATGCGGCCACCAGGCCCCAGGGTTGGGCCTCTTCTGCCAGACGTTGATCTCACAGCAGAGACTGAGCAGCAGCAGCGATAAACAAACCTGAAGCGTACCGCGGACATCACAGCAGAGATCAGATCAAGAAGAATGAAGGACATCAAGAATCACCTGAGATTTATAGCTCCCATTTCTCCCGGGGGTTTGGCTTCAGACGGACATCACTCTGATTCTGAAGTAGGTGTTTGAGGTGAGCTGAATGCTGGCCCTGCTAAAGAACTTATTTAGGTTTTACAGTCAAAAGTTTTTGGGACACTAATGCTAATTTGCTAATTGATAATGCTGTGTTTAAGTGGATCCTGCCTCTCTGGGGAGAGTCCTCACTATCAGCCAGGAATGCTTCAGTTTATATGACACTGGTCTTATTCATCTTTATTTCCTTTAGCACTGGGGTCTTCAACAAGGGGTCCATGAGCCGCTGGGGGGCTGCAGAATGGTTTTGTAAAACTTGATAAAAGATATTCTCAGTACACTTTTGTGCTCCATGTCATGCCTGCTCTGAGCCACTGGCACCATCACTGCAGCAAAAAGTATCTGAGGCCATCAGAAGCCACCAAAGGGCTTCGTTTTTGGTCACTGTACTTAGATTACACAAAAAGATTCACAATAACATCAATATGATGTTCCCATTTGTTAGTCAGCTTGTCAGTTTAATACAAAAAAACTGAACAAATTTTAGTTTGAGTCATATAATAATCCGTAATGTAACTTTTGCTTGTTGCTGATTTTTCACAGTCGGCACAGTTAACAGATACAGTAGCACATTCAGGCTTTCTAGCACAGACAGTGTTGCCATAGAATTTGCAGGGCTTTTCTGGGGGATAAATAGCCTTAATATCCAAAGAGTGGGCTAAGCCTGTGTGCCTGTGATCAGAAGATAGCTGGTTCGAGCCTGGCCTCGGCACATCTGCGGGTCCTTGAGCAAGGTCTCTAACCCCCAGCTCCCAGGGCACCGCAACTGGTGGCTGCTCTTAGCTGCCAAGCTTGCTCTCACCTACAGAGAACAAGATGGGGGAAATGAAAAGAGAATTTCCCTATGGGGATCAATAAAATATCAACTATCATTATCATTATTATTTAATACAGTAATTCTCTCCCCTCGACTGCTCTAGAAGTCACCAGTAGTGAAGACTCTACAGTGCAGTCGTCGCCATCTGCTGGTCAATAGCATTCATAGCATCAACATGGTATGAGGACATTGTGCATCTGAAATTGACAATCAGTCCCGGTTGTGATACTTGAATGCCTGTCATGTATATTGTTGCATCTGTTTTTCATTTGTTTGAAATAAAAGCGTGGCGATTCAGCTTTTTTAAATATTTGACATTTTTTGTTTTTTTTCTGTTTAATGTTCAGTAGCTTCAGAGTGAAATATAGAAGAGATTAGGCTTTGATAACAAGCTGTGACAGCAACACAAAGTACACTTTATCATTCAGATGGACAAGCAGGATTATATCATCTCTTCATGTTTCTATTCATGCCATGTCTATTCATATACTCAAGCCCCTAGCGCCCTCTACGGCCACACAGAACAGCTACACTATGTAGGGTGCCTCTCGAAGACAGCACAGTGTGACCATCCAACCAACATCCACCATCTTCTGTAACCACTTATTCTATTCAGGGTCACAGGAGGTCCGGAGCCTATAGGCACAAGGCAAGGAATAACAGAAGATGGGGCACCATCCCATCGCAGGGCACACTCACACACCATTCACACACACATGCACACCTACAGGCAATTTGGTAACTTCAATCAGCCTCAGCATATTTTTGGACTGTGGAGGGAAACCCAGAGGAGATGACACGGGGAGAAGATGCAAACTCCACACACATGGAACCCTGCCGGAGACTCAAATCCTGTAATTTTTGGAGTCCAGTTTAATTTTTCAACCAAAAAAAATTAAAAAACCAATCATTAAAATCACGTAGTTTCAACTACTTATTGTTATCTAATTTAATCTAAATGACCCAAATCAAAAATAGGCCCACTTCTTCCACGCTAAAACATCAAGCACACCAGTCGTCATTTTGTTAATTTGCTGGTATATTTTTTTCTATTGCCTTAGGTAACAGAATTATCACCATAAACCACCATTTTGACAATGTGTGGACATTCGGGAAGACACTACAAATGAAGCAGTGTTGTTTCAATCCAGGCTGCTCTGTTTATATTATCAAAAAATATATCAAAATATAATAAAATCAATTACTGTACTAATGATTACAATTACTGGCAAAATTAAGAGCTTAAATGATTATTCATGATGCAATGACAATATGATGTCACACCCATATCAGTGATTTCTATTGGTCGCAAACATTGATCATTTCATAGACCAGACAGTGATGTCATCCAGTGATATCAGATTTCTGTATAAAAGGCAGATTCTCTTCAGTGTTAAGTGTTGATATAACGACATTCTCAGACCAGGCCTGAAGCATGCCAGCCAAATAGCAACCCAGAGGAGAGGCAAACCTCAAACAGGGGCAGACCAGACTGGAGCAGGTACCCCAGCAGGTATTTAGCTCCATGCAATTTATTACAAAGAATTCGGTTTGGTAGATTACAGCTAATTTACAAAAGAGTTATAGACCCAGCAATTAATTGGTCTTTCGTGGGGGACATTTATTGCCAGCAAGGGAGACTATTACAGGGAACCTTACTGAGATACAGGAGATGCAGACGGCGGGAGAAGCAGGACAGGTTCAGTGCAGAGAGGAAGTGAAAAGGCACAGAGGCGGCCAAGGACAGAAGAAGGAGGTGTGAGAGACGCGGGGCGAGGCCACGGCACTCCAGCTCGCCAACACGCCCTCACACAAAGACCCAGCATGACCCTGTCTTAGCAATAACGTAACTTAAGGAAATGCTACAACAAGTATCCCCCTGACCCCCCTCTCCACTCAGTCGTCAGCCCACTAGAATAGTATTGTATTTAAATGTTGCACACATTATTTTGCACATTGCAATTCAGTATTGTATTGCGTCTTTTGTATAGTATTGCGTCTTGTGTCTTTTGTGTATGTATAGTGATGTCACGTTTTGTGTGTGCTATTTCCTTCAGGATAAATGAAGTACTACTGCTACTATATAGCTGTACAGTCATCAGAACAATTAAGAACACCCTCCTTCAATCATGTATTTATCCATCAGGGCCTAAATAACAATTGTGTGGCCCACACCAACTTTTATAAACAAAATCAGTCCAAAAAAACACAACAGATTTGAATATGTTGTTATTTTTTCCAAAAAAGTAGGACACCATTCTGAAACAATGTGGGAACAGAAACACGCTATACACCCAATAATTCAGTAACATTTAGACCTACAGTACCTTTAGCAACAATAACATTTTCTGCAGGAGTTTATCAGTCTCTTACACACTTTTGAAGAAATTGTGGCCCACTCTTCTTCACAACATTGCTTCAGCTCATTGATCTTTGAGAGAATTTGTTTATGCACGGCTCTCTTAAGATACCACCACAGTGTTTTACTGGGGTTGAGGTCTAGACTTTGATTTCACAGATCCCACACCTTAATTTTTTTTCATTGTTAGTCATTTAGATGTTGATTGGCTGGTATGCTTAGGATCTCCAGTTCCTCAATGGTCCAAAGAATACTGTTCCAGAACCTTTGTGGCTTATTGAGGTGCAACTTTGCAAAGCTAAGACATGCCAAAAATTCTTTTAGGAGGGAAGGGGCTTTTTCCAATTGTGCTCTCAGGAACATCCAAAATGCTCAGTCTGTCATGTAACATGGTTTTTACTTTTAAAGAAAAAAAAAATTGAAAAAAAATAACAACATATTGAAATCTGTTGCGTTTTCTCACCCGCTTTCATCACAGAAGTTGGTGAGAACAACACATTTATTTAGGTCCTGAAAAATGAAAAGGGTGCATCTTGTTCCCATGCCAAACCGTTGAATTGTATTGTACAAGTGATATAGAACCTAACTCACCAGCTGTTACGATGGTGTGATTAGGGAACTGTAATTCAATGTAAGCTTTCAAACCATAACTAAATGAAAGAGGTTTATTCAAGAGACTCATTCTCAGAGGAAAATGTTATTTCTTCTTTTTATAAGTGTTTTGCAAGTTTTTTTTTTTATAAAAAAGTACATATTAACGATTCAGAGTAAATTTCACTATAGATTTATTAGCTCTGAAGTGCTAACACATTATTTTACAAGGGCTGAGCAAAGTAGAACAGCGACAGCCCAGACCAGAGGCTGACCAGGGCAAAAGTATGCCAGATAGGAGGCAGGCCAGGCCAGGCCAGGCCAAAAGCATGTGAAACAAGAAACAGGCAAGGCCAGAGATTGATCAGCCCATGCCAAAATCAGGCCAAGCCAGGCCAGAAGCAGACCAGACCTCAGTGGCTTATACAAATGAAAACAGATATTCAGGCCTCAGCATTTTATAACGAATATGCCAGATATTGTTAGGGGCCAATGGTTCATGAAGTAAAACTGTAGGCCCCAATGATAAATACATCACTTGCAAGCCATTTCCTTTCTTATAAACCTTTCATCTCACCCCGCAACACCAATAAATTAAAAACAAACAAAAAAATCCAGTAATATTAGCAACAATTACATTAATAATCACGGGACAAAAAAGGCCAAAAAAAAAGCATTGGTATAATAAACGAAGACAATTATACAAAAAAACCTCCATAGTTCGTGGATGGGTGAACATACCCATGGTTAACGACTGGTTGGCCGCTGCCCGCTCCTCAGTGTGAGTGAAGGAGGGGGTAACGGCAGAGGGGGTGCCGCGCTCGCCGCCTCCCACGCCGATGTCCTGCATCCAGGCCCAAGGATGCGAAGAAAAGCACGGGCGTTCCCTTCTTCAGCAGCGACGTCCTTTTAGTCGTCCAACAGGGGGCGTGTGTCTCAGCGCGAGGCGGCGCCCCACTCAGTGGGCGGACATGTCACCGACGCCGTCGATCCCGTGCTGCTGCAGCTGAGCTCGCAGGAGGGCGTTCTCGTTCTTCAGCTCCTCGATCTGTGGCCCGGGAGGAGGCCCAGGAGGAAGCCCGGGGTCACCAGGGGGTCACCAGGAACGGCGGAAACTTCTGAGCTCATATTATTCCTTTACTCAAGCAACTCTATGCTAATAACACTAAGAGTGACAACGGATGCTGCCGACACTCCCAGAACCATGATGCTCCAGATCAGTCGCCAAGGATGATTCCCAGCCCATAAGAAAGCAACCGACTCCGTCTAAACAGCACTGATCTTGACTATGGTAATAACAGCTGGTGACTGAGGTAAGGGGGGGGGGGGGAGTACCTGTTGCCGAAGCATTTCATTCTCCACTTGCAGCCGCTCCACCTCCTTACAGCCCTCCTGTAGCTGCTGGTGGTCCTGCCGCAGCTCCCGGATGTAATCACAGGCTTTCGAGAGAATACCACCCTTACTCTGGGACAGAGATGGACACGTCAGAGGCTGGCACACACACAAACACACACACACACATACACAGGCCTGACACAGAAGCGGTAGAGCGTGTGCTCATACACAGAATTCATATTGAATCTCAGATCTACCCCACGGAATGATGCAAAAGTCAGGTATAACATTACAAAATTATACCACATTTGACCCTGGAATTAAACTGACACAGAATGCAAAGAAAGTCTAACCTGGAATGATTAAATCTCTTTGGAGAACCTACCACCCGAATCAAGGCCAATAAAACTAATCACCGGCACTATCTTGACTTTGGGATTTCAGTACTTTTACATGCAAAGAAAAGCATTCACGCTTAAATTTAGCCCCATGACTGAACTCGTGTTACCCTCAGAACAACACACTCAGAACCGCACACAGCCAGTGACTCTGGGCATCTGATCATCACACAGAAAGCTGACGTAAGTGACCCAAGCCACATTGAGACCATACCGCTCCAGTCTTGCTGTTGTCCACATTACAGTCAGGGATGATCTTGGACAGCGTAACTATCCAGTTGTTGATCTTATCCCGTCTCCGCCTCTCCACTGCCAACGACAGTGGTCACATTACAATTTTGTTCCTTTGTTACTGAAGATGATTCTTCATGCAATTCATTCAATCAACAGCCCAACTGAGGCTAACTAACATCGGGACCAAAAGCCAGGATGCACAGTAGGTCGCAGAAAGCCAGAATGACCCAGATGACAGTTAATTGGAGCAGTTTTTTTACATTAAAGGTCCAGTTCTCTTACAAAGTATCATGTACAAAAATTATAATGTACTGACATCTTCTAGTGCAGCATTTCCCAAACTGCAGACAGTCTACAATATTGCCGGGAGCTGGGAGGAATTAAAAACATGGACTGTCTGGGAGTCCCTGATGACCAGGTTGGGAAACACTGCTCTAGTGAGAATCTAACTGCCATGTGTTTAACTGTGTAATGGTCTCTTCACCTTCATTGTGCTGTGCTCTCCTCCTTTCATCTCTGGGGGCTCGGGGCCCATCCAACTTTCTGCAGAAAAGGAGAAAGGGGCACCGTTCACAGCGAGAGTCAGGCACACGCTCAGATACAAGCTCATGAGAGCAAACGTACATGTGACTATCAGCTACGGCCAACCCTCTCCATCGGAGGAAAGCAAGAGTCACCCTGGGGTAACTTGAAGCCACCACATGGAACCTACTCCAACCTAATGAACTTCTCATTTTCCCTGCATGGTACGTTTTTACAATCAGCCAATAGTACCATGATTCATCAACAAAAACACTCGTGGAGTGATCAGCTCATCCACTAATTTCTCCCAAATAACCCATAACCTACAAGTGCCGCTTCCTCACCCAAAGCACCCAAAGCTCTCTCTGCTATGTCCCGACTACCAGGCGGAACAGACAGGGAAACCAAAACCCTTTTTTATAATACAGAAGTCACAGAAAGTCGGGACGCTTGCTAAATTCTGTAAAAGTTTATTGGTTTCATAACAAAAGTCCATTGACAAGCAATGTTTAACATATCGGCACATATCTTACACACAGACATTTTAAGTGTCATAATTTTTCACTTCTTACCATTTTGCTATTAACTGCAGTTGTCCTCACTGGCTCCCAAAAGGATACTAAACACAGATGTTTGGTGTTTTATGTCATTGCAAAGGTGTCACTAATTAAAAAGCACCCAATGATGCTTGTCAATGAACTTTTTAACAGCACTTTCCGAACTATAATTTGGGCTTCAATTTATAACTATGTGAAATGAATGTTTTACTTAAAACTACTGGTCGTTTCTAATGTGAAATATTTTTTCAAACAAATGAATAAAGCAATGATTTTTGTTATAAATCAATACATTTGTAATGTCTTTACTGAAATAAGCAAATGACACCAGAATTTCTGTGAGCTCTGTATCTTAAGGTCTGCTCATATGTGATTTGCCTAGCTGAGCTTCTCGGAACTGGAAACATAAAAATCAGTAACACTTTACTCGACGGGGTATAAATACCTAGTAATAATTCAGTTACTACTGAGGAACAAGTGTAGTCGCTACTTGAGATAAAAGACGTGTCACGTTGATTCATTAATGATGAACAAACATGAGATCAGTGTTTCATTTGCGTTATTCATGACTTGTTCCTTCAGTAGTTCCTTAGCAGTTCGCAAAGGTTTACAGAATTAACAGACTCAGTTACAAATACAGTAACTGCTTGGGATAAAAGTTGCATCATGATTAATTAATGATAAACAAACATGAGATCAGTATTTAACTTGCGTTATCACTTGTTCCTTCACTTGTTCACAAAGGTTTACAGAATTAACAGATACAGTAAAAAATATACAGTAACTGCTTGAGATAAGACGTGTCATGATTCATTAATGATGAATTAGCATGAGATCAGTATGTAAATAATTCTTAGTTTGTAGTTAATTAATACAAAAGAAATAGCATAATACTATATTATGTGACCTGTCAAGTAAAGTGTTACCCATAAATCTATTTAATAAAAGCAGAGCAGGAAAGAGGCAACTGGAGTACAGCGACACGAGTGCTGGATTTACCACGCAGTGCTTTGAACTGTAATTGCACTGCAAGCTCCTGCTCACTGTACTCAAATCACTCAGCCATCCAGCTTATCCTCACATAACTGCAGGATCCACTGACCAGCAGCTGATCATGATCTGACTGTAATGAGCATAGGCAGGCATGTGGGTGACACTTACGTGGAGTAGGGATGCGTGCGCGGTGCGATGGTACGCGGCGTGTTAGATTGCAAGACGTCGGACGGAGTCATCATGACATAGAACTGACCTGGGTGAAGAAATCAAGATGGCTGTTAGCACAACAGCACCTTGAGTAGGTTACAGGCAGTCTGTCAATTAGCTTGATCAAGTCCTTTGCAACTGAACTGCTGTGATGTAACAATCCTTGCTGTGCCGACCAGATATTCCCAGATGAATGACTCACCTCCTGCCTGTGTGGCTGCCTGGTCTGTCTGTATAGAGAGAGCCGTCCCGTCACTCACGGCCGCTGCAGGGAAGTAGGTAAAGCGAGTCTCGCCCCCTGCTGACTCCGCAGCGGGACTGCCGCCGTTACTGAACGTATTCTGGGCTACGGCCTTGGAAGAAATCAAGGAAATGCAATTAAAAACAACAGGCTTGCATTTAAGTAGTGAGGACGGACAGACACAGCCACACTATGGCAGCAGACAAAGGCACGCGAGCAGGATTTCCCCCACACACACGGACACGGGCTCCCAGATGTTCTCACCTGGGGGGCTGCCTGAGGGTTTCCAGCAAAAGCAGCAGTGGAGACCACACTGATTGTCCCACCTCCCTCCCCTCCGGCTTCTAACTGCTCGTTTGTTACCTGGACAACTCGATACGTCACCTGGAAAGGGGTGGGGCCAAAAAAGCAGGTTCCGTGCATTTAACTGTCTGTGTTTACAAAATGAACACAAACAAATACACACACACACACACACACACACACACACACACACACACACACACACACAAACACGCATTGGCTAAAGAGCGCATGACAGACACCTAAAGCTGAGTGCTCCTCTAAACACAGACGTGCCTCCCCGTAAAAACATTCTCGAGGACACTTCAGTCTCCTTCATTTGCTCTATCAATTTAATTTTCCATCCATAAACAACTTCAGGACGATATCATCCATAAATATGTCATTCCCTCTCCATTTTCATGCTGATCAGACACATTTCTCATGCAAACTGAATAAAAGGCCATAAATCACAAATAGCTGGATGGCTTGAAGTCAATAAAATACACAATGACACATCAGACTAACTGTAGCACGCATCACTGATCTCACCTGCCTCTGGTGCTATATATACATTTGGTCCTTACCTAAATTTCAATTGCGATATTAAATCAAGTTAGGTGTAGCTCAGAAATACTGTAAAGATGAGGCAGTGTTTGAAATTACCTTACCTGTCGGTATGCTCGTCTAAGCAGTTCTAACTGCAGCACTTGGTACTGAATACTGACTAAAAATAATCAATCATTGTTGTCATATCCGACTGCATTTAAGGCTGAATGAATTTTTTTCATTTTATACTTTTAAAGCTTGTAATGGTATGCCTTCAGATTTTACCAGATAAAACAAATGATATATTTGAGCTGTTACAACCATACTGATGTAAAAAAAAGACCTACTACTCCTTGATCTCCTCAAAGACAAGACTTCAAACAAAAGAAGGATGATCTATTCCTAACAAAGGTTCCCCTGCTCTAAATCTACCTCTAGGTCTCTCATGTGCTGATTTGGGTTGTTGTCTTAAGATTAAAAAAATAATAATGATAATTTCACTCAGCCTTACGTATCTTATACACATTTGTTTTTTCCTGCTTGTTTATAATGTATTTCTAGTTCTGATTGCCTATTCCAGCCTATTTTATCAAGTTGTACTGTAATTTTCATGTCTTTTGACAACTGTGTTGTGGCCTCATGCTTAAGCAAAAATGTTACAAATTCCACTCCACATTTGGCAGGGCAGACTATGGTAAAAGGACCTATTAACAATCTCAATACTTTCACATCACACCATTTAATCTCTACGCACTGCAGAGTTAATAAATTCAGTGCTAGTTAATGCAGCAGTGGCCTGATCACCTGTACTACTTACCTGTCCACCGCTGTTCTCTGTGCGGAACTGATACTGGACATTATGATCCGAAAACGCGGCAGCCTGCTGGACCGTTTCTATGGTAACAGCTCCCTGCTGCACAGTCTCTATGGTAACAGAATCTTGCTCCTCCCCACCTAGACTTTCTTCTAAGACACAGAGAAGCAGAGGTTTGGACCCCAACCATAACACATTAGGTTCAACACCGTGAGCCCAACCGAAGGAGAAAAGTCTCTTTAACACACCTGACAGCAGCTTCCGGGGAAAACGACAGGGTATTTGAATCGATTTACAGACACTGATTTATGTGAAACAGGAAACAAACTAAGTCGCAGATGTTTCCCCTCCAGAATATCCCAGCTTTTTTAGCTGCACTGAAACTTCAAGCTATAGTTGCATTTTAAAAGAACAGTCTGGTGAATTATAAGTACAGTAAGCGGGGGGCAGGCAATATGGCTACTTTTTCCCTGACAGCTGGATATCACGGCATTCAGTGTCCTTAAACGAATAGGTAATACAGATCGCGAACGTAAGTCCGATTAAGGGTTATAATGTCGCGGAAACGTGCCTAAATCCGGATAGCACGCAGACGTCACAAACATCCATCAGCTATCAGCTTTCACTCTGCGAAATGACAACCGAAACATCACGTAGTCTTGTGCCTGGCCGTTTTCTAGCACGGACTTCGACCACATCCGGGTCGATCGGACAGCGCTTGCCAGGTACAATGCCCGCGTGTGCAATGCCCCCGTCAACATCACAGCTCATCCAGATCGAGCCCTTAGATTTTTTTTTTATGCACACATAACAACATGGATATCGGCAAATCCGAAGAAACCTACCCTCATGTAGTTGTACAACCTCCTCGCTTTCTTGGTTTTCGTGACTATAAGAAAAGAAGAATTCGTTTCTTTAACTCAGTTAATTTTCGATACAAAATTTATGAAAACAGCAACAAAAATGTAAAAAAATTCTCTCATAATTCAAATATCATAAATTTGAAAATAGACAGACAAGTGCCTTGCAGCGAGCATTATGCTGCAGACACCTGGCTGCAGTCTTCAAACTTCATGTCCCAAGAGGGACCTCTGAAGTCCCCCTTGTCAAAACACCAAGCCTAAATGGCGACAAAGTAACTGTCCCGTTTATAACATTTTTTTAAAATACTTGTAACATGTATTAAGAATTGTCATTCTGCTTTAAATTGTCTCTTTAGATAAAAGCGCTAGTTTAGCAACATACTTATGCTAACAAAACCTATATCCAATACTCCGTAACAATTTTAAAATCTTGGAAAAACTAAGTTCGTTTAATTAATAAATTATAAACCATTTACATAAAATGATAAAGTTCAAATCTCGAAAAAAAAATCTGATATCTAACTTTATGTTGTATAATTCAGAATAGCTTTTTGGTAGCTTAACCTATTCGCAAGACAGCTAAGATTCCATAACATATTGTTTATACAGATGCGAGAGACATCTAGGTGTGTTTGATAAGAATCGACACAAACTGTGGCAAATCACTGCAAACTGTACAGCCATCATCGATTTTAGCTTTCAAATTTTACTTAAACTTGCTAGACAGGCCCTGCTAAGAACATGGAGGCCGAGCCACGGAAGCCATTAAAGCGAGAGTGCCGAAACGGGCCGCCGCCTACCTCGGTACCGTGTCCAAAGTCTGTTCGAGCATATCCATGAGGTCTGAAATTCAAAGTGATATATTCAGGGACAGTAATAGATGGAGATGGAAGTGCTGATCACGGGGACAAACACACGGGTCATGTGAGAAAGACAGTCCTGGACACGTGAGATATATGCGAGTAGTTAAAATGGAGACGGCGGCGGCTCGCCGGGAGCTTGTGCTCTTTGTCCGCGTTACCCTCCGCTTCCTGTCCCTCCCTCCCTCTTATCGCAGCGCCGGTTCGCGATGTATACCCGGCTCCTCTGGCAATTGTGAACTTAGGACAACCGATTCGTTTATATGGTTTTTCTTCTTTAAAATGTCGATGTTTTATTGTACCGATTCTCGCGTCGACGCGGCAAATGATTTGGGTAAATTCATCCGCGAGCCTGCGGCGGGTTTTGGTGCAAAACTTTGCTTGTGACAAAATATGGAATGGAGTCGGTCGTGCTGCTCGCATAACGGCGAAGGCGAGTGTTTAAGGTTGGATCGTTTTTTTCCCTCGGTTTGAACAGCAATGGGAAAGTGAAGATCGCTAATCTGTGACAGTTCTGACATTTTTCTTTGTAAAAATTCATCTAGTTTTTGGCTGGATTCACATAAGCGGTTGAAATTTTAATTAACTAAAACCATTTTTTTCGGAGGAGATCGAAAGCCCGTTTTTATTAGTTTTTCGAGACCGATGGCAAAACGCCCACCCGTTTATATTGAAGAAACTGTGATATACATGTAGTGAAACGTATTAGAAATGCTCCTAATACCATCGCCTCCAGAACGTTTAAGCTACATTTCTTTACAAAATACTACAGATATGAAATCTGAGAATTCAGCTTGTTTGGGAGGAAATTAATATATCACATTCAGTGCACGCTACCGCAGGTATTGTGTGATGTGACTACAATTCCATTGTCCGATGGCGGGATGTTTTATAAACTGAAAAATGACGAAAATAAATCTCAGCAGTAATTATAATCAATAACGTGAATGTCATCTGTTACCGCGAAGCATAGCTTTACGCCTCAGTGCAAATCTTAGAAGCTAAGCTCTATAAATTGAGGACACCGCGACTTAAAAGAGAACATTGTGCACAATAATGGAATCTGCGTGTATCTCAGCTGACACGCGGGATCCAATCCGCGTGCCTCTCACCTGACCGCCGGGATCCAATCCGGGTTTTCGGGTAGACCACATGACGAAGTCACGTGTTTCATGAAATAAGTCCTGTTTATCGTTTGTGTAGCGCGCGATAAACACGTCGTCCACGAATGTGTTAATGCATAATTTGGATTTTTATACTTTCACTTCCAATGAGAGTCTATTATTTGGTGCAAGTGAGTTTTACAAACGCCACATATTACACTTGTAGGCAAATATTCGTAACATTAAATTAGGGGGATCAGATAATGTACTTCGAGCTAGGACAGGATTTATAAATTACTATTTCAATTAAAATGACCTGGATTTCACTTAACCACAGAGTTCGTGCTGTGTGCTGAATGGTCAATTTCGTATAACCATGCCTGTGTAAGTAATGTTAATGTAACACAGCTGTATGAGTGTTTCGATCAAAGAAACAAACGAGTCAAAGCACAAGAACTGAACTATTTAGCCAAGCACAGGAGCCTTTCAGTTTTAAATTAGTTTGTAAAACCTCATAGTGTTCTTCCTGACCTGGATTATCTGGTTACCCTATAACACCTTGTCACAGTATAATAAAAACATTTATGCAAAGTATTTTGACTGATCATCCAAGATAAGCACGATGCAAACAGTGTAACTTTATTTTTTTATTGTCTGCCTCTTGTTTTGTTTGGTTTAACATCACCGAAAGTGAAAATACTTTATTATATATTTCTTTCTCCGTGGATCTTAATTCATTTAAAATTATTAGCAGTGGTAGAAGTTGCAGCACTGGAGGGTATGGCGAAAGCTAAATTCTGGTCTTTTAGGCTGTTTTGCAGGTTTTGAGAGTAAAGTGGCAGGTGGACCTCTTGAGCTCCTTATTTTGGTATAAACGTAGGACATTATTACAAGCAAATCCATAGTGGCTTCACCCGTTGAAAACAAACTTAGGTCATATCCAGACACAAAGCACTTCTCCCTTAAATAAATTATTCAGTACAGAGTCACAGTAAACTTCAAGGCACATACTAAGTGCAAATTAGAGATACCATTTTGCCTAACTGCATTTTTTTTCCACAAGCACACTTTAAACATGATGCTCAGTCTAATCTCATCATCTCTGATTCTAGAAGCTGTACCATGGGAGTGAATTATAGAGACTCTTAATGCCCTGGTTCATACCTAAAAGACCAGGGGCCTGTTTCACGAGGCAGGATTTTTTGCTTAGCTTGATAAAAAGTTGAATTTAAGGTAGTCTGTGCTAAATTTAAGTGAAGGAAGATATAGTTCTTATTTAAAACTGGGGTACCTTAAATCCAACATTAACATTAAGCAAGAAATCCTGCTTTGTGATACAGGCCCCTGGAGGAAATGATCTAACATCTGTCTCAATCTGTCTGAGACAATCAGATGGGCCCCACAGATGAAAAACACTTTAAATTATTGATTCATACAAAAAATTGAAATGCTCCCATCACACATCTGCCATAAGATAAGGAGGAATGTTGTTATTAGTGGTTCCCTTACTGGTGAATATTTTTTTCGAGTGCATGAGTCCAGCTTTGTGGTCGCCAGGGGCCCCGTGTGCAGCGTGTGCTTGCCCATATCGCACTCTGCTGCTGTATCGTGGCTCTTTGTGCGAAAGTGTCAGCTTCAGCAGGTTGCTTTGATCCCAGCAGGACTGCAAGCCTCTGCACATCCACACTTCCAGAATGCCATACAAAAAACGGAGTTTGTCCACTCTGCCACCCCAGCCTGCAGCCCATCACCACCACAGGTTCAATGGGCGGGTCACATGCCCTTCCACATTGGCAAGTCCAAGTGCATTTGTTCTGGGGCATTTGTTTTAAAGGATTTTGCCACCATCGACAGAAAAGCAGACTGGATAACTTTTTGTAATTCAGCCCCAGGAGGTCCTCTCTGCTCTCTCACTCAGTCCAGCCTCGCATCATCTCCCCTCTCCAGACCCTCTCACTGCTGGCTGTTCGGCAACTTGTCTCTGGGCAACTGAGGTAGGAACCTGTGGATGGCTTCAGTCACGGAAGAATCGCCTGTAATGTGGCTGAAAACGAGGGAAGTGGCGGCGTGCCCGAAATTCAACTTATATTACAAATAAACAAAGAACACAAGTTCATTTTTAGAAGATAATTTAAGTTTGTGATTTGCTGCCTCGTCTTGAATTAAACTGGCACTTTTGTGTGACAGGCTGTTTAAAATAGAATATGAGCTACAGAACATTATGGGTGTACATTGCAGTTTAATTATTTTTTAATGGAATATTGTAGTTTAATTCAACAGTTAAATAAGTATTCGTTAGTCTGTTCTGAATCAATTACATTGGTGTAACAATGAATACTTTGTTCTCTAGATCCACATTATTTTAAATTCACTAACATAATCAGATTTTCAGGCAGATTGTTTAATATAATAGCTTTACTGTGTTATTTTAAATCAGGAGCCTCCAGACAGTCCACATTTCTGCTCCCTCCCAGCTCCCAACACACCTGTACCAGGTGTTCAGTGTTGCTGACTGTTTTGTTTCATTTTTGATTGTCTGGGGGTCCCCGAGGACTGCGTTGAGAAAAACTGCTTTAAAATAATCAAATATTAATTTCCCTGCAGCAATAGATCCCAGAATGCAGTAACTGATCATAGCAATGGTGCTGATCCATAACCATAGTGATAACTAACAGTGACAGAGCACTATTGTAGAGCAATGCAGTGTCATTCTGCTGATAAATACCAGAACTGCTACTATGCAAAATGACAGTTTTTATAGCAGCTGGTTCATGGACCAAGCTCTTGTGTGACGGGATCACTCGTCCCTCAGTGTGTTGTAGAGCTTCTCAGGATGTACAGCTTCATGGGAGGGGGCCTCTTCTGTGCCATCATGGCGGACATCTTGCTGGTGGTGTCCACCGCCACTGACTACTGGATGCAATACAGACTGTCGGGGAGCTTCGCCCACCAGGGCCTGTGGAGATACTGCATGTCTGGCAAGTGCTACATGCAGGCAGACAGTATCGGTGAGTCAGTGCGGGGTTGCATCTCTGACTCGCTGCAGTGACTCTGGAAATAAGGCAGAGAGGAGACTCAGGTCACCATGATGGATAGGATTTCTGCACTGTCAGCCACTGGCTGGTTTATCGCCACCTGCTGCTTATCTGAGGTTACGCCATAAGATGACTGACACTTTTAGGGGTGGACTGGCAACAAAAAGCAGTCTGGCTGCCAACTGATGGGAGGGAGGGTCCCCCTCGCTATATTTTGTCATAACCAGGGTGGGGGGATAGTCGCCCTTAGTATATTTTGCCAACTGTGTTCATGTAGGCTACATAATGCCAGTGTTGGGGAAGAAAGTCTGTCCCTCGACAAGCCTGGCCCACTGGGAAAATTCCCGAACTTCCCGATGGCCAGTCCACGCCTCCCACCCTTTGTGGACCTCAGAGCCGTTATTAACTCTTTAGTATCAGTAGTTTTTTTCCTAAACTTTTTCCCTTTGACACAAACCTGACACTGTGCCAAACACCTGCACCTTTGCTGTAGCGTTCCCATTAAACGTGTGTATGGGCACTAACACTGTTCACATGTATAGTCCTCATACATCGTGTTCCTTCATTGAATCATTACTGTTTCTTTCTTGACACATAAATGTTTGTCACATTTTGGTTCAGTTACATTAATATTATAATTATTTTGTTGTATTGTATTATAGTCATTGTAAAAATTATCGTATTACAGCCATCCTAAAATCATAATTTTTTAATCAGTACAAAAATTGGTCCGTGCAATGATGTAACAATGGTTCGCTACACAGCGGACAGTTTAAGTGGATAACCTCGGAAGAGGAACTGACATGTGGCCCATCCGCAGCCTACTGGAATGCCACGCGAGCCTTTATGATCCTCTCTGCCATGTCCTGCTTCGCTGGCATCATCGCTGGCATCCTCTCCTTTGCCCACTTCTCAGCCTTCGAAAGGTTCAACCGCTCCTTCGCTGCTGGCATCATGTTTTTCGTCTCTGGTGAGTCCCAGGAGTGGTACATGTGGTTTCCACAGCTTCCACAATCAGCATCCCCACAGTATCATATTACCCCCAATTCCATTCATTTTTCTCCAGTACTCTTCCCAGCATGGTTTCCCAAGTGTGCTTGACCGAAGATGTTGTTATTATAATTTGTAATTGCAGGAAATGATTTTCCTTGAAAGACTACGTACCTGTCATAACATACAAAGCAGCAGTATTTTCTGACTTGGCTGTAATACCCCTTCCAGTCTTCCTCCTTTGTGTAGTTTGCATGCACTGATTTGTGTTTGTTTCAGATACTCTTGTTTCCCTCCATAATCCAAAAACATGAAGTTAAGTGAACTGGCATCTCTACAAACATAGTGTGTTTTGGTGTGTGTGGCCCGTAATGGACTGCCAGGGTATCCCTGTACTGTACCTCTCGTGACGAGCTATAGGCTCTCCACAAGCTGTACTGGATTAGTGGTTAGATGATGGATGGATGGATAGAAGGATGGATGGATGGTATAAGTTACAGTGTATCTTCTATTTTTCAACCCAAACATCAGGGCCGGCCCGTGGCATAGGCAATATAGGCAAATGCTAAGGGCGCCATCCATCCAGGGGGCGCCACAAACGGA
>JAAGVU020000045.1:8449856-8467873 GCA_011763525.2 Mormyrus iriodes | reverse complement strand
TAGGAGGCCGACTAGGGTGCTAACTTATGAGGGGGCGCTGACTTGCCAGCCAATTACACTTTGCCTATAATGGAGGGATGGGGGGGCACCGCTGGTGATGCTCGCCTAGGGCACAAAATTAGTTTGGACTGTTACTGCCAAACATTATTTAGATTTGTGCATTAAAAGCATTCAAGGCAAATGCAGCGATCATAAAAGTAAATATTCTTGTGTTTCTCCGCCTGACCTGAAGAGCCGTGCTCTGCTTCAAACCCATTTCCTCAGCTCTCTTTGTCCTGCTGGCTATGGCCATCTACACTGGAGTCACCGTCAACTTCCTGGGCAGGCGGTTTGGTGACTGGCGGTTTTCATGGTCCTACATCCTTGGCTGGGTGTCCCTACTTATGACATTTTTCGCAGGCAAGTACCCCACATTGTGCTGCACTATTTGTACTTTCCTGAAATCTACATGCAACATTTCCACTCAATGCCTGATGGGGGCTCCTATCTCTGTTGCAGGAATATTCTATATGTGCGCATACAGGATGCACGAGTGCAGAAGGGTGGCTGGATCTCGCTAAAATGAGGGTCAAAAATGAGCAAACAGCAAAAGAGAAGAATCAGATCCAGACCGAATAGGTAGAAGATAAAGCCTTACTGGATCAACAAAGTGCGAGCAGCGCTGTGACGGAGGGTTACGGTTTCTTATGCGCCTAGTTTGTAGACCCTCTTAATCATGTGGATTTTGTATATTATAATTCTATTTACCCATTTATAAAGGAAGTTAATGTATGCTGTTATAATCACATTCACCAAATGATCAATAAAGTTTGTTACAACCCAGGGTGACTAATTATTACCTTCTATTTTCACTGATACATAAAATTGATACAAAAACATTTTTACAAAAGACCCAAACATGCTCACTCAGAACTGTAGGCCTGAGATACCAAATCCTTCTTCTTGGCACCTGTAGCATATGTTTGCTCAGAAAAGATAACTGTTAATATAATATACCATAAACCCTTTTACCCATCCATCCATCCATCTTTTAACTGCTAACCCTCTTTTCTGATCTCCATACAAATTTAATGTAACACAAAGGATAACTTAACCTAAATAAACACTATAAATAGTTTTTAAATGATTATGTGATTTATTGAAGCAAAATAATTAAACAACACTCATACCACCCATTTCACAAAGTAATAGTCACACCTTCAGCCAATGAACCAAATCTAAATAATAATGGGTTAAATTAACCTAAATACGCTGAAGCTTGATTACCAACAGCTGTGCAGAATCTACACATCACTTAAACAGAACCATTCCAGCAATGTGGAGTTGGACAAGGGGTCTCAAGCAACAGCATACCATGTCTTGGGCCAAAGAACTTTGTGAAGACCTGAGAAAGTTATTGAACTATCAGTCAAGAAAGGGATACAAAGCACAGTCACAGTACTGTATATTCAAATGATCTGCCAGGTTATTTGATGTTTGATTCCAGCGTTTTGGCAGAAAAACATAAAGAGATTTATCAATTCATATTGTTAGACTAGTAAGAACTGGAGTTTGAGCAATCCAAAGATTTTAATGGCACTTGAACAATTTGACATGAAATTATTTTAGGTTTCTAAGAAAAGAAAGCTTGAAGTATTAGTGTGCCTTGGATCTAAGGAGATTTAAAGGAATAATGTATCCACAGACAAGTGGCATACAGTAAAAAGGGTGACTAACATGATTTATCAACATGGAAGCATAAAAAGTTTGGTTGATATACTGTATCCGGAAAGCTTCTGGGGTGGTTCATTTTATAGGTAGAAATGTCAATATCTGCTGTTGAGACATAATTTTGCTCTGGATGTTGTTGTTCCTGTGTAGTCGAATTTTCTTTTTTTCAGCAATAGATTAAGTAGTCCCTCTGAACAATTAAATTGGATTTACAATTATGTCCAAATCCTAAAACTTAAGACTCAAAAAACTCAATAAAAACCTTTCGCTTGTCACGTGTTACTGGAGGAGATCAGTGCTTGTATAATATTGTGCGGTAATCCTAACATTTAGGCTAATTTACTGTGTCAAAATACAATTCCAAGCTAAATGCGCTCTATCATCTATTTTTATATAGGCATACAAGTGTAGTCTATATATCTGAGTATTTATTAGTAAGAATACATTTTTTTATTTTGGTGTAACCTTTTAGCATGATATTTAAGGTGAGAATGCACACTGACAGCCATCGGACAACCGCAGCTATTTAAACAAAGTATCACACTGAACTGAGGGCGGGGCTCCCGCGGCATACGCCCCGCCCACTTTGGCTATACTGGCATGGTGGTCCGTACCATTGTGGTTAAATTTTAGGGGGGCTTTGAATTTAACAAACCAACATTTTTGCCAGCGTACTTTATAGTTGATGATTTTAAGACACAGTAATACGTTTTATGTATAGATACATACTAACCTTTTTTGTGTGATTTTCCATAATTACGCGTACGAAGTTACATATTTATGGAATGTTCGCCACACTCATTGTGTCATCGCGTCGTTTCCTGTTTCGGACGCAGGTAAAGCCAGTCGGGTAATGTGAAACGATTAACTAGGTAACGGAATATGGCAACACTAAAGTCATCGGAGGCGCCAGAGGGGTTAAGCAGCATGCAGAGTCCGGTGCACAGCGAGACCACGCAGTACTGTGCCAGGCTGCAGGAATGGATGTGGCAGTACTACTGCGGCTATCTGAGCTGGCAGAGCTGGATGGCAGCCTTTCCGGCCCCTTTGCCCCCCTACTGTAGCCCGCAGACGGAGGCTCAGGGGCAGCCGACGTTGGACGGTCGCAGCTGGTACTACGCTCAGCTTTTCGCCCCAGTGCCCTCTGATCGCGCTGCCTCCCCGGCCCCGGGCTCCTCCTCTTCCCCCGACAGGCCGGTGCGGCAGCAGAACGGCAATGTGCCACAAGCAGGTAACTCACTCAACGGTGCAGCATGAAACTGTAACAGGCTGGTGCATATAAACGCCTTAGAAGCTAGCACATAGCAAATGGTCATTTGTGTTGTTCTCTTAGATTTTGCATGTGCTTATTTGCTGATTCTGTAATATAATATAAGGGTTCATGGATACTGCACGTAACTTTCCCAAACTGGTTATCCAGCCAAATTCATGTCAGAGTATGCTTAGAAAGAGAATATTTGCGTAAAAAATAAATTTCCATAATTATTTATGTATTGACGTATTAGATTTGAAGTTGGTTGTGGTAATGGAGGGTGTCATCACCTTTAACTATAAACCAAAAAGGGCAATCTCATAATTTAAACGATTGCTTAATCTGATGGATGACACACCACCATTGTTTACAAGTAGAAGTCACAGTTAAACTTGATTGACCTGATTTATTATTTTAGTAAATATCTTCCATGTTTATATAAAGAGTGTCGCAGTGACCCTTTAGCCAGTTTAAGTACACACAGGACTGGGGACGTCCTGGATATAATACCAGTCCCTCCTGAGTATGCACTGTCTACTAAGAAAACACACAAACTTTACATGCAGAGCTAGGGTGAGAATCAACCCCACAGCCTTGGAGGTGTGAGGCTACAGTGCTGCCCAGTTTCCTGTCACTTGTGGATGCAGGATTAATGAACCATGTGCTTAAAAACAGAGTGTATCCACATGCTACAAACAAAGTTGCCTTTCTCTGTAGTATCATTTTATGGGAACTATTGATATAGAAAGTTATTTTCCTACTAATTTTTTTCGGAAGAACAGTAGTTTAGTCTTCTCTTTCAGTCCCGTGTAACATTACTTGCTTTTCTCTATTATGCCTGGATGGTCCTTTGTGTTATTTTTGCATCTCTTGGCATTTGATTCTGAGATATAGTTCCTTTCTTTGGGAGGACCCCCCCCCCCCACCACTGCCTGATGATGGCGGTCCATGTGGCTTTGAGCTCCAGGCCTCTCCTCTTCTCCTTTTCAGGTCACGAGTTCACCATCCCCACGCCCCTGCACCGCTTCTGTGCCGAGGCGCTGGATTTTCTCATCCTGTTCTGCATGAAGGCCGCCGTCATCCTCACCGTCATGCACCTAAGTGGTATGAAGTGAGTCGCACATCTGTGAATTTTACAACCCGTCTGCAGTCTCGGGGTTGCCTGGGGCATGGTACACAAGATCAACATGGAACACATGGCTCTTTCCAGGGGTTAGAGTCACTCAGTAACAGTGATCTAACATGTAATGACTGAGCATCATTCATTTACTGATGCTCAGTAGCTTCTTGGGCTGTACCCTCAGTTTAAATATAAGTAAAAGCTCCCATACACAGCATTTAAGTAACTTGTACGCTGAAGTAATTGGCAGAATTAATATCAGGTCAAAAATTAATAAGTGCTTAGGCCCCAGATCACAACCCTACATAGGACACGTCTAGAAAATGGTTGGATCGATAGACTATTCTAATAAATATTGTCTATTTTCGCTTTTACGAAAAAAGGAAAAAAGTGAAAATAGCATTTGTTTATCAACAAGCCGACTATAGGTATACAATCATGACCGTGTTTCGGCCAGTGACGGACCGAATATATGACGTTAATTCCATAAGATTGTAATGGAGCTGGAAAATTCCTATTGCCTAGTGATGTTGTAGCTGTCATAGCTCAATGCAGTACTCACTGTTTTTCGTGATGTTGGTGTAAACCTACTGCGCTGCCAGTCATATAGAAGTATAGCACATACAGTTATGTATAGTACAAAATACTTGAAATGATATCTGTGTTCCTGGTTCATGTATTTATGATGCTATACTTTGTATCGTTATTTTGCCTATACCATTGGTGGGTAGTATAGATATTAGCATCTAGGCTTGTGTAAGTACTCTCTCTGTTCTCACAACGGCGAAATCGCCTGAAAATGCATTTCTCAGCACGTATCGTCGTTACTGTATTGATTCTGGTAAGTGAAACTGCACTGCATTGTACGTACGATATTTTTACTTTTATATAGGCTGTGTATTTATCATATTATTCCTGCTTTTACTATATGTTAGTGTTATTTTAGGTTATATGTGATATTTGGTATAATGATTTGGTAGGTATTTTTTCGGTCTGGGAATGCTGGAAATTTTTTTCTAAATGCTTTGGTGAACTAGAACCAACACTTAATATGACTGATGAGGTGTTGATATCAGGACCGCAAAGCAAACGATTAGGGCCCCAATAGTTTTGTCTGTATCTCTATACTAGACTGATCCAGTTTCGCTCTCTTCCTCTGCATTTATGAGTCATTATAACACCAGCCATATCCATAAGACTTGGATGATTATTTTTTACTATTATATAGTATATCTAGATTACTATAGTATATATTACTGTTTGAATGACCTCTGGCTGACATGCTAGAACAGCTGTGCGTCGCATTCAAACTTTTGTGCCAACTTCCTCCCAGTGATGTCTCCAAGTTGGCCCTGCATTTCATCATAGAGGAGATCAACGAGGACACGTCCATGGAGGAACTTCAGAAAATGATGGTGGTGGCTCTGGTCTACAGGGTGCTGGTTTGTTTTTATGAGGTGAGACTTCCAGAAACTAATGGTCTCGCATGACTGTGTTTTTCTACAGTATGCTTCTCTCATAAAACCTGTGCTAATAATAATAATAGACATTTCCGGAAATGTGGGGCTTGCTCGACATGTTTAGATAAGATAGTCAGGTACTTCTGCAATTGATTCTGTTTTGAATTTAATGTTTTGCACAAAATCACAGGGATAGTGGGTTTCCCAATGCGAAGTAGCAGTGAAGAGGTCCTGTCCGTCGGTGTCTAACGGCGTTGTTTCAATGATGTTTCAAGGAAGTGAGAGCAGCCTAAGTGAAAGCTTTTGATCGTGAACATGTTATGTTAATGATTCGTCTTCACAAGGTTCCAGAATTCCCAGTGTTTGAAGTCTCTGTCCTTAGAAAAACATGCATTATTTGAAAAGGTAACTGGCTAATGGTGTCAGCCGTAATAGTGCCTCGAATGCCCACGTGTCTACTGTGCCTGCGTCTCTCCTTGTTACAGATTATTTGTATATGGGGGGCAGGGGGAGCCACCCCAGGGAAGTTTCTCCTGGATCTTCGCGTGGTCGCATGCGACTCAGCGGTCCTGGTTCGGCCCAATCGGGTTCGGGTGGTACCTGCGTCCAACGTCTCCCTTTCTGCGTGAGTACTGGGGCCCGGCTCGGGATGTCGGCCCTGCCAGTGATGCATGAGACAGATCGTATTTTACTTTAATAAAGTTACGATTACATTGAATATTATTTACTCATTGTAGAACCCATGATGGTTATATAACATCTGTGAGATCCCCCCATAATACTATGCCCACCCTTCCAGGTCCACGGTTCGAGCCCTCAACAAGAACTTCTCTATCGCTTTCTTCTTCCCGGCCTTCATCACGTTGCTCTTCTTTCAGCACAACAGGACAGTGTACGACATCATGGCCGGCACCATCGTGGTCAAACGCAGTGGGGCCAGGTGATGGCTGCTTGGTGACCCCAGACTGCCCATTACCACAGACACGGGACTGGGATGAACTTTTGGGGGGGTTCCTGAGTGCCTGAGGACTGCTTCTCACCGTGAAGTTCTCTCTACACCTAGAGACCATTTCAGGGACACTCACGATTTGAGGCTATTTAAAAAAAAAAATTAAAATTATTTCTTTCACTGTATGATTGGTAGCCTGGTTATAGTTGTAAATTTCGAATTGTTAAAAATTCCTGAGGTTCCCGGCGCATTGCCTAGCCTCCCGAAATGTAAACGGCAAAGGCATTTGTTGGGGTGAGCTGTGTTGTTTTAGGTTCACCTGCAGGGAACCTCTGTGATCCATTTAAAGTGAATGTTCCTGAAAGAGTTTTCAATCTTGAGTTATTTTGCCAGAAGGTTTGCATTTTCCACAGAGAGCTCAAAGGAGTTCTATCAGATCAGCCGCAGTGCTGGGAATGGCCGTCGGCCAGCATCCCGAGAGGGAACGCGTTGAGCGACTGCAGCATTGAAAGGCACTCTACCAACTCCCTCATGTGGTTGTGCAGGCTTGGCTCATACTGTCGCCCATTAATTGGGCCGTTCCTTAGCTGACCTCTGTCTTTATGGGCCCTGCCGGCCGAGCCTGTGGTCAACATGCACCCAGTGTTTCAGTAATGTTTCTGAGAAATGATTCTGTGTCGTGCTGAGGTTCCGGCCCTGTGGTGGGATCTCTTGGTGCTGTTTTACTGTCAGGCGCTTCATACGCTGCAATTAAATACATCAGGAAGGGTGGGGGGGTTAAGGCCTGTGTTTTTTTTTCTGCAGAAGCTTAAAATTAACCTCTTAATGTTATACAACCTTCAGTATCTCAGCATTTAAACTTAACATTTCGCTATTTGGCCTGAAAACGGTCAACAGATTTATTTAAAAACATTTTTAAATGTTTATGAATTATTGAAAAAGCCATTACAGGTATTTCTTGCTAATATAATATTGTGCTTATGCTGTTGTGTATAGTATTTTGGATCGAGTATTCAAACTATATTTATTATTTTGTATTGACATGTAAGGTATTGGAACGGGGTGTGAGTGTGTCCTGTGATGGGTTGGCGCACCTCCTGGGTTGTTCCCCGCCTTGCGCCCGTAGCCTCCTGTTTAGGCTCTAGACCCTGAATAGGATGTGCAGGTACAGATGGATGTATGGATCTAAGGTATAGGGGTAATGCATGGAGGCCCTTCTGGACTGTTCCCCTGCCTGTGTAGGGTAGACGCCAGGCCCCCTCCAGATCCTAAGTGAAAATGTGGCCGTCGTTGGATATGTGGGTGTTTTTGGTGTCTCGCTGGCCACTGTGGTGCGTGGAGTGTGCTGGGTTGTACTTGATTTGCATCATTAAGCCGGTCTGTGAGAGCGGCCTGCATCGATGTGGACCTTTGCCCTGAACCACGTCCAGAGTTTTTATTCGAAAGCCACGTGTGTCGCTCTAGGGGGAACTCTGCTCGTTAAACAAATGTTTAAACTTGGAAAGGTTTGTATTCCTCTGATGGAGAAAATGGGCTGTTTGCTCGACCTCCTTTCGGGTGATTTAATTTGGTGGCTTTGAGGGGCTTTATAGCTGCACATACTGGCCTGGTCAGCATGTGGTATTTGTTATACGTGCATTTGTGAGACTGCTTTGAAATGGGTTCGCAGGTGGTGCCAGAGCCCCAACCCCCCCCCAGCCACCATAAGCCATGATGGGGGGGGGGGGGGTTACATGGGGCTAAGTGGACTTGCCTGGAAAGGAAATAGAAATGGTGCCTGTGGGGGTCTCTGGCGTTGGGGCTCTCTAACCGCGATCGGGTGGGGGGGAAGGTTACTATCCCTTAAACTTGGGGCATCTTCCATTAATGGTGGATTAAAGGCCAGGATACTGGTGCTGTATATTGTCACTGCTGTTTTTCTCTGTAAACTTCAGTAACTTAATTTATGGGTTGGTGTGTGTGTTTAAGTGGAGGAAAACGAGATGGGTATTTTTCAAAATTAACTGCTGATTTTATCTATTCACATTCTCGGCTTTCCTTATTGAATTTCAATCCCTTCCAAATAAATATTGATACAATTTTCAGTTTTTTGTTTTGTATTATTCAATATGTCACAGCACCAATAAACAGTCAATAACAGTCCATACAATTGCATGTATTCCCGGCTGTGATTGTAAACGGTCTGTTGTAAAAACGCCCAAAATTCAAGTTGTTTTTGAGACGAGATGCCATTTCCTTTTGCTGTGCGTAGTTGTGGTAGTCTGAGTACATTTCACGCATAGAAGCATTATATATTCATATTATATTCCTACTGATTATCTCATTCCAATAAGCTTAACTGCTTGCAGGTATATCAGTTCGCCAGTAGAGGGCAACAAAGCAGCAGTGATTGTCGGTCTGTTAACCGGTAGGATTATTTGCAAGTTGGCGATGTGGTTTAGCCCCTTGTTTAACCTCAGTAGACCCAGACAGACTTGGTTTTATTTAAGTGTGTAATGTCAGCGATGAAATCGGGGGCAAATGTCACAAAAAAAAAATTGTGATCATTTAATTCTGACTCGTAGGGGAAATGGGTGGTTTGTGTGCTGGGCTGGGATCGCCTGGTTCTCACTCTCGGCTGAGGTCGTACGGCCAGATCGGCGTCAGAGCAAGGGCCAGAAGCAGCAGCTCGCTGGTGCGTAGCGGCAGGCAGGCAGGCCGCAAACACATGGCACCGCATCGTCCCATTTCTTCCACGATAAATGCCCTTACATTCTCTGTTTATTATTGCCTGCATTCTGTTTACATTGTAACTAAGGTTATTTCTCATCATCATAATGGCCTTGGCTTTGTCTCTCTCAGCACTGCCTCCTGACATCTGTTGCAGTGTGTCACTAACATTTCTAGCGTGTGATATTCTCGCTAATGAGGCTTTGCAGATTTTGCTGTTTTTTCTTCCCTTTATTTCTAATTTGCCTGCCTTTTTTTGAGAAATGCTATAAATCTACATTATAGGCAGGTTCTGTATGTGCTTTGGAAACAGCGTGGGCATATGTCGGTGCCAGTGGGCCCAGTTCTGGAAGCACAGTGCAGGCATGGGTCTAATGGAAAATGGCAGATGAGCAAGGTGGGGGGAGTCGGATCGAGCTGGATGTCAGACTCAGGAGAGGGGCTGCGTGTCTTTGCTGTTCCCGTGGAAATCTTGGAGGGCCTGTTGTCCTCCACATCAAAGGTATCGGAGATAAGAGGTGAGGTCTAAATGACAATTTAAAAGCTTAAAACCTGCACAAAAAGAACAGCGTTTGATTAATGGAATATGTAGTTTACTATCTAGATTTTCTGACCAAGTGTCATTTCCTGTGGTCTCTGGTTATCATCCTCTGTGGACTTTTTGCTGATTCAGACTTTGGCGAATCACATTGCTTGGTCACCTAACCAAACACCCCTGTTTACCACCATAGATGCAGAATATCCCCAACTTGGTCACCTGCCTAACATTCCAGGGAAGACAACTGAGAAACTGCTTCAGTAGGAACTCTAAATTGGCGTTCAGGTCAGTCCTCGTGGACCCCCAGACCAACCAACACATAATACCTGGTGCAGGTATGTTGGAAGCAAAAATGTGAACTGTCTGGGGGTCCCTGGGGACTAGGTTGTGAAACTATGGTCTAAATGAAAGTAATCAGTGAGGCAGTGTGCATTTTACTGTCTCTCTTTCCCTGTTGGTGGCTTATTCTGAATCAGAGGCCCCCTTCTTCTCCCTTCCACTTTGCCCAGCCGACCCCAGCGGCTGAGTGTCTAGCTGTAGGCTAAGCTCGCCTGCCGTGCCATTCTCCAGCTTGACGTGCAGACTCTCCTGTTCCTCTGCTCCACCCTGTTGTCCCTGGAGCTCCTTTCAGCATGAAGGAAATTCCTGGTAACAAAAACGGCACACACAAATAAATATGCGGCTGTGGGTTCTGTGAGGACACTGCCGTCGTGTAAACATGTGGGCCGCTGTTCCATCGCCGTCCCGAGTAATGCTTCTCTCCACACATTCGGGGGGTGAAATACGTCCATGGTTTTGTTCTGGGAAGTGGGATTTCATTCTTGTCAGCCAAGCGGCCTGCCCCCTTTCTGAGAAAAGCAACCTCTCATCCCTTCTGGTTCTGCTTTTAATTTTTTTTATGTGGTCCGAAGTGATTTTATTGCCCTGCACATCTGTTCCTTGCCTGCCCTGCTAAGGCTGTGAATCCTTCCCTGTTACTCATTGACGGCCTCTCTGCAGATACCAGACTCACGCCCCGAGCAGAGGAGAAACAATGAGTTTGACTGAGGACCCAATGGCAGCTCTGCCTGTTTCCTGGCAATAGCCAACAGAGACACTTGGTGTTTGAGAGCTGTGTAAGGAATATGCGTACACTGGGTGTACAGTCACGGGATAAAGGCAGAATTGTCCAGAAGTATTTGCACTTTATAGAGAAAACACTACATGGGGAGTTACAGACATCGTGTTCTTGCTATGCGTAATCTGTCCTCATTGTCATAGCTAAGAGCCTGCATTTCTGGAAATTACCCAGAAGTCTCCATTCCCTCCATGATCATATTTTAATCTGTGTCTAATCTTTGTCATAAGTTTTCCAGTTCTATGAAAGTTGCATTTCCATGTTAACTTTATAGTATACATTTTAGGGATACGGTTTTGGTTAGGGATTGGCCAGTCAGGATGAAGGACCCACCAATCATCTCAAGGTGAAAATATGTTTTCTAATCTTAATTTTGAGTAATTAAGTAGCTATGAAAAAAATCCACCCAACCATTCATCCATTGTTTTTCTGTACCTGCTTGTCCTATTCTGGGTTGCGGGGGGTCCAGAGCCTATCCCAGAGAACCTCTATGAGCGCAAAGCAGGGAACAACCCAGGATGGGGTGCCAGCCCATCGCAGTGCACACTCATACACCAGTCACTCACACTTGCACTATAAAAACACATACCTTGTTAATTTGTATTCAAAGGAGACTTGTTTATAAAGTGAACAGAACGTACACCCCCTTACAAACATATGGCATTATTTAGGGCTCCTCAGCGCGGCCAGCCACAGTGACTTCACGGAAAGAGCTGGACGGTGGTCAGGAATGGGGGGGCACTGGCCTCGACACTGGTCCTGCTCCTCAGAGATGGTGTGTGTGGATCGGGTTCAGCTCGGGGGCACCAGTTGACACCAGCGGTCAAGGCAGCCATATGCGTGCTGCTGTGCTTCACACACAACATGTGGTGCCCGAGAAAGGTCTGAGGTCACTGTATGGCCACTGAGGAGGGACAAACAGAACCGGGACATATCTCAGAGCTGGGAAATGTAGCTGCCTCTGAGCGACGTGGGTCTGTGCAGTACCCTGTGGCTATGTGAGTCCTAATTCCCGATGATCACCTTATTATTTAATCCCCCACCCATTTCCGCTCCCCCACTGCTCAGAGATTCCTGAATAGCTTCCATAAATCTTCATGCATTAGTCATCAGCAGTTTACTGAGTCGGGGTCATCAGAGGGACCTGATCTCACCAATGAATTGAAAGGCACAGATCAACCACGCCTCCCATGGATTTCCCCTCTCCACACCCAGACAGTTACAGCATTATGGGTACCGCGTGTGCTCTCTGGAAGTTCAAGGCCGAGCACGGCTTGTAGAAATGCAAGCCATGGCAGAGAGATGATGTCATCTTTCTTCCAGCTGTCCTGAGTGATTTAAATCTCTTTATTTTCATCTTCTGGGGCACGTTCCTGACCTCCATGCATCAGCAGGGATTCAGTGGTGACAGTGCAGTTTGTGCTGGGACCTTTGACCTATGATCACATGACTCAGCTCAGCTTATAGGAGATTCTCCTAACCTACTAGGCGAGGGGTCTGGTGACAGGGTGGTGACATACCCTCAACTCACCTACGTGCATCTGTTCTTGGCATACCACCAGAGGAGAAATTTGCTGCTTTTGGGGCCCTCTGTCCCCCAAAGTGTAGTGACTGTTTGTGGCCAAAAGGGGGCTCCCTTTCCTCAGGGGCCCCACACAAATGCATGATTTGAGTGGTGGTAAACACCTTCAATTTGTACCCCCCCGCCCACCCCCTGTGAGCTCTGACCCCTCCATTAGCAGGACGGTTTTTCCCCCAAGGCTCCTGCAGGTATGTGCCAGGGCCCCACTGACTAATATCCACCCTGGAGCAAGACAGCAGCAGCTGGACCTCCTGCCTGCGTGGCAGATGCTGTGCACTGCAGGGGGGGGGCATGTGTGGCACCCGCACCAGGCTGCTGGCATCGCGGTGCCCATGTGTGATGAATCAGCAGTCGCCTTCGGCCCGTTAAGCGGCCGCTTGGTCTCTGATAGAGCGTGTAACAGGCCTGCCTTTGTCTGGGGGCCAAACGCTTTATGCGTGCCATCTGAATACCATACATCCACGTGTTCGGGCGCCTCTTCCTGCAGGGTCTGACGTGAGACGTGTCCCAATCCAGTTCTATTTTAACTCCGGCTTTAGAGGCAGGGGTGCCACTTATGCGGCGTGGGATCTAATTCTGAGGGAGATCCGCTAAGAGTGATGCTGCGAGCGGGTGGGGCCCCTACCTCAGTACGGGTGGAGGAAGGTGCGAAGTCTGCCGACAACCAGCCCAGAAAATGGCATGTCTGTGTGCTGTGATACGGCAAGGTGCGAACAGACTCTCCCTCTCACCAGTGTTACCTTACAAACTAAAAAAAGAAGCAAAAAGGCGGGTAGATGTTCAGGATGGGGGGGCATCAGTCCATCTTACATTTGCATATTTGGCAGACACTTTTATCCAAAGTGACGTACCAGTGCCAGGGGAAATCAGGGGTCAGGACCATGCTCAAGGGCATCACTCTGCCAACCGCCAACAATCTGATCAAGACTCCGAAACTACAGAGCCACACAGTGTCCCCTTTAGGCCATAGATCCAGCACAGGGTTGCAGAAAGTCCAGGGTCTATGCCAAGAAGCATAGTGGGTACACTGGATGACATGGCAGTCTCTCATAGGGCACACGAACATCACGGGCTTCAAAAAGCAGGGGGAGGTCATGCAATCTGGGGAATTATAAAAGAGAACATTTCACATTCTTAAATGGAAATACCATCTACACACTTTTATTAATGTAATAATTTTGCAAATCATAAAGAGATCAGTATCTAATTCCTCTTTGAAACGTACTGCTAACATCTGTAAGAACATCGCGGCATGTAACCGAATAAGAGTGTAACAGCGTCTTAATGACGTTTGTTTCACAAGGCAACACTCTGTCAGAACACAGCTTTTTTGCTGCACTTAGGCTGCGATTCGAGCAAGCATGTGCTTTTCAAGCTCCCGAGAGCCACATCACGGCGTTGATTTAACGTTAATGTAAATGCATAGTGTTCACACAGCCAGTCAGTACCAAGGACTGTCGATCCTTTCACACTACGAATGATCATGTTTTATAGACACTCCCCAGCGCATGATGTTTACGATTCGGTACACATACGCCTGCCCTGTGGTGTCTGGCATTTAGCGGGCCGGTTATCCGTGGGGTGTGAGGCAGCCAGATTAGGCAGGGGCACTGTGGTAAACAGAGGGTCGCACTCAGGTGCAGAAACCGCCCGCAGCCTTTACTTATGTAACAGCTGTCAGCCGTGGGTATGCGGTTAATAACAGGAGCCAGCACCGGCTGTCACTGTGCACCGCGGGTGACTGGTGAGTTATCTGTGCCTGATCCCCAGGCCTAGAACCCCGCCGTGCTGGGACTGAACCGGGCCATGTCGAGGCGCTAAACCTTGTGTCAGTGTCTGAACGTTCCGGTAATTCAAATGACACCTACACGTTCATTATTCCCGTCACCATAGCAACCCTCTCTTTCCCGCAGAACATATATCTTTTTTTATATATGATTTATATATAAGTATAAATGTCAGGAATAGGCCTAACTGAGGATTACAATCAGCACGACCCCCTGGTGCTCTCTCACCGCTGCTCTCGTCAGCTCCGCTGCTGGAGAGCCCCAGTAGCTCCTGACAAGACGCTTATGCCATGAGAAACAGCATGACGCCACGCTGCCCGATAGCCTTCCTGCTCACATCTCCTTTATGGATGATTCAGGCTCATTGCTGTGCTGATCAGAGGCTGTTTTTGGAGATATGTGATCCAGAGGTCGTGGTGAATCACTGATGAATTATTGTGGCAATTTCTGGGAATTAATATTTGAAGTGTTTCCCTATCAGTTTATATTTGATCATATTTTTACACCCTCACTCTCACTCCCCCCACTGTCACTCTCACCCCCCATTCTCACTCTCACTCCCCACCTCCTCTCTCACTTTCACTCTAACTCCCTGCCCCCTATTTTCACTCCCCCCACTCTCACTTTCTCTCACTCCCTGCTCCCACTCTCACTTTCTCTCACTCCCCGCCCCCACTCTCACTTTCACTTACTCCCTGCCCCCACTCTCACTTTCTCACTCCCTGCCCCCTCTCTTACTTTCACTCACTCCTCACCCCCTATTTTAACTTCCCCCACTCTCTCTCACTCCCTGCCACCACTCACTTTCTCTCACTCCCTGCCCCCTCTCTCACCTTCACTCTCACTCCCCGCCCCCTACTTTAACTCCCCCCACTCTCAATTAAACTCACTCCCTGCCCCCACTCTCACTTTCAATCTCTCTCCTCGCTTCCCACTCTCAATCCCCGCCCCCCAGTCTTGTGCTCTCTCACTTCCTGCTCCCCCAATCTCACTCTCACTCCTCTTACTGTCATTCCCCTAATCTCACTCTCACTCCTCTTACTGTCATTCCCCCAATCTCACTCTCCCACTCTCACTCCCTGCCTCTTCACTCCCCTACCTCCTCACTCTTGACTACTTGTCACTAACCTGTATCATCCTCATATTCTAAGGTCCCAGTTTTACAGGCTACACAAACACACACCACAGCAGCAACACCCAGCAATGCTGACTGCGATTCTTGCGAGCGTGCCCTAACCCAGCTTGAACTGTGCCTAGATTTAATATAAACAGATATCAAAGTAAACAGATATCATGGAAACCCGATTTGTGTGGATGTTCAGAAGAAGTGACACATCACAGTTTTGGGGTTTCTGACTGGAAGCAGATGATAGCTTGTTGGAAGTGACACCTTTCTCACTGCACCCGCCTTCACGACCACGGCGGTGATGGCCTCATTTATCAGACAGAGCGTCTGCTCAGCCATCAAATACCTCCTGCCTGGCCTTCCAAAACTGTGTGTTTGTCACAGTAAAACAAGTTCAAAAGGATTTGCGGAGACAATATGTTCGCCAGTATGCCCCACGGAACTGAGAAGCAGAAATAGGCATCATATGTGACAAACAGTCACGGAACTTGGGAACTGGATTATAATTAAACCCATGCTTCACGCTATTATGAAGATGGCGGATATGCTAGCTTGTTGTCTTTTTAGATACTATTACCGCAGAATATAACTGATAGTATTTTAAGTGGCCCAGTCATGTTATTAAAGTTTGCTGTGCATTATTTGTGCATATGGAATTCCTTTATAAACCTGTTGATAACCACCCAGGAAAGGCACAGGGAATATATCTCACATGCTCCCATGTATAGACTAATTTAGAATTTAATTTCAGGAAATAAAAGCTACAGATATACATCCTGCTTGACATCCCAGGGGCCTACTAACATTTCTGTCTACGTCTTTGCAGAAAAGCTTTGGTTTTTGCTCTTGAGATACTATCTAAAGCATTATATGTACTGATTCCTGAACAACTGCTGTTTGTAAAATTCTTTAAATGGCTGAGTAAATGGTGGGAGGGGTTCGCCCAGACTTGTCCATCAGCTGTTTCGATTCGGTGGGGATTTCACCCTGAAGCGGAGGCTTGGCCACGGCGCTTTTTAACGCCTGTGCTATTCATTTTGAGCCGTGCTGTGACTGACCGCAGCTGTGAGGCAGGCCATGGGGTTTTGCCGATTGTGTACTTTCCCCCGTGCTGAGATGCAGCATAACTCTGGCTGGGCATAAATTAGCGATGAGAAGCAAGCGAACGCCCGTGGGACTTGAGTAATTAAAACAGTATCAAACATTCTGACCGTAATTCCCAGTTACACAAGGTTTGAATTCATCCCGTTGGCAAAATCCCGACTGAAAGAAATCCGCTGTTTTACTATGAGCTTGTCTCCCTGCTCTCGCAAACTGGCTCCCTATTGGCTGCCTCTGTCCCTTGTGCTTGAGCGTTCCTCACCAATCAGGGAGCTCGGGGCCCACAAAGCATGCAAGTGTAGTAATCTTGTGGAATGTGCTGCCTCGCCGGGGCTGTCAGCTGTAGTGTGTAGTACTACCCAGCTGGGTGGGGGCGCCCCGGGGCTGGGAGGCGACGCTAAGCACTCAATGACAGAGCTGTGTATTTGTGGGGGGGCTGAGGCAGGGGATTCCTCCACTCATTATTACCTTAGTTTCCACAGCACTGATGAATGTGCCACAAACATCCGCCATTAATTACACACTGCCCCCACTCAATGCCAAATATACGCAGCCTAATTAAATGTGGGCTTTTTTCCACACGTTCCTACAAAGCAACGCAGACCACAAGCATGTCTCCCAGACAAAAAAAAAGCATGAACCCTGTGATTTAGGATTGCAGGTTGGTTCAAATATCCTGTCAGGAATGACAGGCTTTACGGGATGAACTAGAGACGATCTGGAGTCAGGAATTCTAACCGTGACAATCAGTGCGGGCGCTCTTCACGTCACCTGTGGGTCCTGACGGGAAAACACGGGTGTGTTGCAGCTGGCCTGGGCACATCAGGTGCCATCCCTGGGGAAAATGTAATCGCCGTCAGTTCTGTTTCAGGACACACCAGGGACTCGCACGCCGCTCTCTGATGACAGACAGTGAGGTCCACCTAATCCTGGAAGGCCATGGGAATTAATTATACTTCCATAATAAAAAACAGGACCAGTCCATAGTTTCAAGGCACCTGCTGGAAGGTGGAAAGATTTATCTCTCTGTGCAGCAAGAACAGGCTCATCAGCACCAGTCTGTCTGTCATCTCAATAACTACAGTCCAGTCCGTTTGGGGGGGGGGTGTCCAGGAGCCTCTGTAGTGTGCGTGTCTGTGTGTACGTGCGTGCCTGTGTGTGATTGTCTGTGTGTGTGTGTCTGTGTGTGTTTCTGGGTGCATGTGTCTATGTGTGTGTGCCTGCATGCATGTCTGTGTGTGTGCCTGTGTGCATGTGCCTGTGTGTGTGTCTGTGTGTCTGTGTGCATATCTGTGTGCATATCTGTGTGCGTGAATGAGTGTGTGTGTCTGTGTGTGCGTGTCTGTGTGCATGTCTGTGTGTGTGTGTGTCTGTGTGCATGCCTGTGTGTGTGTGTCTGTGTGCATATCTGTGTGCGTGAATGAGTGTGCGTGCCTATGTGTGCGTCTGTGTGTGCATGTCTGTGTGCGCGTGCCTGTGTGTGTGTGTCTGTGTGTGTGTGTCTGCATGTGTGTGTCTGTGTGTGTCTGAGTGTGTGTGCCTATATGTGCGTGTCTGCGCGTACAT
>JAAGVU020000045.1:8412718-8449756 GCA_011763525.2 Mormyrus iriodes | reverse complement strand
GTGTGTGCATGTCTGTGTGCGCGTGCCTGTGTGTGTGTGTCTGTGTGTGTGTGTCTGCATGTGTATGTCTGTGTGTGTCTGAGTGTGTGTGCCTATATGTGCGTGTCTGCGCGTACATGTCTGTGTATCTGCGTCTGCGTGTGTGTGCCTGTGTGTGTCTGTGTGTGTCTGTGTGCCTGTGTGTGTGTCTGTGTGTGCATGTCTGCGTGTGCGTGCCTGTGTGTGCATGTCTGCGTGTGCGTGCCTGTGTGTGCATGTCTGCGTGTGCGTGCCTATGTGTGCATGTCTGCGTGTGCGTGCCTGCGTGTGCGTCTTAGATAGCTTAGGCATCCACGTCACACTCATGTGCACGTCGCAGAATAACATAAAGAAATGGCCCTGCGGTGGAGTTTGACCTTGGTAGGAGGAGGGGGGGCTTTGGTGGCATTTCAGGCCTCGCTGTCTTCGCTCGACAGCTCTTATGGCCTTTTATTGATCAGAAAAAACAGACAGAGAGAGACAGAGATGATGTCCAGCCTTGGGTGGGGGCGGGTCTCTGTGTCTGCCCTGATAAGACTTGACTCACGAAACATATCGCAATTCGCGATGGCTGAGGGCTTACTAACCCACAGTGCACGCTGCCACTAAAAAATAACTGTCCGGTACGATGGGAGATGGGGGGATGGGGGTAGTTAAACTCTTTGAGAAGCAGCATCAAACTCAACACAGAAGCGCAGGACCCTCAGTGTGGGGGCTGGGAGGGAAACCGGTCGGAACACATATAGTGAGGGGAGAATCATAGGCTGGAGCGGACTGGGGCACCGGCCCTAATGCAGCCTGCAGAGCCGCCCTGGGGCTGGGACTCACGACAGAGTCCCAACAAGCAAAGACAGACAGCCAAAAGCTGAATAGATAGATAGATGGATGGATGGATGGATGGATGATAGGATGATTGGATGGATGGTTGCTAAGTGGACTGGACACACCATTCTGTTGTCCTTCTGGAAACTTCCATGAATGAGAGGGGCTGCTGGGAAGGCAGTGGCCAGCCTGGACTCCCTGTCGACCACATCCCATCTGTGAAAACTTGGTCCTCGGACAAGTGACTTTGGCTTTACACAGGGGACGAAAAGCTTGTCCAAGCAGTTCCAAGAATGGCCTTAAAAGCTGCCCCCCCAGCCCCCCAGGACCCGGTTTATATCAGGTTTAGTTCTCAGCTTGATGGGACGCCTCACTGGAGCCCTCTGTGTACAGTAAACCCTCTCCAGGGAGCCGCAGAAACTCCGAGAGGTCACCTCTCCTCTGCCTGCTTGTATGCTGCTGTCCCTCCCCCTTTGCTGACTCCACACACACACAGATATGGGGACATGTGTCTGTACACACACACACACACATACAGACACACGCTGAGATATAGCACAGATGCTGGCTCAGGAACAGAAGGACACACACAAAGAGAACGCACGCACACACACACGCACTCTCTCTCCCCCCGGGGACGATGCAGTGAACTATGGCCCGCTTGTCCCTTTCAGAGTCGGAGCTGGGAACTTCAATGGGAGCTTGATTCATTTCGCTGGATGCTGTGAGAGCGCGGATGCTGGCGCGCTGCCACAGGGAGAGCCCTTGACCTAGAAAACGGAGCCGGTGCTGATGGCAGACTGCACAGCCCTCGGCGGCTCCGCGCTGCCGCCACGCCCTCATGCCCGCACCCCATATCTGCGCTGCACCACAAAAAAGCACGGAAGGTGAACTTAAATTAACAGTGGGAGGCGCCGGTGCGGACGGGCACGGGGATTTAACTGCGCGATGCCGCCGCTACGCGGGATTATCGCTGCAGCAGTAAGTCGCCCCTCAGCTCCCCGCAGCCGCGAACAGAAAGTGACGGCGGATAACGGTGCCCGCCGGTGTGATCGCTCCGTGCCGTTCCCGGTACTTCCCCCGCTCTGCGCGCCACTCAGCGCACTTACCGAAGCGAAAAGGAGAAAGAGAGGGCATCATTACGCCCCGCTGAAGGACGGTGCTCAAAGAAAAAGAGACAGAAAAAATAACCCACACGTTCAAATGTGTTGCTGTGCACTGGTTTATTTTATTTCTGTTCTTTTATTTATCCCCGCAGTATTTATTGCTCAGCTATTCTTGCAGGCGCTGAAGCTCCGTAGAATCGCAGGGTCGTTTCATGTGTGTGAAATGACAATAAAGTGACTTGAACTGTAAACCTTTCTACTCTGAACGTCATGATAATCAGAAATTTAAATCTTCGGAGACTTCGGACAGACAGAGAGAGAGAGGAAGTGCGGATTAAATAGGCCTGTGATTATAAAAGAAATGGTAATGCATTGTCAGGTTTAGTCGTGGGCGTCGTTAAGTCTGATCGCTCAGGGCTATAGCCCCGAGTATTTTAGCCACGATGCCAATCTTCCTTAAAAAAAAAAAAAAGTCAAGTCCCAGGTAAACTTGACTTCGCTTTTTACAAAAGCTAGAAACTCCCCTGGGATTAGCCTTTAGTATTATGAGTGTATTTCACTGAGACAGGTTTATGGTGGATGCACACCACCTTTATTCACACTTAAGTTAGGAAGAGTCCTGTAACACATTACATTATTTATTAATCCCTGTGGGGAGATTTCCGCTTTTTGCTTACTGTATCTTGTTCTCCATGGGGGAGGGTGTCACAGCGCAGGGTCAGCCAGCATGCAGCATCCCTGGAATTGGGGGGGGGGGGGGTTAAGGGCCTTGCTAAGGGGACATGTGACTATTTTACTGAAGTCAGGTTTAAACCAATGATCTTCTGATCAGAGGCACAGAGGCACCACCATGAGTATCATTTAAACCATAAAGTGGTTTGATTTGTCATTTTAAAAAAGCTGTTTCAGATTTTATGGCTCCCCCCCCCCAGCGTCATAGGAGTATCTTAACGTGGAGGACAGATTCAGAACTGAATAGCTCTTACTCTCCTGGGAGGTCTGTACCATGTTTTTCACTGGATGGCGAATTTATGGGGGGATGTGGTTCTGTGTAGCGCGGAGCTGTGAGAGCTTTATCTATGGTGCCATGAGGAACTATAAAAGGAGGCTCTTTTTGCAGGGATATAAAGGTATAGCTATTACATAAGGAAAACCCTATAAAGGGATCAGAGACAAGCGTTTGATAAAGGGAATGTATGCAAAATTGCATGCTGTCCCTCAAAATTATTATGCTTCTTTTTTCTTTTTCCTGAATCATTTCTTCGATTTGCCTTCTTGTACTTAGCCTTTTCTACATTAAGACAATATTCGCAGCTCAGGTCTCTAGGCCAGTGTTTTACAATCCGTTCCTTGGGGTCCACGTTTTTGCTCCATCCCAGCTCCCTGCCAGGCAGTCTTATCGAAAGCTGGGAGGGAGCAAAAATGTGCAGTCTGCGTGTCCCCGAAAACTGGATTGGGAAACACTGCTCTAGGAAATAGTAGAGAAACGAGAGAAGAAAGCAATTAACCCACATTTGAGAAGGGAGTGACGAACTCATACTTCTGCACCATCGGGCTCCGGCGTGAAGGAAACGAACAGGCGGTAATCTGTGCAACAGTTAACAGCGCCGGTGGAAAAGAAAGGCTTAAATAGGGCATCTGGTTGTCAGAGGTGTTTAGCTTCGAGGAAAGTATTGATTTTGGCACATATTAAAAGAGGGGAGGATTTACAGTTGGGCTGTCAGGGTACTGTATTGACACAGACTTGAGCAAACAGCAGATCGAAGGTTTCAGGATTAGACCTTTCAATGGGAGCGCCAGTATCTCTGCTCTTTTCTGTTACAAAGTTCTGGATATTTGTAAAATGTACACAATCATTATAAAATAATATTTATGAAAATATGCATCCATCTTCCATACCATTAAGGGAGCTACAGGGAACTTGGACCCTATCCCAAAATGTTTTAGGAGAACTAGGCAGGAAACAGTATGAATGGGACGAGAGTCCATCATAGGGGGCACACACACAATCGCACACTATTCGCAATGTAGAGATACCATTTCATCTATCTGCATGTTTTGGATCATGGCAACATACATGGTGGTGTGAGGTCACATTGCCCATGGAGTGAGTGGGTGTACAGTATGTGCCCTGTAATGGACTGGCATCCCGTCCCGGGTGTACCAAGGCCTTGTGGGCTGTGTGAGGCTCCAAGCCTCCCGTTCAGGATGAGTGGTTAAAAGATGGATGGATGTGGTGCTGGGCTCCGAGACGAGAACAATATTTTAATGCTTGTTTTGTAAACTCATCTGCTCTCTTCATATTGCCGTATCACTTTGTGAGGTTTATTTCATGCTGTGTCACTTACAAACTAAGCCACAGTCATGTTTGTAACACCCCCAGGCTTATTACTCATATCACCGGGCTGGGTAATCACCCCCGTCTGAACATGTTTGTCCTGTTGGGCACTACTGAAGACTAAACTTCTCAAAGATCCCATTAGGTGCCTCAAGATTACCACTAATCTGCCTTGAATTGAATGAGTTGATTAAATTGGGTCTTCTTAATACAAAGATTATGAATGTGATGCATCTGATCTGGAAAACTTATTTCCCTGTTGCCAGGACAGATGGGAATTGTGGGGTGGTCTTTCAAATAATAAATTTTGCATTTGTAGAATTCGAAGATATGCTACCGTGATATTCGGTTGACAGGATTGCATTTATCTGTGGATTTTATTTCTTACTAGATAATAAAATATATGAGTAAAACAAGAACAAAATAAGGAATGCAATGCAATTAACTTGCATAACCATAATGTCAGATTTCTATATATATCAATAATGGATATGAAAGGTACTTTATCAAAAAAATTAAATAAAAAACTAACGATTTTCATCTTCGGGGGAGAGTCACAGTTTCCCAACATAGGCCTCCAGATATTTCCATGCTTTCTTCTACTCTGCATAATTAGCATTCAACAGAGGACAAGCAGAAAAACGACAAAATAAACAGCTCAACAAACGGGAGAATTAATGATATTCTTACTTACTAATGTTTGTGCTACGATATAACATATTTATAGAAAATAACTGTATTTGCACCTAATCGTCACTGACACCTTCTGAAGCGTCCACGGCTGTCGGTACTGTCCATTCTGTAGGTGGGTGTTACCGTGGGGCACTATGGGTAATATTTTCTGCAGCGATCCTCCAACATTGAAGCTTTCTTTCACAATATAAAACAGGTGTTTACAGTACAAGATCATAAAAAACTCTCGACTTTAGCTTTGTGTTTTTCCCAGGTCCAGGCAGATTGATAAATAAGTGATCCATCCATCTGTATTTCACAACTGGAGTCAATTCCAAGATGAACAGGACAGAAGTCAAGGGACACCGTGGACAAGATATACATGCCAAATGAATTTCAGAGTGAGGTTCTAAACATATTTCAGCAAAGGTAAAATAACGCTGGTATCTAGTTCAACGAAAAGCCAACTAAACACTTCGCAAAAGGATTATTTTTGTTTACTGATGTCCTGTTATATATCTCCTTTTCCATACCTAATAATGACCGGTTATGGAGGCTGAGCGCTTGCTTATTTTAGTGAGAGATTCAAGCTGTGATTACAGCGCTGAATGCTTGATGTTCAGTTGTAGCAATTCTCCAGTACTACCAGTAGGTGGTGTAGTGAGCACTTGAACAGGCTGCGCACTACAGTACAAAAACTCACGATTGATTTAGGCGTACAAAGACTTTAAAAGCACTTGTTAATGCTTTTATATTAACGTATCAGTCATAGTTTATTATTATATAGTTTAAATGTTATATTATATTAATGCACCTTGATCTAACTTGCTGTAACTTTAGTACAATATAATTTGAATATGATGCATTTGATCTCATACGGTACGTTTAATAAGCTTTTTTAAAAAGAGGATCCATTTTATAAGCTTTTTCAAATTGTGAATACATTACACTGGTGCCAGAAACACTGCCCAGAGACTTAAATGTCACACCCCATTGCTTTTGCAGAAATGTTACAGGACGTATCATTCCAAGCGGCTGTTCCCTCCGGCTATAAGCCTGAAGCACATCTGCCGTCCCATTAGCGACGCCCCCAAGAGGTAACGATGGAAGGATGCGGAAAGCTGTACATAGCCTTAAATTAAAAAAGCACTATCACAGACTGCGGAGCTCACTACTTTAACACAAGACACGTCACCGACGCGGTCAGTCTCCAGATTTAACCAGTTAGGGAAGGTAGACCATTTTCTGATTGCAAACTCCTTTTGCATCAGCTTCTCTGCGCTCTGGTGCCTTTGGAGCGTGCAGATCCCGCCGGTACCTCGTCTCCGCTAAGACGCGGCTAGCGACTCGTGCCGCCCTGCCAGGCTGCATCTCGCACGTGCCGAGCCAGAGGGGCAGTAGGGCCTGACAGGCATTTCCTGACTTCTCTCTACTTCCTTTGGTTTTCCCAGCAGAGCCTCTCACCGTTGCAGTGCTAGATGCATTACTGCCTGTGAGTTGCACGGTGTTTTAATTGATTTTTTTTGAAACGCAGTGGGTTTTAACACATCCTTTGAAATTCTTTCACAGCTACGGCGCACTTGGCTCTTTGGAGGGAAAAACTAGAGCACCAAAAAACGAGCGAACGTACGCCTCTCGTGTCAGGAAAAAATGTCTGATGACAATTGTTTTTTTCCAGCCTGCCGAGGAACTTGTTTCACGGACTGTTTCATGCGAGCTCGCTACAGATGCAACCTCATACCAGTCACGTTAAACAGGGCTTGGCTCTGGAAACATTTGACGCTTTTTAAATTCACAGAGCAACTGGCCATTCACGTGCAGATAGGCATGGGGGTGAAAGGGAATTTAACTGTAGGGTCGTTAACGGAATCCCAATCCAAGGATTACATTTAATAAGTTGTTATTTATGTATAATATTGTAGATTTTCTGGACTGCGTAAATGCAAGATGCCCTCTATTAAAGACAATCAAGAATAACCTCTTGATTGTGGCAGTAAGCAGCACTATGTTTCAAGATGGTGGATTAAACTGTCACCAAAGGTTTTATGGTTTAATTTTGGGAGTTGCACTTTTACTTTTTCCTTGAGCAGAACTGGCTCTGTCGAAATGTCCAGGTGCATGATGGGTAAAACGAAGAATTGCAACATTTACACTTTGGCTAAGCAAATAACAGTTTATTATTTACTCATTGGCCAGACTTTTCTGGAGAAAACTTTCTAGCTTAGGAGTAAAGTAACATAATCTATTTGCAATCTATGTTTGCAGACTTTCTAAAACTTAAACTTGTCCATGTTTCCACCAGTTTTGGGAGAGTTTTGATTTCGTCACGCAGAAGTGAATCAAACCTCACAGTGCATATGCATGAGTAAATCAGCATGAACCAAGTGCCTCGATAAGAATGGCCATTGTTGTTCCCTTCTGTATCAGTACATTTATTTATTCAGTTAAAGAGCAGTTATACTCTATAACAGTACAGGTACATTATATAACAGAACATTGGAATATTCTGTTAAAGAGCAGGTTTATTCCATAACAGTACAGGTACATTATAACAGTAGCAGTATATTCTGTTTTGTCTGCAGCCTTAACTCTCTAAAAGAATTCCAAGAGAAACCCCATTCTTTACAGTAATCTTATAAAACGGCAATGTTACAGGACTATAATGCTAGGAACTTGCATAAACAATTTTTTTGATCGTTGATAAGGTTTTTGCATGTATTTGTGCTGCTGTAGAATAGTAGAAGATTACTTAAGTAACTGTTCTTGGAAGGAGGGAGTCCGCGTAGTAAATTGAATAGTAGTCCCCAGCTTGACGTATGCAATTCATATTCAAAAGACTAGAGTTTCGTTTCATCCTGGCTGCACTGCAGATGGTGACGTGACACAACACACACTCAGGTGACCGCCTCATGAATGATGCAGCGTGTGTGCGCGCCGCTGTGTATGTGCTTTCCTGATGCTTTGTTTTGTTGTTCCAGGGGAATTAAAGTTTCAGTCCCAACCCTGTCCGCGTATGCTTGAAAAAAAGATGAGGGTGTTATAAATAATAATAAAACAATCCGGAGTTTCTGCGGGTTAAGAGCTGGAATGCTCAGTATCTCGTAGAAGATAATGGTGCTGGACGCCTGCCAGTGGATTGTCGCTGTCTCCCCCCCTTTTGCTTGCACAGAGCAGCAACCTCGGGCTATTGCAGAGGTGGATAACTGTTCCATATTTGGCTTACACATTCACACACGCACTCACGCACGCACGCATACACAGAAAGGAGGGGGCAGAGTGCAAGAGAGCTATTAGCTTAACTGCTGCAGACATCATTTTGATAGTACGGGGGGAGACGACCAGTACAGGAAAGAGTGCTGGCAACGAGGAAAAGGACTGCCTTCCCAGAGCATTGCACCGTACAGTAAGTCTTGTTATACCGAGTACTGTTTACTCTGTCCTTTCTGAAGCGCGGCCACTTTTCACCCAGCACAAGTAAGGAAGATGGCTGTAACTGTGCAGGGATCACCCTAACTGTTTATTGCAGCTGTCTTTAATATTATTATTGTTAGTTTTAGAAAAGAAGAAGGATCGCACAGCGATCGGAGCACGGATCTGGTTGCCGGACCGTGAAGCACCGTAGTAGGGCTGCGTCGCTTCGCGGCCGTAAGGTTGTACTATGAACCGGGGTGCCAAAGTAGCGAGCGGGCGTTTCGGGGAATTACTGCCGGCCGAGGAGCGCGCACGGCCAGCAGTGGCGTACGGCGATCGCGCAGTAAAACTGCGCCACTTTACCTTCCCTCGGTTTCACATTGCATTACTGACAGCACTTTCTCGCAAGCCCGATCCCGTAGTACGGGGCTACGCTCTACTATGGCTACTATCGTTACTATAAAATGGCTCACGTTGTGCTCGGGGCTGGACGCGTCCGCACTGTCGCAGTTTGAGTAATATTTCACGCTATGGAGGAATGCCTGACAGTATGCAAGAAGACATTTAAACTTACCAGGCTTCACAAATATCTGTTACTAACAGTTTCTTTTATTGCTCGATGAATGCCTAAAACATGGGCATTGCATTTGAAACAGTCTTAAAACATATCCAATTCCCGGATCTTTATAGAGAGCGTAAAAAGGTGGATAGTTTTACGTTTGCAAATGAGTTGCGCTATTACATTGAAGTTGAAGTATCCGATGACAGCTTCTCTGTACAGCTGGCGGTTTGACTATCCGAGGTGTCACACAGCCCTGCTCCGGTTATATAATGGGCTACTGGGATCCCGGTGATTACAGATGTTTTTTACTTTGTTTACAGTCGAGGGATGTGATGCACGTTAAAAGGTCTTCCAAAGTACTGCCGATCTGCCGAACGGAGATGATTACATAAAGAGTTGTCAAAGACGCTCAATACTCAGGCTTTGTACTCGCATGTAGTCGAATTTGCTTCTGGATTGAATTATTGATTAAACAATGGACCCGCTCACAGCACGATATTAATATAATTAACTACAGGCTACAGTCTTGGATGTTCTTTTACGAGTTGGCATCCTGTTGGACAGGTTTTAGGTGCCACAAGATTTTGGCTTTTCAGCTGCGGAACTTGAATATAGCAGATTATATTGACATCATTAATACATGGTATAGATTGAGCGGTATAAACGCGCTTGTGTGCGGTGGTAACGGATTCATTACAGGCTTTACCTTTAGGCCTATAGGAACGAAAAAGATTTAAACGCAAAACTGGACTAGCGTCAGGTATTTGAGCTGATGGCTATTTATAACCCGTCATTACAATTAATGATTATTATTTATTAGGCTCGATAGTTTGTTGGGAAACGCTGACAAGGTTGTCACATTGAAAAGTTTAATTTGACCGGTCCTTGGATGAAACAAGAAATGAGTTATAAAAATATATTAATTGTCCCAGTGAAACGTTATGATGTTTAGGCCTATACTAATACTATAGTATGACTGGGAAGATAATAATGATTTCTGCTGATTGAGTTGAGTGAATTCATAATTCTGCAACAAAGAGCATTAGTTCTTTAAATATTTTATTGAGTAATTAAGTGATCATTGAACTGAATAAATAAATAAATTACTGTTGTCACATTGCCTTTAAGTCTTAAGATTTAATTGTTTCACAATATTTTTGTGATTTACCTGTAAAAATGATCCGATTTGTTTTGACATTGCTTTAGCTGTTCGATTAAGCCGTCGAAAAATGTTTATTGCCCATTCATATTAAATAAATCATTTCTTACATGACGAGCTGCTGCCCCTGAAAGTGACAAAGGAAAACAAGAACAAGTGGCCCATTTCCAGTACGTTAATGACCATTTTATGTTTGCAGTGTAATATATATGTAGCTAATGCATTTCTGTTGCCTTATGGCATGGGTATTCAACTCTGGACCAGGATTCCAAATCCAGGACGTGTTTTCGGTTCTCCCAGGTAATTCTGGGAGAGGTAATAATTCTGATTGGCCAGAGGCTTCACACCTGGCTCACAGGTGAAGGAAGGCTGGAAAATCAGCAGGGCTTGGACCTTGAGGACTGTGAGTTGCACAGCCCTGCTTTTTGGTATATCAGCCGCATTCCTCGGTCAGCTTGCATCCCATCGCCCGCATGCGGCTCAGCGGGGGCTGCCATTGCCGGCCTGTCACATCTAAACACGTCCTCAATCCTTCATCAACTGTGAATGGAATCAACTTCCAAGATCCTCTGCGTCTTTTGATTACTTAATAATGGGCGGGGGGCACATGGAAAGTTAGTCATGCTTTAATTATATTCAGAGCTGTACAATCTGACACCATAGCACACCAAAATGTCGTCAGCTTCAAAATGCTTCTGTGTAGACTGCTGGTTTGGGATCACGGTTGTATTTTTAATTGTGTGTTTGTGTTTTTTAATTCTCATTCTGCATTTAATTGATATTGACCAGATTTGAGCTATTACCCGCTCACACTGCAGAACTTTATCTAACTTGTGTTGGTATAGGCTAATCAGCGTTTGCGTTGTCAGACGTCGGGTGACCTATTTATTCATTAATTATTGTTTAGTGCCATTGCGCTAACTAGCAGCACATTGGTGGAAAATGGAACGTTTTCCTAAGCAGTGTAGTCAGCTGGCACTCTTGCTTTTGTTTCCTCTATCTGACTTTCAGAGCGGCAATAGTGTATGGTGTCAGCTTGCCAGGTAGGCGGGTCGCCCTTTCTCGCTTGGCTGAGAGTGCAATGGCGCACCCTTACCTGGAGGATGGAGCGCATGCATTCCAGCTCCGTCACAGGAGACATTCCCCTGTCCCGCCTACTAGGAGTTTGGGGGGGTTCGTCTCGTACAGAGGTGTGTGTGTGTGAGAGAGAGAGGCTTCTGGCCAACCAAACTCACTGAATATTGTTCTTATGTCTTTTTCATTTTCTTTCCTCAAAGCAAGTTCCCCGTGGCCCAGGAAATTTACCCCGGTGAATCGGATACACAGCCTGATCAGCGGGATTGGTCGTTTTGTTCCACTGCCTTTGATCATTATATTATTACAGAATATATTATTACAGAATGGTTTTACTTTTGGGGTTTATAGAGTTTTACTTATGTCCTACCTGTCTGATATCCAGCCCATTGTTAATGTCTCTGGCTGGTGCTGGCCCGGGCCCTCAGGGCTCCGCCAGTTTCCGTGCAGGTCAGGAGGGACAATGCGGTGCCCTGTTAAGCTGTTCCTCGATGGCAGGGCATATTTCTCATCAGACGAGCTAAAGGCCATTACGCTAGCTCTGTTCTGTGGTTGGGCACCTAACCGGGCCAGCAGAGCTGTGTTTCAGGTGCGTCAGAGGCCTCGGCCAGCTCACCTTTGGCTCAGTGTCACTGCCCTGGGACCAGCTGAGCTGGGTCCTTAATTAGGTACCGAGAACCGGATCAGGTCGCGTTGTCTGCTCGGGTGACTGGAGCACTGCCGTCCCAAACCACACAAACGCCACGCTGAACTTTCTGAGTGGCTCACAAATGTTATTGTTGCTGTCTAACTGGTTTTGAAGGTGGGGTTTTGGTGGTGGGATGGGCCAATTGGAAGGCCCAGACTCTGCATCAGACTCTGGGCTACGTTTACATGTGACGGTGCACCTTCCATGTTTTGATGGTGACCCCCCTGCCCCCCCGTCCGCCCCAAAACCCTTGATGCTGTGATTGGATCGATTTTCAGTCTCTCTTAACATGACTGTCTCGGCTCAGTGTTTTTCCATTCAGAAAAAAAGCACTACGGCGTTAGTAGACTGTGACCTGCCGCTGATTGGAATGGAAACCCTGCGATTCCCATCAGGAGGCGCTCCGCGTGAGTGAATTATTAAAGCCGCCATCAGGCATGTCACCCTTTGAAACACCATGGCTTTTTTGTAATCTAATCGTGCCGGCAGCGTCCAAACCATCAGACATGTGCTGTCACTCCCCTCCTGCCAGCCCCAAGGGGGGTCTGGTTTCGTGTTAGGTGGCCTTTCAGGCAATGCCTGAATCAAGTATGAAAACACAAGCCGTGTTTACCTAGTACACGCAATGCCAGGGGATCGACACTCCGTGGGCGTGGCGCGGGAGGCCTTAACGGCCTGTGGTGGGTCCCTGGCTCGTTTATAATCAGACCTTATTGCCGGTTTCAGTGAAGAGGCAGGTGGCGGGTGTTTCCTTGCCCAATTCCCAGGTCTTGTAAGTGTTTAGATTTGGGGGGGGGGGGGTTGGATGAAATTTGCCCCAAACACATAGAAAGACTAAGGCATGGAAGGGGGTCACACATCAGGATCTGGGCCTGAGAGAAAATACCCTGGGGATGCAGGCTTGTCAAATGACTTTGCCACCCCCTCGTAATCCACTCCTTTTCCTGTCACCTTAAGCTGCCTTGGGCAACATTGCTGTGATTCAGGGCCTACTTACTGCTAAGGTTAAACAGTGACACATGCTGGGGTTACAGGTTCATGCCTGGGAAAAGGTGTGGGGGGGGGGGAAGCCCAAGGCTGGGGGGGAAATGACATCAGTAGACGTGCACGTCCTGCCTTTGGTGGAGCCCGGCAAGGGCATCCACCTGCGTGCTCTCGGAGGACAGGCGCGTGCGGGGAGAGGAATTCAATAACAGGAAAAAGCATGGACACAAACAATCCCAAAATGGCAAAGAAAAACCCACCCAGTCCATGTTATTCTTGGCGCATTAAATGGCCTCCATTATTCATCCTTGGCTGTTCCGTGAGCTGCACGCGGATGGGATTGGTGGGCGTCGGCAAGGGGCCACATGGGCCCTGAGTGCTCACGTTATGCCGCTGTATGGGTGCCGTTATTCAGCACCAGGCTCTGCTTCCAGCTTGTCATCGGGGGTGTCCCAGAAGCCGAGTGGTACTCTCATCCATTCACACATGCCGGTGACAAGCAACCCATTTGGTTTGAGTCTCCAGGGAGGAGGGAAGGAGTGTGTACTTTCTGTAATGCAGCTGGGTTTGTTGAGTGGGGGGGGCATGATTGATGTGGGTACAAACCAGGAATGTGAAAAGTTTAATTTTTTTTTATAATTTAGGTCAAGACTCTGTGCCAATAATCAGAAGGTCACCGGTTCAGATCTCAGGGTCGACAGTGATTTTAGGGTTAGAGCCCTATATTTAAGTCCTTAACCTCAATTTCTCCATGCACTGGCCCTGCTTTAACAAAATATGTGTCATGGTCCATAAAAATGTCTGTTAAATAAAATGTAAATGTAAAAGTTTAGATGATTACTGACCCTCCACTGGCCTGACCCTGGGGCCAGTGCTCTCGCAGGGGCATTGGGGCGGTCACATCAGAGGGCCACGTCCCTCTTCAGCCTGCCCGCTGTGTCCCACAGTCCCTTCCTTGCGATCTGAGATCTAAGAGGAAAGAATAATGGTTCCTGGTGGAAATTTCTTTCATATGTTGACGAGGAAGGAGCTGAATGCATACTATAGGAAAAGTCCCTGTGGACATTATTGTCAAACCAAATGAGCAGGTTCTGGCCTTAGGCCCTGATGCAGTAGGAAGCTGTGCAGGCCGGCCCCATGCTCTTACTCTCATGCCCCCATGTGACACCCCGCACGATGCCCCTGGGACTGACAGCGGCTTTTCCTCCTCTCTATCAGGCCAAGAGCTTCAGTTGACCTGTTTTATTCCTGGGGTCTGGTGATGGTTTGTGGTGTTAGCATCTTGAAGCGGGATGAGTTTAGGTGTATCTATACCTTCATGCGTTATGGTTCTTACAGCGCCCCCTGGTCTAGCGCTGTCCGGTCAATGCTGACATCTGTCACATCTGGGGGATCATCAGAATTGATGTAACTTCCAGCTTCATCTGATACCACTTCCTTCAACCTTGGGGGAAGGTGAGTGTGTTTGGGGACTGAGAGACTATGGAGATGCCCGGACTGCTGAGGTTGAGCTTTGGGTTGGCTGGCTGTATGATTAATGTGGTAGCTCATAGGACAGTGTCCACGTTTAGTCATTGATCTCCAAACTCTACACCGGTGCGTATTTCAATCAGACTATGGTGTTTTAAAGGACACTGATGAAGGCATGGGTGGCGAGCAATATTTAGACTTTGACCGTGAAGACACGGAAGCTGCATCCAGAGAGAATTTGAAACACCCCAGTGCTCCTCTGTGTCCTCCACTGCCTTCTTCCTACCTGACTTCTGTGCTCCGATGACCCCAGTACACATGCAGCTGGACCTGGCTACCTCGGATACTAGCCCCTGTGGGTCAATGTGGCCCTCGTTCTATCGGGTTCTATGTGTAGGGGATGCTGAATTTGCCCAGAGCATATGATAGTATGTGCCTCTGCACTGTGCTACTGGGAAAGGCTCCAGGATCCCCATGACCAAAGCGTTTGGATGGATGGATGGATGGATTGAAGTTATGAGACCATAATTGGCTAATTGCAAACCATCAAGAACTTGCAGTTACGAATCAGGCTAATGGCTTAATTAGTTATGTGTTTTCCCCAATACTGCATGTGTGCCATTCTGGATCATACCCGATCAGATCTGGTTAATGCTGAGCCTGGCCTGTGCTGCCTCGGGCCTGATTGGGTCTGGCTCTGTGCTGAGCACAGCCTATGTCGCCCCAGGCCTGATCGGGTCTGTGCTGAGCATGGTCTGTGCTCCCCTGAGGTCTTCTCTGTAGTGACAGTGTTCTTTGAAACCACATGGCTGGTGGCATACTCGTGGGGAGCGTACCACTCCGTGCTGGGGGGTTGGGGACCACTCCATGTTCATACCTCATGCTATTAGCAGTGCTTTCTTGTTTTGTTCTCTTGCACAGTTGCAGATGTGAACCGGTGGGATGTAACAAGTGTCTTTCTAAAGTCTAAAAAGATGGATACATTGGGGGAAGTAGTTATGACCCCCCTTTCCTGGTATATAGGAACATGTATTCAGAGGTTGTTCTTGTTGAACTGTTCTGCATAATGAAAATATGTAAATATGTGCCCATCTCCATCACAGTGGTTGCGTGTCTGTCCGGGACTTGTACAGGTGCGTGTGTATGTTCTGGGTATACCTTACACTGTAGGGACCAAGTGTCCCCACAATGTGTTAAAAACCTGTTTTTCCGGTCCCCACAAAGGGAAATTCAATTTTGTAAAAATCTGTGACTCTAATCAAAAACTAAAAAGTGTTGTATTTTGTTTGATTACTTATGGTTATGGTGAGGGCTGGGTAGGGGTTAAGGTTGTCATTGTTGGGATTAGGGTTTTGCCCATAGAATTGAATGAATGGTCCCCACAAAGATTTGAGTACAGATCTGTGTGTGTGTGCAAACCCCCCTCCCTTTATTTTCCCCATTGAACAGATAAGTCAGCAGGTCAGCAGCTTTACCACCCCCCACAAGTGCCCAGTTTAAGGACTATTACCTCCATGGGGCTGATCTTTCGCTAATAAGACCTCCCTGATGCTAGCACACACAGGCCGTTGCTGTGGTGAACAGATGAAGCTGAGATGCTGGGCTGGCTGCACTGTTAGCCGTGTCTGTGTGGGGGTTCTGCTCAAAGAGAGCATATGTTCTGACCCAGGATGGCATGGCAGCCCCCACACACATGGGCTGCTCTCAAACCACACCCTGGGCCCTGATGCCCATTACCAGGGCTGGTCCCCTTGCTTACTCCTCCAACGCTGTTCATCTTTTCACCATGTGCTGAACGGAGAGTAGATAAGCTTTAATCTTTGATTTAAAGATGGAAAATGCTGGACAGAATCAGCCTTGACACATATTGCTGTGAGTAGCATGTCATTCCATTCAAAGTGCCATTGGCCGTTTCTTATGCCCTATGTGAAGGCCTATGTGCCATTGGCTGTTTCTTGTTGCCCTGTATAAAGACCCACGTGCCATTGGCCATTTCTTGTTGCCCTGTGTGAAGGCCCACGTGCCACTGGTCGTTGATTTCGACTTTGGCCAAAGGGGTCGGGGCATTGGCCATTTCTGGTCTCATTTGAATACCCAGATGTCACTGGCTACTTCTCTCAGCTTTTCAGCAGTTGTGACCTGACAATGACTGGTTCTTTCCAAACTGTTCTTTAGGACTAACCTTTATCATTTGAAAAATGTAATGAAAGGAGTACAGATTATGGTTTTAATTTGCTTTCGATGCACCAAATGGCCCATGCTTCTCTCCTGTGAGTCTGTGCACATGCAGCTCTAGGGATCTGTCCAATGTATTGCTCGGATTCCTCCATGCACAACACAGAATATCTGTAGCTGGGAAATTTTAACTTATGTGAGCCATGACCTTTCAGCAGTACTGAAAGCATTTACCAAATACCCACTGTTTAAAAATGATAAAAAGAATAAAGCAAGATTTAAAGCCTCCTAACAGTTAACAGTTCCACACACATTACAGTACAGCTGACTATTAGAAAGTGGCCTGTGTGGTTTTTAATAACTGTTAATCAGGGGGCTGGACATGGTGATTCATATGATGAGATTGATGATTGCAGACAGGTCGTCTTATGGTTTGGAGGGGGGGTGGGGGGGGGCACAGGCTTCAGGAATCACCATGATCCGTATGTCTCTACTAATAAAAAATTGAGTGTCTGTCCATGTGTAGGTTGATGTTCATTTCAGTTTCCCAGAATGCATCTGCACCTTACAGCAGTCAGGTGTGTGGGGGCTGTGGGAGCAGAGATTTGCTGGCTGGGTATTTCCCCTCTCTCAGCGTGGTAAATCACGTGCCTGACCTTGATTCTGGAGATGCTGCCTGTGATGCACTGGCTTCCACGGTGGCACAGCTGGTGCCGCTGGTTGTAGGTGCCCCGTAGCGAGAATCCAGACTTGGACCTTGAGATGGTGTGTTCGGGATCCATGCAGAGCCAAGCCAAACCGAGATTTACCAGGTCCTGCAAAATGCTCTTCCAAGCCGTGATTTGGTGGGGAGTGCAGACACGATCAGCCCTGTCTTTCCCACAGCGACATAAACACAGCTGCCGGCATCAGCGGGGGTTGACCTCTCTCCCGTCCGACCGCCCTGAGCCCGGGTGCGAGACGAGCCTGAGGCCTTGTTGGAAAACAGGGGAAATGCCTGTCAGTAAAGAGTCCTCCCCTGCACTGTGGAAGCTGTGTAGATTCCCTACTGACAGACGCACATTCCTCAGGTTCCTGACGTTTTATCCCCGGCCTTCGGAAGCAGACCTGCCCTGCCCCCCCCGATCTGAATTGGGGGGGGAAGGATGATGGTGGCGAGTGTTGTCCCTGAAGCTGGGGATTCTGGGAAAAGGGTCTCGGTTCGTTCTTGACGCCTGTAGCCGAGTGGACCATCTGCTCTGGGGCCTGAGGTGTCCTCTTCTTTTCATTTATTTATCTTGTGCACAGTGGGAGGTGGGGACAAGCTTCGCATGACCTGGAGCCCGGGGCTTCCCCGAGCAATGTGTGGCTTAAGGGCGGGGCTGTAGGATTGTTGTGGGGGGGAGCTGTGAGGCCTTTAGAAGGACGCCCAGCCTCTTAATTCAAGCAGTTGGTCAATCTGAAGAGGCTTCAGCTTTGTTCCTGGAAGGACTGGAGGGAGGGGGGGGGGGCTGTTTGTCCACTGCTTATGGATCAACCCCCCCACCCCAGCTGTGAAAGGCAGTTCTGTTGCAAACTTGTCTGAGGTGGGCATGGGCCAGTCAGTCACCAGTAGGGGGAGAGATTGACCCCTCCCTGCCAGAGAGCTACGGCGCCCTCTGTCCCTGAAAAGGGGAACAGCGGCAGGCTGGAGCAGTTCTGCCCCTTACTTCGGTACCTTATCCCTCCTGTTCACACCCCCTGGCGAGTGCATCATGCCGAAACCCACTTCACACGTGAGGTGGGGGGGTCGTAACTCTGCAGTAGTACAGGCCTTCCTGTCTGATGGAGAAGTGAAATTGAGGCCATGCTGAGTCAGGGAACAGCGTGCATGTGTGCGTGTGTGTGTCTGTTTGTGTGTGCATGGGTGCGTGAGTGTGTGTGTCTGTTTGTGTGTGCGTGTGTGTGTGTGTCTGTTTGTGTGTGCGTGTGTGTGTGTCTGTTTGTGTGTGCATGTGTGCGTGAGTGTGTGTGTCTGTTTGTGCGTGCATGTGTGCGTGCGTGTGTGTGTCTGTTTGTGTGTGCATGTGTGCGTGTGTGTATGTGTCTGTCTATGTGTGCCTGTGTGTGTGTTTCTGTGTGTGTCTGTGCTGCTCAGAGGAACAGGAAACACTCACAAACACTGCAGTTGTTGTGTGAAATGTCGCACTTGGCCACAGGCCGCCTGCAGAGGCTCACTGCCGGGCCGCGATGTGCAGCCGTGTACTGGTGACAGACCCTGCTGCCGTGTGTGATAACCTGTTAGTCAAACTGAAACCCATGTGGGTGTGAGTGTGCCCCCCCACGTGCTTGTACACCCCGCACGGGTTTCACTCCCTCCTCTGTGAGATGTCTGAGTAACTTCTTTCTGCCGGGTTGCCTACCCAGAATGCCATTCTTCCAGCCTTATAGCAGGGGGGAAAGGGCTGATGGCCCCACAGACCCGTCTCTGGTTCCTGAAAGTCGGCCCAAGGAGTGTACCCAGAACCCCCTGGTGCGCACTGTGAATAGGCCCGGTGAACATCCCTGCTGTCCCCCTCTGACCTCTTGCCTCACGCTGCACTGTGTGCCTGCTGCCAGGCTCGATTCTCGGGTAGGGGGGGCAGAGCATCAGGAGATGGTTAGTGAGGCAAACAAACAGAGCGGTTGCCATGGTAGCACCCGTTTATAAATAGCGGGGGCAGCACTGGTTTTCTGAATGTGCGCTCGCCACAGGAGGGGCGGGGGGGGTTTGCTCTGGGGTTAATATGATTCTGAGAGCCATCCTGCTTCTGTGCCCACCCACCCCCCAGGGAATGGTGAGAGTGCCCAGAGACACACGGACGCGGACAGACAGAGAGGGAGCCTCACGCCCCCCCACCCCACTGGTTGACATCTCCAGGCAGGCAGGCTGGACCCCCGCCTACCCCTGAGCTCACCCCAGCCCTCACGCCCAGCTGGCCTCTCTGTACCCCCGCACAGGTGAGTGCCCCCCCCCAAAGTATTCCTTGCTGTGCTGGGACTCCCCCTGACCTGGAAAGCAAGTTACCAGCATTCTCTGCTTCCAACCGAAAGTCTTTCCCCACAGTGACAGTGACATATATCATTAGCTGGGGAGATGCACACAAATTCCGACACAGATCAGGCAAGGCTGGAATGACCAAGTGTCTCAGATGTGCCGTCCACTCCCTAACACAGCAGATGCGTCTTTTGGGTGCCTTTGGGTGTCTCGTGTAGTGAAGGTGCATGAGTAATCTAGGCTTTAATACAAGGAACGACTTGATGTGCTCAGATGGTCCACAGAGTTAATGTAGATGAATGGAACTTCCCCAAGTCACCACCAGGCACTACCCGTTTCATGGCATCTCACAAATCAATTGCTTGGTGACAGAGACGGTCAGGGTCACGATACCCGTGAGTACATCAGGCGTGGTGTGATAGTTAAGGCCCAGGAGTCCTTTGCCTGATGCCAACACAGCGTCACGCCTACAGGTCACCTGTCCTCTGGGGGCACCTCCTGCCTGTTATCCATAAGGTCAACAGGATCCCCGTGCATTTAGGAGCCCTTTCCCCTGTGAAAATGAACTCCTAGTCTGCCCCCCTCCACCACCCTGACTCACTGTATACTATGCTTGCAAAAATCCTTACAAGTGCAGGTGCTGACCAGGTCCCTTGGGGATGGGGAGGTGGTGTGGGGGAAGACCTTAGAGCCTAACAAGCTTAATGAGCTTAACGAGCCTAACGAGGGCTTAGGCGTGCAGACCTGCTACCTTTGATGTGGTGTTGCTTTGAGAGTGTGAGACGTACTTCAGTTGGTCGTGTTTTCTGACAGTAGCCTCTGAGAAACGCAGTGAGCGCCATGTCCAACCTAGCAGCCCATATTGAAGGCCCCGCTATCCCGTTGCCTCGTCCGCTTTGAATTCATAGAGTGCTCCTCCACTCAGCCTTCCCAGAAATGACCCGTCCTGAGCCCCGCTCTTCTTACTTACCCCCGTGTCATGTGATGTGGGTCGTCTGGTCTCTCCTAGAACCGTTGGAGCTGATCTTCGTGACAATGCCGGAGCCCTCGGCACATATAAAAGAAGTTTCCCTGCTCCTAACTGTAAAATAATTCTCCCACCAAACAGACAGACAGTGGCCAGGACCCCCCAGGTATCTGGTAGGTCTCCAGCGTGACCAAGCGGAGGGGTCGGCCGTGTGTCTGGTGCCCCTAGAAACCGCAGCTGGCTGGGCACTGGAGTCCTGGCGAAACACCAAACCCTCCACAGAGGGCCCTTCAGACCACTTAGGGCACTTTGAGTAGAAATCCTTTGAAAGGAAGCCCTTTATCTCTGATGATAGGCAGACAACCTCCCCCCCCACCCCCGCCGCCAGTCCCTGTCCCCCTTTCTCACTCATTCTGTACTACCAGTTCCAGCACTGTTCAGGGTACAACAGGATGGCATTTTGCTTTAAACCTAAAGTTGTCATTGCTGGGATTAGGGTTCTGCCCATGGAAATGAATGAGTGGCCCTCACAAAGATATGAGTACAGGTCTGGGTGTGTGTATGTGTGAACCCCACCCCCCCTTGATTTTCCCCATTGAACAGATAGGTCAGCTTGCTAGCCGTCCCATCGGACTGAACCCCCACCTGCTGCCACTTTGTTTGAATAAATGCCAAATACAGGATGCCATCTTCTCTGATTTCCATTTTAATCCCCTGAGCATAGATCAGGTCCCACCCGGGTTGGCAGGGGAGTGCAGCCGATTTTTCGTGTCCATGTTTAATGGCAGGGGTCCGACCCCATGGCACGTGGCCCCCCCGTCACATGGTGACAGCGAATCCCGACGGGATTGGCGTTCCTGGCGTGGGGCCATCTCTTCTTTAGCTGGCTGGTTCGTTTCAGGTATTAATGTGACCTTCAGGGCCTAGGAGCCCCACACAGACACGACCTGAGACCCTATTGTGATGATTTTTTCTGTAATTAAGGGCTTAATGTAGAACATTCCTATACACATTGGCCATGGGTATCTGCAATCCCACAATGCCCCTGGCCTGTCGAGCGTGGTGCCTGGCTGGGTGTCCTTGCTCTGTTCCCCGGTGTATAAACACCATATGCTCTATAAGCACAGCTCTGTTAGGCCCGCCCTCTGCGTACGGACCCCTGCTCTGGCGCGTGCCTCGGAGATGGTGCGAACGTGACCATGCTCCTGCCGCCGTGCCCTGGCCTTCGCCAGCCACATGCGGGGGGCCCCCATACGCGCTTCATTGCCATGCCAACCGGGGTAAAAATAGTAGCTGCTCGGCAAGCGGGCAGGTACGGCTTTCTGTGCGGTGCTTGGACATACTGTTTCCCGTTTTAAATGTAATTTTCTTTTGAATGGTTATCTTCCAAACTTCCTGTTATGGAAATGCTGGACCGGGGGTTTTCCCCAATTTATTGCACGGCTCCTCTGATAGGCCTCATCTAAGCTTTGCCGTCTCACGACTGAAGTACACGCCATCCTGAGGTATGCCACAGTTATGAACCAGCAGGGTGCCCCTGTTTTTGTAGACCTGGTTTGGAACCCATATTGTCCACCCCCTGCCCCAGGCCCTTGTGGTGTGGCCATCCCCATGAAGCCCTCCGCTTCACGTTCTGCTTTGGGATGGCGTGCGGTGACACATTCACCCTGGGCTCTTGTGTCCCTGGCAACGATTCCTGCACTGCATTGTGGGTCTGTTTCCTCTTAGGCAGGAACTTTGGCTCGCCGGGTACATAATCCGAGATGGCCAACCAGGACAAAGAAATAGAGGAGTTGTGTTTCAGCATGGGGGCTTAAGTAGTAATGCAGCCCCTGCCCCCCCCCACCTGTAAAGAAACCCATCATCTGAGACAAACCCCCATTTTTGATTGACAGCGGGATGGTCCCCAGTGCATACAGCTAACCCGTGCATGATGCTAACCCCCGGACATACTGCATGTCTCTGCCTGACTACGTACGGCAAACTTGCCAAACGGCACACGCACACGGCACACGTGACTTGCACACGGTGGAGAGCCCCCCCCCAGCCGTCTGCTACTGCCTGCGGCATGACTGTGCTCCTGTATCCGCGTGCATCACGCTGCCTGCGTCGCTCTGCAGCGTGGGAGACTGGGTATTTTTAGCAGGCGTGGGCTCAGGAATCCAGCGGGTGTGTGCCAGAGATCCGGAGCGGCTGACGCCGAGGAACTGGCTCGGCCTGACCCTGCGCTCCTCTGGGCCCCACTCGCCTCAACGCCGAAATGTGGCTCATACTAACGCCAGCTTTTTTATCAAACGCCTGGTGAAGCATAAATATAAAAAAAAAATAGTGGGTTATCTAATGGGTTTTCAAAAAATGGCAACTGTGGCTGTCGGGGTGGGGTGGGGGGGGTGGGGCATGGTGAGGTCACTTCCTCTCAGAGTGTCCAGGTTCGCCACTGGACATCCTGGTGCTGAGTGCCACAGGCTGGCTTCTAAGTGACCAGTGAGGGTGTGAGACCTTGTAGAGGCAGGCATCCTACCTCTGAATGGGGTTTCGGACAGCTGGGGGTGCATTTTGGAGTGGATAGTTTCGACACGTGTTGAATGGGGGAAAACCCTCTGTAAGCTGCATGCAGCCTGACGGGTGGGGTGTGCTCAGGCATGTGGAGACTGGTTTGTGCTCCCAGTCTGAGAAGGATTACAGTTTGCTCGCATGCTTGTGCTGAGTTCGTATATACTGTGAAAAATAGCATGCTGGCTGTGAAAATCAGACCAGGGGATTATTTTGTCGGGAAAAGCCCTTTGTAAAGCAGTTACCTCACTGAGCCGTACCCTGACGGCGAGGGGATTAAGGGAGCAGGCTGAGAGCCTGGATAAGCCAGCCAGCAAGACCTGAGACGGTGGCATGTCGGAGCGCGTCCTCCCCAAACCTGGATGCCTGCCATTCTGGCTGTCCCCTTTCTCACTATGGGCCTCCTGGCTGTGGGTGGTGTGGTAAGTAGATACTCCTGGGCTCTGGGGTCTGCTCTCACCGATTTACAGACTGTCCACGGAGCCTTCTAGGGTCCCGTATTGAATCACATCTGCAGCTGCTCAAAACTCATGGGAGCATTTCGTCTTCTCATGAAAAGGCTCAGAATGCAAGTGATCTGTTGATCAGTGATCACAAGCCCCCCAGCTGGCAGTCAGGCCAGGATAAGCGACAATTGTAAGGACAGATCGGCCTTCATTTATGGGATTCCTTGGGGTCTGTCATTGCTGCGAGAAGGGCAGACGGCCCATAAGCCAAGCGACTTTTGAAGAGAGACCAGCAAACATGCTGGTCTTCTGCGTGCATGTTGGCCTGGATTGTTCACAAGGAACTACAACTAAGATGGCGGATGGACTACAGAACCCACAAGTTGCACCTGAAAGCAGGTTTACATTCGGTTGACAGCAGCTTGCCGCTTACGGTCGAGTTTGCAGCTAAATGGAGCATGTCAGGGTCTGGGAAGGGTGCCCCACTGGCGGCTCAGGATACCTGACAGCGTTGTCAGCGATTGTCTGCCTTTAAATGAATCTCAGACAACTGCTGCTTCTTTTATCATTACAGTCTCTTGGGGGGATGTTATTTATGAGGAGCTGGTCTCTTTTTTTCCCCTGGCTTAACTGAAGTGCAAAGGCCTCATAAAGCTGTACGCTGTCACTGCTGGTGAGAAAGGATAGTCTTGCTGGAGAGTAGTGACCCCCCCCCCCCCACACACAGACACACACACACACACACAGACACACACACACACACACACACACACACACACAGCCAATAAGACTCTGAAGAAGAGGATTCTGCTCTTAGGTGCTATCTCTATGACTGGAGTAATTCTATGATTTTTTTTAAGGTGGGGGGCATATGAGGGGCCATAATTTATACAGAAGGGTCAACCTCATCATTAGCCAATGATATGTTTGGAATCGGTGAGTGACAAGGGAGACTTCAGGGGCCAGTCAACTTTCAGCTGGGGCCAGTGCCCCATGGCCCCAGCCCTAGATAGGACTTTGTGTTTACATAGGGCAAAAGCCAACTTGTGACAGATTTACAGTGCAGCACAGCCCCCTGGGATGTTTGTCTGATGCCTTGGGGAGGCAAACTTTGCTGTAAAACTTCTGACGGCAGCCTGTGGACTCTAAGATTCCACTGTCTCCAGGTCCTTGAGGTCTTGTTGCTTAAGGATGCTGAATGCTGACCCCTTGCCGGGTTCATGCAGGCTGTTTTGTTGGTGTGGGGGCTGATGTGCACGTCTGGTATCGGCGGCGATGGGGGCGTACCTGTCGAACATGCTGTGGAGAAGCTCGGGGGCTGTGAAAAAGCGGCAGGAGGCCAGCGGAGGTCCCCAGAGAGCCTCCAGCATAGGGCCATGCTGGAAAGCAGAACATGACCATCAGCGCTGTTTTCTTCCTATTGTGACTTCATCATCAAAGTTTGGTGTTTGTCTGAGTGTTTGTTTAGCTGATTTTGTATCCATGACAACTCGCAGAACAATAGTGGAGAGGAGCCTGAGAGGTGACACCGTGCAGGGTGAAGCGTAGCTTCTGGGGGGAGAGGGGCTGGGTCTGGCTGTGACTAGGCTGGGTCTGGCCGTGAGGGGGTCGGGTCTGGAAGTGAGGGGGCCGGCTCTGGCTGTGAGGAGGCTGGGTCTGGCTGTGAGAAATCTAGGTTTGGCTGTGAGAAGTGTAGGTTTGGCTGTGAGGGAACCTGGTCTGGCCGTGAGGAGGCCGGGTTTGGTTGTAAGGGGGTTAGCTCTGGCCGTAAGGGGACCAGGTCTGGCCATGAGGGGGCCAGCTCTGGCTGTGAGGGGGCTGGCTCAGGCTGTGAGGGGGTCGGGTCTGGCTGTGAGGGGGTTGGGTCTGGCCGTAAAAGGGCCGGGTCCAGCTTTAATCCCTCATCCCTGAGGTAGAGATTGGGGGGGGAGCACGCAGACGGCGCTGTGGAGAGGCATCAGAAAGACCTCGCTTAATATAACAATGAGATCAGAAAGTTCCTCGGCCCGGGAGTCCTTAGAGTTGGGGAGGGCTGGGCTTCCTCAGTAAAGCCTTGAACAGGACAGAAAGAGTTCAAATGTGCCAATGACATCAGTGTCTCTCCTCCATCACTGCTTGTGGGCTTTGGTTTCGCTCCAGATGTCCCATTATGCTTGCCGTAATGAGGCGGTAATAAACAGTGTAAATGTTTGCTTCCCTCAGCCCTGGTAATACCTCTGGATTTACAGGCCGCTGCTGGTACACGTGAGGGGCCTTCTCTGGGCCCTCACCCCTCCTGCCTGATTGGCTCCTTTGTATTAAGACCATAACATAACCAGCTTGGCACGCTCTGTGGTGTAATGGTTCCACCATGCATGACTTAGTTCTTCCTTGCTGATGTTTCTTGTTGCAGTAAGACCCCCCCTCTGCTGGCCAGTAACGATCAGCTGTGGGTGTTTTTGAAGAAGGCCTGAACTTTCACACGCAGACTGGGGACAGTGCCCTTGTCAAGGTGTCAGGTGCTTAGTGGTTGATCTGTAAGGAGTCTGGGTCTGGTGCCGCATGCAGTACCACCCACGGTGCAGTTGGTGGCGCCATGGTGCGATGCAGCCTTTCCAGGTGTGGCCTTTTCACGCCCTTCTGTAAGTGTCGAACTCGCTGTGGCCGGGGTGTCAGACCCTGGCTTGGCGTGTGGTCGCAGGTGCAGGCGTGGTTCTGGTGTCCTGTGACCCTCCTGTATAGTGTGGGTAGAGCGGGGTGGGGGGAGGGGGTTAAATCCCCAGCCACATATGGTTGATGGCTTTGTCTTCTGGCAGCCGGTTCTGGTGGAGTCACTCCGGACACATGCGGAGTCCAAGCACTGCTGGCTCTCTGTGCTCCTCATTGTTTATGACTCCTCCTCACGGCTGCTCACAGTGAGTGGAGAGAGAGATGCGACAGGGATACACTGTGTGTGTGTGTGTGTGTGTGTGTGTGTGTGTGTGTGTGTGTGTGTAGCGAATGTTAGGGGAATGGTGTGAGGATTCTGGCTCCTAGCTTTCTGTCTGCCTCTCTGACATGGTAAGTGGGGCTTTACAGTGCCCTACAGCCCATAACCCCCCCGTGCTGGTTGTCTGCTCTCTGCCCGTAACTATAGCGATGCTGTAGTGGTGTCTATCTCAGGGTGACTTTCTCACTGTGACAGGCCTCGCACGCCCAGGCCTGATTGTTGTCATTAATCCCAGGAATGGAGAGCATGTAGCTAGGCCCTGCTCTGATTTTCAGGGAGCTGGGGGTGTGTGCACCTCTTGAGGGGGTTGGCCTTAACCCTGGGTCTAAAACCTCCCATGTCCTGAACCTCCCAGGCGGAGGCTGGCCCTCTCACCTCACCCCCATGGCTCTCCACAGCCTGCCCTCTTGGTCCACCCCCGTGGCCCTCCATGGCCTGCTCTCTCACCCTGCCCCTGTGGGCCTCCATGGTCTGCCCTCTCACCCTGCCCCTGTGGGCCTCCATGGCCTGCCCTCTTGCCCTGCCCCCTGTGGGCCTCCATGGGCTGCTCTCTCACTCCACCCCTGTGGGCTTCCACAGCTTGCTCTCTCTCCTTCCCCCCATGGCCCTCCATGGCCTGCCCTTTAGCCCCGCCTCCTGTAGGCCTCCATGGCTTGCTCTCTCACCTCACCCCCATGGCCCTCCATGGCCTGCCCTCTTGCCTCGCCCCTGTGGGCCTCCATGGCCTGCCCTTCGCCCCTCCCCCCGTAGACCTCCATGGCCTGCCCTATGATCTCACCCCTGTGGCCCTCCATGGCCTGCCCTCTCGCTCCGCCCCTGTGGGCTTCCACAGCTTGCTCTCTCTCCTTCCCCCCATGGCCCTCCATGGCCTGCCCTTTCGCCCCGCCCCCTGTAAGCCTCCATGGCTTGCTCTCTCACCTCACCCCCATGGCCCTCCATGGCCTGCCCTCTTGCCTCGCCCCTGTGGGCCTCCATGGCCTGCCTTCCTGCCCCGCCTCCCATGGACCTCCATGGCCTGCTATATCACCTCACCCCTGTGGCCCTCCATGGCCTGCCCTCTCGCTCTGCCCCTGGGGGCCTCCATGGTCTGTTCTCTCACCCCAACCCCGTGGCCCTCCATGGTCTGCTCTCTCACCTCACCCCCATGGGCCTGCATGTCACCCTGGTCACGCAGGGGGGCTAGGAATAGAGGCATCATAGACCGTGAGCAACGTATTTGTTCACCGCCAGCAAGCTCTTTCCGCTCAGATCTGGCATCTCATTGTGATGTGTCCGGGTCCCTTGGAGACCCTGCACGCAACAGCGGCTGTGACAATCGGGGCTGCACCCGACCGGCTTTCTGCTTGTGTTCCGGAGAAAACAGGATATTGTGCCAGGCATGACGTGCAGAGAAGCGGAACTTCCCCAAACGGTCTCCCCAAACCACCGCCTGTCGACCGCAATCCAGCTGAAACCTGTGAAATCGAGAAAGTCACAGATGAGTTTCCATTGAGAAGTGACTTGTCCAGATGGGTCTCATGACAGCACTGAGGTATTGGAAACTTTCCGGTGGTCTGCACAGGAGTTTTAGGATTTTTTTATGATGGTAGGGCAGATGAGGGACTATAATGTATACAGAGTAGCCAACCTATCATTAGCCAATCATATATTTTGAATGACAGGGGACGGGGCACTCCAGGGGCCAATCAGGTTTCAGCTGTGGTCAATCCCTCGATGGCTCCGCCCCTGTATACTCTCATGGGTGTCCTTCAGACCACTTTGGTAAAATCTGCCATTTTATTGACTCAGAGTGAACATGTATTCTTGGTGGCACTGCAGAACCTTCCATACATCCCGTTGTTACTTTCTGTCCCTGAAGCTTGGCCCGGTCGGCTCAGCTGCCAACTGGGGGCACAGATTTAGCTGCGTGTAAATTAAAAAGGTCCTGGATTACTGGAATCCTGTGTTGTGAACCTGCGGGTGAGCAGCACCCCCCCTCAGCATCAGTTCAATATTCTGCAGAGACAGTGGGGCTCTGAGCATGGTGCTCCTTTTGGTGCAGGCCGTGTAGAGGTGTCCAAAAATAAACCAATGCTGTCATCTGAGCTGCTCAGAAAAAAGCACAATGCGGGGCCTTGCTCCTTTACATCACCCAGCCCACCGGCGCAGCCCTGTGTGACCCGAGTGAGTACAACCTGGCATGCGGGTCGTCCAATCAGAGGGTGTGGCGAATCTCTAGGGCGAACATCAGGGGTGCCATCTTGCCAACGACACGTGTGTATCCATGCTCGTGGTCCCGTACCACCCAGAATCAACAATGAGGGAAATTCAAAGTGTTTGGCCCTTACATCTATTATTATTTTTTACACAGGAAAAATAAGGAAGAATTTTTGGTTGGCAAAAATTTGTCCTGAAAATGACAGGCTGTGCCTGTACACTGAAACACAGACACACAAACACAGATTAGGTATTTATATCTTTGTGGGGACTCTCCAATCATTGCTATGGACATAACTCCAATCCCAATAATGACAAACTCTACCCAACCCTAACCTTAATTGTAAGTAATTTTAATTTTTGATTGCAGTCACAGATTTTTGTAAAATTGAGTTTCTCCTTGTTGGGGACTGAAAAAAATCATCCCTACAAGGCCAGAATAACAGGTCTTTTTTAACATAGTGGGGACATTTGGTCCCCACAATGTAATATATACATTGCCACACACACACACACACACACACACACTGACACACAGACGCCACCCTGACTCTGTAGCCGCACTACCTGCTGTGTCAGGCTCTGACTCATCACTGTACAAACATGCCTTGCTTGAGTAGCAACGAGCATCCCAGAGCCGCCCGACGACCCAGAGCATAGTGACAGTAACGACACGCCCCCCCCCGCAACCCCCTGCCTCGCCGGGTATGCAAATGAGGTGTGGGCAGAGTGAGCACGGGGCTCCTCGCGCCTGTTGGAGACCTCGACTACAGAGGTTATAAATAGCCACGCGCCACGGCAGCCTGAATGGACTCAGATCACTCTTAAAGGGACAGACGCACCTTTCAGAAGGCCCCAGGCTTAAAGGGACAGGCATGCTCTTAAAGGGACAGGCACTCTCTTAAAGGGACAAGTACACCTTTAATCATGCAGCTCTGTGCAAAAGGCCCCAGGCTTTTCATTTTATTGTATTATTTGCTGATCAGTTCCTGTCATAGTGTTTATGATAAGAGAAGAGCCAGCTTCAGTGCTCGTACAGGAAACCGACAAGGCTTGCAGAGCACATCTAGACACAGAAATGGGTGGGGTTAAAAAACAAGAGCGATCACTCCGAAGCACAGTGTGGGCCGGGTCATGTGACCTTGAGAATGCTGGCCTGCCGCACCCTGTCACGCATGGAGCCGACAGGTCACGTGAACCCCGGGCACCGTCATATGACTTAGAGAAGTGACGTCGAACGAGCAGGCCAGCAGGGCCTGTGTTGCATAATGTGGACGGCCGGCAGGCAGAGTCACGTGACGGAGCGGGGGTGGGTCCTGTCCATGCAGCAGCCGGCTAGCTCCCCATCGACAGCTTATGTAATTTATAGGTTACAGGCCCACGCATGTCCGATCTCACTCATTTATCTTCTGTGGGGTAACCCAAGGTCCCCGGGGGAGGGAGCCTCAGTAAGGCAGACACTGGGGTTTCTGCTGGATGGGCAAGCAGCTCCTCAGGGGTCCTGGGACCCCATTGTTCCGCCAGGGGAATGGCTGGTGGACCAGATGGCTCTGGTAGAAGGGCAGTTTTACTGTTTTCTTTAGTTCCATGTAGACCCCTTACGTTGAGGGGTAGGGTTACATTTATGGCCACAGCCACACTGCCCAGGACTCGATAAGCTTTTGGCATTTTCTACTCAGCGGGTCAGGATTACGTGGGTCTCTGGGGCCCCTCGTTGGCGTTGGGGTTTCCCCTGTGTATGTCACTCTTCTGCTCCTTGCCGTTTTCCTCCCAACTTGTCCGCAGCCTGGGGAGGGATGCAGGGCTGCCAACAAGCTGCCAGGCCGGTGTCAGGTCCATGCCCATCGCCCGCCGTGACCCCCTGACCCCTTTGACTCACTCACAGGCTCTGGCAGCTTTAGCGACCGTTCATGGCTGTCTGCCATTTTTGCTGTGTGCAGTCCTATCATTGTATGGGTCCAGCCCACGGTGAGAGTCAGTGTTTCAGAGGACGGTGTTCTTTTCAGTAAGCTATTAGAGATCATCTGTCTGCACCAGCCTGACTAAACTGAGCGAATAGCTAAACTGCCCCTAAACACAAACATCAGGGGGTGTGATTTGGGACTGCGGCCCCGCTGGACTGTAAATAGCACCTTGCTCTGGTAGCGGGTGGGTTCCTCGAGTCCCGGACCGCTCAGCCGCACCTCTCATCATATCAGAGTCTGGCAGAACCAAGCCCCGGCCCAGAAATCCAGATTCTGAAGCGAGCAGCACTGATGAGAGGTAACCATCCACTAGAGAGGGGGACGTTTATGGAAACGCTCCGGAAAATGCCGGCTAGGCCGTTTGTCACAAGGTCGCCCTGACCAGAGATGGGAATTACAGCTGACATAACAGCGCAAGACTGCCCTACTGCACCCACGGCTGCACTGGCACCCAGAGGCCTTTCTTGAAAGGAAAGTATGGAGGAACCGCTACTGCTATCATTTTGCCATTGTTACTGTAAAATTAGAAGGTTTGAAATGAACATTCAATGTGACCAGAGTAGAAAATTGTATAAAACTAAGGAAATTAAATGATTAAATAAGGAGCTTTTTACAGGAAGTTTACGGGTTGTTTTGTGGGTTTTCTATAGGAAAGCACTGGCTCTTTAAGACTTGTTCAAAGATCAGTCCAAAGCAATAATTAGAATGAGCTTTAATCATGGGCTTCCTTCTCATTAGCCTCCATATGTGTGTGTCTTTGTGTCTATGTGTGTGTGTGTGTATGTCTCTGGGTGTGTGTCTGTGTGCGTCTTTGTGTCTGTGTGTCTCTGGGTGTCTCTGGGTCTGTGTACGGGATGCCAGTTACAGGCTCCTTGACTCAGAGTGCCACAGCCCCATATCGATCTGTGATATAACTGCTCTGTAGTAGCGGTGATGTCATCACGAGCCGCTCGGTCTCCATGGCGACCCTATTTCAGCTTGGCAGGCGGCTGTTGGATGCGCCGATTGATTAGCCGGGGCTACCCAGCGTAGGCGGACTGGCTGCTAAGTGCTTATTCTGTGAGCTAAATCACTTATGGCTGCAGACCATCCTGAGCTTGATGGCTGCAATCAATGCCCCCCGGCATGGTCCATTGAGTCCAGCAGTGCTGCCCCCGATGCACTGTCCCAGGCTCTGAACTGGGTCATCGCAGTTACTGGGGTCAGTGGGGTGGATTATCCCCGCCCCCCGTACCATATTTGTCCAGGTCCTGTGCAAACGCAGGAGGGGGCTTTGTCAGCAGGGGCATTGCTAACCCACGAAGCTGCACGTTTTATCGCATGATCGATTTCCAGAATGAAGCGGGAATTCCTGGAAAGACTAGGCTGCCTGCAGGGCTGCGAGGGTCACAGGACCCCTGTGCCAGAGGGGATATTTTTGATGCTCTTTATCTGTCAGGAAACTAAATAGTGAGGTGAATAAGCCACCTGGGACTCTCTATGGCTCCACATCAGCCTGCCTCTACCCCCCACCCCTGCCTTTAAGCCTGCCCCCGCAACTGACTCTGCCCTCTCCTTTACCCCCTGCCTCTACTCCTGCCTTTGCCCCTGCACTGGCCTCTGCCCATTCCCCTGCTCCTGTACCTGCATCTACCCCTGCCCCCACCTATAGCACCATCTGTGCCCCTGCCCCAGGTCACAGCAACTGGCTGCCTCTGCTCTTAATTACGGACTGCCTCTGCTCTTAATTACGAACTGCCGCATCATTTAAATATTCTTCACCCCTGCTCTTAATTACCGGCCATCTCTGCCTCATTTCACAGTAACTTGCTGCCTCTGCTCTTAATTATGGACTGCCTCATCTCTTAATTACCCTTCATCTCTGCTCTTAATTACCAGCTGCCTCATCTTTTAATTACCAGTTGTCTCTTAATCACCTTGCACCTCTGCTCTTAATTGTCAGCTGCCTCTGTTCTTAATTATTGGCTGCTTCTCTTCTTAATTAACCATAGACTGCCTCAGCTTGCAGTTGTGGTCTCAAGTCTCTGCACATTTCGCAACTCTACTGACCACCGGTCACTGTGCGCTGGATCCTGCTGGCCGGTGCTGTTGAGAACAGCCCCCCCCCCAGCTGCCGGAACAGGATTACCACAGTGGGCCTAACACAGACCGCTCACCTTCGTTCTGCGCATAGTTTTAAACTCCTCTGAAGGAGGCACATATGCTATCCTGCCAACTTGTGTTATGGATGGATTTTTTACACACTTCTTAAGTCCTAAAGTCACAAACTGCCAAGACAGGGGAGACAGGGGAATAGGGGAATGGGGAGACGGGGGGGGGGCGACAGACCCCACACAGCAGCATCGTCTTCAGTGGGTGTGCTAAGAATCCCTGGTAGGAATGCCCCCCAGCACCCTGGGATAGACACGCTTGCTCTGTATCTGTGTAATTAAGGTCCAGAAGAGCATCTCCTGCTCTGAATTGTGTATGTTGATGTCCAAAAGAGCTACTTTGAAACGAAACTGGGTCGCGCAGACCTGCCTTGTGATACCCCTGTAATCCCAGGTGCCTCTTGCCAGAATGTCCGTTCGCAAGGTAACCAGACCTGGCGATGAAATCGGAGGTCCCTAAAAACCGGCCCAACCTGCTCTGGGGTCAAATAAGCGCACAGGCACACGGCACCCTGACCCGGAAGCCCTGCTCTTACTACACAGCCTCTCAGCTTCTGCTCAGCGGCCCTCTACATTCTTGTTAAAGGTGCATTATGTAACTAGTCCTAGTTATGAAGGACACTAACCCGAACCCTCAGCCTACGCCCCCCCCAGCCCCTGGACCAGACCAAAACACCAAGCTTGGCTGCTCAGGAGTTGGAATAGATGGAGATATGCTGATTATGGTCTGTTTTTGTACTGTACCTGGCAGCTGTGAGATGTAGGGCCTCAGGTTCTCTGGAGGGGCCGGCGGGGTGTTTTGGTCTGTCCATCTTTATTCTGGGGGGTGGGGGGGGCGCGTAGGCTGAGGGTTAGGGTTAGTGTCCTTCATAACTAGCACTAGTTACATAATACACCTTTAACAAGAATGTAGATCAACTTTGTTCTTCTGATTAGCTTTAGATTTGGTTAACCTTGTTGTTGTAGCTGTGTTCCTCAGCTAACTGGGACTGAATTACTTATCTGTCTCTGAGCTCTGCACCAGGCCAGCCTGGCAGAGCCGGCCTGTCACTGGCCACCGCCAGGCTGCTGTGGATGGCAGCGTGTTTGGCTGTGTGCGGCTTTCACAGGGAGAGTTGTCTGGGGGGGTGGACATACGATGGGGGTCACTGCTGGCCCTCACAAAGACACCCCCCACCCTAGATGTGAGAAGCACTCTAATTTCGAACATCAAACATGAAAATAAAGTGTATCTCGTTAATGTGCGTTTGCTGACGTCCGTTCAGATCCGTTGCTGATGAAAGGCCAGCTGTCTGAATAGTGCAGGGCCCCAGGTGCATTGTGGGAGTTCACATTAATTGTTAAAGCATGTCTAATGTGGGTGTGGGGGTCCCACAGGGGGAGCCACATCAGGGGAGGACAGGAGCGAGGGCACACAGCTTGTTTGGGAACAAAAACGCCGATTATTGGAGGGTGGAAACTTGGCCATGATTTTGGGCTTGAGAGGGATGGAAACGCCTACAGACACAGATTCTGAAGGCACCCAGGGAGACACAGCTCCATGGCTTTGTCTGTCTTCTCGCTTTGTGTCCTCTTTCCTCTTCTAACAGCTTTGAAAGGGGCTTGAAGCTTACAGTGAGTGTTTGGGAGCCCCAAGGATCAGGGTATGGTGTCTGTGGCAGGGAGACCCAGGCAGCTCTGTCAGATTCTGTTAGTTACAATAGATCCTCCCCTGTAGGGGGCAACAATGAGTCAGGCAAGCATAGTCACATTAGTCACAGATGTTTGGTTCGGTACCTGAGGAACAGGGAATGCAGCAGAATGTATTTTCCTTGGTAATTTAGATAAAATGCATAAACAGATGAAACAGTCCTGTACATCACAGGTGCTGTTCTCTCTCAGTTTTCATGCTTTTAACTGTGAGTAAATGTGGGTCAACCAGAGTAATGGGATTTTCTGAAAACATGCTCTTGTATTTCAGTTTGAAACAGGGTGCTAATGCTATTCAACCAAAATAAATTCCTTCATCCATCAGTGATACTGTGAACTTGGTGAGAGTAACTGACCCCGAATAGCCATAGGTCTTCAAAGCCAGTGTTAGGTTCCTCGTCAAGTCCCATGTTCAGTGCTTCCTTCTGGAAAAGGCCGGAAGCTTCTAGAAGCAAGCCAGGAATGTTGAGAGTCTCGTGGCCCGAGAATTAATGATCTGCTCGGCTGTACTGCTCCGTTTTGTTTTTGCCTTACGGTGGCTCTGGAGGGATGATTGCTGTTCTCCCAAGGAGAGGGTTCACTCTGCATGCTCCGTTCTTCTGTGTGGGTGTTTAAAAATGAAAGGGATGAGTGAGAGTCATTCCCCACTCCGGAAGGTTTAACTTGAATTTCTGTGGCTCTGTCTGTTCCCGCTCCACGAGGGATATCTGTGACAGTGACACGGAGGAGCTGCCCCCTCGTCATTAGAGCGAGGACCCCCGTCACCTCATCTCCACCACCCTGATCTGCCACGGCTGTCGGCTTTCCTCACCGGTGATCCAGACGCTTGGTCCTCCTGTCCCTACCAGCTTTCAGTGTATCTGTCGGGCCTGTCTGACTTCACTGTCCTTAATCCTGCTTGGAAGCAGCTGCTGTTGTTGTGGGAGCATGTTTTTTTGGAAGACACCTTGCTTGTAGGACTGAACGGTGTGTATGATTAGGGTGGCTGTCCTGAATGATGACAGTGGGAACCACCTACATCATTCTGCCTGTAGATTTGCTGGCCAAGGGTATGATGTTGTTATACGTTTGGGTTCTCCAAGAGGTGGCATACGTGTTGTGATGGGTAAACCTGTGTATTTCTGTAAGAGCTGCTCGACAATTTCAAAGCATGTTCCTTTCCCAGGTCGGAAGTGTACAGCACAGGGTACATGGCTAATGGCTAATGGCTAATGGTCCCTGCCAGTATGGAGCTTTCCTCAGGCTTGGAGTTGCTGGTGCTAACTTGGCTGTTGCCTCTCTACCGCGGATCCTTTTTCTCTGCCATCCTTGGCACCGGCTCGAAATGCCAGTATGCGAATTCTCACGGGCAAGTCCGGAAGCCTGACCTTTTTCTGCTGAGTGTCCCTTCTGTTTCAGACCACTGTGTAATAAAGCCCTGCTTCTCACAAACAACAAACTCTTGTTTCCTAAAAATGTCTCACGGACCCCTCGCCTAACTGGTGAACATGAGTATGTTTGCCTTGTCATAACGTGGTCAACCTGCCGGGAAAGACCCACCCTCAGCATGTGGGTCGGACGAGCAGCTGGGATTTTTCTTGGATGAGAGGCTCTGTACACCAGAGGGACACGGAGCAGGAGAGGGGGACTCCTGCTGCTTTCTTTGGTTATGGTCATGGGAAAGGAAGCGGTCTTCCATGCAGTGTTTATTTCTTGTTCTGGTCAGTTTCAAATCAAAACAGATGTGTACGTAATGGGGGGAAAGAGGCAGAGCTCTCGGTGATGCGTGAGAGTGTGTGGGGGAAGCTGACTGTGCAGCCAGAAGGTCGTCATAGCATACTTGCATCTTGGTATCTCTTGAGCCAAACCTATAGTACTCGACAGGCTGAACCTTGCTGAGCCTGGTTTCCGGGTCTGCAGCCCTGGGGCCCAAGGCTCGAGGTCCCCGCATCTCCCTTTGGGGTCGTTCTTGGGTGACAGGATCATGCAAGATGCTTTGAGTCATCTAGTTCCCAAGCCTTTAAGGGGTGTAATCGGGTATGTGTGTCTCAAAGCGTGCTGACTCGTAATGGTGTGGTAAGTAGTGCCATTAGTTAAGTTAGTAAATCCGTTACGTTCACAGAGGATCAGCCTGGGTGGTTTTATTCTTCATCTGTTCCATTTCTGGCCTTATCTCCGGGGATCAGCTTTGCACTCCCTGACAAAACCTAACAGTAGTTTCCACAGTTCTGCCCGTCAGCGGCCCTGCAGGTCACCCCACCCCTGCCCACAGCTTCCTGGGTCTCACAGGAGCCAGCGGGACACTTTGGAGGTGAGATTAGCCCAATTCCTCAGCAGCACCATTGCCCCTAATTAATTGCAGTGTCAGCGTATCTCTGCCAAGGCGGGGTCACACTGGTGTTAACTGTCAGGCCCACACTGCTGGCTTTCATTAATTTTTCTCTCTCTCTCTGTCTCTCTGGTCCTCAGGTTGAGGCTGTTACTGAGGTGAAGTGCACCATTCTATGTGCCGGGTCTCTCTGGAGGGACAAATCATGAGGTAGGACCCCCCCCCCCCCCCCCCCCCCCCCCCCCTTCCCCGGAAGGCCCCCCCCCGCGGGCGGGGCTGCGCCGGGGGGCGCTGGTGTGCCGGGGGAGGGAGGCGGTGTTGGA
>JAAGVU020000045.1:8391636-8404885 GCA_011763525.2 Mormyrus iriodes | reverse complement strand
GGGGCCGTCCTCGTTTTTGGGGGGGGGGGGTTCTTGATGTGACCTCACTGGCATTAGGTTTCGGCAAGGGGCGTGGGGTGAGCTCGGCCATTTGGCTGCCTCTTGCTCGGCCGTGTGGCTGATTTCGGAGAAGGCATCTCGGGTTAAACCTTCAGGGGTGACACTCGTCCCAAAGAGGGCATAATGACGGCAATTAGCATTTGCGTTCGGGGAAATCTGACGCACTGCAGCTAACGCTATGATACATAAAATGCCATATTTAGGTGGCCGGGTTCACAAACCCTTGATGGCGTTCCTGTCACCATGGAGACGGTATTGACGGTGATCTACAGTGATCGCGTACTCACCCGCCAAGAATCTGCACTGGGAGATTTGATCCTCTTCAATCTGGGATGCTGGTTGTCCAGTATTAGCACTGGGAATGTACCTCAGTGACGATAAAAACCGATTCCCCTTAAAATCTCCCCCTCACTTTCCCAGGCATATTCCGGTACCCCAAATTGCTATTTTTCAACCCCCACCTCTTTTTAAAAAAAAAAGTTTCACTGAGTCCTCCTGGATGCCTTTCTCTAAACAAGCCCAGGCATGGTAGCAGTTAGCTCAACTCCTTGCAGAACGACCGTGTCAAAAAGCAGTGCCCGGGCCATTAGGGGTCAAAGGTCACCTGGGCCTCAGAACCCATTAGTCATTGGTTGTTTATTGCCAGAGCCCTTGGATGTCAGCGCGCTGGTCACCCTTGGCAACCCAGCGGGCCAATGGGCTGCGAACCTGGCAGGGAACCTACTTTTCATGCCTCGGACACACATTTATAAGTTGGGCCCACTCGAGTCCCATGAGAGAACGTGAAAAAATACAAACTGAACCCCCCCCCTCCCCCTTAGCCCCTCCAGGGAGGAAGAGGCGTCACAGGCCGGCGCCAGCGGATCTCTGAGCCCGCATTGTCCTCGCCGTCCACTCACGGGTGATGGCAGACGAAGACCATTCGCATTAATATTTGTAAATTCGATTTAGCGGTCCACAGTCACCGATTATTTCTTAATTTGGTCTGGGGCGGCCTTGAGAACGGGAGGCGCCGGGTTCACCATGGGACGATAAGGAGCGCTCACAGATGGCTCCGTGGCGAGAGGTTCCTGTGGCCCGGCTCTGCGTCTGAAAATATCTCGCCTTTTTTCTCTCCGACCGGTCATGACTGCCTCTTTGTTCGCGTATCTTCCCCCGCTTTCTGTGACAGCAGCTCGTTCTACTTTTAGCCTGTTTGATAGCCCTTCTCTTGGGCACCCCTCGCTCTGTCTCCATTTTTTTTTGTTTTCCTTCGAGTGACAGAGGAACATTTGGAAGTAATGAGTGGATGCTTATTATAAAAGTCAGAAAACAGGCAGCTGAGTCGATTAATCTGTGTCGCCTTCCCGCCGAGCGGGGATGCGCCCCCCCCACTCCATGTGCCCCCCCGCCCCACCCCCCTGCTCCCACACCTTGTAGTGAAAACATCATCAATTACCCGTCTGACAGGCCCCTGGGACCCGAAGCGAGTGCCTCTCTGGGCCTTGTTTTTGTGGGCCAGAGGAGAGGGGGAAAAAAATGAGAGCAGCACACAGCTGTGGCCAGGAGTGGCGGCTGTGCGGCGCGGCTTTTCGCTGGCTATTGGTGGCGGGTGTGGGGCGGGCGAGATCGTCAGGCGCCAGATTATGGCGGCGGCAGTGCCCGGGGCTGGCGGTCGGGCATGTTGGCTTCCGGCAGCCATCTGGGAGATGATGGATGGAGCGGGATGTTCCCGGTCTGCACCTTCACCGTATCTCTGGCTTCTCACAGCTGCCCCCACCCCTGCTGCCCCCCCTTCCACATTACGGCTCTCTTGATGACAAGTAGCCGCTTTGCTTAGCCTCCCTCTCTCTCTGTCTCTGTCTCTCTCTCTGTCTTTCCTCTTTTTAACCTTCCTCTCTTTCTGCATCTTTAACATCCCCTAAGGGCATTTAAACTTTAATTCAGGCAACCTCTGAACTCCGGCCTGGCGGCAGACAGGCAGGCGAGGGGGACATTCTTCTTCCTCCCTTCTTTTGCGGGCACGTGTTGCGATGTACGCGAGGCCCGGGCCATGGCCAAAAACTTTACAGAGCGCCCGGGGCCGGCCAAGCGTGTCAGAAAGGCCTAGATTCAGCTGGGATCGGCTGTTTTTATTCGCCTCCTGGTCAGTATTGAGAGCAGGTAACATTCCAGGCCCCGTAAACCCAGTAATGCTGTTAATTGGCTGGCTGCCTGAGCTATAATCACACTTTCATTATCAGCTCTGCGCTAAGGACATGCAGGAATTAGTGGTAGCCTCTTACCGATGCTTCGGTCAGATTTTATTGTGCTGATTGCACTGCAGAGACCCTTCCAGGCCTGGTAGGTGCGAAAGTGCAGATGGCTTCTTTTATTGTCCGGTGGTAGTCAGTCTGTGAAACTTGAGAAACACTCCCTTCACTTCCTTCTGACCCATAATGCAATGGGCCTTCCGTAGTGTCCTCCTCCCATGTGTGAATTTTTTGTTGTTTTTTTTCTGTAGTTCGAGTGCTTTTTGTTGAATCCACCCCGGTGCCATTCATCTGCCCAATCTAGAATGAATCCGCCCCTCCCCATCCCTCCGAGGGCAAAACCCCTGATTGGAAAGTCCTTGCCTACAGAGGTGCCGCAATGGAGGACTAGCGGTGATCCTTAAGATGGTGAAGGGAGAAGGGCGGGGACAGGATGGGCCAAAGCACAACTGGGTCTCCCGGAACCGGGCCAGAGCTATTGGACACTGGGACCTAGCAGGATGGGGGTGTCGGGAGATGGCAGATTTCACTGTACCCCTGCACCTGGCGCCTTGGGGTGCCCCCCCCTTAGACGTGCTGCATCCCTGACCAGCTTTGTGTGCCAGTTTCGGACCAGCAGAAGAATACTCTGCCTCCAAGCAGCATTTACAGTACCCACATGGCGTTTTGTCGACGACGGCTGTTTACTGCCGATGCTCTCAACGTGTGCTGATTATTGCCTCTGTGCCTTCCGGATGGATACACCGCCGAAGGTGATGGCGTTTGGGAGGTCGTACCATGGCAGCCGTCTGTGTTCGGCTTCCACATCTACTGCATGCGGGTTTGGAAATCCCCCTCGCTTTTGGGTGATGGGGTGTGGATGAGCTGTGTGCAAACTTCACACTCGGAAGGAATCTGAATGTGTCTCTCACCTGTCCGGTTCAGGATTCCTGGAGAGATTTCAAACGCATGTGTCTGAATCTGATAGGTCCGAATCTCGGTATTGCCTGCATCCGGAGCACGCAACGGGGAATTTCTGTCGGATGCTATGGGCAGGGTGAAGATCTGCGGGAAGTCGGCACCGCCACGGCCTTCAGCTGATGATTTTGCTGTCCCATATAAGTCCTTAAGCAAGCTGTTCACCGTTGGCCGGGCTTTTGGCACAATTTCACAAGCCAATTCTCCTGGCGACCATCGATTTCCCTCAAACACGCAGGAGCATGGAAACCTTATATCAGCCACATACAGCTGCCCTGCATCTACAACTAGCAGCTACTGCATAGTTATGAGCAGCCAGTTATGCTTGATTTCTAATATTCAGAATGTCTGACCATCTCTGAGGATGTTTTCTCCTGCAAGCAAGGAGGACCAAGGATGTTTTATTGACTAGAACAAGATTAGGCTGGTCTGGTGCCTGGGCTGGTTCATGAAGACATAATGTATTGGAGAAAGCTGTGTTTATGCAGGGTGTTCTGGTCTGGGCTGCTGTTGCTGTGTTCAGCCTGGGTCAGCTGTTTATTTAAGGCAGGGATGGTCTTAAGGTGACGCCGTCCCCAGGAGCTCTGTGCCTGGCCAGGACAAGCCTGGGCTGCCATCCTGTCCCTGTTGAGCTGCGTGCCTTACCTCAGGATCCCGAATGTTATGGGAGGAGCCAGTGTAGAGGGTGGGGTGAGGGTGGTGAACATGATACACCAATAGGCTTGCTTGTTTTGTCACGACAGATTGAGTCATTGATTTGTAAAGGTGGATTGTCGATGGTGGCGGTATTTCCAGCCAATGCGCGCGCATGTGTGTTTGAGAAAGAGGGATTGACGAAAGATGAGAAAGACAGCGGCCAATCGAGAGCCCTATCTGCGCTCGGATGTCTGGTGTCTTCCTCCTTTTATCCACAGGCATAAGGGAACAATTGTAAAATACCAAAAAAAATCTACCTCCCCCGCAACCCTGATCAGGTTTATGTTCCCTGGGGGCCCTACAAATGAGCATTAATTAAAATTTTGAGGGCACAGAGGTAATTACAATAATGACATAATAATATTGGGTCAGTTATTAGGATTTTCCATGGCCCTGAAATTGCTTCCTTTGAGTGTCGTATTTCAGAAGGAGCTGACTCAAATTTTTGACTTTCAATGGTGAATTCCACAGCTGAGGTAGTACCATAACCACAGTCACTGAACATAGTTTAATGCCGTGTTCTTTTTCTTTCTTTCTTTCTTTCCTTCCTTTGCTTCTTTTATGCCTTCTCCATTTGAGGGCCGTGCAGTGCAAGCATCCATGCAACAACAGGTTCTTCACTGCGGCTCTGCCATTCCAGGGTGTGAAGTTATGCTTCACTTAGCAGAGCTCTGTTACATATCTCAAACCCCCCCCCCTTCCATTTCGTGGCCTTTAAATCTACTTACTAAATCTATTTAAACAAATTTTTTTTCCAAATAACAGGTCAGGCGAGTGCATGCAGGTATAGAGTGTGGTGTGTGTGTTTGTGTGCGTGCGTCTGTGTGTGTGTTTTTTTAAATGCCCAGCGGTGGCAGCGGGAGGCGTCACTCAGCTTCACTCGGCTTCGCTCGGCGGCCCCGCGTACCTGTCTCCTCCCACGCCTCTGTACCCCATTGCCGGGCGTATTAAGGTCCCCCAGCAGCCCCCGTCTCCAGCTGCGGCAGCCGCAGTGCACGGAATTGCTTTTGAATGTGCTTTACTCAAATAGGCAGTAATTACAAGCTTAAAGAGGTTTAGTGGTCCAGTAAACTACATAATCACTGGCGAATTAGTCCGGGCTCATCAGTCGCAGTTCAGCAGGCCCCAGTCACTGTTTGCATGCAGGTCTAATTATGCAGCGACGCAGACCAGCAGGTGTGGGGCGGCGAACGCCCCCCCCCGCCCAAAGCCTCCTAGCTACCCGCCCCCTTAGATACAGCCTCCCCTCCCCATCCCGGCTCAGAGAGGCCTGTTTGGCCCCAATGAAGGATCACAGGGGCCCAACGGAGAGGCAGGTCCCACTGGCGCACATGCGTGCACACAGGAGCAGAGCAGCACAGCGATGCTCGTCCTGCACGTGGCTTGGAGGCCGGCGTGTAGACAGAGGCAGGTAGGACTGTGCAGGAGGAGCTGATCTTAGCCCTAAATCCCAGCAGGGACCCCACTCTTGTACCTCGAAGCGTTTACTTAATGCTACTTTACTGCAGTTGACTTCCAACAGTATAAATGCTGGAAACTGAAGCTATTTAAGTCTGGATAAAAACAGGATTAACTTCTTGATTGGTGCGGGGGATCAATGATACTTTGTGTACAGGATTTTGCTAAGCAACCAAGTAACAAAATAAATGCAAGTCCTTAACACTTGAGTCCATTAAATAACAAACGACTTCCTCCAAGATGTTTGATGTCGTTGGATCCTCCGGAGTTCGGCTGATGATGCCTTTCTGTGGGATTTGCCTGGAAAGGTCCGGCTGGCCCGATGCCTGGTAAACAGCTGCATTATTTCACTTCTGTTGATTTTCATTCGAGGGTGGGATGTCAAGAGGAAATTCAGTTGCCAAGGTTTTTTTTTTTAACGCATTAGTTTCTTTGCCTTAAAACTTGTATCCTCTTGAAGGATTTTGATGGGATTTTGTGTCAAAAGTCAGGCAGGACTTTTTTTTTTACCGTGGTACAAAAACAGATGTACCAGAGTTACTCTCGGTATTATTTTTGGTTCCGCAGTCCTTTTTATCCCATCAGCAGGAGATGTTTTGAAATAATGACTTATGGGATTTCCTATTAAATTACATGCAGTGACCCTCACGTCGCCAGCCCGCAGGTGGGCCGTCCTGGGGTGGGTGCGAGCACATCCAAAGAGTGTGGCCCGGACTGCTTGCGTCGGCTTTCTGGCAAAATCAGCGCTAATTCAAGCCGCGAAACCGAGAGTCGCGGTAAACTCGTATTCTAATCCTGTTTATTTAAGAGCCGTACCGAAAAAGGGACTGAGGTCGAATTTTAAGCGGCCCTGGCGGTCGGCGCTTATTGGGCTGCCTGTGGGGGCGGGGGGCAGACCACAGGAGGGGGGGGATTAATGAGACTTCAGGCCAAGCCAAAAGTGTTCCTGGATCGGCCGCTCGGTGGAGTTTCCGGGTGGATCTCGTGCTACATGAGAATGGCCCCGTGAAACGGCGCACCGTGAGGTGCCACAGGAAAGAGAGAGGGCAACGTGTGCTGGAAGAGCGGCGTGAAACCCATTTCCTCACCCCCCCCCACTTCGCAACTCCTGCAGGTGCCCCATCCCCACACCTCAGTCATGGGAAATATTGTACTGCCTTTGTAAAGCTGCCTGTTGGACGCTCAAAGATATCAGTGAACAAGGTGGTGGTTCTGGAATTTTCCAGCTCTGTCTCTTTAAAATACGTTTGACAATTAATTACATATCAAATCAAACAGAGGTACTAACCCTTTTTCCTCTAAATCCTCCCTGTTCACTATGACGTAGGTGGAAGTGACTGTTTGGCAGGAATTTTATTAAGGTAATATAGTGTGGAATGACAATCATTCTTGGTATTAAAAAAAAATGTCCATTCATTCAAAAATATATAGTAACTCACAGGAGGCTGCTGGTGAAGTCGAGGATGGCGGAAGTGGCATGGGGCTATTAGTAAGAGACAAGAAGAGGAAATAGTCATCGTTTTTAAGGCACTGGCCTTGAGCTTAGCTCACTGCCGCCTGACAAGAGAGTACTGGAGGCTGGCTATGGAAGAACCAGCTTATAGGGGAGTGTCTGGAATTGGGGAAGCCCCACTCTGGATTTTAATGAAGAGGTGAAGGCCCGCCCCCACCCTCCCCACCACTAGCAAATGTAAATGCTACCTTACGCTCACCTGCGAATTGGAGGAGCCCATACCGCGTGTCACCGGCCAGTGGTGCTGTCTTCTCTGTGACTTTGTTGATTGTACAGTGTTGTTACCAGGGCAAAGTAGAAGGGACTCTTGATGGCACTGCCGCTGTGTTAAATTCAAGCTCATAGACAGACATGAAGGCAGAAAGATAAGGCGTGTATTCCTGGCCAAAGTGGGATGGAAATCTTCTGTGCAAGGAATTGTGGGTATCTGAGAGAGCAGCATCCACGTCCTTGTCAGGTAGTGCTCATGTTTTCTGTTCATTTTATATTATAAACTAAGGCTTTGACTGATGGTGGGAATTCTCCATTATATCGAAAATGCCTGAAAACGTTCCTGCATTTCATGCCTCTGTTATCCCCATTTGGGAACGTCATTTTGAGACAGATGCTCAGCTCCCTGACGTCCTACCTTAAGGGGAATTGTCCTTCCGCTGTTCTGGGTGTGGAACTACCGAAATGTTAGGGTCGGAAATTCTCGTACCCTCGCATCCAGTCGCACACATGTGGGGTGGAAACCTAATAGAGGGCCGCTCGATAAGGGCACCCTGTTCGGAGATGGAGGCCCGCACACGCCGAGGAGCAGCTGTAATCACTGTTAAACGAGACCTGTTATTGGATTGTGTACCTACCATGGGGGCAAAGCGCGGTGGCGGCATCGTGCTGCTTCAAGCGTGTGCAGGGACCCCCGGGACTTGTTACTCAGCTGCGGGGCAAGCGGCGGACCACCCCGCCCCCCCCACACACACACACACAAAAACAGACAACCTCCCCTCCCTCTACGTGTCGCCACCTTGCCGTTGTTATGGAAACAAAGGTGAAGCGTGGCGCACCCGAGCGAACGTGAAGCGGTGTTTCATGTCTGCAAGGCCCCGATAAAGGCTGCCCCCCCCCCCAGCTAACAGGTTTGAAACCCTAGGCTGTTGCTAAGTTTCCACAGAGCAAAGACCAGAGGCCTCGCCGTGGTTAGAGCCTCCCCCTCTCTGTAACGGGACACGGTTCCAGGATTAGGTGAAGTTCTGAGACCTGCTCAGACTAAGCCTGCAGTTTCCATGGGCTCTGTTTTCATGGAACGAGGTCCCTAGCAAACGTTCGGCTGTTTTCCCGCAGAGGGGTGTCAATTTGGCTCTGGATGGGGTCTTGTTTCCAAGGCCACGCTCTTGCCGCATCTGTTCCTCTGCGCTCCGCCTACCGTTCCCGGGATCGTTGGGGGACACGACTGACTTTTTCGATGTCTGTTTTTTGTTCTTTTTTTGGCCCTATTCCTCTCACAGCCGTGCACGACAGTCCGGCCCGCTGCAGACCCCCTTCCCGCATTTACAGGCGCTTGAAACTGCCGGGAGATAAGCAGTCAGGGCTAGTGAAACAGGACAGAGTGTGGAGGCTGGGGGGCGTGGTTGGCGGGCAGTGGGGACGGCGGGCTGGATAGTGGCCGGACGTGGCTGCGGTCACTGGAAATGGACCCGGACGTTGAAAAAATTATACAAAAGCTCTTCAAGTCTGCTTCAGTGGTGGCTTTGTGGTGGAGTCACTGCTGGAAGCGTGTGATCGTGACATCACATCAAAATACGACACCACTCTCTGATTGGTTCAGAGCTCAAAGGCCCCCTGGAGGTGTTAAGGTGTCAGGTTAATCACAGCAGCTCCTTCATTCATCTCGCTTCTGAATATAAAAAATGAAAAGACCGCCTTACAATGCGGTGGCTGTTCTTTCACACCACCTGTCCGTGTGGCTCGAGGGCCAGCGCTGTGGCCTCACACCTCTGGGGGGTTTGTTTCCCCACCCCAAGGAGTTTGGGTCATCCCTGGTTACTCCTCCTGTAGCCTACATATGGCGAGTCAGGTGAACCAGTGTCCCTGAGCGGCTCTGTGATGGACTGGCACCCTGGCAAGAGCTCTGTACTCACTAAGAGGCAAGCAGGATGGATGGATGGATGGATGAGGAAGCAGAGACGGCCAAGCTTTTCCTCAGTCAGACTCAGTCTGGTTCCCGTTGTATTTCTGTCACGGTTTTTGACATACAGCCCGTATATTTGAAATTTGATAAAGCCCGTAAATTATACGGTAGGGAGAAAAGCGAGTTCGGCTTTCTGGCCGTGGGAAAAAAAGAGAAAAAAGAGGAATGGCCATCTCTGTTTATATGTCGACATCTGACCGCATGCTCCAAGGTGGGGGCGGGCTCGTTATCTGTGCACCCCGCCCTGGTCACGACGCTCTACCCTTTTCCAACGTCCAGCCCCCCTGTGTGTTTGTTTACCCCCATATTTTTAGCTCATGCCCCCCCCGCCCCCGCCCACCCAGGCCAGCTGGAAGAATAGGATGCAGATACATATTTATCGCCAAAGGCATGGGGGGGGACGGAAATGTATGACTTTCTTGAGATTAGGACAGTTACATTTCAGGAGCAGTCTGCAGTACTTGGAGCCAGGCGACGGGTCAGATGACTCCAAATAAGCCGTGTCCTAGGAATGCTGTTTTCCCACATTTTTTAACAGCCGTTTCTTTCCTTCTGGCTCCCCACACAAGCTTCATTATTGCGGCTTGATAAATACGACCCCGCTGGCCGACAGGCAGGCAGGCAGACGGGGCCCCGGTCACGCTGGCAAGAGGCGGCGCACTGACACAAATCCGTAGCGCGGCGAAACTGGAGGCGATGTGTCGGAAGATAAATAAAAATAAAAATACGGACGCGGTTTCGGCAGTTACCTACAGGGGGGGTCACGTGGAAAATCGCTCGCCTCTCATCAACGCCCCCCCCCCCCGTCCCATAAAATTTTGAATCTGCTTTTGCCAAACTTCTTTTTTTCTCTCTTTCTTTCTTTTTCTTTCTTTCCTTCCTTCTTTCTTTTGTCTGCCTGCATCCCTGCTTGCATGTCTGTTTGTCTATCTATCTGTGTATCTCTCTGTCTACGCATCCATCCATCCTACCTACAAATTCTGACCGCCAGAGCCCTAGCAGCAGAATAGCCATCCTGTCTGTTTTAGGAATGCTAGGCTAACCTTTGACCCTGTAGATGTTCACATGGCCCTGACGGTCAGTTCTGATCAGCTTCTCAGTTTTTAAACATATATTTCCTTGGTTCCTGCAAATGGGGAGTTTATCAGGAATTTACCCAGACGTGTACCATGGAGCTGTGCTGCAGCATCGGTTTGTTACGCAGCGTGTAGGGTCGCACCCCCCCATGCCTGCATCACGATAGGTGCTGCCACACTATGGCTGTGACTACAGAGCTTATTTGTCCCGCCCTGCTGTGATGTGACCCCCCCACCCTCTCTCGACACTGGCGGCCACTCATATCTCCAGGTCCCCTGTCCCATTTTTCCCCCCTCCCCCACTAATCCCCGGCCTCTCTGATGAGATAATGGCCTTATAAATGGCAGGGGCCCCCGGAAAGCCACAGTCGACACAGTGAGGGGCCCGACCACTGACCCGTCCCTTTGGAGCGGTGCTGGGGGGGCGGTGACAACGTCGAACTTTCCTGACCCGATGTGACTCCTATGTGTCTCTATAATCACTATTTTTGTACTCTTCCAGTTGCAGTGTTCCTCGCCGCTGTGAGACTTGCACACAAGTGTTTTACACACCTGCACCCTATGTAGTGTCCAGTAAAGTGACAAAAAAGGGGTTTAATTTGACTTGATCTTATTGCAAAGAGCTAGAAAAATACTAGAAGGCAAATGATAAGCACAGACTTGTATTAATATGCCAGACTGGCTGTTAGAAAGCCTTCTAAAGCCTGTTACCTCCATGTTCTGTTCCTGGGTGAATTGACATTAAGCTTAAATTCTCCATCAAGGACTCTGGCTAAGCACCGGTTGGGTATGGACCCTGGCAAGAGTAAATTTTGGTGAGGTTGTACAGCACAGAACCCTAATTAATGTAGCTGTTTCACTTAACTTTATAATTGGCTCGCCTTTTCGCAGCCATTAATTATGCCATCTCATATTCCATTAATGAGTCTAAGACAAGGAGACACCTCGCTCCTTAAGCTAATTAACGGTTGCTTGGAGACTCATCTGCGGCCTTGTTTTTTTTTTCAGCAGAAAAGGAAAATCTCACTCTTGCGTTTATCAGCAATATTGTTAATTAATTGTGGTGTTTATGTCCCTGCCTCCCCCTCACCCCCCTCCGCCGCCCCCGTTGTTTTCCCTCCAGCACCCCTATCCCTCAGAAGAACAGAAGAAGCAGCTAGCACAGGATACCGGGCTCACTATCCTACAAGTGAACAATTGGTAAGTTGGTCTGCTTTTGTGTTTACATGCAATCAATACCTTAGCCTCTAGGTAACCCACCTCTAATGATATGAATTAATAGCCCTCCCCCCTCATGGAAACAAAGACGCTCGGCACTATCCTCCCTCTGCCTACTCCCCCTAGAATTCAATTAGCTTGGGGGGGTGGATTTTGCCATTAGATTTTTTCCAGTGATTGAGTCTGATGTTTTCATATTCACAGTTGCAAATTCCTGACTGACTAAACCTCTTGTCTTTAAAACCTCTCCTTTAATGTACTTGATTTGATAATTGTAAATGTAAATGTAATTGATTTGTACTTGATTTTGAAATATTTGACTATGGATTGTAAAAAATAAAGACAGAAAATCTGAGCAAACCACTCAGTGAATTACTGTATCTAGCTGTATACTGGGCCCTGAATTAGGGCCCCTAACTAGGGCCCCTAAACACGATTCCTAACAAGGATCCCTAACTAACAGTCCACTTTTACCTGGAATGGACAGTGTAATCGGTGCCCTGTTTTGAACCCCCCCAGCCTTGTACTCATGGTATGAGTCTATTCTAGATGTTACTGGGCCAGGCTAATTAATTACCTGGTTCTCCCTGGCAGGTGCAGTGCAGGGGCCGCGGGGGGGGGGGGTCCAGAGTGTTTGATGTGCTCAGAAGTGAGATTCTCTCGTCTGCATGGTTGCCAGCCATGACATGAAAGTCCTTACCGCCACCCCTACCCCTGCCGCCCCCTACCCACAACCACCCTGTCTATCCCCTCCATCTCTCATTCAATAAGTGTCAGAGATTAATATTGCTAAGTCTCTGATTACACGCCCTAATCCATTTTGCTGTATAGATTGTGCCTTGATGTAGCCCCCCCCGGCGTATGTGTGTGATAAGAGAACCTGGGCCACTACCCTCGAAGGCCAGAGGGCGGAAGGGCAGAGATCTCAGATATACCAGAGCCCATTAGAGAAAATAAAAAGAAAAACTAAGTGATTTGTGTCGGTATGATCCTTCTCGTTCAGTTTGGCGCACGGGCCTCATACGGCTTTGTGAGATTAATTTACAGGCGAGGCTGGTGGTATCAGGGCCAGGGTTCTGTCCCTAGGTTATCAGTATCTGTGACCTGACTGAATCCTGAGGAAGATCGATCACCTCAGCTGTAAAGTCACACTGTCCCCTCTGTTCCTACGTTAATGCACTTGCATATATCATGCATTATCAGCATGCCACAGATAAACTCTTATGACTATTTACAGTCATGATAACTGTAAGGGCTTAATGACTGGGCTGTGATATGTATATACTGAATGCTACATACAGCTTTTATGTTATGTGTTAAGTTGTTTATGTGTATGTAATATACTATATATTATATATACTATAATATTCTGTTGCTTTTCACCAAGGTCCTTGGCAGTGAATCTGGTTGTCTTGTTTACCTCTGACGTGACCCACCAAGCTTAGTTTTCTGCCTAAATGAAAACCATAGATATTGAGTAACTAGAAGTGTATGTAATCCCAGTACAATTTTTTCTTGTTCTGTGCATAGAATGCGAGGCCACCAAAATAATAATGTTACTTAGGCAGGTGCACTGAACACAGCATCAGAAAGGCTTTCTCTTATTTTTTGGGGGTCTTTTTGGAGATTTAATAGTCCAGTGTAAATACAGCTATCACTCACAGATGATGGGACAGTGTTCTGGAAAACTATATTAGGTATGAAGTATTTAGGTGGCATGTAGAAATATGCTGCTAAGCTGCAGCAGCAGACTGGGGCACTCAGGGATACTAGCACCAGAGAAGAGGCTTATGGATATTTTCCCACTGGAAATGAGGACAGTGAGGACACTGCTGTGACAGTGAGGATACTGCTGTGACAGTGAGGA
>JAAGVU020000045.1:8362094-8391536 GCA_011763525.2 Mormyrus iriodes | reverse complement strand
ACTGCTGTGACAGTGAGGATACTGCTGTGACAGTGAGGACACTGCTGTGACAGTGAGGAGGGGAGTGCGGATGAGGGTGAGAGAGAAACATACCGCGAGATGGAAAAGAAGCGACTGTGTGCTTGCATAATTGCCGGCATCTTATCAGCGGCGATAAGGAGACGTCAGCTGTTGGGCTGGGCTGACGGTGTGTGTAAACATGAGGGTGTAGCAAGCACTGTACCGCGGACTCCCAGTGCTGCCTCTCTGTGGGTCATGGAAGATTAACTCTGAGCACGATAGCACTGGAAGCCCGCAGTACCGATTTAAGGCCCCCGTTGGCCAAGCTCCCTTTTGTGGAATTTTGATATTTAAAATCTGAATCGTCAATCTCACGGATCTCCCCAAACAAGCTCGATGGGCCGAATGGCCTCCTCTCATTTGTAAATTTCTTATATTCTTATCTGAAATAGACACACAGAAAAAGCGGATGGTGGACCTTTAAATGAGATTCAAATGCAGATAGTTTTGTTTTTGCATCCACTGCTCCTATTTGGGTAGCCTGATGTTTCTGTTCAAGTTTGTTACCTTGATCAAGGAAGTTGCCTGCTAGGAGGATCCATTGTGCTGGTGCTACTCTCGTGGACCTCATGCTTTCAGGAGAGCGGATCAGAACCTTATAGTTGGAGAAGAACTAGGACAGGACAACCGGGACACAGAACCCAAGGGGAAGAACTGTCACAGAACCCCAGGGGTACTGTAGATTCAGAACCTAAGTGACTGTAACACCAGCGTACAGTGAGAGGACAGGCCAGTAGCTTCCCTCCAAAATGGGTTTATATGTTTGCTTAACAGATTCCTTCATCCGGGGAGGCTTTGCAGATTCAGGCAACATGTCACGCTTCTGGGAGTCCCGTTACCTCTCCCCCCCCCACCCCCTGGGGTTTTACCCCCCAGCCTTTTGGTCACTCATCCTGTTCCTCGATCCCAGAAACACCTGCCACCCATATATCAAAGGCACTCACTGACCAGTGTGGAATGGACTCACAAACAGGCACGATGCATGGGAAGGGGAAATGGAGGGAGAGAGAGAGAGAGACAGAGGGAGAGAGAGAGAGGGAAGGAGAGAAGGAGGGAGAGGGCTGGACATCCAACAGAAAGAGAGCAGTCTATAAAGCTCCTGGCCATCTGAAATCAATGAGGGGGTCATCAGCTCTTGCTTGGTGTCCATTCCTTGCTTCCTGGCGGAATTTAATAATCCCCCTTAAAGGTGGTGTTTAAACATCGCCGATTGATTGTTTCATCGATAAGGCAGCTTTTACGAAGCTCCTGAAAGCAGTAGGAGCAGATTGGTAACCAGATCGGTGCTGGTCTGTATGAACCAGGTCATGATGCCCCACCAGCCTGGATGTGTGGGGGCTCCGGCTCAGTGAGGGGCCCGGACGCGCAGGGGCCTCGGCTCAGTGAGGGGCCCTGACGCGCAGGGGCCTCAGCTCAGAGGGGGGACCGGATTTGCAGGGGCCTCAGCTCAGAGAGGGGACCGGATATGCAGGGACCTCGGCTCAGAGAGGGGACTGGATATGCAGGAGCCCCGGCTCAGAGAGGGGACCGGATATGCAAGGGCCTCGGCTCAGAGAGGGGACTGGATATGCAGGGGCCCTGGCTCAGAGAGGGGACCAGATATGCATGGGCCTCGGCTCAGAGAGGGGACCGGATATGCGGGGGCCTCGGCTCAGAGAGGGGACCGGATATGCAGGGGCCCCGGCTCAGAGAGGGGCCCTGACGCACAGGGACCTCGGCTCGGAGAGGGGACTGGATTTGCAGGGGCCTCGGCTCAGAGAGGGGACTGGATTTGCAGGGGCCTCGGCTCAGAGAGGGGACTGGATTTGCAGGGGCCTCAGCTCAGAGAGAGCCACGGACTTGGTGAGATTGTAAGAAGTCAGATAGAATGGATAATTAAACATGGATGGCAAGAAGCGACATCGGTGAGACTGTCAGCTTCCCTGGAATAGTTGCTGGAAGCAGGGGTGGTCCCCCTTAAAGCGGCCGATTCCTCTTTTATCTTTATAGTTTTAGTCAACGCGTCCATCTGACTGGCCCGGCCTGCTTTCCTAGGCTCCTGCCACACTGACCTAACCCCTGACCTGCGTGAGGCCTGACGGTGGTGGAAGAGCATGTGGACGTGCCGTCTCCTCGCGAAACCCGAAAGCTGCAGGACATTACTGAAGGAAGATGTCACCGTAGCTTTCTCACTGTGGCCCGAAGATGGGAGGGAAGGGGTCCGAATGCAGCAAAGCCGGGGATGTGCTTAAATGCAGACGTAAGTGGGCGGTCTGGCCGGCGGGGCAGATAGGGCCCCCAGCCAGCGGGGGCATATCACACACTAAAGACGAGATGGAGAATAAGGAAGGCTGTAAGGAAAGGCTCTCGAGTTTGGGGAGGCACTGTGAGTGTGTGTGTGAGCGTGTGTGTGTGTGAGCGTGTTCTCAGTCTTCAGGCAGCCAAACAGAAACATACCTCGGCAGGGGGTGGGGGGTTGCATTAAAGGCCCCCTGACGTGGGCGTCCCGGATAGGGCCTGCGAGGTTCCGCAGAGTTTCCAGGGCTGTGTTTGCGTTACGGGCCTAAGCTCGGCCGCAGTGCCATCTCTGGCAGAGATGTATGGCGGCTGGGCTCATGGGGGGGGGGGGGGGGGGGGGGGGGCTCACTAATGGGGCTGTTTGACCAGAGTAATGGGATCCCATTTACACCACAGAGAAATCCATGGAGTAGATCCCTCAAATACTATGAAAATTCCCCAATAAATATGGAAAAACGTGACATCCCCACAGAAGTTGTTTTAATTTTGCAGGAATGGGCTGGGTTCTGAAAGCGTCGCCGCGGGAAAGTCCCACGCGTAGGGTGTGTGTGTGTGTGTGTGTGTGTCTGTGTTTACACATAAGCCGGTGACAAAACTAGGTCAGATAAAACAAGCACTCTTCTGTGTGTTACAGTGCACTGCCATTGCCTGTAATGTCCTTGACTTACGTGGGAGCCTCTTCACGTTTGCACAGGGGCTTCGTATCCAGTGTCATGTGGGCGGCGTAGATCTCCTGCCGTCGCTGCTGCTGATGGGAATCAGAATTTGGTTTTTTGTATTTGGGCTGACCTACATAGCAGATGTTTATCATATTTGTACAGCTGGGGGTGTTAGTCAGGAAGTGCAGATCGAGAGCCCCACTCAAGGCTGGGCAGCGCTGAGAGGCAGGCCGAGGGCGCCCCCCACTGCCGGCTGGCGGGGATCGCTCTGCCGGAGGTCATGAGGGGAGGGTCTCTGACTGCCGTATGTGGCAGGGCGCTCTGTACGCTTCAGTACGTGGGGACGCCATGTGTCTCGGTAACTGGAGAATCTCTGCAGGGCTGCTTGTTTATTGGTTGCTTTCAGGGGAGAAAAAAAATGCTAGTGTAGCCGGATCCTGGGGGATTTTATCCCGTGTGCGTTCTCCTGCTCCCAGCCTGCCTGCTCGCTCTCACTCTTGCACGCTCTGTTTCTCTCTCTCTCGCTCCCTCGCTCCCTCCCTCTCCCTGTCAGCGTAACTCGGGCACCCTGCCAGTTGGCGTGTGTGTTTCTTGAATGAATACCTGATGAAGCCAGCAGGCGGGGCGGGGTGGGGGGGGGGCAGTGGGCGGAGCCGTGACGGCGGCCTCACTGCGCTGAGAGCGCTGGCAGCCACACAGGCCCTTGCATAACGCACTCCGGAGCTCCGCGTGAGAGCAGAGCCCGTCGGGGGGGAGCTTCCTTCGCCTCGCTGGCGCCCCCTTGCCACCACCTACGGCAGGGGCGGTGGAGCCCTCGGGACGGCCTGGATTTCGGCTGGCTTTTGGGTGCGTCCGCCATGCGGTGGGTACAAGCCAGGGTCTTGGGGTGGTGGGGGGCGGGGCTTTGCCATCTGAGCCGGGACCAAGACTGCATGGGGAACCGAAGACGCTCGTGAAATGTAGTACCAGAGTGGGGGGGGGAGGGGCGTCCAGCGGTGAATGTTAGCCAGGCTGTTCGCTAAACTGTTACTTACCTGCTGCCACTGCCACCGGGTTGATTCCTGCCCCCTTCTAGTGCTGTCTCCCTTGGGCTGGATTATGTCCCAGGGGTGGAAAAACGCAAGTCATGCAGCCCTTTCCAAGGGGCTCCCTCCTTACAGCTGCTGCATATGTGTGCTTTTGCCCGTACGAGTATGTGTGTGTGTTTGTGTCTGTGTGTGTGTGTGTCGCTGTGGCTGTATATTGTGTCCGCTTTCAGCCGGTAGCGCCGATGCGGGACCCAAGCTTATTGTGCAGGCACTGATAGCTCCGTGTTCCCCAGTCGACCGTTTTGGTCACTGGCACCGCCTCTTAAAGGCACAGAGTCCTGATTCAGGGTGGGGGGGGGGTGATGATTCAGTGGGCTGGGAACTGACAGCAATAGGGGAGCCCCTGCACGCCTGGTTAAAACTGGAGACAGAGTGTAATGTACCTTTACAGGCTGACAAGGGTGAGGAAGGTGATGAGGATGATGTGGGTCATGAGGGTGCCGCACGGACACACGTGGAGCGGGCTGTGATTTCGATAACCCTGCCTTGGTCTGAGACCGACGTATTCCGGAGCTTTCTTTAAACCCGCATCCAATGGTACAGCCGTGTACTGGAGCAGACGGGATGGCGCAGGAATTGCGAGGCGTGGAAATGCAATCCAGATGCCGATTTTCGCAGGTGAGCATCCCGCATTTGTGCTGTGTTTCTGCTACGTTTGTGTTCGCTCGGATCTGGGGGGTGGGGGTAAACCTGCTCCACAGCGCCATCCTCTGGTGAGGCTTTACTGTACGCCAGCACCTAGAGATGAGGCCCCATGGGTGGCTATTTGCTGTTGATGGTGAAGGGGGACGGGGGTTAGTGATGTGCACACCCAGCTTGAGGACGGTGGGGTGTGAGATCAGCTTTCATCTTCGGTGTGAATAACTCTGATGACCAGCAACACACACACAAACACAACCCCTTCCCAGCCTGTCACGGACACAAGAAGGTGATGGGAAAGTCCCCAGGGCGTTCCTGCAGCGCCCCCTGCAGCGCATCACATTATCCAAGTGAGAATCCCTCCCAGGCCAGGAGAGGCTGTCTGACTGACACCTCCAGCAGCCAGACATGGAGCACGTGTTTCTTTGTGAGCCGGGAATGGCAAGTGGTCTGCGGCCCCCCCTCCCCCCATCCATCAGCGAAGCCTCAATGTGTCTGTTTCTTCTGTGTGCATACCCCCCCAGGAGTGAAAGGCTAGTTTCCCATGATGCCATTAGTGTGTGTGTGTGTGTCACAGAGAGGACGCCCTGTGTGTTGTTTATGAGAGTGTGGAAAGTGGGGCAGGGCTGGAGTGGCTCAGGGATCTCTGAGAGGAGGGAGCTCCGTGCATGTGTGTGTGTGTTAGAGAGTGAGAGAGAGAGAAAGAGAGAGAAAGGGGGAGGGGTGCCTTTATCCTTCTGTCCAATCACCAGCTCTGTTGACTGACTGCCTCATTTCTCACTGGCCAGGACAGCCCCAGCTGTGAAGCATTACATGGTCCTCCCCACGCTCTGCCTTTGGCGTGTCTGCGCACCCTGTCTGTGTGTAGATGCTGCAGCCCTTAATCCTGAGAGATGCACCCAAGGACAATACTGGGATTACAGTGACAGCAGGATTGTGTGCCATGGTTCATGGAGGCTGCTTTTATTTTGGGGTGTGTTGAGGTTTTCGGTTGGATTAGTGGAACCTTTCAGAAGAGTTTCAGAAGAGCAATTATGGGCAGAGAAATTGCCCACGTGTCTAATTGTTGAGAGTAAAAATGGGATCAGGTATCTGGCTGTTTGATAGCTGTGGTGAGGGGAGGAACTTTCAGCCACGGTGCCCTGTTTATCCAGTGCATCTCTGCCACCTGCCTCCTGCTGCCCCTTCCCCCCCCATCATTGTCACCTGTGTGTACAGTGTCAGTTCCTGTCCCCCGTCGCCAAGGCCGACGGCGCCCCCCTGAGGAGCCAGCTCTCCCCCACCAGGTGGCCCAGTGCTGGTTCTGGCTATGCTGTCCCCCGCTGTGTGCCGGATCGGCGCCCCCTGAGTGCGCGGCGTGTGTCACATGGCGGCTGTGGGCTCAGTGACGCATCCAGTGTCGTTGAAGCTGGCTCTGCTCTCATTTACACAGCGGGGGGAGGCTGGGTCTCACGCTGCGAACACAGAGCGTGTACAGATGGCGTGAGGGAAGGCTGCGTGTCGCCGCATGGGAGACAGACACGCCCCCCCCCCCGGGATGATTCCACCCCTCCTCGCCTGGCTGCTATAACGGCACTGTGCTTTCTCTGCATTCTTATAAGCCACATTATCAACTTCCCTGGGATTAGATCCTACAGTTTAGTAATGCCCATTAACCGCTGCGCCCCCTACTGGTGACAGTGAGTTGCACCTGTTTCATTCTCCTGTCTTTCCGCAGATCCGTGTGGCTGCCCTGGAGGCTTGTGCTCCCAGGGAAATGATTCCTCGTGAGGTCGGCGGATCACCTTCTGACAGCAGGCGTCATCTCCTGCGCCTCCCACTGAGGCCCGTGCCCATCTGTCGCTGAGAGAGTGGCACAGGAGCACCCCCCCACCCCCCAACCTGTGGGTGGGCAAACCCCACCTCTGGGGAAAAAAAAAACACACGGACAGAAAGATAGCAAGAACAACAGCAGCTTGGATTATTTATAAAGGATAGAGGGTGAGAGGTCAGCATGAAGTCGAACCAGGAACGGAGCAATGAGTGCCTGCCGCCAAAGAAACGGGAGATCCCTGCCAGCAACCTGCTCACACAGGAGAAGCCGGTGATGGTGGCTCCGGCCGGCGACCTTCAGCGTGGAGAAAACCTGGCCTGGCTCGCCAGTGTGGCCAGTGGCCAAGACAGGGGCAGACAGCGTGCCGGTACCCCTGCCGAGGCCGACGGGCCTCAGAGCAAACCCCCCTGCGTGTCCTCCTCGCGCCAGTCCAGGGCCCCCACTCCGGGGCCAGCGGTGACACCTCTTGCGGCAACCTACCCCTCTGCTGTGTCGCAGCCCGGCGGGACCATCCAGTATGCCCAGCTGCAGCCTGGCCTGCACCTCATTGGGCCTCCCTATGGGCCCCCCTATGCAGGCTACGTCCCTTCCCAGCTCATCTCCCCCACAACAGCCTCAACTCAGCAGCGCCCTCTGCTGGACGCTTATGGTGTCACACAGGCCAGCAAGGCCGAGCCACAGGGGCACCACCCTTCCCCAGGCCGAGATAGTTCCCCCCTGCCTTCCCACTCATCTCAGTACGTGCAGCTGACTGGCTCGTCGCGGGCAGTGTCATCTCCACAGGCCCCCTTCCCACTACACCTCCACTCCCACCCTGTGGTCCCTCAGGCCTTGGCCCTCGGCACCGCCTCGCAGGTCATGGTCCAGTACACTGACGGGCCTGCCAACAAGAAGGATGACGGCCGCCCCAGAGAGGTGCTTAACGGGGAGCTGGAGAAAGGCCGGTGCTATGGCCTGTCGCCCGGCTCCATCCTGGCCAAGCATGGGTCCGGGGCCAAGGGCTCCCCCAGCCAGCAGCAGCACTACGAGGCCCGGCACATTGTGCTCCCCACAGACTATACGCAGGACACCTCAGGGCTCCGGACCTCGCTCATGCTTGTGCCCAACAGCCATGCTGGCACCGACCTGGGGAGGGGCCTAGAAAAACCGACCGACAAAGGCGGGCTCTGTCTTGGTCGGCCTGTCTCCCGAACACCATCCTCCAGTCTTGCCTTCCCACCCCCAGAGCCGAAAACACCCCACACAGTCATCCAGACAAGCCATGCTGCCACCGATCAGCTCCCACTGGGCCTCCCCTCTTCCGGCTTCTACCCAGCTCCTGCACAGCCGCCCATCATCGGCTACATTGCTGCCACCGGCAGCCAGCAGCAGCAAGCCACCAGTTACCACACCAACCTGCCTCAGCACCTGCTCATCCCCGGAGGCCAGCCCATCATCATCCCCGTCAGCGGTGGTCGGGGAGTAGGGTCGGAGGTGGGGCAGGCCACAGTCACCGCCTCCCAGCAATTTTCACATGCCCCACACACCCTTGTGGCCGCAGCACCACCCAAATGCGAGCCTCTGGAACCGGCGTATCACACGACAGCTGCGGCCGCCACCGCCGCCGTGCAGGCCCAGCTGCACCTGCCCATGGTCCCGGCTTCACCACCTGTCCCGTCCTCGCCCTCCCTGCCCCCCTACTTCGTGAAGGGCTCCATCATCCAGCTGGCTGATGGTGCACTGAAGCGTGTGGAGGACCTGAAGACAGAGGACTTCATCCAGAGCGCCGAAATTAGCAGTGAGCTGAAGATCGACTCGAGCACCGTGGAGCGCATCGACGGCAGCCAGGTGCCCAACTTCGCCATCATACAGTTTGCTGTGGGGGAGCATCGCACACAGGTAGGATCAGTCTTCGTCTGTATTTGCGTTAGCATGCTGAATGTTAAAGTAGCATGTATTTTAGGTGGTGAGGTAGTTGTTTCAGCTGTGGAACCTGGTTTTAATTAACTGGATGCTTAATGTGTAACGTTAAGGTTAGTTAATTCTTTAATTAGCTAGAAGTTGGGTTAGGGTTAGTTAATTATCCAGATGTTCAGAGGAATGCTGCTTCATTGGCAAGTTACTCTGTATGCTTCCTTCTCTTTATGCTAAGTACCGTTTTTGTTCACTTTTGCTTGAGTGTAGTTCACTTGCTGTATTTGTCCCGGAGGGTAGCCGCGTTTGTGAAGCCACTTGCCTCCCCGAATCACCCTCTCAGAAAACAGGAGTAGCTCTGCTCCAAAAAAGCATAGCAGCAGGAGCTTGCAGGGCTTCCGTGTGCCATTGCATTTCGCCTGCATCTCGTTTCCTATCCTTGGGGTCTCCATACGAACGCAGCTCATTAATAACCAGCTTAGTAAAGGCTCCTGAGAGACCCTAGCAATGGAAATCGTATTGAGTCAGAGCAAGACGCCACTTAAATAGATTGAAATTGCAAGCAGATTGTATGGGAAATTAGCGGAGGTGTTTGCGGCCATTGAAATTAATCCCTGCAGCTTTTTGTTGATGTACAGAATGTACCGAAAGCTTATTTCAAGTACTGTCCAATTGTGACAGTCACAGTTCTTTGTTATTTCTGTTTCAATCACCTCTTACTGAACAGACGCAATAAGGCACTAAATATCGAGCTGAAGGCTCCCGCTGGGCCGTTCGCAATTGGTGCGTGACTCGAGATTGCCTTGTAACACACTGTGGCATCAGTGACTTGGCTGGCCTGGTCCCAGCTGTCTTGGCATCCTTTACCCTGAACCTCGATGCCATGTCTCCTCCTCCTGGCACGCCCTGTTTTAAACCTTCCAGGGGGGCTTTCTCTATTGTTTCAGTGTGTGGAGCGGCATAGGGCTGTTTCAAATTTAGGGCCTGTTCAATCGAGAAAGTACTGAGTAGAGATGCATTTTATATCTGTTAACATATTGGAATGGGTCCCTGTTCCTTAAAAATAAAGACATTGGTATCTGTCCGAAGTGTCAGACTAGATGGCTGAAATTTAGACTTTAGGCAGTATTCATTCCTAAGTTATCAGCAACAAGATGGGGGGATTTTGCTGGTTCAGTCACCACTTAGAACCTCGCTGCAGCCTCCCAAGTTCACACTGCTTCGCTGATGTCTAACTGCCTGCATCGTATCATGTCTTTACTACACACATTCATGGGATCACAAGAAGTAACATCACCGTAATCAGTTTTACTACAGATTTGTGAAACTCAGAGGTTAGCTGGTTATCATTATTAGTTATCGGTATTGGTAAGATTAGACGACAATATATTGGAATTAGCCAAAATTTTGACACTGACGTACTGCTAATGCTCGTATAGTTTTGAAACCTCAAATATCTGCCATAACAAAGGATCATTTAGGATGGGGAAGAGCATGGCTCTGTCCAGTGGCTGTGAAACACTCCCCCCAGATGCATACCTGTTATCATGATGAAAGGTTTTCCCATCTGTTGTCTTTGGCATCTTAATTCATGGTCAGCTGTTGACTCTTGTATGATATTCTGCTATGGAGGACATTGAGAACATTGAGGAATGCTCCTGGTCTTGCTTTTTGAGTTTCCTGTAACTAGCATGATTGGACCTGGAGAGGCCATGGGGAACACCTACTAAACACTGAATGGTCAAAAGAGGGTTCACTCTGACCACCCACCCATTCCCCTGGGCTCCTCTGGCCACATGGTAACAGGCTGAGCACCCTGACTAACAGGAAAAGGCTACAGGCTCACTTGGGTTTCCCGAATCACCAATCAGAGTAGAAGGACCCCTGCAAATCTGTTGTTTTGCTTATAGAAATTATTATGTAATCGGTAATTAATCAAGTCACCAATTACCAAACCATAATTAAGCCTGATAGTGTGTTAAGGGATTCAAAAACTAAAAGTTATAAATCATGGATGGATGGATTAGTGGATTTTCAGATTTTATCTTCCTGATAGCGTGGAGCAGTATACAAATGTGTCTGAATGCAGTCAGAGGCATGATCAGGTCTAATTACAGACAAGCAGACATGGTAGGACTGTAATCAGAGGTGACCCAGAATGTAGGCTAACTTCACCGTGATGGGGAGGGCTTCCTGCCCCCCCCAAGTCAATGTTGTGCTGGCTCTGCAGAGTGACCCTCGTGTCTCATCTTTCTGGCAGGTGAGCGTGGAGGTCCTCTTGGAGTACCCCTTTTTCGTCTTTGGCCAGGGCTGGTCATCCTGCTGCCCAGAGCGGACCACCCAGCTGCTGGAGCTGCCCTGCGCCAAGCTGTCCGTGGGTGATGTTTGTGTTTCGCTCACCCTGAAGAACCTGAAGAACGGCTCCCTGAAGAAAGGCCAGGAGCTGGACGGTGCCGGGTGCATTGGGCTCCTGCTGAAGCCCCCCAAGGCAGCGGGGCCCATCGGGGGTCGGGGGGGGCATTACAGTGAGCAGGAAAATGGACTGGGTCATCAGGCGGGTGGAACCGGCAACTCCTCTGGCCAGCAGCCCATACCCACCAATGGGAACGTGAACTTCGATGCGAAAACTGTGGACAGGCCCTCACACCCTAGACCGGAGTCTGGCACCAGCAGCAGACCGACCGGCCGCAAACGGAGGTGGTCTGCTCCAGAAAGCCGCAAGGTGGAGAAGACTGACGACGAGTTACCCTCAACTCTGCCAAGACCCTCTTTCATTCCTCAGGAGGTTAAAATTAGCATTGAAGGCAGGTCAAATATAGGCAAGTGACGGTTCGCAGGACATGAGGGTCGATGTTATTGAAATTTACCTTGATATATTTTTTTAGTTTTTTTTCTTTTTTGTTATCTATCCAGGTTTCTGTACCTTGGGCTGAAATTACCCAGAATTCACTTCATCATCTTATTAATGGTTGATGTAAAAATAATTGTAATAGGCATTCTGGGTAATATACAAGCAAAAATTGTGCAATGGTGTGTTAAGGGACCCCTACGCGTCGAGCAGGTGTGAAGGGCACGAGTGGGTATGGCCTGCTGACCCGAGGGGCTTGGTGTGCAGGTGCTTTGCCTCCCTTAAAACCCTTTGGTGGGTCGACCCATCTGAATGTAGGGGCAAGGACGCCATGCCGCCCAGCAATTCAGGAAACGGGGATAGCGTCCCTGCACCCCACGTCAAGACTGAAGGCCACGTGAACACGGATGATAGGGGTGGGTCACACCCTTGTCGCTCTTGGGTAACAAAGCAGGGTGTGGGTCACCGTGATATCCGTCCTCCAGCACGTGGCATTCGGAGTTTCTGATTGGTTGTTCACTGTTCCTTTTGTTTTTAAAGTCTTAACAGTTTTCATAGCTGTTTGTCCAACTCATACAGGCAGTAAGGGGCCTTGAGAAAGTAAGTGTAGGGTCAGCTTTACACCGTGCTGGAGCTGTCAGGACAGAAGACACATTGGAGAGAGGAGCCCAAAACGACCCACTTCTTACCATGGCCCCGCCTTTGAAAGCCACTGCGGATGGACCGGGGTGGGGGTGGACCTGACCCCAGTGGGTTTAGATGCACGTTGACAGCCTGACGCCAGCATTAGAAAGTCACTTCAAAGGGATGTAGTCCTAGTGGTGTTAGTGACGCTTGTGTGCAATATGTTTACAGTAGCTTTGTGTTTGACTCTGAAACGGACCTTGGATCGAGACATGGCGTCTCAGCAACGCCAGAAGCACACTGAGGACAAGTACGTTGAGTTTGCACATTTTTCGGTTGACATCATACCCTGGGGTGGGGCAGGTGGTGTGGGAGGTGATTAGGGCACCCCTTAATATTGATGCACCCATAGCTGTAGGCTGACTCCTTCCATGCTACTGTCCTGGAGGCACCGGGGAGCCCCAGACACATGCAGTTCTACCTGCTGAATCCTTAATTGCAGTGTTTCCCTGCCCGGTCCTTGGGGATCCACTGACAGTCCAAGATTTTGCTCCCTCCCAGCTCCCCTGAGGACCGGATTGGAAAACACTGCCTTATTGTTCCGGTTGCGAAGGCCCTCCCTGGAGTGCCGGGATGGATGCCGGTGGGAACCCCCCCTCACGTCTTCCCATTAGACCACAGGCCCTCTTCACTCAGAGCACTTGGACACATGGCCTGAGGGAGGGTCCCCCGCTCAGGCAGTAGCGTGTAACATGAAAGCCAGATGTTTCCAAACAAACAGAGATGGTCAAATATGATAGCAAAATATTTATATTTCGGTGCATATATTGCAGTGTAAAATTACATATATTGTTAAAACGCCTTACACAATATATGCATAAAATTGCATAAATGCCAGTGGCAATAATTTTATATATTAAATTATATGTAATTATTTTGTATATATAGGACTGGACATTATTGGCTTGTTTTTTTGGGACCTTGTATGTAACAGGCTGGTTGGAAGATGCTGGTCTGTCCCTCTGCTGCCCCCTGTTGGTCAGTAAGGGAAGGGGCATGCTTCATCCTCGCATTAGAAGATCAAATTAGGTGATGTCATCAAAGAACATCAGTTAACCGCTGACACCTTCGGTTGAGATGGACTCTGTTATATATTTCTAAGCAGAATGTACTTTAGCTGTTGGCTTTTTTTTCCTGAATTCTTTGTACCACACCACCTCTCTCCGGTTGTCCCACGTGCCCCCCCCCCCCACGGTCAGATTTTGTCATGATGAGTGGTTAAACCTCGACACTACGCCATGGCGTGAAGCCTGGAGGCTCTCGCAGTGTCTGGCTCATGACGAGGGTGGGTGGTGATACGTTCGCAGCGATGTGTTGGTAAACATGGATACACGCACCCCCGCAGCAGCGTCCCCAGCATGACGGGAGGGAGGAGGTGCCATGGCTGAGTGTCTGATCCAGCCTCAGGGAGATGGGTTCCTCCGCTGTTGTGCTTAGCACTACCTGATGCTGTCAGTCCGTAGCCATCTTCAGCCTCCAAGCAGTACTGTATGTGGTCATGGGCTCACCTGAGGGGTCAGTGCTGGGGAAGGGAGGCGTGGCTAGTCTCAGTGAGGGGTGGAGACTTGGGGGCGTGGCCAGTAGCTTAAAGAGCGAATGGGAAAGAAGTAGGCCAGAGAATAGCAATATAAGGTTTGCATGCCTGTGGGCTGATGGAAAGAGAGGTCCTCTATGAGTACTGACCACAGTGTGGGCATGTCTGTGATAAATCGTCACGTATGAAAGTGTGAATGTGAGAAACACGTAGACACACAGACACATGATGATTCTTGTTCATGTATGTATACATATTTGTTAAATACACACATTTACAGGTGGTTAGATACCCAATAATGGAAGTTTATTTTTTTGTTTGCATACATACAAAAAATGTATATATACAGTACATTTGTGTGTCTGTGTGTATCCGTTTTGTCAAGTGTTTTTATTTAATGTTCAACTTTAAAAAGAAAAAAATGTATAACTTGCAGTTTGCACATGCAGAGGGTGAGTAATATACCTATAGTTCAGTCTGGATGTCCCCCTCCAGATGACGCTCCAATTAGCACAATGTAGCACCGCCCTGACCTGGCAGCCCCACCCCCAGACACGCCCTCCCTTTTTGATGCTCTGGCCACACCCATCAGCCTTCTGGTTGGCTGCATGTGGGGGCGAGGGTAGCTGGTGCCCACAGCCATTTAAAATGCTTTAAATTAAAATAATAATAATTCTTATTCTTTAAATGTGTGTAATAAAACAGGGTTGCATGACTCGCGGTGGATTGTTTATTGTTCCTGTCTTCTGCAGACATGGACAACTGGAGCAGCGTTCTTTCATAAGAACATAAGAACATAAGCAGGAATAAGTCTTTTTTATTTTATTTGTTTTTTTTTATTTCCTCCGTGTTATGAGGAGAGACACAGGAAGCCTGTGGGCCATACGGGGATGTTATGCACAAAGTTAGAAAGCCAGGTTATTGTTTGGATCCAGCAGTTTTTTTGTTTTGATGTTAAAAGAGTGCGAGTTGAGATGGGTGACAGTGATGTCACCCCCTTCATGTTGATATCAGAGTGATGGGCAATCGGACCGTCTGCAGCTCAAACGTCGGGCTTTTTTGCTAACGCCTTGTTGGTCTTTCAGGAAGTCCATGCCGGCATACGCTAGATGTTCTTCAAAGCTGTCTGACTATGACACAGCCCAGCCCCCTTCTGCCACACCCAGAAAAAGCCCCATAATCCCTCAGACTCTGTTATGGTGTTCTTTCTCATGCTTTCCCATATATTATCAGCAATATGGCCTTCTGTTAGCAACTTCAGGGAACTTTGATAAAAAAAAAAACAAAAAAAAAACATTTATGCAGTGACAGTCTTGCGTAGATTGTGGGATTTTAGATGACCTCATAAGCCTCACCCACTCCGGTCAGCTTTATGTGGTAGATGGCTTGTAGTTGGCCACCTGTGTACTCTCAATTGCCATTGGCTGTTGTTGAGAGATCACCATGGAAACCCCCCTCCCGCAGACTTCCTCTAAGAAGCACCCTGCTCTTAGTCAAGTACAGAGCTAATCTGTGGCACGCTTCTGGCTGGCCTCTGAGGCAGCTCAGGCCCCGCCCTCTCTCCCACGCTACAGTGCAGGTCACAGAGGGATAATGGGAAAAGGAAATAAGCATGTTAAGATGAATGTTGGGATTAGAAAATGGGTAGATTGTGACAGCAGTGGGGTAAAAGTGAGCAATGATTGCACTGTGTGATTTTTTTAAATTCCTGATAATGCAAATCTTTTGGAGGCTCAGTAACTTTGAGTCTATCAGAGGCTTGGGTTACCCCCCTGTTACCCCCCTGTGCCGTAGCTGATGTATGTGCAATACCTGTTATTTCTGTCTTCCTGTTATGTGCCAACACAGACTGCAGTGTAGCAGTGTCACCCGTGTCCGCATTTCCTGTCTGTCGCTGACCCTCCCGTCCCCCATCCCTTATCATCCAGAAATCACGCGACAGACTGGACAGGGTCCAACATGGAGCGCTAGACCCAGCCAGGGAGTCGCATGTCTCCACACCAGGTCCTAATGACCAGTCTGCCCTCAAACTTCAAACTCTCCCCATACGCCCACTCTCCTCAGTGCCCACACAATGTTTCCTGTTCAGCCAGCCATTTCCTGGGGCGATGTAGTGGTGGGCAGGGTGGGTGGTGGAGAGGGGGGGGTCCCTGTTGGCCCTGGTAATTCTGTCTTATGAGGAGCTGGCGGATGATGTCACCTGCAGGGGGGGTCATCTTGGACGCAGCCTTCCTGTCCCTCCTGAGAGGCCACATTCACTTACCGTACTCATATGCATCCATAAGCCGTTTCTCTATAAATTCAAATGTAGGAAACGTCCCTAATTTTCCAGTTACTGCAAATGACCGTCTGACAATTCCAAAGTGGCATATGTGATTTTTTTAAAATTATTTATTGCAAGTGACATCATTTGCCCTCCTTATTGCAGGTTTTTCATAGCTATTACTCAGGGATAGGGCTTATGTGTGTGTGTGTGCGTGTGTGTGTGTGTGTGTGTGTGTTCGTGTGATTGATCAGAGCACTGATGTTACCAGAAGCAGCACTTTCAACACCCTGAGCAGAGGTCACACTCGTGTCCCTCTGAACTTGAGAGAAAACCCAGAAACGCCACTCCCTGTGACCAGTGCCCCCCCCATCAGCGGGGCAGGGGGCCGGAGCTGGGAACCTGTCATCCCGCCCAACCCGACTGGCCCCCCCGCTACCTGTCCATTTATATTAAGGCCGCATTTACAGCCGAGAGACTGATTAAAGAGATGATGGCGATGATCTTGTACAGTGGGGACCACATGGTTAAAGGAAATAAACAAAATGCACATTGAACTCTTTATAGCGTAGGTTTAATAATACTGTTTCTGCACTTTGAAATTTGAGAAAAAAACTTGTCTGCTTTTTGTAGGGTCTGGTCTTTTTTTGTGTCTAACATTCATTTTTGAGAAAGAGAGAGAAAGACAGAGTGAGTGAAAGAGAGATGGAGGGGTGTGGCCGGTCTGAGGGGTGTGGTCTGAAAGGCGTGGTCTACCCACTGTGATAGGGTGGTGCCGCTCCTCTTAACCAGTCATCCTTCTGTTCTAACCAATACAGTGCCCCAGCTTAAAGTGGGGTAGAGACCCTCTCTTTCTTTCCAAGTTTTGATCTGTTTCCTTATAACCTGACCTCACATCAGGCATCCTACCTTTCTGCCAGGATCCTTAATTTTCCACTTTGTCTCTCTCTCTTTCACATTGTTTTCTGTAGCGCTTTGACCTAGTAAGAAGGGACAGACCTGTCTGACTCATATTTCCAACTCACGTGTGTGGCCCCGAGGGCTGTTTGAGAGCACTGTCGTTTGAGCGATACAGGTAACGAGATCGTTTGTCATTTTCTTTTTTCAATTGCACAGACGAAATGTTGAATGTCGACGTGAGCTTCAGTATTTGGAGTGGAAGGGGCATGTTTATTGAGCTAGTTTGGTGTCTGAAAATGAATTTGGCACCCAGTTTAAAGCGAATACTAATCAATCAGGACTTCTCTGTTCAACGTGACTGTTGTTGACGTCTTGGCAAACTGCCGCAATCTGCTCTCAGGCTGAGTTCCTTTGATAGGCCCACTGTGTGGTTTTCTTTCCATGATTATGGTTGGTGGCCTCTTTAATTTACGTATGAATTATTATTATTACTGCTACTACTAGTACTACTATTATTACTCTTAGTATGAATAGATTTTACTGATGCTGGAAATGGGATATGGTGCATCCCCACAGAATAAAGGCGTAACGCAACCCTGTTAAATTAAACCCCGCTGATCATGTGACCTTTGAATAGCCAATTATCTTTGAGGCTGTGGGTGACGTCCACATGCCGCTTTCCTGAGTTTGTCTCTCTTCCTGCATCAGCACCTTTTGGGGAGGGGGGGGTTACTTAACAGACTGTTATTGAGGCTTTCTCCCTTAGGGGCGGGGGGCATTTTTTTCTCCTCTTTCCTGTAGGTTTTCGGTGAAGCCCTTTTATGTCCCTGTCAATATAAGACAATATAAGACCGTGGGTTGGTGCTGACCAAAGCCAAGTTTATAGACAGTAGTAACAGCCGCAACACATCTGATGTTACTTTATATATATATATATATATATCTAAATCAATCATCTAATACTGTCCTGAAGTGAGATTCCTGCAATGTTGAACCCTTTGAATGTGGCCTCTAACCTTTACTGAAGCACCCTTATCTAAAATGGCAGTACAGTTCAAACATTTGAAGCAATGTGTTGTTTGTACTTCCCGTCTAGTTGGGATATATTTGTGATAAACCCCCCAGCTTTTTTTCACATTATAACTGCAAACTCAAGGACTTGAGACCAATTATACAACCCCACCCTCCCCCGTCGGAGCAATCAACAGCTAATCTAGGAGCGAATCACCTTAATATTTAATTATATTTCTGATTTTTGTAAACACTTTTCTTTACAGAGTAAGATCCAGACATATGTAATAGAAATGGGTGAATATTATTTAATTACATGCACATATAAAGTAGTGAATTAGAACCATATGGGGTTTGCTTGGCTCAGTACAGTTTTTAGATATTAAAACGCTCCAATCCCACTGCCCCAGGAGAAGAAATTAGTCACTTTTGTTGACTAAGACAATGGAAATTTGAATGCACAAAAAACAAAATTATTGCCACTCTACCGATAAGTGCTTTTATTAATACAAAATGGCTCATGATTCTGTTTTTATTGGAATGCTACATACTACCATTGGATTTCCCCCTTGTGACAGATTAGTGAAATGCAATCACAAATTTATATCTTAATCTGATCTATTCTGCCGACTCACCTGGTGTTGTGGGGGGTTGAAGTTATAACTAATTTGCGCGCATTTCCCATCCCTTTGGAATGATTCTTTTTCCCCTTTTGTGTAGTTAATTCACTGAGATTGTAATTTTTCATACAGGAAGCCATGATCATTTCACAGAAAGTAAAGGTTTAATGTGAAGAAGATGCTGTAGTCCCATGCTATTGCACACATGCATTGTCATTGTCTTCCATTGGACAGGACTGATCCTAGTCTCCTTGTTTGCCATTGGACAGAAATGGGGGCTAATTCTAGTCTCTTTGCTTGCCATTGGACAGAAATGGGGGCTAATTCTAGTCTCTTTGCTTGCCATTGGACAGAATGACAAAAGCAAATGTGGCCAGTAGCAATGGGTCATGGAAGAGGGAAAAACGTTTTGCACCTTACTAGATAAAGAAGAAACCATTTAAAGTGCATACAGACATAGCTTTTATTGTGAAAAGAGAACTTTGTTTTGTTTCCAAATGCGTGCAAAACTATGTAATTTGTGTAAAATATTGTACTTGCACTAGCTTTTTTAAGAACAGATATAAAAAATGGAAGAATTGAAATTCTATTTTCTAATTGTGGTGTGTCTGTTTGTAGGATACACTGAAGTCTGTTTATTGGATTTTATGGTCCTTTTCTTTGATGGTGCTTGCAGGTTTTCTAGTTAGAAATTATTACATTATTATGAATAATAAAATGATATTTGATTCAGGTTGTGAACAAATTTGTTTAAAAAAGAATTGTCTGTATACCAGTACAAGTTTATGTCTCAGTATACTCGTACTAATAAAATAACAGTGCCAACTGAGCGTGACGTGTCTGCCTGGGTCCTTGCGGTACCAGTATACCGGGTGACAAACAGAGGGTGAGTGACGTCTCTCTGAGGTCTCCTCTGCGCTGATTCTTCTTGTTTCTCTGTTCTGCAGTCACTCTGTCTGCACTGAGTACAGCCAACAGATTCTGCAAGGAACTATTTAGTTTAAAGTTTGTCTTCCAATAAATCATCACAGTTCGTCCAGTGCAGCCCAGTTTGGCTACTGTCGGTTCTTGGGGGGATTTATATGTGACTGATGCGCTGCAGCTACAAAGCAGTGCGTCTCCTTGGCATTTGTGAATTATTTGTTAAGACGTTTTTTTTTATCCACAGCGATGTACAATTGAGAAAGCTTTTTCAGCCAGTACCTGGAGCACCTGGGGTTAAGGACCTTGCTGAAGGGCCGGTCGATGACATCGCTCTGCCGACCAGGGGATTTGAGCCAACTGCTTTCTGATCACTGGCACAGAGTCCTGGCCCACTGGGCCACACAGTGTCCCCATTTCATGGCGATAAATGGACGGCGGCAGTGTGGACTCGCACTTCCAGGCTTGATTCTCTCCCCTGGCTGTTTGTTAGTTCTCATTAACGTTCAGTTAATGGAGCGTATGGGCAGCTGTGAGTTTGGTGCCCTGTGATTTACTGTCAGGGTGTCCCCCTGTTTATGCTTCCTGGGATACACTACAAGGTCACTGCCACCCTTATATATTATACATTTCATCGGTTTAATATATAATCAATAAAGCCTGTATATATATATATATCATTTATATGTGCCTGCATATATGCACCATATCTAATGGTTGGTTCATATCTGGAGCTCCACAGTGCCCCTATGCTGCATGTCACTGAACACCCCCCCCACCCCCTTCCTGGAAGTGAACAGTTCACCATTAGCTCCCCGGCCGCATCCTGCAGCTGGCACTGTTTAAAAATAGTGTCCGATTCTCCGGCGTGAAACGCGAAGATGTGATTTCTGTGCGGAGACGAACAATCAGCAGCAAAGCGGCCGAAACGTTCAGAAAGCCACTCTGGACAATAAATAAAAGCTAATTATCACTTCGCTAATGTCTCATCGAGCCACATGCCCCCCCACGTCCCCCGGTCTTTCATTTCAGCTGCACTCAGAAACCCACAGATGTCCAGGATTTAAGTAAACAAGTGACTGCTTTCTCTACAGCTCAGCTCAGATATACAGCGTCAGGCTTTAAAAGAAGGAACGAGCTTAAGCAGTGTGTTTTCAGATCATCTTTTGATGAAGGGAAATGAAAATGACCTTTTCCAGTACAGAGTGCATCACCCTCAGGACGGCGCCCAACATGCAGCTCTCGCGCTTTGGTGAGGAACAGCACCCTCTGCCTCTGATTAGACGTGGTATCACTTTGCACAGCATCCTGTTTCGTCTTCACCGTGACATCACACAAATCAGCAGCCACAGGGAGGGCAGAAGACCTGCTGGTTTATTTTCTCCGGTTATAACAGAGCCTTCTTACATTATATTAGTTAAACGAGGATGTTAAGAGCACCTCTAGCAGCTTTAAACAATAATAAATGATAAAAACATCTACGTTCTAAGAATACTTAGAATAGAATAGAAATGTGTAAGGGCCTGGAAAGTTCATGTGTCGAGTCCTTTCCGTGCCACTGTTACCAGGATCCGACCCAGAAGACCCTGATGCTCGAGGCAGACCGAGTCAGAAGGTCCACTGGACCAGTCTGTGGGGTGGGAGGCACTAGGAGAACATGGTGCTGGACTGCTGGGTAACCCTGATGAAGGTTGTCCTGCGGCTCAGCTCTTTCAGCTTGATGGCCCCCACATAGGTGCAGGTGGAGCGCAGCCCCCCCAAGATGTCCCGGATAGTGTTCTCCACATCTCCTCTGTAGGGCACCTCCACCGTCTTTCCCTCTGAAGCCCTGGGGCAAGAGGGCAAACACAAGGATGGTCTGAGCCACGCGACAGCACTGCTGCCCATCTCTGTACGTGAGCCAAGGCCGTGCCCCTTTATGCGGGTCACCACAGGTGACTGGGACATTCAAGCACATGGACCCACTTCACCAACCTGCCCAAGGGGGTGGGGAGTGGTTTGGGAGATCGTGCTGCCAGAGCAGATGGCCAGAACCACTGATGAGTCCCTGAGGGGAGCGTGTGCAACAATATTGACACAGGAACTGAGGGCAACTTTGACAGGAAGTGAGGCAATGAGCGGTTGGGCTTTCTGGGAGCTAACCGAGCCAGAGCTGGCCTGCCCTAACCCCGACCAGACACTAAGGACTGCTGGGCTCGTGTACCTGTACTCAGCCACCGCCCCCACGTATTTCTTCATGGCCATGTCCGAGCTCATGCCATAGAACAGCTTCACCTTCTTGCCGTTCTTTTCAATGATGTCGCCCGCACACTGGTCATGCCCGGCCAGCATTCCCCCCAGCATCACGAAATCTGCCCCGGCACCTGTGGGCACATGAGAATACCTGTTACTATGTAGTTACTTTGGGGCCCCATTACAGAACCAGCTAAAACCAAGTCTAGGTCCAGGACAAACTTTAAGAGCAGCCTCAGTCCTAACAGTCACTCCTGCTGTAGTGCTGGTGAGTAGTCAAACTTAATTTAATGAGCATCTTCTCACTAAACAGAATTAATATTAATTATACAAATTAATTTAAATTTCTGAACAGAAACATGAGTGCAGACAGCATATACAGGACATCGGACCAGTCAGGGGGTCTTTAACAGTGTTTCTTCCTGAAGATTTCAGCATCTCCCCTGTTGAGCACCGTTCAGTCTGACCTACAGCTGCTGTCCATGCAGGGTTAAGGAGGTCCAGAGACGTCAGACCAGCTCAGATCTGCCCCTGGTGGTTTAGGTGGCTCTCATCGCCCTGCGGAGGCGTCTCATGATCAGCTGGGGGTGGAGTCAAGCGGATGGCACTGTCCTACTGGCACATTAGCCTGTCTGATGAGGCTCACAGCTGGTGGGGTGAGGGGAAGCTGGTGTCTGATGAGACACATCGGAGGGGGCGTGTGCCAGTCATCACCCCTCGCCGGCTGGCACGAGGACCGCGTGGTCACGAGACATATGATGAGATTAATGAACTATTTCAAGATTAAGGGAAACGTGGGAAAGATTCCAAAAAAACAGTTCCTGTACACTAAGTGATCAGTCTAGTCATTTAGTTAGAGGTTAACCTAGTCCTAGCTCGGTTTTTAAGGTCTTGAGGATAGCAATGACTAGTGCTCTGAAATGAATTAAGGTGACAGCTGGGACTGTGTCCCCACTCACACTGGTGACAATGCCAGTGTGCCCCTGGCAGGAACCTGTCACTGTGCTCCTTGTGAACAGATGGCAGTTAGACACTGATCTGCACCAGCTACCCTCATTCAAATTACTGTCACGTTGACGAACTTGATGGATCTATTCCGCGCTCAGACTGTGAGACAGGAAGAGGGTTCCACCAAAGCTGTGCTGTGATCACAGCCTTTGGGGTCTCGTGTCGTGCTGTCTGCACCCCACTGCCAGTTCCAGCACATTGTGTCTCTATTCCTCTCCAGTTACAGGAGCTGGCATGTCCTCCTCCCATTGATAACTGGATTGGCATTCCTGCGGTGGACTGTTTCGAGTGTCTGACGTGACATCAGAGCCTGTTTTAACCTCACAGTGTCTGACTCACCGAATGCTTTGGCTACATCACCCGGACAGCTGCAACCCCCATCCTGAAAAGCAGAGAGGTCCTCATGAAGCTTTCTTGGGGAAACTTAAGTGAGTAAATGTGCCTGGTTCATGTATGAAACCATTTATCACGGCATGAAGGAACATTGTGTTCTCCAGGATGCAAGTCATGCAGTATTTATTTTCAGAGAACAGTAAGATTAATGACTAAAATACTGTCTGTGAATCCCCTCTGAGGTCTCTGCCTCGCTGTGCCCTGTGCATCCTGGGATTGGTGCCAAGCTTGCAGTTATGGGGTTTTGGAAGATGAAATGGTGAGGGGATGCAGCTTCACAGTGACCTCACCGATATGATGTGTCCCTTGAGCCCGTGGGCGGAGTCAGCACACTCAATGACAGCGCTGAGCTGGGGGTACCCCACACCAGTCTTGATGCGCGTTGTGCACACGGAACCTATGGTGGCCAAAATCAGGAGATCGACCAGATTGACGGAGGATGTGCATTAAAAACTGCAGTGAAATCTGCCACCATGCTGCTCTTCTACACAGTGGCTTTCATTAAATATTCTGTGAGAATTTGATGGCAGGGAGCCACCGTGGGGGCCAGCAAAGCAAGTTGAGTGCATGTTACAGCGTATGGCTGAGCTCTGCTCTGTGACTCAGTGACTCCACCCACCCGGCCCAATGCCCACTTTGATGATGTCAGCTCCGGTCAGGATGAGCTCCTCCACCATCTCTCCGGTCACCACATTCCCAGCCTGCCCAATCCCATGGAAAAAGAATCAGGGACAGGAGGGGAGTCAGGAAGAGCTCTGAAAGGTGATTCCATTTGTTCAAAATACAAGTATCAGGATTCATTATCACAGTGGTTCTCAAACGTTTTGGACCGAGTACCACTTTGGGTCGAACCAGAGCAGCTAAATACCACATGAATGAAAAAATCACTGTAACCTGAATTGCAGTAACGTATTACAGCAGTCTCCTCATGTAGCACCTGGAGGTGTCCCAAGTACCACAGTCTGAGAATCGCTGCCTTATGTCAGTCATTAAGAGAGCATGCCATGCCGCAGGGCACTCACCATGATGGTGTGGTTGGGGAACTTCGCTCGGACACCTCTGACACACTCTACAAAGTGCTCTGAGTAGCCATTGGCTACATCCAGGCATATGTACTTGACGAGGGGGATCTCTTCCAGGATTCTGCACAGTTTTTCTAGATCCGCCTGACCGCTGCCTGAGCTGGCAGCCATGTGCTGGGGAGACACATAAAGAGAGTGAAGCCCGCATCCAAAACACCCAGCATGTAATGCAGCCTGTAATGCAGCTGGTAACACAGCCTGTAATGCAGTTTTCATTTCACTTTCCTCATCAATGTTTTGGCACAAAGACATACATTTTGCTGATTTTCAGTCACCAATTTTGGGACATAAGCATCACAGTTTTTAGGAACCCCCCCACCTCTAAACATTCTGGAGATTCAGCTGCAAACGTCTTCCACTCGTCCAGGCTGTAGTGCTTGTGGATAGCAGTGAAGAGGATGTGCTGGCAAGAGAGGAGCACAGGGAGCAGAGAGTCAGGGAGCACAGCCTTCGCTGAGGCAGAGACACCTTCAAAAACCCAGTGACTCCCAGTGACAGCCCAGAGGCGCCCGTTCCTGAAATCAGGCCGCCACCGTGACTAATGGTGTAAGACATAATAATCCTGGGTTATGCAAGTCTGCACATCTGTATCTGCAGCTGGAGAAACCTCCATCATATCAAATCCACAGGCGATCTCTTTGAGAAGAAGGATGCTATCAGCATCGCGGTTCAACCTCTACGTCTGCCAAGTCTGTGGTTCATATTAGCAAATGAACCAATATGTATTTAATCATTTACTACGTCAAGGGCACGCTTATTAATTAATTCTGACAGCTCAGACATAATCCTGACATAAGTAATTACATCGTTAATAAGTTACCTAGCATTAGCCCCCCGTAGGTATTGTAAGGTTAGTAGCTGGTTATATTGCTGAAGGTGCTCATAGTTATTTTTCTATTTATAGAAACTGGGATCATGTTTTACATGGTTCTAATCATGGTTTGATTCCCCGAAACACATTTATTAAAATGTACTGTGTGGGTTTCAATTTTCTATGAATATTAAATAATCTTCCACCAGTAGAGGCACTCCCACTCCCCACCATGTGGGGGCACCCTTCAACCCTAGCCGTGCCAGACTCACTCTGCTCAGCACCCGGGCCATCTCAAAGGTGCCCGTAGTGTCCATGTTGGCCGCAATGATGGGGATGCCTTGGTAGGTCTGCTTGGAGTTCCTGAAGGTGAAGTTGCGCTGCAGGTCGACCTGCAGGGGGCAGAGTGCACCGTGAGGATGATCACCTTGAATTATAGAGTGACCAACTGTCCAGTCTCCTGAACACAATTACCATGGGTACCATTATTACACTGGCAGTCACTGCCCCGCAGGTACCCTACTGAACATGTTCACCATGGGTAAGGGCAGGGTGCCGAATAGGTAAGGACAGGTACTGGAGGAGGAGTCCAGGGGGGGCGGGGCAGTGGAGAGAGAGAGAGAGAGAGAGAGAGAGAGAGAGAGAGAGAGAGTGAGAGTGCAGGAGAACGGTATGTGCAAACATACACATTCAGGAAAGGGGGCTATTTTTGGACACATCTTCCCGGAGCTGGTGTCATGTTATTCTCGATTCTGCCCGACTCCCAGAGCCCACTGCTGACCCCAATAGCACTCTACAGAGGAAAGGGGCCCCAGGACCTGAGGGGAAATCAAACAGGCCTCCCTGTGGCCCACACACTGGCACAGGTCGCCTGGCTGCCCAGTTATGGTGGGTGTCACTCATGTCCCTGCTGTCAGCAGCCACATTACACCCACAGACGCAAGGCTCCTTTTGCACTAGAGGCCTGTTTTCGGCCACCAGGTCCCTGTCGCATTAACGGCACTGATAGGACGGGGGGCTGGGTGGCATACCTCAGAGCGGCTCTTCAGGCTGCTCCTCTTGGGTCTGAAGAGGACGTCCTTGAAGTCCAGCTTGAGGTCAGCGTCCACCCTTGGCATAGTGAAGGCCCGCAAGGAGGCACGACTCTCTATAGAACCGCAACTGGCACCAAAGCTGAGCTCCAGCCACCAAACCCGAACCTCCAGACGCTGAGTGTATTTATAGCCAGAGGATGAGGTTGGAGGGGGCGGGTGGCAGCCACAGCCCCCCTGACTTTATTTGGAGTGTAGAACTGCAGGGGCTCTCAGCTCCCATGTGACCGGTCGGCTTTCAAACTACCCTGTGCACAGCCGCGGCACCCCAAAGTAACCAAACACACAAAGTAGAAAACGTTTGCCATTTTTATACGCAGAGATTTTTATAAAAATTGACAGGTTATCATATTGCAGGGACATTTGGTGGAGGAGAGCAGAGGATGGAGAAGAGCAGAGGGAGGAGAAGAGCAGAAGGAGGAGGAGAGCAGGGGATGGAGAAGAGCAGGGGATGGAGGAGAGATCTACTTTTGATGGTACTGGCACATGCCTGTGCGTGTCAGTAATCGTTTGACGGCCCAATGAACCACCTTTGCTTATTTTGAAATGTTGATCTTCTTCTTGTCTCCACTTCACTTACAATGTTTTCTTTTTGGTCACCCCATGCTAACCTAACAGGGACCCCATGCTAACCTAACAGGGTCCTTGACACCATTACCCTCCTCCCACATCACGATAGCAGGGTGCCCCCGTCACAGACAAAGTGAAATCAGCTGGTAAGTTGGCTCACCCTCAGAAGTTGGTGCCCTAGGCGGCCGCCTTTGCCGCCAATAGGACTGACCCGCCCTGCTGAAGTGTACTTCAAATACATTACAGCAGGTGCAATACAACACTTGGCCACAAGGTGTAGTAAAGTCAAAGGAAACATATAAGCCCTAGAATGTAAGCTTACATTCTGCCCTAATATATGCTTGATTTCAGTTTAATTTAAATATAGTTTTATGTGCTTCAAAACGTTTTCAGAATGAATAAAACATTTCGACTTCTTAAAAGCAAATGCAATACCACTGTGGGCCACTAGATGTAGTAAAGGCATATCATGAGTTAGACAGTACAACAGGCACATGTAATTACAGGACAATACAAAGCATTCTTATAGTACCCATCTGGGCTTTTGCTCAATAAATGAAAAGTGAACTAAATCCAGACAAATGGGAAAACAAGGGAATGGAGGGAGATGGTCTGTGATTAGTTATGCTTATTAAAACTACTCATAACCTTACACCACTTATACGGTCAAATCAACCTAAAACGTACAAGAAAGATTTAAAGGACCAGTGCTGATAAGACAGTCAGCATTTAGCACGAGCCTTAATAGTGCTGTACTTTAGCCTAAATGGACTTGTTGGCTTTAATTAGCCCTTTGCCCAGTTAGCCTCTACATTTATACTGCAAACAAGGTCAAGATAACGCAGTTATTGTACTGAATAAGCCTTATATCTGTGGCATTCTGCCCGTCTTTTCCCTGCGACACTATAGCGTTGGAGCTTGAGGTACCAGCAGAGACGATTACTGCCAAACCTTTTTCAGTCCGTCTTGTAGAGACCCCAACTACGCTGCCCTTTTACTGGGCGCAGCTAGAGGGGCTACATGGGGACTATGAGAGAGCCAGGATTTTAAGATTATATTACACAACTGCAGACCGTTAGAGGTCGTAATTAAATTAAATAAAGACATGACTAATTATCTTTTACTTCATTACCCTCTTGCTTATAGTCTGTATTTAATCATATTGAAAATAATTAAACTTCCAATTTTCAGGTCTACAAATCATCCTGGCAATTGGCAAATTCTTATGTTACAGGAATAAAAGCTATAAATAGGAAAATAAACATATACACTTGTATTTTATCCACTTCTTGTTAATCATTTTTATCGATAGACTTAATTCATTATTGTTTTAATGCATCATTAATTATCCCTTAATTAGTAGACTGCCTACAAGATGCCCTACTTAATGCTGTAATATTAATGACTATATAATCCACTGTGTCCTCAGGAGGTGTGTGTGTGTGTGTGTTTTCATATATATTTTCACTATTCTGTTTTACAAAATTCGATTGCATCTCATGCTTTGCTTTTTTCCTGAGAATTCACCTCGTGAGCAGATGGCAAACGTTGTATCATGAACGGGATTAAAAATTAAAGACACAATGAGACTCCGCCGCGCGGACGCGCGCACGCACACGCACTGTGCTCATCTTTATTTCTGGCGTTTGAGCTGCTTTTGGTCTTTTAGCACCTCGCTGACATGTGGGCCCCGAGGTGAGGTTAACTACATCATTATTCTCATTACCTTCTGCAAAAACCAGTAGATCCTGAGGCATTCCCAGTGTGCATATATCTGCAGTATGTCTATCCTTCACGTGGGGCTGGGTCAGGCCTTCTAGATCAGGACTGAAATGTGGAAAACCTGGTGACCCAATGCCCACTGGCAGACAGATAAATATTGTCTGATAATTGACTTACAGTTACTCGTGACTCTTGTAAAGAAAATTACAACCATATAAGCTGCCTGTTACATAAGCACAAGACAAGTGTGCAGAGACCTTTGGGACAATTTGTAATGCATCATACAGAATCGAGGAGACGGGGACTTGCATCCATAAGCCAGAACCGCAGCTGCAGGCGCTGGTGAAAGAGTGAAAACGCAGGGCGCGCGATCCCAGTGGAAACGTCCCACCCAAGCCGTCAGCTTCTCCGGTCTGTGGGAACAGAACTGGCTGTACAGGAGCGTCCCATCCCATCATGCACACGCAGCTAGCGCTCCTTGCCAAAAAAGCCGGTGCCTGATCTGAGAGGATCGCAGCGAGAGTGTCCGAGTTCCCTCGGAAATTTCCATTGCCGGGTACGTGTTTGCAAAACATCCAGTCAGTGTAATACCTTCCCAGGCATTACTAAGAGGAGCGCCGACTCCTCTCCCCAGTGTCTGTGATGGAATAAGCAAACAAAAACACCTTGTTGTTGACTGCGCACACCGGGTACAGTGCTGTGCTCAGTCAAGCTGAACTGTGTTTCTCTCTCTTCAGAACTGGTGGAATTCCAGGGCTTCCTCTATAAGCACAAAGTAGGGGCGTCGTGCATTCATGAAATACCTGCATGTAAAGGACAAAGCACGCAGTGCAGCTCATAACATGTTAATTTAGCATATCACATGTCTGTATAAACTCCTAAAAGACAGGGTGCAGCATACAAAGGCTGTTTGAACCATAAATCAAAAGTGTTTCCAAACCAGGTCAATTTAAAACAGCCACAATCCATGTCCGTTTTCAAAGAAATAATCCCTTTGTCATACTCCTATTTTGGTATGTTACTCATTGTCCAGATAGAGACAAAATGCTAACAGAGAACTGCAGGGCCGCCATGAGAAACCTCTGCCCCCCCATATTTCTGTTGAGTAAAAGACTTCGGCCAAAAGATTTGTGAGCCTGCCAACACGTCAAGGGAGATTCTCAACAGCAGGGCCCTAACTAACCTAATCTAGCCTAACTTACCCTAATGTAAATAAGCTAACCTGACCAAATGAAATGCCATGTAGCAACAATCCCCTCCACTTGTTTGCTAAGGAAAAACATGATGCACCAACATCTGCAACATAACAAGAATACAACACTG
>JAAGVU020000045.1:8304456-8361994 GCA_011763525.2 Mormyrus iriodes | reverse complement strand
TGGGGTCCATTGTGGCCCCGCCCCCACACCATCAGTCGATATAGGGTCCTTGTCCACAACTACATCCATATGCAGAGCACCCGCTGTCATCCCTTTTCTTAACGTAAACCCCTCCTCGGTTACATTGAGAATCCTAAGGGGCACCACCCCTTTCTCCACTCGACACAAAACTCGTGCTATTAAAATATTGTCAGCTACACTAGTAGCAGGCTCCAAGATCCCTTCCACAGATTCCCCATAAAGCCCCTCCACGCTACCAGGAATTATAAACTCACTTCAGGGAGGGACAATCACATCTTGCTGGACAACCACCCGTCGAGCCTGATTAATCAAGTTACTGAAGTATAATGGCAATCATTTGCCCATGATCTCACAACATTGTTCCCTAAGATTTATCACAGCCCAAAATTTAAGCAGGAAGTCAATACCAAGTAAAACATCATGCAAAGGGATGTCTGCTACCAAAAATTCAATCACCAAAGCTAATGAACCCATATTACATACAGTTACCCACTTCCCCATAATTCTCATCTGTCCCCCATTAGCAGCAGACACTGTCCCAGTGTAGGGTAAGAGCTCGGACCCGCCACCAGTGGCCTGTAGCCAAAACTCTTTGGCTACTACCGAAACTTGTGCCCCAGTATCTACCAGCAAATTAAAACCTATACCCCCTACCTTAGCAGACAAGAACACCCCTGCACCCTGACCCCCACATGAAGCACTAATTTGTAGGCCTGATGAGTAACTCTGGGGAGTGAGCCGTTGGCCCCCACCACTTACTCCCTCGAGTTTCCCGCCAAGTAGGGGCAGTTCTTCTTCAAGTGCCGATTACATCCGCATTCCCAACATACTTCCAAACGCTCCTGACAAATTACTTGCGGTCCTACCCTAGGAACTCTAGCAACAAGAATACTACTAGCTCGAGAAGCTGACATTTTGTCAACCGTAACTTTAAGGGTTTCCACCTCTTGACGTAAGCTTTCAACTGTCTGTAATAAGATAGTCATCTGAGAATCTGAGGAACTACTCGACACCCCACATATTTTAGCACCAGCTGCTATTTGACTTTGTTCCAGCTCTCGTATAAGCTCTAACTCCGAAGCCAAATTTATGGCAGCCTCCAGGGTAGTTGGTTTAGCACTCTCCCCCACCCAAACATGAGCTACAAAATGCTCCCGTGCCAGCAGATCTTGTGTGGCGCCATTGGCAGATGGATATGCTTTTGAGACTAACCGCCTCAGAACATTACCAAATTGTCGTGTCGATTCTGTAGGTAACCTCCTCCTAGAGGAGAAGCTAGCTCGATTCCAATCTTTACTCTCACAGGGATCAAAACATTTATTTAGAGCTGCTCTCAAATTCAAATAGCTGCTCCAATCCTCTGCAGTCAATCCACAATAGACATCCCTAGCTCTCCCAGATAACGAAAGAGACATAAATTTTAGCTTAAGATCATCATTCCAGTTATTAACATCCGCGGCCAATGCAAACTTTGGAGACCAGTCTGACAAACACGGCCCTGGCCAGTGAATGTTTCGGGCATAAACATGGGACGAGTAACGGTGCCACTGGCAGTGCCCCCTTCCGCTGGTGCCTGAACAACCGCTGCCTGACTATAACCAACATTTCCAGGGTGTTCCATTATGAATATAATTAGTTTAGATCTTCAAGGTCACAAAATCCCACCGCTGCCACTAGTGTAATAGAGTTTCCCCTTGCCACTAGAGGGCAATATTAAACCCTCAGGGGACAGTCGGTTAAGCTGCCACCACCTTTACTTGTACCCCGGTTTGGTCCGGTACATTAGAACACCACTCCATTCAGGCAACGGAAGTAATAGCAATACTTTATTAACCACCTGATGTATCAATTATCACAGTATATTGCTGATGGTTCCTAACGACGTCTGCACAATGTTTGGAACTTTGGTTTCCATTGCGATATGGCCCTGATATGAATTCCGTTTGCTTGCCCAAAGACACAGTCGGATACAAAAGGTCATCACAGGAAGTTGGATCAATGTTCTTTCCATTCTCTCAGACAGCACTGCGATGACCACTTGGTTGGGTGTTACTGCTGTCCTGTTTAGACAGTAGTCCTCAACAGCATTAAGATTAGGTAACAAAAATACTCTGGTTCTATTGATTTATGCATGTATTATTAAATAAAGGGAAAGTAAAATCTCTTTTTGTGGCTTTATAAATATAATAATTGAAAAATGGCTCCTGCCGACAAGGTGAAGCTCAGATTTGGCCTTCTGCTGAAAATAACCGCCCAGGCCTGAATTGCTAGGTTTCAGGATACCAAATGTCAAGGAGTTCCTTTAACTTGTACTGTTACAAACATGTTTACTTATTTGAACTACAAATCACAGGATACCACAAAGCAGAGCTATGGTAGCAAATGAACAAGTTCATGCGGCGTTACATCAAACTAGCTAAGTCCTCATAAAATGTTTTGGCAGAATTCTTGGCTTGTAAACACCTAAAACAGCCATTTCTGTTGGTCTTTTTTTGACATTCAATACAAGAATAACAGCAACAACAACAAGGAAAATAATAATAATAATAACAACAACAACAACAACAACAATAATGATAATATTGTCTAATCTTCACATGCAATATCTATGTAAAACAAGATTAAAACAGTCGTATAAAAGTATAGCGCATACAATAATGTACAGTACATAAATATAATAGAAATATTTGATTATGTTAATAAATGGTTACGTTACTTCTTTATGTATTTACTATACTATATTCTTTCTACTTATAATAAATGTTTACTGCAGCTGAAGTGTATAGTAGGCTATACCAACTAGGCTGGCGTAAGTACATTCTGCGATGTTCTCAAAATGACAAAATCGCCTACCGATGCATTTCTCAGAACATATCCCCATCGTTAATCGACGCATGACTGTATAGGTGCCATTTGTCAGGGATTGTGTTGATGGGACCGGCTGTTGTACCACTGACTGATACTATCTCCAGCAGGATTTCATTCTTAGAAAAATCCCCCTTCCAGGAAACTGAATATAAAATAAAATATCTGGAAATAGGTTGCAACACTGCAGCAAAGTTCAAATTTTAACATACAATACTATTCTCTACCCCTGAGCCAAATGGTGGATCATTTCTTTGGTTGTATATGTGAGGAGATGCCAGAGGAGATTACCTCACTGCGGAGTCGGTCTAAACAAAGGGTTAGGATTACACATTCCCCTGAGAGAGTGCAGGCTCCCCTGCCAGGTAGCGAGAGGCGTAGACACTCAGCTCAGGGTTTTAGCCTCACCGCTGTTTTGTCCTTTGTTAGGACGGGCATGTTGGTTTGTGGGCTGAAGCTATTTATTAATGTAACTTAAAAAAGTGACATTGGTGGGTTAAAATCTTTCTTTTTAAGATGAAAATACAAGTAATAATTATTGTTGGAACAAGCAATACAGCTAAGAATAGATGTCATAAGATCACCCGGCTCACATCCAATTTGCAGCCCCTCCAAAACACCCAATTATCTTACAGCGCTGACAGTGTGACAGGGGTCCTGGGTCACTTTTAATAATGTGACAGTCACATGATTACTGGAGGCAAACACCGTGTTAAGCTGAGATCTATTTTTTGTATTGTGATCATGGGAATAGCCAAGAAAATCACATTGTTTTACACAACACATAGGAGAAACTGGGTTAGTTTGCTTTTAAACAACATTACCACTTTCACATGCTTTAATTGTACCATATAAACATAGATATAACATTATTCTACTGGATCCTTACAGGACAAATATGCTATATTACCAAGAGTATTGGGACGTCCCTCCAAATCATTAAATTTAGGTGTTCCAATCACTTCCCTGGCCACAGGTGTATAAAATAAAGCACCTAGGCATGCAGACTGCTTCTACAAACATTTGTGAAAGAATGGGTCGCTCTCAGGAGCTTAGTGAACGCAAGCGTGGTACCATGATAGAATACCACCTGTGCAGTAAGTCCATTTGTGAAATTTCCCCACTACTAAATATTCCATGGTCAACTGTTAGTGGTATTATAACACAGTGGAAGCAATTGAGAACAACAGCAACTCAGCCATGAAGTGGCTGGCCACGTGAAATCACAGAGCGGGGACAACGCATGCTGAGGCGCACAGTGTGCAGAAATCGCCAACTTTCTGCAGAGTCAATAGCTACAGACCTCCAAACTTCGTGTGGCCTTCAAATTAGCTCAAGAACAGTGAGTAGAGTGCTTCATGGAATGGGTTTCCATGGCTGAGCAGCTGCATCCAAGCCTTACATCACCAAGTGCAATGCAAAGCGTCGGATGCAGTGGTGTGAAGCACACTGCCACTGGACTCTAGAGCCGTGGAGACGTGTTCTCTGGAGTGACGAATCACACTTCAGATGGATGAGTCTGGGTTTGGTGGTTGCTAGCAGAAAGGTACTTGCCTGACTGCATTGTTCCAAGTGTAAAGTTTGGTGGAGGGCGGTTATGGTGTGGGGTTGTTTTTCAGGGGTTGGGCTTGGCCCCTTAGTTCCAGTGAAAGGAACTCTTAATGCCTCAGCATACGAAGCCATTTTAGACAATTTCATGCTCCCAGCTTTGTGGGAACAGTTTAGGGATAGCCCCTTCCTGTTCCAACATGACTTTGCACCAGTGCACAAAGTAAGGTCTATAAAGACATGGATGAGCAAGTTTGGTGTGGAGGAACTTGACCGGCCTGCACAGAGCCCTGACCTCAACCCGATAGAATATCTTTGGGATGAATTAGAGCAGAGACCATGAGCCAGGTCTTCTTGTCCAACACCAGTGCCCGACCTCACAAATGCTCTCCTGGAAGAAAAACTCCCATAAATCCACTCCTAAACCTTATGAAAAAGCCTTCTCAGAAGAGTTGAAACTGTTATAACTGCAAAGGGTGGGCCAACTCCATATTAAAGCCTGTATATTTGGGATGTTATTAAGGTTCATGTGTGTGTAAAGGCAGGTGTCCCAATACTTTTGGCAATATAGTGTATGCCAAATAAAATTCAATGTTACCATGTAAATGTGGATATATATACATGATACTACCTTTTATTTAAATACTAACATCTACAAAGGAAGTCTTGTTAAATAAAAATGCGTGTTCATTTCTATTCAATATTTCAAGGTTTTGCAGCTGTAATTGTGTAGTATAACCCTACATACAGGCAGGAAACACACATCCTCTTTACTTTTAAACAGTACATAAACTCTAAATGAGTGTGGCACGGTGGTGCAGTGTTTAGCCCTGTTGCCTCACACTGCTAAGTCCTGGGTTTGCGTCTCTGCCATGGCTCCCTGCAATGTTCTTCGCAACACAGCCACTGTGTGACATGCACTATATGGCCAAAAGTATGCAGACACCAGCTTATTGAACATGTCATTCCAAAACCAAGGGGATTAATATGAAGTTGGTCCATCCTTCGTTGCTAAAATAGCCTCTACTCTTCTGGGGAGGCTTTCAATTGGATTATGGAATATTGCTGGAGGGATTTGCTGCCATTTAGGATGGGTGTTGATGTTGGGTAATCAGGTCCCTTTCTGTGAGCTTGTGTGATTCACCACTTAGCAACTGAATTTGCTGCCAGGGGTTTTGATCTTTACAATTTCCTCACTTCCAGTTGACTAGAACAGCTCTAGCATGGCAGAAATGTGGCAAATTGACTTATTGAAAGGATGGTGTCCTATGATGATGCCAAGTGGACAGTGGCTAGCCACTTCTGTAATTAATAGGGGTGACCACGTACTATTGGACATATAGTACATACCCTGTTCAAGCAAATACAGAGAATGAGATATGATCTAAAAAAACACTATTTACAGAGTCTGAGGGATGTCATTTCCTAACAAACTCAAGATTGAGGGATGACTAAGAGTCAGAGCGATGATCTCTCCTAATAGACATTCAATCAGAGTGAAGATCTCACCTGACAGACACTCAGTCAGAAGTACTGGCAGTTAAGTCATTTAAGTATGAGCGACATGGGCAACTGCCCAGAATGGCATCTTACCAGGGGCAGCATCAGGCGTCCACGCAGAAAAGTCGGAATGGTGACATTTATGCAGTTGGTGTTCTATCGCTCATTTGCACGGCAGTGATATCAAGTCACCTTGTGGGTCAGTTAACCTTGAGGGAGTGGGCACCCAGAAGTATGAGATAGGGAAGGGGGCAGGGCTGGGGTTGACCTCAGGTCGCCACACTGGAAGCCCAAAGTAGGGAGAACGGGGGAATCTATCAAATAGCGTACCTTTAAATTTGTACAGTACTAATGCAATTAGGAAAATCAGTCACACTATGAAATACTACCAAATAAACCACAATTCATTCATAACACTGTGAGCATATAGCTTCACAGATACAGGTATATTGTTGTCATTTTTCATTTTTGTGTGAAATCTTTAAGAATAATATAAAGCCTGTCCGCACACCAAGGTGAATTAGTTAAGTCTTGATGTGTAGTTAACAGTGTTGGAGGATGGGTCTCATCTTTCATATATTTTTATATTTATAGTGTTCAATTTTATCATTATATATTTGTATATTATATATCTAAATAAAAATTATAGTTAGTGCCAAACGGTACATTTTTTTTGTTGGCGGGGGGTGGGAGATGAACACACAATTTTTGTTGGTGTGGGGTGCTGAAGGGGGGGGGTTTACCCAGGCCACCATAAAACCTAGAATCACCACTGATCTGAGGGATGATCTCTCCTAACAGTCACTCAATTGGAGTGATCATCTCCCCTAACAGGCACTGAATCGAAGTGATGATCCCCCCTAACAGGTACTCATTCAGAGGGTTGATCTCCCTTAACAGTCATTCGATCGGAGTGATGATCTTTCCTAACAGGCACTGAATCACAGGGATGATCTCCTCTAACAGACACTCAGGGGGAGTGATGATCTCCCCTAACAAACATTCAATCGGAGGGATGATCTCCCCTAACAGTCCCTCAATCGGAGGGATGATCTCCCCTAACAAACATTCAATCGGAGAGATGACCTCACCAAACAGGCACTCAGCTGGAGGGATGATCTCTCCTAAAAGACACTCAGTCTAGGAGATGATCCCTCCAATACCTCCAAACATTTTCTGAGAACAGAATTAGAAGTAGCGAATGCAGCAAACACAGACTTTTAAGATGTTGTATGTGCTGTCAAATGTAACAGATAAAAATCTCTCCTGCATTTTTTGCAACACTGAAATGGAGATTCAAACGTTTCTACTTTTTTCAATGGGTCAGAACCCTCTAGCCCAGCAGCTGGGAAAGTCTGGGCCAGAGTTGCATTCACTGGCCATGACATCATCATTTGTGGTCCAAAGGAAGGAAGAATCACTTAGTCCCTGTTGGATAACATCTAACAGTAGTTTTGCAGAAAGAAGATGCAATCCATCTTGTTTCAGCTTACTCAACATCTTGGGTAAGAAACAAAAGATTATGCAGTACTGGACATATTTGCCTTAAGGTAATTCTTCATTCTACCAAGACATCGCATCAGTCCATCATCCATCTACCACTATAATGTAACAGAGGTGTGGTCATATACAAATTACCTCATACACTCTCTAAAATATTTACAGAACTGACACTGATAATATGAAGCCATCTGTTTAGAGAAGGTCTCTTGAGAGTGATGCAATCTCTTCAGGAAAGAAACCTAATAACATGTTTTGGACAACACCAGTTAATAAATATGTCTTTGTATGGAATACCCTGTTCAAGTTTGATGAGAATTGCAAAAGACTAGGCTACAGCACACAAGGAACGGCACACTGAAAGGCTGGCTGTTTCTGCATATGCCAAGACAAGAAACATTACCTGCTATGCAGTTAAGGACGAAAGTGAGTGAGTGAAAGGCGTACACCGGTCTATCAAGCACATATCCAGCATGGGGTCACAGGGGGTCCAGGGGCCACAGTGCACAAGGGAGAACATCCTAGTCAGAATGTTCACCCATCAACACACTATGGGCAATTTACACATGCAAATTTGCTAAACCACATTCCCTCTAACGTGTGTGTGAAAGGCATAACACTCAGAACAGGACATTGTATGCGGGTCCCACCTGTGCTTACACGAGTCAAAGCTACTCCACAGCTACAGCTCGTACATTTAACACTGCAGCCAGACTTACTGAAGGCTTTGGCAGAGAAACCATTCCTGTGATCTTAACTGGTAACGTTCAGGTCATGGGGCCAAGTTCTTAACGATCATGCTGCCTTCTTAATCCAAACAAAACAAAAAAGTCAAACAGAAAAATAACCAAAATAAATCTATGTCACATGAAAATTGCAGCTCCAATTACTAAAATTGTCTTTGTTTTTACACAATTATATGTCTCCATCTAGCGGACATTTGGTATTATGAGATCTGAGGAGGTGATTAAAATTATTGCAAAGGGTGAGCTATTTACTTCAAAAGTTGACAGAAACTACAATTTCCACCAAAAGCTATTAAGACGGGTGGACAGACATCACATGCAATAGTGTCACTGGAAAAGTGAATCTCATTACTGTAACTAACAAAAACTATTCTAAGTAGAAATTAAATTTACACATCCATGTCACTTTGCACAATCTTTCCCCAGGATTAGGTGGTTAATTGTATTTCTTTGTCTTAATGCCCATGATTTAAAATGTTGTTTATATGTCTCAATATTTATATTGTATTTTTTACTTTAGGATTCGCACTATGACTAAACAATATTTCACCTCAGTGTATGACCATCCAATAACTGAAGTTGACAATATACACCAAGAGGGGGGGGGGAAAGTTACTCTGGAGGTAGATATTTTTTATTTTTAAAAAGAGGTTGCATTAATATTTACAAAGGGAAACCTAACAAATAAATACTTCCAATAACCAATGTTGACAGAGTTGGAGAAACAAAAGAAAAATATGATTTACAGGAGCAGAAACCATAGGGTGCACCTCTGTATAGCCACCATTTGCTGCACCACCCAAAGTCAGGCTCCACAGAACTACACAAAGTATGCCAAACTCCTTCACAAACTTACAATATCAAGCATGTTATTTACTAAAAAGAAAAAGCGGCTTAAAATTAAGAGGAAAACAGAGAAGCCGTAACGCTCATTGCAATGATCAACAGGCTACGTGTTTCATTCTACCATGGTGACAATATAAGAGTGGAGCACTGATGGTGCCCTTATGTTTCATCACTGACTTCCTGCTTCCTGACGCTCAGCCCGCATAACATTCTGCATAGAAAAAAAAAAAACTACAGGGACAATGGTTCCTATATTCCTCTCCAATATATGCCTGAAAAAGTGCCACCTCAAGTATCAGACAGAAAGACAAACCCACTGGCTGATAATTCGCCACACCATCAATGTTCCCATTTGTCTTATAAACCACAGGAAGGCCAAAATGTCTTTATACAGCATGAAACATTTCACACATTGGGATACTTAAAATATTAGTTGTTTTAGCATTAAAAGAGACCATTTCTAAGATTAATTTTCATGAGATTCAACTGTTATTCAAACCTTAAATGGAAATTCAAACTTATATCACAAGAGAAATAAGTATTTTTGCTAGTTATCTGCCATACAGGAATACCTGGCACAAAAAAAGCCCCATGTGTTGGAACAATAGGGTCCTGCTCTGTGACTTCATTTTGAGTTGATGAAGCTGAGAAACAGCAGCATCTTTCAGATTCTACAGCCCAGTGTTTCCCAATCCAGTACTCAGGGACCCACAGTCAGGCCATGTTTTTGCTCCCTCCCAGCTCCCCAGCAGACAGTCTGCATTTTTACTGGAAGCTGGGAGGAAGCAAAAATGTGGCCACTGTGGGTCCCCGAGGACCGGACTGGGAAACACTGCTACAGCCAGACTCACTATTCATCTTCAGGGATTTTCGACGAAGATCTTCCCTTATGGTATGCAGGCTTTCTGTTCACCTGACTCACTGCTATCCAGACACAGGGTGTGGAATGAAAGGCTCTGAACTTGTGCCCATAAAGCAAAGCAGAAACGGGCATTTTGTAAGGCTCCTCTTATTCACTAGTCAGGACCCCAGCACAAAAAGGTAAAAAGAGGGTAAATGGAGGGGAGAGAGAAACTGATAACAGAAGGAACAATAAATAAAAGGGACAAATATCTCAGGACTGGATCAGAAGAAAGAGAAAACATTGCGTCTGCTGTTTCAGGAGAAGCCCGCGATGGTCTACAGCATATAAAAACGGCAAACAGGAGTGCAGCAGGAGTTGGACGGGGTTTATGAAGAAGACAGGAGGGTTTGGGTGGAGTGGAGGTGAGTAGGATGAGCTGGCTGGGGTTTATGAGGAGTGCAGGAAACGGTTGAAGGCATTGTAGGCCGACTCCAAGTCAAAGAGCATCTGCCGAACCTGGGAGTCGTCCAGCTCATCAGAGGCTGACATGCTGCTCAGAGTGGTCAACCTGCCCAGAAGAAGGAGGCTGCTTAGGCATGTGGGCATGGACGGAAGGAGCAGGTCCTGCTAAGACCACAAAACACACTCGGAAATGCTTTGATCTAAATCAATTTACTTTTTCTAGTCTTGTCCATTTACGCAGATCAGATGTATGAATTTGGATATAAAAAGCCAACTAATCCACAGACGTGCTCATTATGTTCATTTAAATACTGAATTTATGAATGAATGTTCTGCTTCTTCCTATTCTACCAGAAAGTGAACTCTGCACCAAAACAGGGCAGTCTCTGGGTCAGTTAACCATACCATAGGTTGACCTTGTCCTTGGTCTCCGAGTCAGGCGGCATGTTGCTCATCCTGTTCATGGTCTCCATCAGCTCCCGTAGATCAGGCTGGATCTGCTCGACCAACATCCAGTCAAGAGGATGACAGATGGTCAGAAATTAGCACATTAAAGTGCTGGGCTTATTGGTTTTCTAACTTCAATACATAGTTTATGAAAGTGAAAATTTATGCAGAAACTAAAGTAGAGATGGAGAAAGCAGGCTACATTGTAGTACAGAGCAAACAAGTTTAAAAAAAAAAAAAAAAAAAAAAACGACTACTGAAACTACAAAAAAAACTCCCACAAGATGGCTTGGGAAGAAGTTTAAAAATGCCCCATTGTTCTCTTTTCAATTTAGGTAGGCTGCCTCCAAAGTGCAACTGTAACAAGTTTCCTAACAGGTACGCACAATGGAAAATTGGTACTTGGTCTCCCGAGCATTGGCAGAGAAACCATTCCTGGTGAGATATGTAGTCCAATGACTCTGGTGAAAGTGAAGTTTTGGATGGACTGCATCCAATTGAATCCAGGGACTATTGTGTCCCAGCAATGGCTTGTTGGTGGATATGCCCAAATAACGGGTGACAACCATCTTCAATATAACTGCAAAATCTCAACAGATATGGCGCAAATAGTTATAAAAATTTGTTATGCTTTGTAATGTAGCTAGCTAATGTTTCGAAAATACAGAATGTTTCGACTAATGGTAAATTAACCAGAGCCTAAGTTACCATTAGCCTAAAAATTTTTCGTCAAAAAACATAAATGGACTACAAAAAATGTTTCATGCCCATTGTAATGTGTGAACTAGCCGTCCTGTAAATGTTGTTCTTAACCAGTGGAAATGCGGGCCAGTTCTCAGGTCGTGCCACTTGAGTACCGACCCGAGAACCAGCTCCCCGTCGGCACCGGCACAAGTGGAAAATGGGCAAGAGACTACCACAAAACGGTCAGAGAGGAAAAAAACAGGGTGTGAGATTTTCATTGAAATGGACCATCATCCCCTGCAGCACCCACAGCCGAACGCTACCTCATCCATGGCCCGGATCTCCAAACGCAGCTTGTCCATCACAGTGATGAAGAGCTGGGTGGAGCAGAAAGCCAAGGTCAGACAGGAACCCCATGTAATGTAACGTTACAGGAAATGGTACGGGAGAGGGGCCTGAGTAGTGAACTTACGGAGACAATATCAGCAATGCAGCGATTGAGGTTGCCTTTGTCGTCTTTGATGGTTATTGGCCGGTCTTCTTTGATTCGCTCCATAGCCAACGGGCAGTCAAGCTGACGAAAGACACGAGAATCACACTGGGGTCACAAAATCATCCTTTCCTACAACCTTCAGACTGTATAATTGGTGAATCAATCAGGGTACATGTGAAATAGATATTGATAAGAATAGGCATGATCTTCCTAGTGCAATATTCACTGCACTTATCGCCATGTTCACCCACCTATTATCGTTTCAATATGTTATAAATATTTCTTATACAGAAATAGTGTTTGTATGGAATTGTGTATTGTCTGTTTTTGTCTTTTTGGTGGTTGTGTACTGTGCAGACACATGCAATATCCTGCGGCATAATAAGTTTTCTAATTGTATGATGCCATGTACTAAAAATGTGTGTGTGTGTGTGGGGAGGGGTGGGTAGGGGTACCTGGAATGTATATTCTGTCATTCTCCATAAGAAACAATAGGTATTATTAGTGATATGGGGTGCCTTTCCCGAAAGCTACGTAATACTAAGTAGTTCGTTATCTAGCACTTAAGATTAATTGTTTATTAGTGAACATTTTTCAAATCTCTTCGTTACTAAAAATAGTTTGTAATCTTGCTTGTAGATTTACGAGTGCTCCGACCAACTGTTTACTTTCCGTGTCATTCATTATTTGAACTTTTGCCTGGTATCCTGTCACAGAGACACAGAGATCGGCCAAAATAGATGACAAAAACACAATGATGGTCTTTTCTGGACAACGTATTAATGCCAGTGATATAATACGAGGCCAATATCGCAATATAAAACTATAATGTAGACTATAAATTAGCACAAAAGGACTTGTTGTTGTAGTAACACCTGTATGCAATTTGAGTACAAAACAGGGTTGTACACCATTCATAATTAACTTGAGAGTGACCTTGAAAATCAAATTCAATTCATAAAATTCGTTCGTACAGAATCACAATTCAAATTTGAATATAAGGAAGTAGAGCTACAATGGAATTGATTTTACATAACGTGACGCACATAGTGTAGGTGCAGCTGTACCAATGCAGCTTAGTATTTCAACATGAATTACACAACATGTCAACAAACAGCATATACTGAACTCTGCCCCCCCCACCATCACAAATATTTACGGCAGCCATAAGTACCCGTCGGCCATGCCCCATTGTTCGAGCACCTGCCAGAGAAGTCTGTGCATGTCACTGTCATTGAGAATGTCACATACAGAAAAAATAATTTAACTGTGATTTTGTGTACTTTGGTGGAAGAGCACTTCATATAGTCATACAAGTAACCCTATCAACCCCCACCATCTGACAGCCCACTGACACTCGCAAGAAAAGATACTGCAGACTCCTCACAAATGGTAACACAGATGAAGTTAAATATGCAAAAACTAATATAAGCCCATGGAAAAGGACTTAGAGGGCTGACATAAACCTAATGCAAATTGTTATAATAGACCAAAACAATAACACAATTTGTATCTTACAATCATGCAAATATAAAGTTCACGTCACTCAGTAGTATATGTAAGGTGAATGTATAAATCTACCATCTTGAAAGTAAATGTAACAGACACGGCTGTAGCCTGTGCTCTGGCCATGTGGAAGATGTGATTCTGGTCCCTACACAAGTCCTTGGGAGCTGCAAGATCTCCCCCTGAACGCTGCTGTGCGGCTATTGATGTGTGTGCTTTGCTGTACAAGACTGCAGCTATTATGTTATTAAAATACATTTTTGACCACCTCTTCATTAAGTTGTTCTAACTCTTCTTCTGAGAAGCGTTACTTCCTTTTCCCACTGCTGCTTAACATTGTGCTTTTCTACAGGGAAGCAACATATTTATTTTGGTCTTAATTTTGATTGCTTTTGTGCGTTTATATCGATTTTCTAATTAGATTATGTATTTTTCACATTTGCATTTGTCTGGTGCGAGTAATATTTAATAATACATTTCTCCATTGAAATACGCGGGATGCGGGATCCTCTTATCGACAATCCATGCTTTTCTTACACGGAGGCTGGGAAGGAGCCAACAAAAGTACAACTTAAAGTTCGTTTGTTATTTCTGGAATAACGAAGGGTTTTGGTAAACACTCATCGGCCTCACTCGTTCCTTACCTACATCGTTCTTTATTCACCAAGATCGATCGCTTTCGGGAAACACACCCCAGATAAGTTTAGGTACTACTCTGAAGGGTAATGTACACTATAGATGTTTTTAAATCTTTCCTAGCAATGGAAGTAGTTTGAACTAAGAGCAGGAGATGAAGGGAAAGAAAGCACAGGTAATTATTTACTATGCTGTAAACAAAGTTTCCGCATTTTTATGTTCAGTACAGAGGCTCTCCACGGCGAACCGTGGCAATTTCTGCATTTCAACAAATGCAGAAACCTGAATTAACATGGAGCAAATGTGATGGTGTTCCGGCTGGCTTAAACAAATGACTGATTAGGCACCTTACATGCTAAATAGAAGCATACACCATACCACACAGCAAATAAGATACAGGCCCGTTTAACAGGGCCCACCAGGGGGCGCACTAGTGTGTGAGGCAGCACTTACCCTGTACTTCCTGCAGAAGTCATCAATGGACCCCACATCAGATCCTTGTACCTGTTTGAAAGCAGCTTTGTACTGTACCAGCAACCGGGAACAGGCACCCGTGTACCTGGCAGAGAGACCCACAAAAAGCTCAGTACAGCTAGTTAAGGGGTTAGCAGTGCTCAGTACAGGCAAGGCAGCAGTTAAATACAACTGTTGAGACTGGTCACTTATACATACCAAGGCAGTTCAGGCAGATTCTGTAGCAGCACGCATGTAAAGCAAGCTATCTCAGAGCCTTTAGTTTAAGCTAACTGCTGCACAGTGCAAATTACATGAAACATCATCCAAGGACTAAAGCCTGACAGCCCATAATGTTGAAAACATCTGAAAAGGTAGAGCAACTGTATCTCTCAACACTACATGCAGTATGTTGTTAAGAACTTAAAACTGGCAATTCAAAGTAGAGATGCACCGACTGCAGTTTTCTTGGCTGATTCTGATTTCCGATGTTTTTGCCAGTGTGACCTGCCAATACCGATTTTTGCCGGTTTCCGATTTTCTTTCTAGGTAACATAATTGACAGCAAATACAACAAACAAAAATCAACTTTTCTTCAATGCAAAATTTTATTCTCATAAATTTTACAACTTCCCCCAAATTGCACTAAGCTACAGGATCTTCTCTCACTTAAGTCTCAAAATAAAGTGGTCTGTGACTGGGAAGAGGTACGAATAATAATTAACTGGAAATGAGCTGCTGTACCCCTAACTTTATCTGACATTTACTTTACCAAACAGGACCAGGTGCAACAGATTTAAATAAATGCCAGTTACTCATCTCATTTCCCAGTATGTTTAAATTCACTAGTTGTTTCAGGTTTTGTTACATAAACAATCATACTCGTCTTAAAATAAAGTCCATAGGTTATAAACTTCCAAATAAAACTGAAGGGTACTATTCTCTTCCAAATAATAAGTGCAGGGTAATATTATTAATACAAACATTGCATGTTATGCACATACAATTTTTACATCGCTAGTAAGTTAGATTAAGATCAGGCTATTCTATACCTTCATAATGTACGGGCATTTTAAACGAAGGGGCTTAAAGTTTCGCTAAAACAGGTTTACTCTGTTTTACGCTATCATAGGGCTGGAGCTAACTTTGCAACTTTAATGATTATTCCTTTTCAAGATTATCTAGTATATGTCTGATAATCAGTTTAACGTTTATCTCCGATGTTTCACCATGTTTTTGTGGTAGTTCCCCCACGGTTTACTATGGCTTTACATGTATTACAAATTGCAGTCTTTGAGTTCTCTTCACTCACAGTGAAGAACTTCCACGCTAGCGGAATGTTAGCGTGTGGCTGTGAGCGTGCATACGGCTGTGAGGCTATTGCCTGCGCCGCTGTGCGTATGACGTGGGGCTCCTGTGTGAAACGGACCGGTTTGGTATTAGAAATACATGACGCTGATCGGCCAGTCTCCAGTCCTGGCCGAGCACGCTGAAAAATCGGCCGATTCCGATCACTGGTCGGTTGATCGGTGCATCACTAGTTAAAAGCCACATTTGAAAATCTCTGCTGCATGATCCATAACTACGTTACTGCAGCAGTAAAAATGTGTGGTTACTTACTGAATTAGATCATTGCATGGTGACATGGATAAAACATCAGGTAAGCACTTGATAAGAACAAGAACAACAATAATAACCAGCCCTTGCATGAGGCAGAAAACACCACAAACACAAACTCACACACACTATGGACAATTTAGAGGCAGAAATTCACCAAATCGCATTTGGGCAGAGGGTGAAAAACAAAGTAGCTGGAGAAAACCCTCACAAGTGGAGAATGTAACTGCAACACTATGGGTGCAGCCATCAATCTGCCACTCTACACCGTCTGGCATGGAGAACTGACTCACTGATGGACTTTGGCTTTGACCTTCACCACAGTTTACACCTTGCTTTTACCAAGCAGGCCCAGCCTCTCTTTTCTGTAAGGTCAGCATGCCTGGGGCAGGGGAGGGCAGGGGGGAGTTAGGCAGCCAGTTGACCTTGGACCCCCAGAGGTTTCTGTTCTCCCTACTTGGGAGTTTTTGGTTCCTCTCCTCCACTGCCATCTTGCTTTCTTTAATTCCTTTGCCTTCCATTTTCCCTGTTTTTGAATTATCCTGCACAAATGTAGGAATGTTGTATGCAAAATGCCTTGGGGCAACTCAACAGCTATTTAATCTAAGCCTCCAGTAAAAATGGTGAATGTGTTTGACCCCTACAGTCAATACTGTGCTATAGGCTGCTTTGATTCCTCTACCAACATATATTCCTCATTGTTATTCTATATTTTTATTCATTATATATCTATTTTATCAATAAAGTTTCTTACCTATAAGCGTTACACACACACACATACATATATATATATATATATATATATTTATTTATTTATTTATTTATTTATATTAACTTGGCGTCTACAGGCTTGCTCTTAAAAATATTTAATTGTATTTGTACAGTGACAATAATGGTATCTTCATTCAGTGCAGGTTCATAATGTACTCCTAATGCTTTCATAAAACATTCATAAGCAGCATGTAAGTATACCAGAACACTATAACGTGTCTTGATAGCTTTAATATACATAAACATTATAACCATATAAGGTTTGTTATTAAAGTTCATAAGGCATGTCAGGATGTTAAGGTATACTTATATGCTACTTATGAATGATCTACGACTGAATTAGGAAGGTATATTTAATGTAAAGTGTTACCAAACTGAATTGTGCACACTTCACACACATATTTCATTGCAGGGGATCAAAATCATAACCCTGCAAGACTGAATAGATATAGTGCTAACCACTGGATCAGAAATGAGAACTTTGTTACATTTCATAAGCAGATTTATGAGGGAAACATCACACTTCTACAATGGCACTGCTGTCAGGACAACCTAATAAGTTTATTGTGTGTGTGGAGTGATACAGATATTTAGATGGCTGAAACAGGACAGGCTCAAACATTAAAGGGCCACTTACAAACAATCAATATGGTAATAATGAACGAAACAGTAGAAGTTTCAGTAAAACTCCTACAAACACAGACAAGTGCCAGGGGATCAGAAGCATGGCGGGACGACTGGCTCACTCATTTGGGGTCACACAGTCCTTTATGTATGCCTTCTCCAAGGCCTGCAGCGTTTTCACCACAGCAAACAGCTCCGCCATGTTGTCAAACCTGCCAGAGTAATCGGGGCGGGGGGTGGGGGAGATGTGTTTCACAGCAAGGTCTGATTCAAAACTCACAAATATACAGCTAGTTCTACATTAAAATACATCCTAACTGCAATCAGGCCACTTACTTTTCCCGTTCTCTTGCATTCTTATACAGCTTCACTTCCTGCAACGCAGTAACAATGTATTCTGAGCATTCAATGCAGAAACTCTTACACTTACAAGAAGAGCAAAAATATTTCACTCATTCAAATCCAGCATTTCTGAATTCATAACATTATGACTGTTAAATAAATACACTTACTTCATACAATTCAGGCTTAGGGGGAGCAGCTGAAATTAGCAAGAGAAACAGCACAAAAACCATCACAAACGCATCAGCCACACACCGGATGAAAATGAAAAATACAACTGAGCAATACAAAAACACAAGCTGTCATCACATATCCTCTCTATTCTTAACCTCTCATTTAGGAGACGTTTAAGTATTAAAACACAAATCTCAATATGCTTCCATTGTTTTTCTCCTCCAAAATCATTCATTAAGAACTTGGAAAATGAGGGGCCCGGAACGGTATAGGGCGTTTTTTCAATATGCGTCGCCCTTTTATAAACTACTGCGGGGGACGCTGAAACAAAAACACAATTCAAGTTCATTAACTCGAGGACATGCTTATGGGCTTTAACTGTAAACTCACCTCCTCCAATCCCTGTGCTGACGGGGATTCCGTGAAACATGGCGGCTCTGAAAAGTATACTTGGCTGTCAAACATACAATAAGCAGGGCGTTAAGTCATTTCAGTGACACTGTAACCCTTAAGTCATCAGCTGACTATTCAATCCTCATTCTGAGTGTCAGGCAACGAAAAACAAACAGTTGCATTTGGAACCACGAAGAAGCTATACTGCATGTTTAAAGTAGAGGATAATTAGACAGATATCGCTCTCGTTAACAAATAGCTTTCCGCCAAAGTATCCAAGTAATATAAGTTACTTTTAGAGTGAAAGGCTTTAGCAATTAGCGTATACCAACATTAATTTTTAAGAACGGCAAAAAGTTTTAATGACGATTAAAACTGTTAATCAGAAACATGCGAGTAAACATCTCTGAACCCGGTTCGTGACTAATTATAATACTTAGAGTAAATAAATAATCGGTCAAATCTTTTTCCGTCGCAAGAGCCGGTCAACAAGCTAGCAAATGCTAACGTTGACAGGAGAATTTAGCGTCGTACCGATTATTCTTTGGGCAAGCAAAGAGTGTTTAGCATCTATGTTTTTCTTTAGTAAAACCCAACACAACTATATATACTGAATTTAGCTACAGACAAAAGAAAACCGATTCTCACGTACCTTCTTACCAAATTAAATGACGTCAAACAAACACACCCGTCGCGGACAGAACACGGAAACACGGTGAGGTGTCCGTCGTGCCTGTATAAAAATATTACACCTTACACGCTTTTGCGAAATTTAATGATATAAATGGATTTTAGAATACATTTTAAAAATTCGCTTATTTGTTCGTCTTAAAATATGGGTTTTAAAAATATATTTTAATGAGGCAGTCGACAAGTCGAAAGGCTGTCGACAGACCTTTGAAAATTAGGCGGGATCGAAATAAGACAGCTGAGCGGTGAGATTTCTGGTATGGGTTATGTGCTATGTTGCATAACTGATATTTAGCTTTATTTAATGTTTTATATAATTGTGTATATATAGGACTGTGTGAATATCACGCCCACGATTGCTAAATGTGTATTTGATGTATTGACAATACTAATAAGCCGTTCAAAAGAAGATATACGTTTACTGATTACTTGTCTTACGGTTATTTCATATTTTTATTACTTGGCGTACTATATTCTGCTTTTACTCTTAGAAGGCCAGATCACGGCTCGGTGAAATTAAAGCATGAACCATACCAAGAAGGCTGCGGTGGGGAGCCAGGATGTGTGCGGAGTGTGGCTGGACACGGCGGATCTCCGCGGGCAGAGGAAGCGGGTGAGCGGGCGGCGGCCGAGGGGAGCTGATCTGAGTGTGTGTCCGTCATTATTCGATTTACTTTATGCTTCGAGGTGCAGCTCAGCAATAAGCTTGTTCTTCTTTTGCTTGACCGTCCTTTTGATTGATAGGTATATAATTTCCCGTGTTAAAGTTTAAGAATAAGGCATATATGGAAGTTTTATATACGTAACTGGGGGCAGCATGTGAGGTGGATCAGTAGGTAGCACTCTTGACTCGCACCTCCAAGGTCGGGGGTGAAATCCTGCATGGGGGGGGAGTGTGAATTTCCAGTCAGCAATAACGACTTTCAGATTGTAGTCTGTGAAAGTGTAAAATTGTGTGTCTAAACATATGCTCCTGTGAGGGACTGCCATCCCATCTGTGGTTTGGCCTTTCCTTGTGCCCTGTGCTGCCTGGATGATGGACGAAAGATGAAATGTTATATGTATGTAAAATAAAATGGAGATACTTTACTCATCTCTGTGAGGAAATGATCTTTTTGCCTGTCCCACCTTGCTCTCCAAGAGACGCATGCATAGTTGGGGGGAGGGTATCACAGTATGGGGCTGGCCAGAACCCAGCACCCTTGGAATAATTGGGGGGCTAAAGGCCTCACTCCAGGGCCCAGCAGTGGCATCAGACTGCTGGGTCTGAGATTCAAACCAATGACTTTCTGGGTATGGGCATAGAATCTAAACCACTGAGCCACATCAAAGCTTGAGATCATCTGAAGAGATTTAGAGTTATAGTTTTAGTTGCGCATGAGCTAAACTTGGTTAGTGGCTAAAGTACTTGACTTTGGGGGGGGGAATGGAATTGTTTCACTAAACATTTAATGAAAATAAACATGTGCACTAAGCTAACACAAGTAAAGCTGTTTATATTATGAAAATGTTGAGTAATGGTGAAAATGGGCCTTATTTCTACCCCAGCCCAGCCTGAGGCGCCCCATCTCCAAGCTGCTGAATCCTTTGGCTCCCTGCCCTGCCTACAGTGTGGCTGTCTCTCTGAGCTTCACACAAACAAAACTCCAGGTAGCTCCAACCAAACAGACCTCCATCACCTCTTTCTTCACCCCACGGCCCACAGGTAAGCAGCGTCACACCAAAATAGGATAGAATTGCGTATATGTGTTTGATTCCTGTTACTTTAATGTTACTGTTTCCTGGCCTTGAACAGAAGCAAAGGCAGCAGAGTCCTCGTGTTCTGAGCATATGAGTGGCTCTTCCACGGCTGAGAGTGAGGGGAAGAAGAGGAAACGCAACATAGCTGAGGCTGATGGTCACCCCAGAGCCACTGGCCACTCTGGCTCACAGGACGGGCTGGCATACGAGGATATCAAGCCGTGTGTCTGGGGAGCTCCAGAGAGCCTACCCCTTCTGGATACCAAATGTCAGTCTAACGAAGAAGAGCAGCCGGCCATGAAGAAGAGATTTGCCGAGCGCCGTCCCATCCTGCCAGGACTGGACACCCAGGACATGGCTCCCCACTGTGGCTCCAGCAGTGTGGCTGCGACCTCAGAGTCCACCGAACCTCTCCTGTCGGACTCTTTAACTCAGGATTCACAGGGCAATCGTGTCATGGTGCACCGTGTGACTTCTGGGGGGGCGACGACCAAAGACAGCGGCCCTCCAGACAGCCTTGAAAGTGAATTGCTGTTTGGGGCAGTCCTGTCACACAGGGGCCAAACCACCACCCAGAAGAGGCATGGAGCAAGTCCTCGCAGAGCCCTATGGGAAGTGCCCGGGGATCAGTGCAAAGAGATCAGCTCAGCTCCTGCCTGGGCTCAGGGACCCTCACCATGGAACCAGAGACCTGATTCTAGCCCATGTTCTCCCTTCAAGAGATGGGAGGTCAGCTGTCCATCACCACATAGGCGTGCTCCCAGAAGCCTCCAGGAAGACGAGGGGAACAGCTATGACATGTTATTTACTCAGGATTCCCAGGGCCAGCGGGTCATCGCGCATCATGGCTTCGAGCCAAGAAGTCCACTGAAGGATCGGACTAACACAATCGACTGCTGTTTCCGGACCAGGTCGTTAAGTATGTTGGTGAAGGAAAATGAGGGCTCAGAACTAGAGCCACAAATACTGTTTACACAAGACTCCGAGGGGAACATGGTCATTAAGCACTGATGGATATTGTATCACTCATTAAGCACTGATGGACAGTCATTGTCACAGATGCTGTTTGCACACATGGTCACTGAGGAATTTTTGCTGCCAATTATAAGCACTGGTTTTAGTGCCACAGTTTACTGGTTCCTTACCTAGTTTTGTTTATTGAGGTTCATTGCAGAAAATCTGAAACTTAAGCAAAATGGATGTTAAAAATACATATCTAACTAATGAACAGAACCATCTACAGATAAATGATGGAGCATTCTAGTGCCTTCTAGTGGTCACAATTTCTACATCAACTTGTCACTCAAGTCTGTATTGATGCTTTGAAATTACATCAGATTCATTATTCATTACCTTTTAAGGAAAACGATTTGCCTAATAAACTATCACAGGGAACTCTTGCAATATTTGAACTGAAATGTTTTTATTTCAAAAACCTGTCACACAGACAGCAAACGACTGGGTAATCGTGGGGAATGACAGATCTTACCACCTCTATGAGCGGCCTTACAGTCACCGGTCTGTCGTCTCTTTGCACTACGGAAGGTTTGAGGCAATGGAAGGAAACTGCTCAGTGAAGCGTTCTAGCGCATCAGCATACTGATATACAAATTCTAGCGGTATTACAACTGAAATAGAACTAGTGTGTACTCTTGGCAACTGTCTTGTTGCTAGATCTTACTGTGATTGTCAAAAAAGTATTGCAGGAAACCTGAATTAATAACTCCTGTTTAAATGAATAATAATCTGATCAGTGATCAGCTTGTCTCAAAACCAATATAATTACCCTAAACTGTCTCCTGAATTTAAATAAAGCAAGACAGAGCAGTGAGGCTTTTAGTTCCGTATACTTTGGTCACTCCAGCTGGATGAAATCTCTTCTATTATAAATCTTCCCATTGTGCTTCTTCTAGCTGTAAAGGACATACATGAATGAGGTATGAATTCCTGTAGTCAAACCCTCAGACACAATCTGCCTGGAGTTTTATTCCCTCCTCTGAAGTGTCACACAAGGTGACAGCTCACTTTCCACTTTGTGTGAATCTGCCACTAAACATCCTCCTTTACCAAAAAGGACAGACTGTCTCCTGTTTTTCTTTAACCTAACTTCCTTTTCCCCCTGTACATCTTAATGATGCACAATGGACTACACAAAGCAAAAATCTATGGCACGAGGATGCAAAATATATTCAGTCGATAATGTGTTTCTGTGGGGGGGGGGATAATGCAAGTCCAACAACTTGATATTATGTATCAAAGCTCTTGTCAAAAGCAATAACTGGCCTCAACAAGCATTGAGGGTGAGCTAATTAAATGCGACATAACACAACTGTTAAAATTTCATGGGTTCTTGTATTCATTTCAAGTTGGAAAACAACCGGCTGTTTCTGTATGTGTCTAGATGTTTAGTTTTTCACTGGTATGCATGATAAGGTCTTTGGGGTTTGAGGAGGAGGGATAAATTTGACATTAACAATAAAGTCATTCCATTGCAATAGATGCTGCAAAGCGCTAACGTAGCATGAAGTCTCGCGGATGGAGCATTTGGCTACAGCGTCTTATTGCGTCGCCGTGTCATGTGAGTCACTAGTCTCATGCCTACATAACTAGTCAGCTAGTTGTTTTTTTACAGTTCTTTAACAGAAAAGAGACAGGTCTGATGGTGCGGTGAAGAAGAGGAGGATGCACAAGGAGCAATGAACCGCTGATCAGCCGGCGATCTCGGTGGGCTCCGTCACCAGCTTGGATCCGTCCCAGATCGTCTTGAACTGCTCCGGAACCGGAAACTCTTTCTGTTACGCAGACAGACGGAGATCAGGCTAAGGGCCGTGGTCTGTCAAAAACACTTCATCCCCAATTAAGTGGACTGAAGCTCATCCCTCGCCTCATCCCTTATCCACACTCACATAGTCATCTCCCTGTGGGATCAAGATGTTCATCTCAGAGCTTTTGGCACTGACGATCTCGCAGTCCAGTGCATCCGTGCTCAGATACAGTTGGCAGCCTTCTGTCTTGTTGATGGATATGGTGGGCACTTTGCCCATCACCTAAGGGGTGGAAAGACGAAACAATGGGGCTTAAAACAAAAAAGATGGTTACTGAACATGGCTCAGAATCCAGCACAGAGATGTTTCGGGCACTATGCCAGGAGATGTACCTGCAGCTGGATGTCTCTGGAATTGATGACCTCAGCGATGCCGACCACGTTGTCGAACACCAGGCCGAGCTTTCTGCAGTTATCTTGAGAAAGAAAATAATGAAATTTACATAGTTAAAAATTAATTTTTTTCTATTTATTTATTTTTTTGCTCCCAGCAAAAGTAAAACTAGTGCCCGAGTTCCAGTCTGGGGTCCGTATCGCAAGTAAGCAGAAGTGGGAACCGCTAGTGAATGTCAGTATTAAAATGGTATTCTTCCTACATTCCAAAACCAGTACTCTGTTTTATGCTTATCTAGTTTAATATTCCATAGAGAAGTTATATGTGAGTCTATAGTTCCTCCGTAGAATTGCCCCAGGAAGGTCTTTAAAAAGCTTTAGATTATAGTCAGCCCTCCGTATCCATGGGTTTCACATGCGCTGATTCAACCAATCGTGGATCAAAAATATATATTTTTTTAATTCCAGATAGTTCCAAAATCTAAAACTAGAATTTGCGGCATGCTGAGCACTACACTGAATTCCCTGAACAATACAGTATAACAGCTGTGTACGGAGCATTTACATTGTACTAGGTAATATAAATAATCTAAAGATGCTGTAAAGTATACGAGATGTGTGCACTGCAACCAATCCCCATAGATACCAAGGGCCGACTGTTCACACAGTCAGAAAAGTTACACAGATAAAATGATTCTGTCCTGTGTGCTCATTGTGCCCTCTGCTGGCTGCTTCTGGGAGTTAAATAGGGCACCAAGCCTGGAGGCTCACCCACAATGATGGAGTTGACTTTCCCCTTGACCTGCAGTGTGGAGTTGCTGCAGCTGAAGATGTACACCACCTGCCGCAGCTCGGTGTCTGAGATCACCAGGTCATGGGCCTGGTTCTGGTGCTCCTGCAGGTCACGTGACACAGACAGATACGAGTGCATCGCTACAGCCAGCTTATTCAGAGTGTGGCATACTCACAGTCCAGAACAGCTCCGAACACTAGCTAACTGCTTGGGTCCGGCCTGGCTGATTGACAGTAACTATGGAAACGTAGCCACTTACCACTTTCCACTTCTTTCCCTCCAGCTCCAGCAGTGGGGAGTGGGTCTGCTGGGGGGTGGCGCGGGGGCCAGCTGAGTCAGGGACCCGGGTCTTGGTTGGAGAGGTGGCCGGAACCGTGCTCGGGGAGCGCAGGCCTGGGTTCTTGTGGGTCTTCTGGCTGTCGGACACGTGCTTTAAACCTGGGGGGTGAGGCCAAAGTGATTAAGGAACCAAAGAGAATCAGAGTGAATCTGGGGGGTCATTCTGGAATTTGCTAGGGAGAGACAGGGCTTTGCACCAAGAAATAATGCAGGATTTGCTGGCTTCCCTTTAAAATTTCTATTCCCTTCCTAGAGTAGTGAGTGACTTGATTTAACTAAAAGAGGTAATGAATGATAGGCTGCACTCTTCTGACACCTTCAGGGCTAACCTTTAGTGATGGCTTCCCCCTGGTTGAGCTGTGCAAACAGGGCCAAGTGCAGGGCTGCCGGGTCGTCCACTTTGGGCCCCTCGTCTGTGAAGACTGGGGGAGGACCAGGAGGAGGGGGTGGTGGAGGTGGAGGCGGGCGGGGACCCTCAGAGGGAACAGGCAGGAGAGAGGGGGCAGTTGGGTCCTGTAGAGAGAAATCAGGGAAGTGTGATTTTAAACACAAATTTGTGGGGACAGACATAGACAGAATGAACAGCCAATCAGGAACTCTTCTGTGACGCAGCCGTACTCCTCCTCACCAGCAGGGGGAAGCAAACAGCACAGAGCATTTTATGGCACTTTTCATTATTTACAACCAAATGCATTAAATGCTCACCTAAGTACTTCTACCTCTATTGATTAAGAATTTTAATACACTACCAGTAATATTTATACACCCAGTTCAAAATTAAATTTTCTCAAGGTCGGGCTGCATTAGCTATCACCCACATAACAATGAACTCATTAGGCCTTTTTTCTCCACAGTCACCACTATCCAATGTCCTTTGCTGACATGTCCAAAAACCTAAAAAAAAAACATTTTTCTGAATGCTTTTCTTCACAGTCCATACAATTGAACTGGCACATATGGAAGATGATTACAAAAGTTGGGCTGATTTACACTGGGAGGTATCCCCACAAGGCTACCTTTCAGAGTTACCCAAAAAGGCCCAAAGGTTAGAAGAACATGCCCACTGACACTCAATTCACTAGCTTCATTTCTTATGGATTTCCTATTGGCTCCTAGACCACAACTCTTTTTCAAGTTTTTTTTTGCAACTAACAGGTTGTTTACAGCATGTGTGCATGGATGAGCATGTTATGTTCTGGGCCCTGTCACTCCTGCCCCCCAAAACCCTTGATCTATAGGCAAGTCTGGTGTCAGCTGTTCTGCTTCTGACCTCCTGTCCTTGGCGGCCCCATCCATGCACTCCTGTGCAGCTAATTAACACATTGCCATGAGACAGCTGCTGACGGTAGCATGGAGGACCTCCAGTGAGGGCCAGCTGCGGCGGACAGCTGAGCGGCACGGGGTCTCTGGCTCCGTGGGGTAGGGGCGGAGTGCAGCCCCGCCGTTAGCATTGCTTTGGAAAGGTGATGACAACAGAAGCCGAGTCAAGTAATGGGAGAGTGAGTCACTGATCGATCAGGACGTTCGTTTATGGGTAATTAACATGTTGGTTTCTGAAATCTATGAAAAAATGTTGAATTCATTCAATCCCTAATTATTTGAATTCTTAATCTACAACAGGAGATGCACACCATGTTTCTGTCTCTTGTGTGAGGAGGGCTGTGTGTGTGTGTGTGTGTGTGTGTGTGTGTGTGTGTGCGTGTGTGTGTGGAGGGCCGACATCAGAAATTTCTGGGGCCCCCACCCCCATATTTCTGTTGAGTATAAGACTTTGGCCAAAACATTTGTGAGCCTGCCAACACGTCAAGGGAGATTCTCTCAGCAGGGCCCTAACTAACCTCATCTAACCTAACTTACCCTAATGTAAATAAGCTAACCTGACCAAATGAAATGCCATGTAGCAACAATCTCCTCCACTTGTTTGCTAAGGAAAAACATGATGCACCAACATCTGCAACATAACAAGAATACAACACTGTAAATAGGTGTTATTTTTGCATGTCCAACCTCAACCTCAGATCTATGCTGACTCTCGTGGGCCTGTAAGCCTGTATTCTGACACTGGCCACAGGTGCTATGCTCCAAGCTCATATACATAGAATAACTTCATAATTGTAATGAGACGGACTTGCAGACGACTGCAACGTCCACATAGTGTGGAATTAAAACAGGTTGGTTATTATCCTTCCATTACCATAAAGTACTGGGAAGTGACAATTGTACAACATTCTCGGGACCGAATGTTTACCCGAATAGACACATATGAATTGATGGAGGTCTTTAACGGTTCAGTACGTGTATGGTCTGACCATCCTGCGATTCAAATGTGTGAGCCATTGTATGTCCATGATTCTCCTCATTGCTAGCATACTATGTTAAAATCACTAAGTAGTATAGTTTCGGGGCACTTGACCCCAGGGATATTTATGGGGTCAGTAGAGGGCACTTAGGGAACTTTGTTTTAACACACTGAAAGGGATGGAATTTAGACTAACACAATGATTTAAGGCTGGGAAGCTAAAGGTGGTGGGGAGTTGGAGATTGCAGGCTGGGACATAAGGATGAACTAATTGGACGATAAGGGGAGACGATTTGATTTGTGCCCTAGTGGGGGGTGTGTCTGGCCAGCTCGCTCACCACTTCTGCACAATTGTAGTAAATACCAAAAAAGTATAGTATAAAGGAGAGGGAGAACTCAGTGCTGGTTGGAGTTCAGCCGTGGAATAGAGCGTGCATCGCCCGGCATTTCTCGGGAACACGTGTTGGTCTCCTGCTAGGACTGAAAAGGGCTCCCCAGTCCGTGCGTGGAAGGTGGGTGATGACAGCACGTCCGAGTGTATATAGCTTTGCAATCCCATATTGGAAAAAGGCAATAGTATTAGTGTGTGTGTTTTATCATTAACCACAATTACCATTTATTGGATATATAACATATGGTATAATCATCTGATGTGTAACGTATACGGCTTCTGAAACTGTGTAGAAGGGGAGTATAGGTTTATGCATCAATCATTATTATAATAAAAGCGTATTATTATTCATAAATGTAATAAAAGGTATATTGGGACCTAAGCGTGCCTGTTTGTTCCTTCAAAAGCCCTGTGTCCCCCTCTCGTACTGAAGCAATAACTTTGATAATTATACTAGATTTTATTATTTTACCAACTAAAACTAGTATAATCATACTTTCCTCCTAAATATTCTAGAAAAAACCAATAATAAAGAGTATCACATACAGTGTTCAACTTTTCCTTTGATGAGGAAAAAAACCTACAAAAATAGATTTTTTATTAAATATTAATTTCAAAAGCATTACAATTGATATATTGTGACTAAACTCAGGGATACTGTATCTCAATATGTAGCAGAACATATTCCAACCCTAAAACTTTCCAATATGGATCTGCATGAAGCGATATGCTCAGGTTTGCCCTGTAAAACATATACACGTACCATGAACTCATGAGTTTACTCAAAGATATTATCAGTTGCAATAAAAATAAAATTTTCCCATAGTAAATACCCTTTACTCAACACTGATAAATGAAGCCAAATAAATGCTACTTTTGCATGAGCTCTGCATGTGCTCTCCCAGCCGATCCTAATCATTTTCATCCTTGCTGTTTAAAACATTCATGAAAAAGAGCATGAAAAGCAGCAAGAAAACAAAAATAAAATAAAAATAAAACATTCATGAATAGATGTTCAAAATAAATCAATTTGTCACAAGCACAAGTTTTTTCTTTATAAATACTGCGATATTTATTGCAGAAATGGATTTTTTTCCAAAATCATGCATCTTAATTACCAAATACGAACTACTACGAGATATCTACCAACATGCAACGTAACATTCAGCATGGGGTAGGAAAAGTGATGTGGTAGAGCAAAGTACCAATACGATGTGGAACAGTGATTAAAATACAGAGAATGCTGAAGCAGCATTACAAAAATGAGCTACTCCATTGCTGTGGAGACACAGTGAGTGGACAACATTTCATGTCACAACCTCATACAAACAAGTGAGATTGAAAACAAAGGAACCGACCTAGATGGTTTTCTTGCACTGCCCCCTGGTGGATATGACCTTTAGTCCTCCAGATTGATGTAAACTACACACGTAAGTATAGTCGGTACAATGCTTCCGTTACATACATATTGCGTTGCGTGCAGTATATCACCGGCCTAAACACCCTGGCTGCTGGGGCAGGACTCCACTACTCCAACATAACGGATGTCTGCACCCCAGGCAAGTTATATTATTGGGCCTGGTATGGGGGTAACCTCCTGCCCCCCTGATGGCAGCCCCAGAGGAGCATCCATAACAGAAAAACTAACTCGATCAGAGGTGAAAAACAGCAAACATAACTACCATGCTGGTACCACCAGGGAGCACTAGAGGTCATTCTCACTGTCAAAGATACCAAGGACAATTGAAGTTTCTCCCCCACCACCAGTCAACACATTACTGAGAACCTAGAGGTGAACTCGGTCAATACATTATGTACTGTGTTTTACCCCAGTACACTCTCTCTTAATGAGGCACTTCAGTACATACTTCATAGAAAGTGCCTCACATACCATAGGGCAGATAAGACACACAGACCGTGATCTGGTCTAGTGCGTATTCAGCGGAGGACGTTTCTGTTCTGAGAGAAAACCCCCACATACATATAGTTGTCACCTGGCGTAGCTTTTCAGTGTGAGAATTACAGGAGCCAGACTCCAAGCCCTAAATTCCAGCTTCTACATCTGGGTCAGCATTCACTCACAGAGGCAGGAGGTGAAATCAAAACGGAAACGTAAGCAGTGCCAGGACTTTTCGGCTGTCTGTGTGATACAGGGCACAAATAAACAGGCTGGTCATAAAAGGACAAACCTTAACTGCTGTCCAACACAGACTGACACTTATCCCACTACTGGCAGCCTAAAGGCCATATGGAATGCTGTACCTCCCCACTATCGCCCCCTGCAGGCCACACACACACACCTCAGGACATTTTCTAGAGTCCCAGTAGGCCACCAGGCACAGATAAAGTGAAGTTGCTCACGTAAGAGACAGCGAGGGCAGACTGCTCCAGTTAATCTTCAGCCTGGATTCACACTGAGCCCTTAACCTGTGACCCAACTTCACAGCTATAAACAGTGCAGGGAAAGCGAGGGGGGGGGGGGGTGAAGAGACGTTTGTCTGGTTGTCTGATAAAAAAATGGAGACTGGAAGGCTTTCTTAAAAAAAAAAGGCAACTTTATTAATACTTTATCTTCAAGAAAATATAAAAAGATACAGTTAAGGACATAGCACAGTTTTTTTGCTTCAAACAAACAGAAACAAACTGCAGAGGTGTAAAGCAGAAGCCCCCCCACAGAGGCCCCACCCCAGCAGAGACAATGGTGCCGCTGTTGGTATTTCAACGTGCAAAGGAACAGGATGCATATAGAAGACAAGGTGTAGATAAGGCAGACCCTCAGGAATACGTTGAGAAGGGAGCGTCCTGGCTAAAGTGACAGTGTCTTTAAATAAACCCCACCCCCCCAAAAAGCTCAGCTTTCAGAAATACCTAGTATTGCACACAGATCTACTAGTACTCTAAGATTTGTGAAGATTTAACTAGTTGATCAAACCAGAAGTAGGATAATGTTGCTGGCTGGGCTAAGCGGCAAACTCACACTGTGGTTAATATTCAGCTTAGTTACACTTTCAAGTAAGACAGTAAATCGGCCGTGGCACAGCAATGGACAAGGGCGTGTCCTGGTTTTGCTTTTGCCGTATCACGAGTGTGATAAGGCGTCCCCCTTTCACTGAGCTACTGCCGGCAGCCTGCTAGGCCAGTCTACATGAGATAGGCTGCTCCCATTAGGCACCGGGGGGCCCCCAGACACAGCCGGATATCATGGTGTAGGGACAGCCCTGGGACTGGATGCTCGTTGTTCATCAGCGTAAGTGCATGGGGGCGAAACCCCAGAACTTATTGCCTGTTCACTCCAATAAACTGGAAAAGGCTTTAAAACTTAAAATTTAAATAAGCATTAAAATAAAAGTAAAATGGGCAAATACATAGAATTTACTTAATATACTACATTTGTCTGATTTTCATTGGATTGGGGGGGAAAGAAAAAAAAAAAAAAACACCAAATAGACATATTGTAGATAGCGCTCGTCAGGTCAACTGATTCACGTAGGTAAAAAAAAAGGCAATATTTAAAAACACAGATCGTCAGAGGATCTTAAAACATATCTCTGTGACGGGTGATTGAAATCCGTAGTACTCGGCCAAGAGCAGCCAACCTTCACGTGCGGCACATCTCGGGGTCGTTGGAGCAACTGAGAGAGGGCACCCCCTGGTGGACGGGGGAAGGAGTGACGTCCATCCCCGCCAGGCTAAACAGACTGGCGCAGGTAGGCAGGTAGATGTGCTGCATGCGTTCCACCCTCGCCCGGCACACTGGGCATGACTGCGAAGACAGTGGCACAGATCTGTGAGGTCAACATCACCCCCTTCAGACACAATGTCCATGCAGGCACCAGCTGTCATGTCTGCACAATGCCACCTCTTATCAGCTACCCCAACCCCAACATCCACTTCTGCAGCAACAGCAAACTACGTAACTCACACAGGAAAGAGAGACTTGTAAGAAGAAAAAAAAAACTGTAGTAAATAAACACATAATGGCAACTAAAAATACTTTTCCCAGTTTGTATGAAACATTTAAAGTGCAGCTAAAACGGGCTTACAGGAAATGCGCACTGCAGATGAACATTTGCTCACGAGACTACAAATCATTTATGCAGGGACCCATGACATTCTGGGAGTCTCTTAGCCACCCATTGTCTGCAGGTCAGAACTGGTCCAAACCGGTCAGAACCACTCCCCCCTTACCTGTAGCTGGGCTGCGCAGCCCTGGCAGCAGACCATGTGACCACAGGGACAAAAGGCGGTATCGGTCTCCTCCTCACAACAGAGCGTGCACAACAGCGCCTCCCGCAGCTTCTCTAGCTTCTCCAGCAGTGCGCGGCTCTGCGGGCAACTGCCGCAGTCGGGCTCACTGACGGGGACCTCAAGTGGCGAGTGGGGGGGCGTGCGCTGTCCAGTGTGTACCACCAGGTCCACCAGGCCGGCGTTGTATAGCATGCGGCGCGCGTGGTCGTATACCTCCTTGGAGGTGCGCCGGATATCGAAGACGTATTTCTTGCCCAGGTTGACGTTCTCGTTGAGGAACAGGGAGGCCAGGTGGCCCTTGAAGTCACGGCTGTACTGCATCATGACGGCATTTGTCACTGTGTCACACCTGAGACCCCCCCCCCCAGAAACACATTAAATTAACCGGTCCATTCAGATTTCCCTGTAGTAACACCCACTCCAAAGCCATAATCTCTATAATAGATGGGACCAGACATACCCACTCAAATTAATGGTTTCGCATCCATCACGAAAGGCTAAGTTTTTCAAACGGGCAGTAAATGGGATCGTAAACAGCATTACTCAACAAAGCTGACACGCTGAAATGAACTCTCCATTCATCAGAAGTCCGTCCAAACAAACCCATGTAAGCTTTTAAACACAAACAACATGTACAAAACAGCTCAGACATATCTGAATGGTTCATTTTTACTTCATGTTAGCTTCCAAAGGCAAACAGGTTCATGAAAGGCAGTTAAACAAGACCTTAGCCCACAGCCATATTTACCAGAGCCGTTTACAGAACGGCAGGGAAACCCCAAACTAAAACACCGAAAACATCAGACAATGGGATTCAAGTTGAAAGTGTGTCGTTATCGAAAGTGGAATTTAAGCGGGTGCTGGCTGAGGTCTCTGAAATCTGAGAATTGTGCCAAGGTGAACAGGCTCATGCACAGAAACTGACCGGTAGAAGGCGTGTGTCTCCGTGATGGCCCGGTAGAGCCCGCTGGCTGCCCGGTTGCTGATCAGCTTGAAAAGCAGCACTACACTATCTCCGGCCTCCTTGGTCACCGTCAGGTAGACGCTCTTTCCCGACTGGGTCGCTATCTGGATGACTGGATACGCAATCCTTCGACAAGAGAGACAGGTGTATGTTCGGTCAGCGTGCAAATAAGCCAACTGCAGAAATTACCCAGAATGTGCAAAGCCGAAGGGCCGCGCTACCTGTTGATGACAGTCAGGTCCTCCCTGCAGATGGAGATGCCCTCCGGGCCAATGCCGACGGCCAGCTTCTGGCCTGTGGCGTCCCGCGCCCAGTGCCACTCCACCCCATAGTGCTCCAGAGCGGAGACTAGCTGCAGGGCCTGGTACTGCACTGCCTGCGGACTCAGCCCCGCCAGGGCCTTGTGCTTAGAAATGATGCTGCATCAAAACAGGACAGACAGTCATATATGGAGACAGAAGGAGCAAAACTGCCCTGCCCCGCCCCCTCCAGTCATGTGCCCAGCTAGGACTTCACCCATTTGTGAAAGAGTAGAACAGTTTAAACAGAGAACCAGAAGTACCACCACAGGGAGAGAATGAGCTCAAGATACTGATTGGGGAGGGTCCAGCAACACAAGGCACACAGTTATAATTTCACTGATTAACCAAGCTCTTGTGTTGTTTAATACGTGAACATGCTAATCCTGAAAAGGACACCAAAACGCTCTTCAAAGTTTCACACACTCACACACCACTCATCCTGCATTCAGGAAAAGGAAACTGACGATTTGCTAACAGATTCCTTAAGTCCAGCACAGAGGAAATAAGCAGATGAGTGCCGGCAGTGTTCTGACTTTCCCAGAAGTGACCCGCGGGGGCGGTCTCACCTGTCAATGGCAGCAGCACTGGGCTCCCGCCCGCAGAGCTCGCAATACCAGTACTTGGCAGTGTTCTGGTTGTAGTCCCCGAATTCAGCCTGGGCCAACAGCGCGCTCAGCATCTCCGCCTGCTCTGGGCTCATCCGCAGATGCCCGTTCTGAAGCTCCTCCTTGATGTGCATAAAGAACAGATGCCTGGTGGGGTAGGGGTAGAGGGGGGCGGTCAGCACACAGGGTAATCGGGTATAGGAGGGCTGCCATATCATATGCATGCATCAGTGTCAGTCAAGCAGCCCATCCTGGGGAGGGCAGCCTTTTGGCAGCTGACACATTGAGGGTTTCTGCCAACAGCTGGACTGAACACAGGGGGACAGTGTAACCGCAGATAGTAATAAACAGTCACGACTCGAGGAATCCGCAGCCATCAGCACCCAGGCAGAGCCAAAAGGATGGGCAGGGGTGTGTGGGTGTCCTGGTGCATCGCTGAGAAGTCCAGGAGACCGGGAGCCCCGGGTTTGACTGCATCATGCAGAAAAATAGAGCTGCCCTGTAACCCCTGAACACAGACAGGGGAAAATCAGCAGACGGCTTGTTATGAGGGTGACCTAGCAAGGAGACTGCTCCACCCCCATCAGAAAGAACGTCATGCTGATACTGACGCCCCCACCACTGCCCGGTCACCCGAAGCCAGCAGGAGGATCTTACACCCCCCCCCGAAATGAGATAAGCTGCAGCGCCTCCTACAGATCATCAATTATTCAGAAAACAGGCTTTCGACCCAGTTTCATTTGGACTGCCTGTGTAATCCCAGCCATTGGGGGGGGGGGGGTACAACTGTCCCTAAACACAGCTGAACAGGAGAACCACAGGTTCAGGCCCACAATGGAGCCTTCGCAGGCACACCAACCGACCCACGGTGGCTGCACTGACCACAGCTGCAGCGACTGCAAATTAAACCAGATATCCTCTCGTTTTAGGCAACAAATAAGATCACAGACACCCCCATCCCTATGCGTCAAGTACTTCCGCCAATCAGATTAAGCGTAACAGTACCCCGCTGTACAAGGACCCATCTATAGGGAAACAAGAACCGTGGTTGGTAAACAAAAGGACGCGCCCAGGGGTTACTGCCGGCCATGCCGCCGCCTCCGCGCATAACCAGCCTTTCCAGCCCCTCCGGTGCCAGAGAATGTTTATGAACGACTTCGATGATGAGATACGATACAAGCTGGCAAACAGCGGCACCAGGATCTCGACTGTCGAGGGCAGCAGGTGAGCAGGCTCCGCAGGACACCCGGTCAATCCCGTGCCTCGGCTACGGAGAGACGGCCATTGGCTGGCTAAGCCACTACCTCAGAGTCCTCCCCACCTTCACGCTGGGCGCTCAGTATTCTCAGGTTCACAGGACCCATCGGTGATCCAAAACGTTCAGCTGCCGCTTGGTCCCCCACTCCATCCCGGGGCCTGCACCAGGAACGTCTCACCATGCAGATTCTCATTTTTCACTTCCTGTTTACACCTACCTCCAACTTGGTGGCCAGACGAACGGAAAAAAAAGTCACCTCGAGTGACTTTATAGCCAAACAAAATCAAACCACACAAGTCAGGAGTAAGCAGAGAGACGCTTTTCCCATACGCTGAATGAGTACACCCATCTTCACGCTTTCCAGGAAGTTCTGAGCAGATGAAGAGAACGGGACACAGTAGGCTGCGGCAGCCAGGGGCTGGCGCCACAGTACCGAGGAACACGGATTTGCTAATTCTAGTTAATCCTGCTGCAGACCAGCCTGGGTACAGGGTATAAATCTGCATTTATGCCTAGTCGACTCCTCAACAGCGCATGTGTTCGTAATGCGCAGTTTGCCTTAACTGCGCATCACTTTTGATAAAAGCATCTGATGAATAAAAGGTAAATGTAAATCCTGAACGGAGCGGACACGCGCTCAAAGCAGCGGCTCCAGGCTGGAATGTCAATCTACTACACATAACGGCAATGCTACACACATAAGCAGAGGTCTGGAATAATTCGATTACTAAGCTCAAACTACTTCATGGGTAAAAAACAGGGTCAGCATTCAATAGAGAGAGTTTTACAAAGTGAACGGGGTACAAATCAGGAGGCTGAGGGACCCCAGAGAAGGCAGGATGCAGCCCAGATGCGTCCTTACACTACCGACACCATGTGACATCCCCAGGATTATGGTTCCATTATTCAAATCGCAGACATGTTCCCGGGAATAATCACAAACAGCAATCCATGTTAGCATTAATTAAACATATTTTTAAATCAGGACTTGGACACACGGAGGGGTCCCAAGCTCCACCCCCCATCTGATTCCCAGGCGAACATCTGTCTCGGTGCCATACGGCTGCACCCTCTCAGGGTGTTACTCACACCAGAAGGTGGCACAATATGTTGGTATGGAACAAAGGGCTTGCACTGCAGGGACAGAATCTCACCACCGCAGGGGAGCAGCTTCAGCGATTCTCGGGCTGCCTATTTATCAGGGTCGGCTTCCACGCTGAGCTATGAGGTGTGTGTGTGTGTGTGTGTGTGTGTGTGTGTGTGTCTCATTTCCTACAGGAACATGCCACTCTTTCCATGTAGTGCCCTGAGTGATTATACCACTCCCAGTTAGCAGCAAAGCATGGAACAGCCAGCTACAGGAGCCGCAAAAGTCTCATGCGTCGGCTACACAGAATCCCCCCCATCGCCGAGGGCCAAGCCACCTGCCTGGTGACTGGGTTGAGCTGGGCCGGGCCGGGCCAGGCAATCAGAAGGCGAGTTCTGCTCTCCGGGGGCGGCATGCTAACAAAGCCGCTTCTGAGTTGACGGGCGGCACGGCCCCGGGCTATCCAGCAGAGGTTAGTGCAAGTCAGTGAACTCGAGTAACACCGAGTGATCTCACTCACCCAATTACTGTTAACGATTGCCGCCGGGCAGACAAGAGAGACGCTGGTAGTCAGAAACTGCGCAAGGACGGCATGCGTACCAACGGCGAGGGTTTTATTCCAATGGATTGGTGTACTCAATACCACACAGACCTAGTACTCCACAAACACACAGGGCTGAAAGGGCCAAGTCAGCTTGGACCATAAAAAGACAGGGGGGGGATTTTCACTCATATGGACATGCCCACCCCCAAGTCTGAACTGATCAGTGTCAGAGAGATCACTTACAGTATATTCAAGTACCCTAAAATGTAAAGCAGGCTGAATAAAGGACTGGGAGAGGGGCGGGCACCAATGACTAATTGGTATCTTCTCAAGAAAGGCTAACAGGCACCCTGAGGGTTCCAGCTAAGCTCTCCTGCCCTGGGTGCCTGGGCTGACCTGGCCTGACTGAGGACAGATGCGGCCCAAGCAGATGCTAGCACACGGCACACGGCTGCGCACCCCACACCGTCCACACTCAGCCCTGCATGAAACCAACCCACACACACATGCAGGAAGCGGGGCAGGGCAGAGGTAAGAGTGGAAGGACATAGATGAAACATGGCAGTCACACAGATATAGGCTGGGAGTGTTGGCGAGCAGCACGGAAGCCAGGGCTTAACAGTAAGTCGCTGCCACATCCCCTTGGAACACCAGACGCATCACATCCTGCTAAATCACAGACAGCTTGCTATGAGAAGGTGGACAGGCACAAAAGTTCCAGTGAAAAACCAAAGAGTGAGGACAGAAAACACTACAAAGCAGAGCAGCTGAAAGGGAAAAAGAAAAAAAAAAAAAAAACACTTCACATCACAGTATACGTGTGTCACGGAAGGGCTCCATGTAACGTGCACATCACAGTAAACGCATGTTGCAGAGAGGCTCTGTGTAACATGCATATTAAATGCGCATGTCGCTGTAAGGTCTTCATAGCGGCAGTATGAGGTGCGCAGTTCCTTATTCTGGACGCCCCCTGCTCCATGTAACACTCGCACACTAAATTAGTAACCAGACGCTGCCCCTCCACCGCCCCCACCATCTGCTTAGGACTGCTCAGTTCTGCCAGGGGTCAGCCAACGGCTGGGCGCCCAAACGAATTACTCAGCAACACTCCCCCCACCCCCCAACCCTGACTGAACAAAAGGCGAACATCCGGACCCCCAAGGGAGGGGGAGACGGGTTCACCTCGAAGCTTCCCCAGGCGCACAGAGATACGAGTGGCTCACTATACTGAGGTGCGCCAAGACAGTTCCTGCCACCAATACAGGATTTGAATATCACAGGAGACTGACCAAAGAAAGATAGGAGAGAAGGGAAACCACCCCAAAAATGGACCCCTCCCGCAAAAAAAAAAAAAAAAGATAGCCTTGATTGGGATTAGGATGTGAGCCACACAGAGTTCGGTCTGAATGTTTCCAAGGGGGTATTTCACAATGCAAAATTTCCCTGTTAGCTGGATTACTTAAGACAGAGATGAAAACTTTAGGATAGGAGAGGTAGGTGACATTCCTATTGGACAATACTTACATTTGGCTTATCAGGCTAATGACAAAATCCTGCTTTGTGGAACACCCCCCCCCCACCCAGAAACAAAATAAGCCTCAGGCAAAAAAGAAAAAACAAGAAACAGGAGGAAACATGAAGCGTGCAGGCTGCGGGGAGAGCGAAGAAACCTGAGCGGGGCGGGGGAGGGGCTTTGACGGCTTTATGCTCAGCAATGACCTGAAGTAACACCCAGGGACTGAGGTTACTACAGGGCACCGTGCTCTGAAGGAAACTTTCAGCTTCACAAGGAAGCAGTTTGTTATTCAATCACATCGAATGGTCCGAGGCTCTGATAACAGCGCTCTGACAGCCCTGATTCATTAGCCTCATTACTGCTCATAAGACAGCACTGCCAAAAAAACGGTTATATTTAAGTGTATAAGTGTCTGTCATGTCAGCTACGCTGTATGTGAATATCTATTTTAAACCATGAAGTAATCACCCCCCCCCGTATGGGTATCTACCGAGGCAGCCAATAAAGTGTTTGTGCGTGCTTGGAAAATCAGCCACACAAGTGCGCTTTACCTGGTCTGCTCCTGCAGAATGAGATGGGGCTCCACAAAGAACTTGACTCGCAGTTTCAGTCTGCACGGAGTAACATTCTCCACCTGCTGCGAGATCCTGTTTCTGAGATTCAGCCACAGGCTCTCTCCTTTACAGCCGGAATACTGCAGTCCGAAGTAATCCACCTCTATTATACCCAGCTTCCTACACACCTGGGGGGGGGGACACAAAGCGCGGTGCTTATCGGTGTATATTTGACACGCCTCTGTTACAGGAGACATTTTTTTTACAAGAAGGTTTTAATATGACAGTCAAAGAAATCTGAGGTAGTCCACATTTTATCATCATCCTGAAGTAAACTGCACAACGGGCGAAAAACGTGCATGTAACTTTTAATAATGGCTGTCATGCAGCTGAGAGCAGCTTCATTTTCTCCCGAATAGCTGCTCTTAAGAGAGCGCATGCCACGCTCCTTAGACAGGAAATTTATTACACCCCCGCGCACCTGTCTAAAGGGTCATCCAAGCCGATGAAATGGTCCTTAGGTCGCCAAACAACATCAGTCTCTGAATGAAAGTCATTTAACAAATGTATGTATTAATTAATAAAATTTCGACCACGCAACACAGCGCCAGGGAGATGTTTCAGCAGGTTAAAATGACATTAGTACACATGATCGCCCCAATCAGAATAAGATCTGCCTGAAGACGAGCTAGCTGCTTTACAAACGGGAAGGAAGGCATACAGGAGAGCGTTTGACCTATAGTAACCTCTAAGTAAGTTTCACGAAGCGCAAGTAAACAGAACTAAAGACTCATTGTTCACGATCATTAACACATCACACAAACACGTGCAACTTCACATTACCTGAAAAGCGTGGCAAACTGATATTAAAAGGAATAAACTTCAAACCGATGCTCTCCATACAAGATCTGAGTTTTCCCGAACACTTTCTTGCTCTTCGGGTGAAGCAGGCAAACGCAGGAGCGCAGTTTTAATAAAACTTAAAACGATGCTATCCTACTCTCATTGAGAAACTTATTAACACAAATACACAAACCCATATTTTTTTGTTTTCTTTCTCTTAAGAACAAAGCTTCGCAGCCTTTATAATAGATGTACAAGGAACTTCAATAAAACCGCAACATGTTTCTAAACGGATACGCATCAAATAACAGCGATCGGACACGGGATAGGATGAATAAAACACGGTGGCGGATCTCTGTACCTTATTCAGACAGTCTTCGCCGTTTGCTTTGGTATCAACCTCCACCTCCATCACCACCGAATCGGGACGGGTAATGTGGCAGATCATTTTCCCGTTTCGGTGATGCCGCAAAATCTTTGGTCTCGTCTTTCTTTAAAGAAAAAAAAACAACAAACATAAAACAAAACAAACGGGGCCGCTTCTCCCGGCGCCCTACATGAAGCTTTCAGTCACTTGCAGAGCTCTGTCCTCTCCGCGATCACAGCCGTATTTCAGCGCACTGCCGTGCAAGAGCACTGCCTCCCTGACAACGTCACCCGACGGCCAATGACTACGCGCCGGCTACCGGCTATGTGGCGCCCCCCTCCGGCCGATTCCAAAACTACTCATTCCGAGCGAGTTCCCCTTGATGTTTGATGAAGCCGCTCAGGCTGGCGGTGGCTTTTCCGCTCCGACAAGTGGAGCTTTGGCTCTTTTAGGCTAAACGTATTGTTGAAAGCACAGCGCGTTTCCCTCCGCACTGACCAGGATCCAAAAGTCTATTACTTCCATGATATAATTTTTATTATACTATTATCAGCTTTAGGGAGTAGTGAGTGAGGATGGACTGCCACAGCACACCTCGTCTAGACTATTCCTGTCTCGAAAAGTTAATCTGAATTCCAGAGGACATGCTGTGTTTATATCTGTACGGTTCATCCTACATTCTGCATGTTCACATGTCCGTTTGCCTGCCCTATATCCCACGCCAGTTTTGGTTACTATGTACTCCCCAAGCGAGTTGAATCCAAATAGTCTAAATCTGCTCGCAGACATCGAAACAAATTACGCATCTGTAAAAAAGACTTAAAAACTGTCATTAAGGGTATGGTAATTGTGGGTAATCTATCCTTAGTATTTAAGCCTTTTTCAGTCTGGAAATAAACCAATAAGGACTAGCTGTCACTGCTACCACTGGGGTGTTATGGAGTGATTTAACTAATGACGGTATACAGGACCTCCTACGTGGAATTATTTTAGATTTCCTGTCCGGTTCCTACAGCTGGATATCTTCCAAATCACTGGAGGAGAAGTAATCTTTTGCTTTCCTCATTCTGCTTAGCTGGGGTGCTGCTGAAAAAATGTATATTCCATCATAATATATTCAAGAAAATGGGGTTCGCCTGAAACCTGAGAGATTATTTCGGTTATCCAGCACTCATTAACAAACAAACAGTGACAAGGAGAGAAAAAAAATCAGCAATTCAAAACTGTCAAGTTCCCAGCGCCAAAGCCGCTATGTAGTTATTAAAGGCAAGGCCGTTTCCCTCAAGCGGTGTAACTTCCTCTCCTCTGACAACACAAACGCTGCATGTCTTTTTTGGTCTTTGTACTATTAATCAGGGGTGGCAAACTCATTTCAATTAATAGGCCAATTTGGACACAATCCAACCTCAAGTAAGCCGAACCAAGAAAATCAGTGTAGCAGTCTAATAACTCATGAAACATTTAATTTCTTCATTTATGTAAGAATTATGAGTAAAAAGGTACATCCTAAATAAACACACAGGTTGATAACAAATTACCTACACAAACTGCAATGACCTATGACAAATCACTTTCCAAAGTATTAACGGTTTTCCCATTTTGCATCACAAACGATTAGCCCACAGACAGCGGTTAAAATAAAATCAGAGAAGAGGGAAGAGGGTTTCTTGGTTATTACATTTCTAATCACAATCTTAAAGGTGCAGTATGTTCATTTGGCAGCATGTTCTGTTACTACTTCAAAGCAATACAAAATAAACCAGAAAATGTGATCAAAAACTTATCTTTATTTGATATGATTATTGTAAGTATCACGTCGTAAAACAGGTCTGGTAGGCTACTTGATTTTTTTTTAAAACGTAATAGGTAGGCCTAAATTTAACTTAAACATGCTTAAAAATGACTTATCAGTACAAGTAATTTACTTATTCATTCGTAATGACCCAATGAACATGCATTAAGATATCAAGTTTTTCACGCATTGCTTTTTACACACGCTTTACTTCTAACAGTCTAGCTAGTACATGAGGTTTTGAGAGAAGTACGGTTAACGTAATCACTCAAAATACAAAAACACGGGGCAGAAATCAAGGCGTCATGTAGGAATATTTCATCCACTTGGGAAATCAGAGCGACTAATGAAAATTAAACATTAAAGCTGATGATTTTCTAGCGCAAAACCGACCTTGATTAGACAGTTCATTTTGAATATTTTACTAAGTTTTGGGACATTAAGAGAAAAGGTTAATGTTAAAAGAGACAGAGCTGCGCTCGGGAATGGTGTACTTTGGACATAAGGAGGCAGGACTGTGCTCGGCGGGGCTCCTTCTATATTTTTTGCACTTATCAAAACGTTATATAAAGCTAGACTATTTGGTCACAGACGGTGATAAGTGCAAATAAATAGGACTTAAATTAATCTCCATTACAGTAAGGTAGCTCTATAGCTGTCGATCCATCCATCTTCTGTAACCACTTATCCCATTTGGGGGTTACAGGGAGTCCAGACCTTATGGATGCAAGGCAGGACACAGCCCAAGATGGGGCGCCAACCCATCGCAGGGCACATTCACACACCAATGAATGCATACCTACAGGCAACTGGGCAATTAGCCTCAGCAGGTTTCTGGACTGTGGGGGGAAACCAGAGTACCCGGAGGAAACCCCACGACGACACCAACTCCACACACATAGAACTCAGGTGGAGATTCAAACGCTGGTCCCAGAGGTGTGAGATGACAGTGCTAACCACTGCACCACCATGCCACCTCATTGTCATTTAGTGCAATTAATCACCATGCAATTACTTGCCAGGTAGTGAGGAATAAAGAATTCCAAGTCTTCACAGAGTGCTGTCTTCACAAAGTTATCGTCAGAGTAATGACGTTGCTATTTCGTAATTTACCAAACAGCTGCACCCATCCTTTTCCAGAATATAAATGAATGAATGTTACATTCATATAGCGCTTTTCTAAAAACCCAAAGCGCTTTACAGAGCCAATGGGAAGCCACTTCAACCACCACCGCTGTGTAGCACCCACCTGGATGATACAATGCAATAGCCTGACTGATGCTTCCTTGGTCCTGTCAGCTATCCGTTTATTTTGTCCTGACATGCCCCCCTAAGTGGAAAAAACTAAGTATATACTTTTTTTGTTTACTTAAAAAATGTAGTGGTTGATTTAAAAAAATTATGTGTCTATTATAAAATCACCCCTTGGGCTTTTTAACATTTACTAAATTATAGGACAAAATAGAACATCGCCACTCAAGAAGCGAGCTTTGTCGGCAGTAGGGGTGCGGTGTAGGATGCATGACTTTGAAAAGACAGAATCCCCCCTCCCCAATCCAGGCTAAGTGTATTAACTCATGATGAAGCAGGCAGACGATACCTGGGATTTTGAAGTGGCTGGTTTACACCTCTTTGCACGTTGGCGCGGAGCCTGCACTCAACACCCCCTTCACGTGACCCCTGCCTCCTGAGTGCACACCTCAGACGGACTTCCCATCATCCCTTTCTCAGGGCCCTGAAACGAACTGCTGTATCAAATATGCCACCATGTTGTGATTGATGTTTTTTCCCCTTCTTTTTGTGCAGCATACGTAAGGTCACTGAAATAAAATAATAGGAAAACAGTAACAGCAACTACGGCTTAGTTTACAATACACCATGGGAACGTGTAAATGGCATTCTGTCCTCAATATTTATTGGCAGCAAATAATATAATAGTCCTTTAATAGTCCCATGAGATTCTTTTCTTTGTTTGGATTAGCTGCTGTAAAATTTAACTCCATGTGTTTTTTCAGAAGTTAAAAGTCTTTAAACATTATTTCGGTATGTTGTATACCATTCAGTTACCTGAATATAGTATAAGGAATGTATCAGTGAAGCTTTGAGCTTGTGTGATGTCATAAAAAATCCATAGGCCATATGTTACAGTAGTGATGGCATCACAGACACTCAGTGCGTTCCGATGTACAAACCTTCGGCGACGTTCGGTATCTATTTCGTGTCTGACATCCAACTCTACCTGACCTTCGCTCCAGAGATCACCACATTCGGCTCACATTTCTGCATACCCTGCTGACATTGCAGCTGGGACCAGGGAATCGCTACCTCTGAAAGAGGTTTACATTTATTTATTTATTTAGCAGAAGCTTTTATGCAAAGTGATGTGCAACTGAGAAAGCAGGGTCAGATAGTCCTAGTGTGTCATTGGAAGGTTGCATCCAGTCCCTGGAGCAACTCACAAGCCCAACAGTGAAATCACTCTGCTGACCACAGGATTTGGACCAGCAACCTTCCAACCATGGGGAGGATGCCCTAACCCTCTGAGCCCCCAAAATGAATTTCTTGCCTACCCTGCCAAACCTGCAAGTCAGCACAACATCATTTTCCAGTTTAGATAATTGATTTTGTCACTGTCAAGATCTGCTAGGAACTGAAGGGTAATGAGAAAAGACCAACTACCCTTTTCTGACCGCACTGTAACAAGTAAATATCACCCAGTGACTCCTCCACCATATGGAAATAAGGCTCATGGTACTAGATAAAGGTGGAAAGTTCAGGTTCAGAAAGTACAAATCCAGACCAGGATTTTGTTTCAACCAACCAGGTGAGCATAACCTTTGTCTGGCCAAATCTTGGTCTGGATTTATACTTTCTGAACTTAAACTTTCCACCTCTGGTACTAGCAATATAATAACATGAGTAGCCCCATAGGACCTGAACATTGGCATAACCTGAACCGGCCAATACAACCCCTAATGATATGTATACATGTATATCATGTTGTTTTGCTATGCTTTCTGTTCCCCTTAAAAATCATGGGCAATATGCGCCTGGACTGTGCAAAATGGGTGGGGATTTCATCCCCCCACCCCCCCTTGATGGGCAAGGTACACCTTTGGGCCTGAAGTTTTCAAAAGTCACACAGTTTCTGCAGGAAGAAGCTGATAAAAATTTTAAAGCGTTCAATGGACTGAATATTTTATGTCTAGTACAATGTACTGTTCATGTCTTATAAAGCCAGATTTAAGTTAAATCAGAGTTCATTCAGTGTGACATTCTATTAGACCTATGTTGTTGGAAAGGTAGTAATGATACATGCAGGTCTCTCCTTGCACTTCTGAAAAATATTACTTCAAACCTTAAAGCTTAGACTGAATTAATTCAAACTCCAAGTTATTTTAATTTAGGTTTTTGTTCTTGTGGTACTTTGATATGATTACTATATAATTCAGAGGTATTCTGATTACTTGGCTTTACCAAACTGAACTCATTCATTCTGGACATTGACAGAGGATCAGTTTGGTTTATTGATTGATATCCACAGACATGATATGAACCCAGCTCTGTGTCTGAGCTCAAAGTGAATTTGTGAGTCCAGTTTCATGGGAGTCAGGCCCAAAGGGGTCCAGGGTCACAGGTTCCTATCAGACCCAGCAGCCTTACAGATTTACCTGCTATAATAAAGGAAACTTGAGTCAATGAGGCAGCAGCCACATGTTCCTCATCCAGTCAGTGGGTGCCTGCCAGACTAACACAGGTCTCGGTTGGTGGTGAATCATATGGGTATCCTGAAGGAACTTCTTGTCACACACAACATGTACAGGAAATCCAGACACATGAACAGTCTATTTCCACAGGGGATAACTCTGATGAACACTTAAGTGTCAAGGACAATCCTTGTGCAATATCTGTTATCACCAAGCATCCACTGTACCTCACGTATTTATAGTAACCAGCATCCTCACTATGCACCTTTGCACTATAGCCTTTCGGCCTAAGTCTGTTCTGTATAAACTGTATACAATTGTTTGTTTTTTGTAGTCCTGTTTCTTGCTGTATACCTGTCCTGTTTAAGTTTACTGAGAGTGACGACACACCGGAGACAAATTCCTTGTATTTGTAAATGTACTTGGCCAATAAAGCTGATTCTGATTCTAAAATGCACAGTGAACACAGACCCACGCCTGCCTGGCAGTATTTTGTCTTGGCTGCTATCTCACTGCTGGGGGATATAAATGTCATGGATTGTGATGCACTTAAACCTAACGAAAAAGTTCCCTTCAGTATCAGAAATGACCTGCTGTGAAGGCTTATCTGAATACACATTAAGAAAGTGCACCCCCCACCAATTTAGCCTCCCTGCATTGATTTCCAGGTAATACATAAACTGGGGGGGTTTCTGCTGTGACTCGGGTCACAAAGTTTATACAAAGTGGGCACGTTATAGACACAAATCTACAAGTTTTAGGACTATAGGGGGAGATCCATGCAGAAAGAGAGAAGATGAAAATTACACACACACACACACACACACACACACACGCATGCGCACACACACACACACACACACACACAGGAACAGGACATAAACCCCTGATGGCGTGAGCCACAGTACCACCCACAATGCATTAAGATATTCAAGTTATCGCATTGGCACAATGAGCTATTAGTTATCCAACCAGGAATTAAAACTGTTCACAGGCAAACTCTACACTTCATGCCCTCTATCTAAGTGTCATTTTGGTTGTATTTAAAAATCCCACACTGGGTAGCAGAGCCCTGAGTCTCAGTTTAGGTCTCATCTTCTAATCCACAAAAATGGATCCTTATATAATTCAGCAGTGCCTAGAAGTGCTTCCTAAACATAAATAATCCTGAAAGGGGGAATAAAAGACATCTGACAACAATGTGGTGGAATCGAGAAAGTCCCATCATAGAATCATTATATTCACCATCAGCTCCATGCAATCACTTAGTTATCTATAGGCAGTCACTGTCACGGCGGCCGCGGAGGGGGAGGGGCTAGTCCTTAAAACCCAGAGTCCTCATTTTTGGTGCAGACCTAATTCTTTGCATGGAAGTGCAGATGAATGCTCAAATGGAGGTAAATGGAGAGCAAAAATAGGCAATTTCCGGTTATTTTAAGTAGTCTTTGAACTGGACTGTAATGGAAAGACTGTGACTTAACCCTTGTGTATTTTACTTCTTCCGTTCTAAATTCTAGAATTTAACCTCATTTTGAAAATGGACTGGGGTTACTTTGACCCCCAAAATAACACAGGGGTTAAACATGTATGTTTATTCACAAGACTGTGCTGTTTGCTTTCTATCTGGGGTTTATTTCTGTCATTGGAGAGTCTGGCACAGTGTGTACAGGTGGTTATCATAAAATTCATGACCTTACCTAGCATTTAGCTTCAGATATCATGAACCATATCTCAGCATGTCTTGTTTTATGGAGATCTGGCCAGAACATGCCAAATAGGTCAAGCTGGAGTCATAGCCAGCAGGTCTCCAAACCAAAACATTGATTCTGATTCTGTACTGGCCAGTCACTGGAAGGCCTCTACAGTGCATCATCCGAGTACTAACCCAACCTCTGTTCCCAGAAGGGCTGGAACAAACAAGTGGATTCTCCCTTTTAAAGGCTGAGAAAAAGTTATGCTTAGATCTAGGTATAGATGGTTTGTCTGCCTCTCCAGATTTGTTGCAGATTGATACATCGGATCTGAGCTAATCTGTAAATAAATATCTATTGGCGCTACTGTCTTAATAAAATATGAGTCAAATAAAAAAGGTCGCAGGCGATTCAGTGTGAAGTCCTAGTTTTCATAGCATCTGCCTGTATATTCAGCAGTTGCTGAGTTGTACGGGATGCATTTTAAATGGACTTTGGGAGAGAATCTGACACCTCGGGTAATAACAGATGTCCCCCTTTTTATTTACACATTTAAGGAGATGACAGCGTTATGGAAACGAGCCTCGCGAGGCACCATCATCCCAGTAATTCTAGAAATAATTAAGATGCATCAGCGAAGAAACATTAGCAATTCTGTAAGCGTTAGCAAATTATCCATTAAAACGAAGACTGATTCAAGGTGTTGTTTACCTGCTAATTAAATCTCCGGGGAGCTTGATCACTGGATTCCTTCGGCTTTTTCATCACCGTTTGACTCTGCAAATAAAGAGCGGACTTCGCGCACAGCCGCTTTAATTTATCGTTAATCTCATCCCATCGCCATTCGCAAGCACTCGTACCGTTTCAAGTCTTCAAAATGAGAATTGTAGCGCTGTTGACTTCATGCTAATATATCACTGTTGCGAATAAACTAAGACAAAAGCAGGTTCCGAGAGTGCTCCAGATACAGACATTTCAACAAAAGCAAAGTTTTAACTAATTATGGGATCACGTTACACGGTATTTCCCCTAACTCCTGAGGGTGGTGGAGAAAAGCCAGACCAAGTCAATCACTTGTAATCCAGAGCCCCAGGGCCTGTGGGTAGGCTTAATTCTCACGTCCTTTCTGCGCTCCAGTTCCCCAAGCCTATTGTTAAGCTGTTTTCTGCAGTTGACACAGCTCTTTAAAACCTGCCACATGCCTTAAACATTCTTATTAACATGTGATCCCGGTTAATCTATAGAAAGGCAACTCCGAAACATTTTCATTCTATCTGTTAATGGGTTAATGCACTTGTCTGGTTTTCTTATGTTCTTATGTTCTTAATACACTGGCTGCATATTATTCTTAGTGGATCCGTGCATTTCCCATAGCCACTTATCCAAGACAGAGTTTCAGTGTTGGTCTGAGGCCTGACAGGATGGGGCACAAGACAGGGAGGAGATGCCAGCGCATTGAAGGGCACACACTGGGAGCACTGCGAAGGACTGTACTGCTTGGAGGACGCACAGTAACAAGACGAATGGAATCAATCGTCACCACAAAGAACATGCCACTGGGAAGCCCAAAGACCGGCACAGAACGTTCCGGATGAATGTCGTATAGATGGCTGCCAGGACTCCCAGTGTGAGCACTGAAACTGAAAGCATAAGGACGTGGGGAACTCATCATATGCACAAAGTTGGCGTCAGATTGAAGCCCCGATCCTGAAGCCAAGAGGCCATAATGCCATCCGCGTACCTGCCATTAACGCCGTTAGCATTATGAATGTGTATATACTTCAGCACTGTCGGAACGGGATGCAGTTCGTTTTCACCCAGTCTGAAAAACACATGCAATTTAGCTCCCCACTAAGCTAGTGCTGTGTGATTGTCCCGTGGTCACAGAGGGATTACACCTTCTCATTGGGTCACCTCACTCTCATGAAGTGAGCCCCAGAATCCCTGGCATCTTCATAAATAATCATACCTTGTACTATAAATGAAGGATACTCTGTAGTTTGTAACACTGCCCTTTTAAACGAAGAACACTCTGGGACGTAACAGACACAGCACAATGTCCCTTGAAGAACACAAAATATATACACATGGGAAACGCAAAATAAAATTATATACTGACCCCTTTAAAGGAAGAACACGCCATAAAATTGTATCTGGCGGCTGGCCCCGTTTAAATAAGAACTGAGCAAGTGTAAGAGGTTTTTAGACATAATGCGTTTCGCATTTGCGAAAGCGGCGCCCTCTTCCAGGTCAGTGCCTGTACATTTCATCATCCGAAGCTCGGAGCCCAGGTCCTCTGGGCCGGAGGGTGTGCGCTGACGACTCGCACTTTATTTAACAGCAAACGGTCTGTGTGCAAAACGGCGCACTATGGCTGTGCGTAATATCATGCTTTATTTATAACCGCTCATTTAATAAACAGGGTTTTCGTCTTTAACATGCTGCAAACGAAGACTTTGCCTTCCTCCCTGTAGTTCAAACAGAATAGCCATGTTTTAGTCTTGTCCCAGAGTGACTGTAGCCTAAATATCCCCGAAAGCATTAAAAATGTTTAACTTTAGGGACTTCATATTTATTTATTTAAACAATTTGTTTTGGTGAAGTATGACACTTACAGTTCACAACTGCACAATTGTACAGTAAGATTTTTCCGGGAGCAGCTTTAGGGGAATTTACGCCTAAGCCACTCCCCTTCACAGATCTTACCTGCAAATCTGTGTTAACTTCAGGTCTTTCACCACTGCGCCATCTGCTGCAGGATGCTTTTTATTACAGGTCTTTTTGTTTTTATGCGGTGTCTCTATGTTGAGAGCTCGTGAACGCTTTACAGCAGGGTTCCTTCATTATTTTCCGATGGCAAAATTCCATCCGCAGCACAAATCCAATTGCCTCCGACAAAAATACCGACCGCGGGTGCCCCGTTCGATAATATTCGCCGACTGCGGGGGTTTGGGGGAAAGCGTGTGCTTTGGTCAGTTGGTGAGCGCTGTTGACAGTATATGCCCTGGTCTGTACTGCCTCCCTCAGGCTGGTTGCGGTCGCTACCGTTCATGACAGCTCCGGGAAGGTGGTGGCGGACCTTTTCCGCCAGAGGCGGGTTTCGGTTTGTTTGGAGTGGTCTTTACACTGCAGGGTATTTTTGTCGTGTTTCTCACGCATTCCGTTCCCACAGCAGTGTATTTGGTCAAGCATTCACTTTTCCATAAAGCAGCATGGTTATATATGAATAGAATTGTGTCCCCCGTAAGTACCACAAGCCTGATATTTTAGCCAGTTTTGGACTGGTTTACGTATTAAAAAGAAGACATATGTATTTTATCACTGTGTCATCAGAATATATAAAATAATATAATCACGATAGTTTTGTGAGAAAATGTGTATTTTTATTATAATCTTTAAAGATCATCGTACTTTAACTTTTGGCGTAGAAAAGTTTGGTACAAACCTATAGATTGAACACTAGATGGCAGCACTGGTCCTTTCTCTACGGCCATTCTAAACGCTTTCTATCTGAAGGATCGGGGTTCCTACTACGCAGTGCCTTCGCCTTCTACACACGAAATGACACAATCTCTCTGTTTTCCTCAAAAAGACACTTTAAATCTAAAACAAATATGCCGTGATTATGTGCTTTATTTAATTCTATTTTATAAATGTAAATTTGCATGCTGAAGAACTGAAAATGAGGAGGGATCTCAGTACAGAATGGCCATTGACTCGCAGCCTGCGTGAATGGGCACAGAAGCTGCACTGACAGCTTACGGGAATCGGAGGCTGGCTGCATGAGGTGGCTAAGGAGGCCCACGCTGTTCTCTGACCGGAACACACTCAGACTGCCTGGCATCAGAGGCTTGATTGTGGCACCAGCCGATGACCTGTCTTCACAGACCAGGCCCACAGGCAGCATGAACCATGGTATGAATGACCCTTCTTCACTGGGTAAGCCAGGGAATGGGAAGTGCTGCCTGTTGGCTCCAGCAGGGGACACCCTCCCTCTCTCATTCTTCCCCTATTATGTCTCATTACCACTACTATCACTAAATATGAAGACCGAAGGGGAGGCCAGGAAGGGCTCATGATGATCATGCTGATGTTTTTAGAGACACATAAGACTCAGATTTCCTGGCTGGTCCTGCTGATTGGCTGTTCAGCACATAGGGAAAGTCCAGTACTCCAGACGCGGTTTCTCACTTCCACGTGAAGTCACTGCCATCAGCCCCCCTTGGGCCGGATTCAGCCTGTGCATTTTTGGATTGAACTCATCAGCTCAAGGGTGGGAGGGTGGATGTAAATTAACAATCCCCAAAGAGACCAGGTCTAACTGATTCCAAGCACCAGGATTGAGGGACACGTGCTACGCTTTCTTAGTGGAAGACAAAACAGTTGTAGGAAGGCATGTTAACCGGAAAATTTCACTGGATGCTGGTTTCCACAACAACAAGGTCTAATATTGAGGTCAACAGACTTCGGGACTGAACGTGGTTTAGCAAAGAGCTTTGAAGCGGCCTCCCCTTTAAGTGTGAGGGCGGTGCCATGGAAACACGCTGAAAACGAAACCAAGGCTGCATCACGCAGCTCCACACTGGTGCTGATTGGCTGCCTTCTGACCTCGCCTGTTCCCACAGCACAGCTGCAGGAGGACCCGCCTGGCGCCCCTGGGGACTTGCGTGGGCAGCTACTGAGATGCAATATGATTTAATATTAAATTTAAGTACTTCAGTACAGTATCATTCCATTCATTATTATGATGACTTTCTTAAACAAGCACAGGCATTACATCAATAGTTCATTAGACTAGGGTTATATGCTGGGAAAAGTCAACAGCGATAGACAGGGTCCTCTGTAGAGAATTTTATGTAAATATGCAAAACTAAATAAATGTTTTTCATCCATCCATCCATCCACCTTCAGTGTTTTCTTATTTAGACAGGGTTGCAGTGATTAAGATGGTACAGGGCGCTTTTGGACACACACTCTCTGTCTCGCACTCACGCACGCATGCAACCCTACAGCTCTCTCAACACTCCACGCAGGTCTGTCATCCCCCTCGGACGGCTCTGTGTTGCCGTGGAGAGAGGAAAACACCAATATCTTTGTTCCCACTTCTGAAATCCTGGTCCTCTCCATAAGGCCGTGTGGGAGGGCAGTCGTGACAGCGGTTTACTGTCTCCCGGGTTTACACGGTGTAAACATTATGTAGCTAGTGTCAGGTGGCTGCTGATCACAAATAGAGCGGTGGCTTCTGTGATCTGGTTCACACGGTGAAGACCTGCAGTGGGAGGGCGCCAGGGCCTGTGGCTTCCGGAGGAGCATAGCTGTGGCCACAGCTTGCCAGCATGTCATAGTGCTGAGGAAATGGCACCACAGGTCCACCAGTTAATCCCACTAATCTCCTTATTGACATCCTACAGCCATCATAAATTTCAAGTCTGAATTTGCTAGGGACCGGGATTTGCTGTATTTTCATGCTGTCACTGTGGACGAGCCAGTCACAAGTAGGCTGTGTCCAATTGGCGTATTACCTGTGTGCAGAGAGTGTGTATACAGTATGCAATATGTGGAAATACAGTGCACAAATATGGGGGACCAAAATAATGCCTTTTATAATTATGGAGACCTTTGTTATTCGGATTTGAACCAAAGTGCTGTGTATGGTTAACGGTTTCGTGGCATCGGAGACCTTTAAAGCTGCATCTCTGGGTCCCATTTCATCCATCTATCCATTTTCTTAAACTGCTTATCCCATTCAGGGTCACAGGGGGTCCAGAGCCCATCCTGGAGGCTAAGGGCACAAGGCAAGGAACAACTCAGGATGGGGTGCCAACCCATCACAGGGCACACTCACGCACCATTCACACACACATGCATACCTACGGTCACTTTGGCAACTCCAATCAGCCTCAGCATGTTTTTGGACTGTGGGGGGAAACCGCACGATGACACAGGGAGAACATGCAAACTCCACACACATGGACGCGTGAATGCTGGTCCCAAAGATGTGAGGTGACAGTGCTAACCACTGCCACCGCCCCGGGTCCCATTCCTTCAGATCATTTTACATTTACTTTATTTGTTGAACACACATTTTTATCCAAAGCAACATACAACTGAGAGAGCAGGGTTAGACAGTCCCTGAAGCAATTATTAAGGGCCTTGCTCAGGGGCCAAATGGTGACATCACTCTGCTGACCACAGGATTTGAACTTGCAATCATGAGCACATTGTCCTAGTCCAGAGTGATGCACTGCTGATTTTATCTAAAGAGCAAAGATGTGGAGGAAGGGTTGTTGTCCTCTGGCTCCCATGGGTTCATTGCTGGGGCAGCTGGGCAGAAAGGTTTCTAACCTGGCCCCACGTGGAAGCGGCCCTGCAGCCCTGACAGGACAGACTTCCATCGGAAGGTCACAGATTTGTGACCGCAGCATTTACTGCATATGCTGTCAGATGTTTATCGGGGTGATGAGCCGCCCTACTGACCGTGACGGCTTTGGGGCTGGACCCCGATTATTTTTAGCGGAAATCTGATATGGACACATGTTCCTGTGGTGGGACGGCTCTGGGTGACCCTGCTGTCCAATTTTATTTATCATTTTAAAATGTATTTTTACATCAGACACTTTGTCCAAAGCGAGATATGAGTGAGGATCAGAGCGCAAAGTCACCTGGTGTCCTTGGAGCGAATAGGGTTAGAGGCCTAGCAGTGATATCTCTGTGCCAGCCACAGGGATTAACATCACAAAGCAGCGTTTGGCATTTCCTTTTCTTAACGCACTGAAAGAGTGCCGTTTTGTAGCGATCATTTTGCACTGTATGAAAGAAGCTCATTATCCGCATGCGAATCCACCATTACGCAGCATAATGATCATCATTGTGTCGTTACATTCCTGCCCCGTCATGTTAATTACAGCTGCTCCGGTTGTACTCCGGGTAAATGGCTTCTCGCATCTGCTTTCACCATTTGCGTACAACAGATCGCTCATTAAGATACGAAGTAACACAGCTCTGCTGGAGCAGCCCGACAGGCTGAAAGAAACAGCCCCCTTTGCAGCAGGGGCGTTACTTACACAGGGTGGGCACCCACCGGCAGCCGTTCAGACACGGGGGGGGGGGCAAGTGCCATGCGGCCTGTGCAAACAGCACTGCGAATTCAACACTGAGGCTAACATTCCCTGTGACTCCCGCTTATAAACATAGCAGGGTTGTGATGACTCTAATGTAATGCGAAAAGCAGAATTAGGACCAAAGTCGTAACAACCACTTAAGGTTTAAATGGGTTAAATAAAAGCTTAGTGGCGTAAAACCATTATTTATAAAGCTATTATGTTTTATTAGCTTTAAGCAAGCATATAATTTCTGCTCCTTTCTCTGGCACCTGCAGATTTTTGCAATTTGAACCCTCTATCGATGCAATGAATGTAAGCTTTGCCACATCACAAACAACCATGCATGGTAGTGTCTGACCAAGAAGCAGCAGATGCTGCTGCACAAATTCACTCTGCACATGCTCTGTACATGCTGTGTACACACTCTGACACCCCACCGCGATTCCACCCCCGCTCCACCCACCCACACCACATGGAGAAGGTGTTTGAGCGTGTCCTGCACCCTGTCTCCCATTGCTCTCAACTCACTCTGTACCCTACACCCTGTCTCCCCCTGCTCTCTACCCGCTCTGCACCCTACACCCTGTCTCCCCCCTCTCTCTACCCGCTCTGTACCCTACACCCTATCTCCCCCCACTCTCTACCCGCTCTCTACCCTACACCCAGTCTCCCCCCTCTCTCTATCCGCTCTGTATCCTACACCCTGTCTCTCACTGCTCTCTACCCGCTCTCTACCCTACACCCTGTCTCCCCCTGCTCTCCACTTGCTCTGTACCCTATGACCTGTCTCCTCCCACTCTGTACTCGCTCTGTACTCTACACTCTGTCTCCACCCACTCTGACTCCTCCCACCCCAGTTGGTTCCCATGTATCTTAGTGGCAAGCAGCCATTGAGTGCTGGACCTCCATGATGGGATGCTGGAACATCGTACAGGCAGAAAGATAGTGCCAAAGCCATGGCATACGGTTGCCTGGCAACCGCCTCCCACCATCCCATAAGTGAGTGTTTACACTGGTGCCGGCATTCCTGGTTAACTCTTTGGGAGTCGGGGTCCACAAAGGGCTCTTCCTGATTCACAAAAGCTACGTGTTTCTCCTCGCGTCAACAATGCTCATCACCCCTGAGATGGGTGACCTGAAATTGGGCTGGCAGTGTTGTAACACGTAACTCTGGATGAAGTGAGAGTTCACGCATCTCAGTGTCCTGTCCAGTCACAGTTCTATTCAGTGACCCTCATCAGTCACCTCTAAATATTCACCACATGCCTGAGTGTGACTGCCGCTGACCTTGGCCGTTCACTCAGGGGAGCTGCACACAGTAAGCATCATGGCCGGCCTCGGGGGCCCCAGCATTTACGCATCTGCTGGTATCTGAGCCCCTGAATGCTGATGAATGGTAGGAATCAGGCAGTGGGGGCAGGGGTCTGCAAGACTGCCATCCACCTGCGGCCACAGGCATGGGGGGGGCCAGTCGTATGAAAATCCACCTCAAGCAGCTTTGGGCCAGAAGCTGCTGATCTAAGGCGCTCATCAACAATGATTCAATTTAAACCGTCAGCCTGAATAATTCATTCTCCCATAATGATCATGTTGTCACTGAATTGACTAAATATGTCATCTTATGTCAGCCCATATTTCAAGATCAAGGCCAGTCCATCTTCTCCTCTTCTGCGGGGGTGTGATTTGTACAAAATCCTCTCAGAGCGCAATGAATAATTTCTCTCTGAAATGCTAATACTTACATGCTTTCTTGTCTGTTGGAGCTGGAAGGATCCAGGACCCTTCAGAGGTGAGAGGCCAGGACTGAGCCTTCATTCTCCGGGGGCGATAAGGGGTAGGTCCTTGTTTTGCGGGTGTCGTTGTGACGGTCACCTTCTGTCCATCCTTATCATCAAAAGCTGACTTTCAGCTGTCAGGAGACCAAAGGGTACTTGAGCAGCCGTGCTATTAAACTTCATTAGTGCTTGATTTTCAGAGGCATTTCTAACAGCCTAACTGCGATTTGCCTTTGCTCTTGCTGTCAGCACAGTCCTTGGCCCATGCTTGATGCTCGTGCAGCAGATATAAACTTAACTGGCAGCGATGGTTTACTGTCAGACAAGCTTGACATTAAATAGACGCCACATTTGGGCATGTGTAAAGCATGTAATGGTAAGATACTCATCAGTAACCTATAACCCTCATAAAGCATCCATTACCTTTACTGAGTTCCGTGTTCAGGGGCCAGACCAGTTCCTGCATGTGCATGAATCCATCCTCAGTAAATAGTGCTGCTGTAATCTGCAGCATGTCAGTGTGGCGTAAATGGGAAGTCACAGCCTCGGCTCACAGCGGGTGCTGCCCGCCTAAGAAGAAGCCATAATCTCTAATTAAACTAAGCAGCCACCCCCCCAGAGATGCCTGGTTAGGAGGGGTGAGTCGGGGCGTGATAAGGCAGGACACTGCCTATGGGGGGGGGGGCATAGTGTGGGGCTTGGGGACAGCGGTGTCTCATTTCATTACGCCGGTACAGAAGTCCGTACCAGTTCTCCCTGCTGAAGGGCTTTTCTGGATGTTACTTTAAGCAAACGCGTCACGGTGGGAGCCCAAGCAAACGACCCAGATCTGGCACAATCGCTCTGGCACACCAACATCAGGCTGGCCTTTCCCTGCAGTGGGTGCTGTCATACACTGCATCTCCTCAAAGGCATTGAATCGCACCAGTAACTCAGCCCCCTCCCTCCCCACCACAGCCAGGTTGCATGATGTAAGTCGTCTGCAGTGTGGGCTCGTAGGGTGACGACAGGTGCCAGCGGTTCCTTCAGGTTACCGAACCTCCAGAACACTCCATGACTGGTAAGCGCATTCAGGCATGACACTGTAGGCAGACAAAATTTCAGCTTCTTTCATGGGTTCTTTCATGGCTGCTGTGAGCCTGTGTCTTTTAAAAAAAACCCAGTCATGTGATTTACAGTGATGCATTGACTCTGGTGTAACACAGGGAGCCGAGGAAATGGGATGACATCATGATGACAGTGACAGATATACATGCGGTGACATCATGATGACAGTGACAGATATGCATGCGGTGACATCA